>JBBGZY010001115.1:1200000-1800000 GCA_037952925.1 Lithobates clamitans
GCCTTCCACTTTTTAAGGGACCAAAAGTAATGGGACAGATTAACAATCATCCATCAAACTTTCACTTTTTAATACTTGGTTGCAAATCCTTTGCAGTCAATTACAGCCTGAAGTCTGGAACGCATAGACATCACCAGACGCTGGGTTTCATCCCTGGTGATGCTCTGCCAGGCCTCTACTGCAACTGTCTTCAGTTCCTGCTTGTTCTTGGGGCATTTTCACTTCAGTTTTGTCTTCAGCAAGTGAAATGCATGTTCAATTGGATTCAGGTCAGGTGATTGACTTGGCCATTGCATAACATTTCACTTCTTTCCCTTAAAAAGCTCTTTGGTTGCTTTCGCAGTATGCTTCGGGTCATTGTCATCTGCACTGTGAAGCGCCGTCTGAAGCATTTTGCTGAATATGAGCAGATAATATTGCCCGAAACACTTCAGAATTCATCCTGTTGCTTTTGTCAACAGTCACATCATCAATAAATACAAGAAAACCAGTTCCATTGGCAGCATACATACCCACGCCATGACACTACCACCACGATGCTTCACTGATGAGGTGGTATATTCACAAGACAGCACATGTAGACCTGAGCCAGCTTACACATAACATGTATACAACCACAGTG
The DNA here is from genome assembly GCA_037952925.1 of Lithobates clamitans. Classification (NCBI taxonomy): domain Eukaryota; kingdom Metazoa; phylum Chordata; class Amphibia; order Anura; family Ranidae; genus Lithobates; species Lithobates clamitans. The sequence continues at coordinate 1,200,623 of JBBGZY010001115.1, forward strand.
GGACTATTTCTTCCTCCATTTACATTCTACCGTGAATTCTGTTTTTTGTCACGTTTTATTTCGGTTTCATCACACATTCACTCCCACGTTATTCCCCTGTGGGAATACATAGAGACATTTTTACACTCTTATACTTCCACACCTTCACTAACCAACACCTTATCATTGAAATTCTCCCACCTATTTCTCACAGATCACGATGCACGTTACCTGCACACACACCACATTGGATCACGCTATGACCACCTTGCGGTCCCTTGTCTGCTTTCCCTGGTCCTTGGGGAGGTTCCCCGTCTCAGCCCTGGGGGAGATATCCCACCCAGTATCCCCACTCTCCTGTACAGATATCGGGTCCAGACTTGAGGCTGTGCAGTAAGTTATTAACGTATTCTATTGTCCCTATTTCGTTGAAATATATATTGCTGAAATCTTCTTTTTCCAGAGGACACCTTTAACTTACAATATCTATTTTTCCTTATAGTATATGACATCATTACACTCCTGATGAATGACTGAAATGCCAAGAAACGCGTTGAGTGCTACCAGATGTCAAGCGATATTTGGTTATATTATTCATATTAATATTTTTTTCATGTATATTGTTTATACCTATTCGCCAATAGTATTGTATGTTATGAGCAGTATTTTTTTAGTGTAAGTCATGTGACTACCTATATACTTGATATAATGTTTCTCTTTAGAATGTGGTATGAACTTCTATATGCAACAATAAATCTTGCCTTGTAATTTTATTCATGTATTGATCCTATTTTGACATGGCGTGCCTCATATAAAGTCCCAGCTTGCTTTTCTTTCCCACATGACGAGGGAGCGGCAGATTGGCAGTTGTGGAAGTGATCGGCGGCTTCAAAGTCACCTGTATCACTTCCACATTGAAAGCTGACAGTTGGCTTTACAAAAGTACACGCACTCCTGGCTGGGAGTGTGTTAAAAATCACATGTCTGCAGCACAGTTAAAAATCTGAATTCCAAGAAAAATGTACTGCCCCCCCTTTTCCTATCATTGCGCCCTGAGGTGGCTGCCTAAGAAGCCTTATGCTGGCGCTGGCCCTGGATGTAGGAGAGCTTACAGGTTCAGGTCTAGGCACTGGCCTGCACTATTTATATTTTTTATATATATATATATATATATATATATATATATATATATATATATATATTATATATATAGTAATGTTTGGGGTTGTTTAGCTCTCGTAGAAGATGCTTTTGCCAGTGATTTAAACCAGTCAGGAACTATATTTTAGGGCAGGGTAACCCATTTTTATTAAAAAGGCAAATAAAAGTCCATAACATAACGGTTTCCCACGCAGGGGTTCTTCTCCAGCAAATACACCCAGCAGAAAATGCTAGCCGACCTGGCTCTCTGTAGCAGTACTTCTGCTCTTTATCCTGGTCACACCGACCACTGGATCCTTCAGTGTGGACGGCTGTATTTTAGCGCCCACAGATGCGCTCTGGCCTTAGTCTCCAGGACATTTCATGGCCTCTTGCAGTCACACATGTTCTGGCTGCCTCCTGCAGCCCCTCTGACTCCTGGAGACCTCATGTCTCTTGGTGTGGAGCAGTCTCCAACTGGGAGCCATAAGATCTTCCCATACTCTCATTATAAGGGCTATGCTCACCCGAGCACACACCCTGCTGGTAATCTACAAAGTCTGGACACAGGGTTGGAGATCCCGTCCCACCCAAGACACTGTGGGGTTGATTTACTAAAGTCAAATAGACTGTGCACTTTTCAAAGTGCAGTTGCCTCCTCCAAGTGCAGTTGCTCCAGAGCTTAGTAAATTAAGTAAGGCTACAGTTTGCAAAGAGTACCCAATCACGTGCAAAGAAAATAAAAAAAGACTGCATATTTGCTTGCACATGATTGGATGATGGAAGTCAGCAGAGCTTCTTCTCATTTACTAAGCTCTGGAGCAACTGCTCTTGCAGAGTGCAGCTGCACTTTGCAAAGTGTACAGTCTATTTGCCTTTAGTAAATTCTCCTCTGTGGAATCTCCAAACTACAGAGCCCCATGACAGAATACCAAAACCTTGGAAAGCTGTGAAAGCAGTCTTCTCCAGTCCACACCTATGCTCTGCAGTCTTGCACCAAGCAAATGTGCACACCCTGTGTCCCCCAAACTACCAATTTTACTGTGACAGCATCTCCTACTGTCACTAATATATAAATATATATAAATCAGGTGATAAAGGGGTGTGACCACATGTTAACACTGAAAATTCTGAATGAACACTCTGCACACTGCTGTATACCCTTTCTAATACACTTTGCATAAAAAAAGGGATTTTTAGTTCACACATACATTGCAATGTATGTTTAAGCTGGCCAACTGCGTCAAAGTAATCCCTCTCTGGCCAGTCCCTACTCTAATCTAATCTAATCATTCACCATACCCTATAAAACATGTCTTTGGGTGTAGGAGGAAACCGGAGTGCCCGGCGAAAACCTCCTGAAGCACAGGGAGAACGTGCAAACTCCATGCAGGTAATATCCTGGTTGGAATAGGAAACCAAGGACCCAGTGCTGCAAGGCATGAGTGCTAACCACTATGCCACTGCTGCCCGTATTTAATGAGTACCAAACCCAAACACACACACCGCAAACACACACACACACACACCGCAAACACACACACACCGCAAACACACACACCACAAACACACACACCGCAAACACACACACCGCAAACACACACACCGCAAACACACACACCGCAAACACACACACCGCAAACACACACACCGCAAACACACACACCGCAAACACACACACCGCAAACACACACACACCACAAACACACACACCGCAAACACACACACACCACAAACACACACACAGCAAACACACACACACCGCAAACATACACACACAGCAAACACACAACAAACACACTATCTATCTACGTATGTAAACGGATGGCTTGGTCCGCAGTGATGATGATCATCTGTCCACAATTCAGCAGTTGTATCTGTGGGGAGAGAAGAAACATGTATTAAGGATTTCATAAAAGAAGTATAAACAACCAGCAAAAGAAATGTTCTAAATAATTCTACCAGTCAACAAAACAATCACTGTCACCACAACAATGGTCAAGGTGGCTTTTTTTGTTAGAAAAGACACAAATTGCAATTAGCCAAGTAACCCTCTGCCATCACAGTGGACAGGTTATTGTCTCTTATGTTCACAGGTTTTATTGCTTCCTGTGAAACGAATGGGTTCTACACATGTCCTTCTCGGTGACACCAGGATCTTCACTCGTACCTCCACCATTTACTAACAATTGAGGTATCAAATTTAAGTGAATTAGCCCTGTAAGAGTTTTATAGCCTTTGGCAGCTAAGCAGACAATCCAAGTCAGTTGGTGGACATGATTCTGAGCAAATACAAAGCTAATGTTCATTTTGTAATTACCCAAACTTCCTTCACAGAGTAGAAGGCTTTATTTATCTGATTCACCAATTTATTGATAGATTTTATCCATCTAATCGCTCTGTAACAAGGATCTGCATTATAGCAAACCTCATAGATTACATTCACTATAATGGGATTCGGTGTCAATAGGCTCTATTCACAAAGCTATCACACAAGGATAAGGGTCCCTATTTTCCAGTAAGTGATCATTTTGTTAGTTGGAAAGAAAACTATTGTAATGGGGGAAATCTATCCTTCTATCAGGCATGGCTTACCTGCTGCTGCTGAAATAGTTCCCTTATTTATCTCTGGTGGGTGTATGAATTCGTAAAGTTAATGCTTCACGATCAAAGTCCATCCTAACTGGTGGCTGTAGAGATGATAATAGTCCAGGGATGATAAGGGCCATCCGTCCATAATTTGGTAGATCAAACGCGGACTGTAGGTGAGAGAAGAAAAGTTAAATTTATCAAAGGGTTTTTTAAAGAAAATGTTCTTAATGAACAAAATAAATTCTAAAACGATTTTGCCAGATATTAAAAAAAAACAATTACTTGTACTCAGAAATAGTAAAAGTGATAGAAAAGATTAACATATATGATGATTGATCCCTTCCCGGCAGAGTGGACATGTTCTGCTCTGTTCCATCCACCTGGTGATGCAGTCATTGTGGAATTGATGGAAACAGGGTAGTCTAGAGGATTTGTCTTCTGTACCAACACAAGCGACATTGGTGCGGCGACCTCCCATGCTGGGCTATTGTATTCTGACATGGGAACTCCACCTCCCCCACCGGCAGAATACACTGATCAACTGATTGGCTGTGAGGGCTCTTGGGTGCTGGTGATCCAGAATGTCCCTTCGACAAAAGCCAGTCTAATGATCTGTAGGACAGACTGCTGCACACACTGACCGAATGATGGCCGGTTCCTGCTGAATGATTACAAAGCTATTCTTAATTTTGTAACCAACCTAAGCTTCCTTCACACAGCAGAAGGCTTTTTTCCCACAAACCCAACAAAAATTGTATTAATATTTTACCTGGCAGTCCTTGTATGGTTGGCTCTCTGTTGTCAAAGCCAATGGAAAATGAGGCTGGGCTGGCCCAGAGTGAGCCAGGGACCATTAACTTCAGGGTTCCATAATCCTCTATGACAACTGTACCCTGTATGTGAAAAGAGAGAAATTACATTTATTAAGATTTTCCCAAAGGTAAAATTCTGAATCAACTAAATAAGTTTGTCATTTTATCCAGCTAATACAAACAATCACCTTTAAAATGTGGGAGAAAAAAACAGATGTAAGACACTTACCGTCATATACCAAGGGAACCTTTCCTGGCAGATGGGACAGGTGGAATCCCTCTCTTGTGCCCATCTGAAGATGCAAAGGGCATGGAACTGGTGGGAACAGGATAGTCTGTGGATTTCTGCTCCCTTCCAATTGCTGTTGGCAGATTCTGCAAGTAGGATGCTGCTCCCTCTGCTGATCATGAAGATGGGGGCTCTGGATGCTCCCCGGATCTGGCAGGAGGCGTGAATTCCATTGGAACATCAGGGACCTGATGTCTCTGGCACAGCTGATCTTCAGTCAGGTTCGATGACTGAGTTCTTCATCTCTGGGTGATGCGATTGTGACATCTCCGGTGAAACTGATTTTCAGTCTCTCTGTCCCGCAGTGGGGATCTTGATCTTCTCCTTTGAGGTATTGGAGAATATTGCCCCGCAATAAAAATAAACAAGATAATAACAATTAAAAGACAAATTCCAAATAATATTCTTTAAACTTCTTTTTTTTTCAATCCTGTTGCAAGGTAAAACAGTGCTAAACAGGAGCAGTGAGATGAATCATGAAAGAGATTTATTACAAAGTTACAGTCTGAGCCCTAAACTCCTTCTTTGGGTACACTGGCGACTGCAGTAATCCTGACCCTGATCACTTCTTAAGTCTGTTTTTAGTAAAAATCTGTCTTATCTCCAGTAATAAATCTATCCATGAACTTTGCAAACTGTTGCACTTGGCTGCCCAGGAATATAGTCACACAAGTCAGTAAACCAGTCGCAGAGACTTTGCTGAAAGAGATGTAGCCTGATTTGTGACTAATTGTGTGTTTTATATCCAAAACAGAGAATAACCCCCCCTAATAAACACCCCTCTGTAACTGCTGCCATAGAAGTGTGAAGGGAGGAGCTCCAGTGTAGGGCCTCTCCTGCAGAATCCCTAATACAGGACACACATGTGCCAATCTTCTATAATTCTACCCAGATTTCCATCATAAATACGATCGCCAGTTATATGTATATATATGAAGCTCTATCTATATGAGAGTTATGTTAGGAGGATGTGTTTATTTGTATTGCTAGCAGAGGTTTCTTGAGACCTAGATGTTATTTCAAGGGTTCATCTGGGGCAAAAATGTTGAGAATTGCCAATTTAAAATATGAAATAATTCGTGATTTCACCTATATGGTTGCTCTGTAATAAGGATCTGCATATCTTTTTTTTATATAATCTTTATTTATCAGACAATTTTACAATAAGTAATAAAACATGTTCCATCCAAGACATTAAATGATCGTTATCAAAACAATATCCAAATCTCTTTTAACTCATTATCACATTAGTTCATGGATGTGAATCCCTTACTATTAAACCTACTCCCTTACCCCCCTACACCATTCACTCAAAAGCAATCACACACAAAAAAAAAGAAAAAAAGAAAAAAAAAAAAGAAAAAAAAAACCCCAAGAGGGGGAAAGCATCCCCTCCCATTATGTTCCATTAGGTTTCTAAATCGTCTTCAGTAATCCCGAGGAGGCCCTAAATTCTTCCCATCTAGCCCATGTTCTTAATATTTGTTCTTTTAGCTCTTTTTACATCACCATTCTTTCTTCCAGTGCACGCATCTCCGCCATCTCACATTCCCACTCTTCCACCAAAGGCATACTTGTGCTTTTCCATTTTCTTGCTATAATAGTTCGTGCTGCTGTCAAGAAATATTTCAATAGTCTCTTTTTTATGTTTTTTACCAATCCCGGGATCATAAATAGTATTGCGACTTGTATTTCTGGATATAATTCAATTCCGGTCATGGCTCTATAAATCTCGAATATTCTTTGCCAAAAAGGTTGGACTTTTGAGCAATAATACCAAATATGTGACATTGTTCCCTGAGCTTCCTGACACCTCCAACAAACATCCTCATTATCGGGATGTATTTTGTGTAAGTCCACAAGACACCTATACCACCTAGCTAAGATTTTATAATTTATTTCCTGATGATTGGCAGATATTGAAAGTTTATGGGTTACAATCATTGCCTTTTCCCATATTTCCCTGGGGATTTCCATGCCTAGCTCTATCTCCCATTTCTTGATATACGGTACCTCTTGTCCTTTATTTTCTGAAATTAAATATTTATAAACCTTCAATAATGTGTGAGTGGTTCTATGTTCCTGTAAGAAAATTTTCTCCAGGGTTGTTGGGGGTCTATCTATCACGGCCGCTTTTATTAGGGACGAGATATACCGTTGGAGTAGCCCATATTGCATCCATTTTTTTTTTATGTTCCACCCCCATAGACTCTAATGGGGGGAGTCTGTTCTCTTTCAATGTTTCCACTATCCTGATATCTCCACATCTCTTCCATTTAATAAATGTTTTGGCTTCAAGTGCCAGTGGAAATTCTGGGTTACTAAATAGTGGGGTCATGGGACCTATAAAGGTGGATCTGATCTCCCTCTTTATCATGGTGTCCCATACTTTTAATGTTGACACCACCAAAGAGGGCATATCGCCTTCCGATGGTCTTTGCTCTTTCTTGATCCATGGTAATGATTTAAGTTTTAATGCCGTGATCGTTTCTTCTAGCTTCACCCATTGTTTATTATCCCTGTTGTGGAACCAGTCCACTATTTTAGTTATTAGTATTGCTCGAAGGTATGTTTCTATATCTGGGAGAGCAAGACCACCCTCTCTCTTAGTTTTGTTTAATACTGCTCTACTGATTCTGGGAGTCTTACCTCCCCAGATAAATTTTCCTATCGCCCTACGCAATTTTTTCAGGGTGCTTGTTGAGGGGAAAATGGGTATCGCTTGCAGAATATACAGTATTTTAGGCAAAATGTCCATTTTTATTATATTTATTCTGCCCATCCAGGAGAATATTCCTTTTTCATATTGTTGTAATGTTCTCATAGTTTTTTGTACCATTGGGATATAATTATATTCCTGTAGTTTATTCAGATCCGTGGGGATGAAAGTGCCCAAGTATTTAATTACATTTTTCTGCCATTTAAAAGAGAAATCCTTTCTAAGAAGTTCCACCATCGTATTTGACAAATTTATATTCAGAGCTTCAGACTTATTATAGTTTACTTTGAAATTACTTAGTGCCCCAAATCGTTTGAATTCTGCTATCAAATTAGGTAATGATATCAAGGGGTTTGTAATATATAACAATATATCGTCTGCATATACTGACATCTTGTACTCCGTACCTCCCACTTTAATTCCTTGTATATCTTTATTTTTTCGAACCGCTATTAATAAATGCTCCATCACTAGTATGTATAAGAGTAGGGATAGAGGACAGCCCTGTCAGGTACCGTTCGTTATAGGAATTATCCCCGATATATCACCATTCGCTCGTATCTTAGCCATTGGGTTCTGGTATAAAGCCATTATTTTATCTATAAGTATAGGACCCATCCCCCATTGTATTAAAGTCTCTTTAAGGAAGTTCCATCCCACCCTGTCAAATGCCTTCTCAGCATCGATTGCTAGTAAACAGGATGGGATGGAACCTCTCTGTGCGTATTCCACCAATGTGAGTGTTTTTAGGGTGTTATCTCTGGCTTCTCTTCCCTTTATGAAACCCACCTGATCTAGATGTATATATGCAGGTATTATAGGGGTGAGTCTATTGGCAATTATTTTAGAGTAGAGTCTTAGGTCGATGTTCGTTAGAGAAATTGGTCTATAGTTTCCACATAAAGTGTGGTCCTTCTCAGGTTTGGGTATAAGTGAGATGTACGCCTGCATACTTTGTGAGACGAAGGGCATCGATGTGGAAACTGCATTAAAGGTTCGTTTCATGATGGGGGTAAGTTCTTCTTTAAATGTTTTATAAAATCTAGGGGTAAAGCCATCAGGGCCTGGGCTTTTTCCGGGGACTAGTGAATCTATTACTCTTTGTATTTCAGTCAACGTAAATTCTTGGTCTAATTGTGTTGTTTCTATCGGTGCCAGTACAAGGAGTGGGTTTTCTTTTACATATTGGTGAATATTTTGTTGGAACCACTCTGGATCGCCAATTGCTCCATGATTGGGTATGTTATATAGTTTCGTATAAAAAGTCTGAAACTCCTTTAGAATCTCTTTTGAGTCATACTTCATATCCCCAGTTTCTGACATAATTTTCACAATAGGCGATACATTTCCCCGCTGGCGTAGAGCCCTTACAAGCAGTTTACTTGGCTTATTACCCTGTTGATAGTATAGGGAATGATTACTGTCCCTTATTCATAATGTTTGCTCATTTATCAATGTTTGTAATTCTGTTTTCAGTTCCGTTCATTTCATTAATACTTTGCGTGCTGGATTTTGTTTGTGTTGAGCTTCTATTTTGGGTATCTCTTTTAATAACTGAATCATTCTATTACACTTTAGCTTTTTCAATCTAGCCCCGTGTTTTATAAAAAACCCTCGAATTACACATTTCAATGCCTCCCATTGAGTCGGCAAAGGTGTGGTGTCTTTTATATGGTTATGTGAAAAATCTGTTATTACCCTCCTTATTTCTGTCACACAGGTCTCATCATATAGCAGATTGTCATTGAGTTTCCAATTTCCCCTAATGCTTTTATTCTTAAGTGGGTCCAGCACCAAGAATACTGGCGCATGATCTGACCATATCGAGCTGCCTATCTCGGCAGATAGGGTCGCCGCCATCCCTAGCTGGTTTACCAAGAAGTAATCCAGTCTATGATATGTCCCATGGATTTTTTAATGGAATGTAAAATCTTTTTCCATTGGGTGTAATACCCTCCAGATATCCTTCAACTGATATTTTGCCATCATATCTATAAATTTTCTTCTTTTATCCTTACCTATCTGTATTAATGAGGGTGCTGTGGTATCTTTTTCCTTATCCAAAACAAAATTGAGGTCTCCCCCAATTATTGTTATCCCTTCTGCCTTTTCCATAAGCTCACTAATCAGTTGTGTTCCTACTTTATGCTGACTTTGATTGGGTAAGTATATATTGATGAAAGTATACTTTTTACCGTATATATTAAGTTTGAGTAAAATTGCTCTGCCATCTCTATTACGCCATTCTTCCAGCACTTGGTGTGGTATTGTCGTATATATTGCAACAGAGACCCCCTTTGATTTAGAATACATAAAAAAGTCATTTGTGGTGTAGAATCTATTTTGTAGATTAGGGACGTGGTCTGTGCGGAAATGCGTCTCCTGGAAAAAGATCACTCCCACTTTTTGTTTATGGAGAGAATAAAGAACCTGTGACCTCTTTGCTGCTAAATTGAAACCTCTAATATTATATGAGCATATTTTCATTGTGCTTCAAATTCTTAAAGGACAATACAACAAGCCACAGAAGAGGAAAAAAAGAAAAACAAAAAACAAAAAGGATTTTCCAACCCCACACACACACACTTCACACCAATTACCCAAAAACTATTTGACTTATATAAAGTCTGTCTTGCTGTCTAGTAAGTTCCCTATGAAAGGGGAACCGGATACTGACGTTCCCTGTGCGCCGCCTTGTCGGTGGCACACACTGCATTTAAGAAGCTAATTTCTTGTACTTTTGTATGATAATATTTACAAAGAGAGAAAAGGAGAAAGGATCCTGTGAGCAGGGGGGTATGGAAGAGGTGCCTCCAAACATATTAAGAATGGTCAGTTGCGCTTGTATTATCCTCATATTCCCATAAAAAATGAAGGGTAAAAATATGCCTCTAGTAGTAACATTAAATTCCCATAAGGGAATGGATTGTTAATTTTTTCTCCCTATATGTCCGGAACCTGAGAGGAGAAGTGATTAATATTGAAGAAAAAGCGCAAGGAGTTAGAAGTAACATTTTATTCTTTTTTCACCATCACTTTGTTTTTTTGTTTCAACATTGTCACGAGTTAATTCACACTGTTTTGGCTTAATGTTATAACACTTGATGATTAGCCACACTTCACATGAAGGTTTTGTAGGCAAAGGAGGATTTTTGTATATACAATTTTTTACACATTTGTATTTATAATTTTGGAGAAATCTCATGGAAGCATGACATATATAATTTGATTTCATTTGTTTTACTTAATTAGATTTCACCTAATATATTTATTATAAGGAGCTTATAGCTGTGTTAAAGCACACACACAGCAAGGTTTATTACTGTGCGTTTTTCATTAGCACACTTATGTGGGAATAGTTCAGTTGAACTTAATTTATTAATGAATATTCACTGTTATTTTTAGAAGTGGAATCTTATCTCTTATTTTACTACTTTACGTTTTTTATTAGCACATTTATGTGGGATTCGTTTAGTTCTATTTTATTTATTTATGAATATTCACTGTTATTATTGGAAGTGGAATTTTACCTTTTATTTTACCACTCTTATTTTTACCACCCTTATGGGAATTTAATATTACTACTAGAAGCATATTTTTACCCTTCATTTTTTATGGGAATATGAGGATAATACAAGCGCAACTGACCATTCTTACTATTTATTGATTTTAACACACACTTAGTTGCAGCTATATTATTTGGTCATCTCATATTAACCACTTGGTCCTTATAGTATTAAAATTACAACCACGTCAGTGCTTGAGCTCTCTTATATGCCTCCAAACATATGCCTCTATACACATATCTATATTCCTCCCTCCATTCTGTCACGCAATGCAGAGGAGTTTACTCACCATTGCGGGAGAGGATGAAGAGGTACAACATACATCCCCCTAAAATCCATTACCCTTAGCTCTGTTGCGCTTATCATTATGCCTTATAGTCAATGAGCTGTCCCTTTTTTTCTCTCTTTCCCCTCCAGTATTAGATCCACTTGAACTTTGCCACTTATGTTGCATATAATATTATGTCAACAAAAACATTTTTAGTGCATACCCCAAATATCTTCCATATTTGTTATATATTATATAGAAAAGGAAGCGAGAGGAGGGAAAAGAGAAAGGAAAAAGAAAAAAATAAATTTTCATTATTCAAAACATAACCTTAAGTGTAAATCCAAAACTTTTGCATATTATATTGCATATTGGGTGAACTTATCAATTGCTTTTTTTTATTCGTCACTCTCCCAAAAAAAAAACAACAAAAAAAAAAAAAACACCCAAGCACCATGATCCCCCTATTAGTGTCATATCACTTCTCGCTAATTATACTAATGTAACATTGTGACATATTGTAGCTTATTATCAAAAATAGTTAAGTGTCCCCCCCTAGTTCCAAGTGTCTGCTACCATATTTGTGTAATATCCTAATGTTATTTGTGAGAAAAAAAAAATTCCCCTTAACCAATCCATGGTCCCATTATATGTGTCTTATCGAGGTTTATTAATTCTACTAATATAGCTTTTTATAACTTATTACCAAAAAATTGTCTGTCAATGTCTATCATTGTGTTTGTGTTGTATCATTATATCATTTGTGAGAAATTAACACACAAAAAAAAAAACCCCACCCTCCTTTCTGCATATCTTATATGAAAGATTACATCCATAATATGTGGCTCCATTAGCCATAGGCTCCATTCACAAAGCTAACACACCAGGATGTTTTCCAAGGATTGGCAGTTATTTTCTGCTGAGCCATCCAGTGAGATTTGAAAATAAAAACTGTTACAGGTCTAAAAATAGATTTCCTTCTGCTTGTGTTAAGGCGAGCGAAATGAGCCTTTGAAGAAATCGATTCTTCCCACTAGTTTTACAGATATAAACTCCTATTTCCTATAAATTAGATCTGATTGAAAACTTATTACTGATTTTCTCTTTCATGAGAATGACAAGAGGGAAGTGGGGCAAAACTGTCCCCCACAACCACCTATAGGAACGTGTCAGGCATAAAAGAATGAATTTTATAGGTTAATATAAAAGATTTTTGATTGGTCTATTTTAAAGTATTTATTTAAATATAAACGGTACTCAGCTCGTGCTGGAGGGTATATAAGTATGTTGATTGCATCACAAACTGTCAGATGACGTGGAGAAACAGAAGAAGATCATCCCACCCTCCCTCCCTGTCGCAGTTCAATTTATGAGGCATTGTGTCTCTCTATTCGAGAGGAGATGATATTTGATGATATCTATTTTAACCTGAGCTTTGATAACTAGGTTATTAGTATTATTTATTATTATTTATTAATATGAATAGTAATGTTGAATAAAATTGAGTTTTTATATATGATATATATTCAAGAATATGTTTTTTGATATTAAGCCTATAATAAAACTGCGGCCTTATTTAATCCAAGTCTGTTGTTTAGAGTGTTTTATTTTATATATTAATTTATACAAAGTCCTGACTACGGTACCATAACTTTTTTCATTTTGGGAATCATCAAATCTAAAAACTACTATTAGAAAATAAATTAAAAGTATATTTTGATAAGTGAAAATGATAATATTGAAATGGATCACATGAATTACCATATGGAAATGGGTATCTCTCCCTTTCTGATGGCCTTTCACAGTTGTTGCGTTGTGAATAGCTTCTATTTTCTCTTGACATCTTGGTAATATTAGATATCTATTAGATGCCTATTAGATGTTAATTTATATATATGTGAAGAATTTCACTAAAGACAATAACAATCTGAAAATCACAGGAGAAACACCTCAGCAATGCTTTCAGTGTCATTCCTACTAGACATCTGCTGAGCACTGGGCTGGCTGCCTTGTTTACTCTTGCAGGTGATGACAACACAGAGGACTTTCCAACTGACAGTTTTTGTTTTTTTTTCCCCAACCAACTTTATGAAACTATAAAAATGAACATTTTTTCCCCCTAGTTTAACAGAGATTTTTCAAATTTGAATTTTGAATAGGCTCAGTTCACACAACTAACATTATGTGAGGTCCAGGCCATAGCCGAATGACGGCCACAGCGCGGGCCTCAATTTCCGGGAGGCCGTCATAGGATGTCCTCCCCTGTGCACGCGCACCACGTGCACCCTACAGGGCACGCGGTGCGCACGCTGTGATCACCGAGCCACGGAGACTCGGATGATCACAGATCCGTGGAAGGGGGCGATCCCGGCCCCTTACCATGTCATCAACTGTCAGCCAATGACAGCTGATCACATGATGTAAACAAAAGCTCGGTAATCGGTTTCATTTTCTCCTCACGCTGACAGCGAGAGGAGAAAAAAAAGCAGATCACTGGCTCATGTTAAAGGGACATCAGTCCCGAAGAGGAAGGAGGCACATATGCCTCATCTGTGCCTGAGAGTGCCACCTGACATTGCCACCTGCCAGTGCCCACAGTGCCCAGCAGTGCCACCTATCAATGCCCACAAGTGCCACCTATCGATGCCCACAAGTGCCACCTATCAATGCCCACAAGTGCCACCTATCAATGCCCACCAGTAGTGCCAATCATTGCCACCTAGCAGTGCTGACATCACTGCCACCCATCAGTGACCATCACTGCTACCCATCAGTGCGAATCAGTGCCACCTATCAGTGCCCATCAGTGCCGCCTCATCAGCGTACATCAATGAAGGAGAAAAATTACCTGTTTGCAAAATTTTATAACAAAATATAAAAAAAATATAATTTAAAAAAAAAAAATTCAGCCTTTTTCATTTTTTTTAACAAAAACTAAAAACCGCAGAGGTGATCAAATACCACCAAAAAAAAGCTCTATTTGTGGGAAAAAAATTATAAAAACTTCATTTGGGTACAGTGTTGTATGACCGCGCAATTGTCATTCAAAGTGCGACAGTGCTAAAAGCTAAAAATTGGTCTGGACAGGAGGGGGGTTTAAGTGCCCAGTAAGCAAGTGGTTATTATAGCAAAGAATGTTCTATTTTTTTTTTAATGGCACCAGGCACAGGGCCTTACAAAATAAAAAGGTGACGGTTACAGTTGCAATACAATTAGGGATAAGAGGGTTACACGAAAGGATTATTATTTTCAAAAAAAATAACCGTTATGTGCATTTTAGATTTGAAAAAGTGACAGTCTAAAAATAGAGTCTTATCTTTGTGCTATAACTGTGTGAATTGAGGCTCATCAGTGACCTGTAAAGATATTCTGACCACTAGATGAAGGGCCTGTGTCCATGGGATTTTGTTTTTTTGAGGTGTATTCCTTTACAAGTCTATTGGAATACAAAACATGCCTAACGGCTGTTCACACATGTAAGAATACAAAATGCAGAACTCATATGGAATCACTTGCGTTTACCTGCATTTTTATGGGATTTTTTTCTAAACTCATATTGCATTTAGCTGCTTTTTTTCCTGTAAATTTTCTGACTATTTTGCCATAATTTCCTTTTCCAAAAAGAAATAAAAATTACAATAAAATTGTTATTAGTGGACACAAACACAACATAACTTACAAAATCCCTGCTAAATCTGAAAGATAAAGCCGCATTCAGTTAAATAAAGCTGCGTATGTAAGTGAAGTCATGGGGCTCATTCACATGGGTGCTGTGGCCTAATGGCAGCATTCAAAGAATGCCTTTTTTTTGTTTTCAATGAATACAAGGTGATCTCTGATTGGAGGAGGTGGAAAGGAAGGTTGGTTAGAAAAATACAAGACGTTCTGTAAATGTATGCATGGGGCAGTTGCTCAAAACAGGACCCGGAAGATTGTGACTATCACTGTAATCGTGCCAGATACCATAAAGATTATCAGCTTCCACAGCAGTCTGTCAGGTATGAAATATGCATACTTTAATTGGTCCAAGATGGACCTATATAAATATGCAATTAAGATCATACCTGGATTTTGGTTTTAATACATGTATTGCTGCCAAAAACATCAAAATATAAATATCAAAATTACCAAAATAGTAGACATGTGCATTTGTTTTCCTCCGAATGCATTTTCGTCCGAATTTTGGGTATTTTCGTTATTGTTTTAACAAATGATAACGAACGTGCAGAATCCGAAAACCGAAAGATCCGACATAAACAAATGCTTTATTTTCGTTTTCGTTGTGACAACAGTTCGATATGGATAGGAGATTCGACATGATGCTGACAATAGCGATCTGTGTCCATCGAACCTGTGGTTGAATGTGCCTAACCTTAGCTCTATTAGATCAAGATTATTCTACATAGAGAGAAAAGATTCGACATAGAGAGAAAAGATTCAACATTATAGAGACAATAGCAAAAAAGGTTGAATGTGCCTAACCTAACTCTATTAGTCCAAGATTATTCGACATAGAGAGAAAAGATTTGACATGTAGATTCGACAAAGCAGTCGCCGCGAGCGGACATTTATGGTCAAATGATCTGCCCATAGGCTATAGAAGAATTCTAATGTTGGTTGACTAGTAATAATAATTAATAAATATAATTATTACTAGTGCCATACAACATTAGAATTCTACTATAGCTTGTAGGAGGAACATTCGATCGGAAATGTACGATTGCGGCGTTGTACAGTTTAGCTGCTCCGTCGAATCTTCTTAGAACATTCGACAGACACCATAAGCCTTCAATGACAGATTCGACCTTAAGTATTTTGAATTTTCGGATGAATGCATTTTTTAACGAAACAAAATAAATAGAAATGAATTTCGGGAGTAACTAAATAAATGTATTTTTCGGACGAAAACGAAATTCCGAAACAAAATATTTCAGTGTGCACATGTCTACAAAATAGTGGTAGAACTAAAGAGAAGAGTTTCTCAATGAAATTGCTTGGTCTCTGTGTGATGTGGTACACACGGGTGACTATGGGAAGCATGACGTTTCTGCAATCATGTGATTGCAGCTGGAAAGCTTGATTGGCTTCCTTTAGCGTTTCCTCAGGGCGCAGAGCCGTGCGCCCCAACACTCCCACTATGCAATTATTCTTTGTGATTGGCGGAGCTGTGGAAAGACATAAGGCGGTGCTTTTAGCTGAACTCATGGCTCGTGTGTGACATGTGTGTGCTCTGGTGCTTGTAGTTCCACTGCTACCCCACTCCCTAATTCACAGCTGTGTCTGTGAATGAATATTGTACCCACCTGTGTCGGCTCTGGGTGTATACATGGATTGATCACTAAATATATATATATATATATATATATATATATATATATATATATATATCTACATAATTGTTTTATTATTCGATTAGTGACAGTGTGCCCAGCCATTGGGTGAATTTCTTCAATTGGCCTGGTGGTGTGAATGTGTACAGTACACAGTGTACAGCAGTGTGGGGGATGTGAGGTGAGTAGTGGTGTGCATGGTGCAACACTGTGTGCTACAATACATTGTGTGCAATGAGATTCGAGGTGGGGCAGTGAGGCTGCATTGATGGCTCAGTTAGGCTGCATTGATGGGCACTGACGAGGCTGCATTGTTGGCACAGTGAGGCTGCAGTGTTGGCACAGATGAGGCTGCAAATGGGCACTGTGAGGCTGCATTGTTGTCATTGATGAGGCTGCAGATGGGCACAGTGAGGCTGCATTGATGGCTCAGCGAGGCTGCAGATGGGCACAGTGTGACACAACATTATCGGGGTTGTTGGCACAGAGCATGACCTCCCTCAAATGAGTTTTTGTAGGATTGGGATGTCTGCACATATATCTTCACTGCTCACACACACCCTGCAACCTCTGGTGTCAGATCTGACCATTCCCATCACTGACTGACACCCTTTTCATCCCAGATTACTTTTTATCTTTTACCTGTTCAGCAGCTCAGTACATTCTCTGCACTCATTTAAGGTGGCCATACTAGGAATGAAATAAAAGGAATCATCTATTATTAAATTATTGCAGAGAAAACATAGTGAGCTGCTGAATAGGTAAAACAGATAAAACATAATCTGGGATGGAAAGGCAGACAGACAAGGCCACCGAGGCCAGGCCTCGGGGCGGCAGTAGAGCAGGGGCGGCGCCAAAGCTGCCCCCCGCCGCATGAAAACCCCCCCCGATCTGTCCCCACGAGTCCCAGCTTCCACGGCTGCCTCCCTGCACAAATAAAGCCCCCGGCGCGGTGGCGCGGCGGCCTGTAGATAAGATACATCATACATGGATGCACTGCTAGTAAACATAGGGGCGGACTTGGCCAAGGGGAGGGAGCAAATGACGCCCCCATTAATTGCCGTCGCCGTGACTGGCCAGTGACTGAGGCGGAGGCGGAGCCTAATGCTCCGCCTACCCTCCTGTGTATGTCATTACAGTGACTGAGGTGGAGGCGGAGCCTAATGCTCCGCCTACCCTCCTCTGCGTGACTGACACATCCCTATGTCTTCTTGTCCCATGGTCTTCTTGTCCCGGGGGGCGGGGTCTCGGGGTCTAGACTGTGTCACTCACAGGAGGAAACAAAAGAGGAGGATGATGGGATTGAAACCCCCGCAAGTGGTGGCCAGGACAGCAGGTAAGTTGAATTTATTTTTGTAAGTGGCAGTGCTCACTGCTCATCTTAGATTAAATGCAAATTTTCTGAGCATATTGCAATAAAGTGATCCATGCATGCTCAAATCCATTAAACTGTCCACATTCAGTGAAAGTTCATGTACTGCAAACTTTGCAGTACATGAACTTTCACTGAATGTGGACTGTTTAATAAGTTTGCATAGGTTCCAGCATGCATGGAGCACTTTGCAGTACATGATTTTTTACTGAATGTGGTGGACTGTCTGTATAATAAGTTTGCATAGATTCCTGTAGAGTCCCATAGATTCATGATAGGCGGCATTGGTAGGCTGCACTGATAGGCGGCACTGATGGGTACTGGTATGCTGCACTGGTGAGCACTGATAGGCGGCACTGGTGAGCTGCACTGATGGGCACTGGTAGGCTGCACTAATGAGCACTGATATGCGGCACTGATAGGCGACACTGGTATTCTGCACTGATGGGCACTGGTAGGCTGCACTGATGGGCACTGGTAGGCTGCACTGATAGGCGGCACTGATGGGCACTAATAGGCGGCACTGGTAGGCTGCACTGATGAGCACTGATAGGCGGCACTGGTAGGCTGCACTGATGGGCACTGGTAGGCTGCACTGATAGGCTGAACTAATGAGCACTGATAGGCGGCACTGATGGGCACTAATAGGCGGCACTGGTAGGCTGCACTGATGAGCACTGATAGGCGGCACTGATGGGCACTGATAGGCGGCACTGATAGGCGGCACTGATGAGCACTGATAGGCAGCACTGATGGGCTGCACTAATGAGCACTGATAGGCGACACTGGTAGGCTGCACTAATGGGCACTGGTAAGCTGCACTGATAGGCTGCACTAATGAGCACTGATAGGCGGCACTGGTAGGCTGCACTGATGAGCACTGATAGGCGGCACTGGTAGGCTGCACTGATAGGCGGCACTGATGGGTACTGGTAGGCTGCACTGGTGAGCACTGATAGGCGGCACTGGTGAGCTGCACTGATGGGCACTGGTAGGCTGCACTGATGGCCACTGGTAGGCTGCACTAATGAGCACTGATACGCGGCACTGATAGGCGACACTGGTATTCTGCACTGATGGGCACTGGTAGGCTGCACTGATGGGCACTGGTAGGCTGCACTGATAGGCTGCACTGATAGGCGGCACTGATAGGCACTAATAGGCAGCACTGGTAGGCTGCACTGATGAGCACTGATAGGCGGCACTGGTAGGCTGCACTGATGGGCACTGGTAGGCTGCACTGATGGGCTGAACTAATGAGCACTGATAGGCGGCACTGATGGGCACTAATAGGCGACACTGGTAGGCTGCACTGATGAGCACTGATAGGCGGCACTGATAGGCGGCACTGATGAGCACTGGTAGGCGGCACTGATGGGCTGCACTAATGAGCACTGATAGGCGGCACTGATGGGCACTGATAGGCTGCACTGATGGGCACTGATAGGCTGAACTGATTAGTACTGATATGCTTTATGTTGATATTGTTAAAGTTGTTGTTGATATTTATTTTTGGAACTTAATTCTGCATAAAACATTTAATAGTGTAATTTCATGAGATATGTTTAGGTGTGAGGTGTGTTTAGGGGAGGGGGGGGGGGGCAGGGCAGGGTTTGGGTGGGCCAAGTGGTGGTGAGTAACTCTTAGCCTCTGTTCACACCAGAGGCGGCACGACTTGCAGGTCGCCTCACCGAGCCGACCTGCACACGACTGCCCGGGCGACTTGCAAAACGACTTCTGTATAGAAGTCTATGCAAGTCGCCCCCAAAGTCGTACAGGAACCTTTTTCTAAGTCGGAGCGACTTGCGTCGCTCCCCTTAGAATGGTTCCATAGCACAGAACGGGAGGCGAATTGTCAGGCGACCTAGGTCGCCTGACAAGTCGTCCTAGTGTGAACCGAGCCTTAAGGCCTGGCTAGTAGCTCAGGACTTTAAGCCCTGCATTGTACATTCACATCAGACCCTGTCCTCAAAGAGCTTACAATCTAAAGTCCCTAACTGGCATTCATACATACACATGGTAGGGGCAACAACCTGGAATCTAGTAGGTTAGTGAAAGCATCTTCATTTTCTTGTGAAGTTATACTGTATATTGCTGATTACCTGTCACTTTTACACACACAGCCATATATGTATGAGTGTACAATGGATAGTCTCTGATCATCTCCTGTAATGTGTCTGCAGTCTCTGACAATCTCCTGTACCATGTCCCCAGTCTTTGACCATCTCCTGTACCATGTCCCCAGTCTCTGACCATCTCCTGTACCATGTCCCAGTCTCTGACCATCTCCTGTACCATGTCCCCAGTCTCTGACCATCTCCTGTACCATGTCCCCTGTCTCTTGTACCATGTCCCCAGTCTCTGACTATCTCCTTTACCATGTCCCCAGTCTCTGACCATCTCTTGTACCATGTCCCCAGTCTCTGACCATCTCCTGTACCATGTCCCCAGTCTCTGGCCATCTCCTGTACCATGTCCCCAGTCTCTGGCCATCTCTTGTACCATGTCCCCAGTCTCTGACCATCTCCTGTACCATGTCTCCAGTCTCTGACCATCTCCTGTACCATGTCTCCAGTCTCTGACCATCTCCTGTGTAAAAATATTTTTTAAAAACAGTCACTTTCGTTATTGGTGCTGTTTCGGTATCGGTTTCGGTTTTCGGCATCTTGTATTTTTCATTTTCGGTATCGGTTTCGGCACCAAAAAACCCATTCGGTGCATCCCTAGTTTTTTCACCTTAATGCATTAGATGCATCAAGGTGAAAAAAAAAGCCCAACTGTATTGATCACATGTCCCTTCACTGGCCAAGGATCTGCCCCTTTTGTATATTGTATGTTAGAAACTTAGAGGCTGTTATTTAAATAGTGAGAACATTTTTAAATGCCACAGTAAGAGAAAGATTAGGTGTCATTAACAAAAGACTATTTTCTTGATTTAGAAAAAACTCTAATATGTCAGAGAAAAGACAAAAATTGAGTGGTCATGGCTACCGCCAAAATGCAAAGAAGAAAGCTGAACGTATAAAAGAAGAGCTCAAGCACATGCCAAAAATACAAAGTTTTTTCTCTAACAGAGGCACTGCTGGAGGTTCTGTAACTGTGGAGACTGAACAGGTGGCAGAAGGGCAGCAGTACATAGAAGACAATACCACTGAGCCTATTGCAACTTCTGAAATAATTTATTCTAATGAAGAAGCCAATATTGATTTGGTATTTTCTTCTGATCCTATGGATTGGGATAGGAATAGTGAAAAGCTAAAGGACTATTTAGCTATAAATGGCATAACTCAAAATAAAAATGCTGACTTTTCCTTATCGGCTCGCAAATATTCTGATCGGACCCGGTCATTCTCCAATTTATGAGAGAACCTGGCTGGTATACTCTGAGAAAGCAAAAGCTGTTTTTTGTGCCCCTTGTCATCATTTTGGTAGTTCATCTGCTAAATGTCAGCTGGCTCAAGAAGGATTTAGTGATTGGAAGAATGCTTCTGTTCGCCTAAGAGAACACGAAGACTCTGAGCAACATAAAACATGTTTTATGAAATTAAAAAACAGGAACGCTGCATGTGGCAAATGGATAACATGCTAATTTTGCAACAAAACAAAGAAAGAGAGTACTGGAGAAATGTCCTCAGGCGTGTTGTTGCGGTTGTGAAGGCTTTATCTTCTCGTAGATTGGCATTTAGAGGCACAGATGAAAGTTTTGGCTCTCATACAAATGGTAACTATCTAATGTTACTTGAACTCATTGCTGAGTTTGATCCCTTCATGAACGAGCACATTAAGCGCTATGGCAATGCTGGCTCTGGCACAGCATCCTATCTATCCAAAACTGTTTGCTATGAGTTCATTGAAATATTGGCAGTCAGACTGTTGGATGCAATAATTGTCGAGGTGAAGGATGCTAAATATTACTCGATAAGCGTGGATTCAACCCCAGATGTTTCTCACGTGGATCAGCTAGCCTTCATTATACGATATGTGAATGACGAGGGTGTGCCAGTGGAACGATTTATAAAGTTCATACCACATATTGGCCACAAAGCTCAAAATTTATTTAAAGCTGTAAGTGATACACTAGAATTTCACCAACTTGACCTTCAGAATTGTAGAGGTCAGTCATACGATAATGCTAGCAATATGGCTGGCCCATATTCTGGACTTCAGGCTCGTTTTAAAGAAGTAAATCCACTAGCTACATATATACCATGCTCTGCACATTCCCTGAACCTTGTAGGAACATGTGCTGCAGAAAGCTGCGTAGAAGCAGTATCATTCTTTGGAGTCATCCAACAGCTGTATAATTTTTTTTCTGGCTCTACCAGTAGGTGGGAAGTCTTAACTTCTCATTTAAATGCCAAGTCCACAGTTAAAAATCTGTCTGTCACAAGATGGTCAGCACGCAGTGATGCATGTCGTACTCTGAGGAAATCGTGGACAGAAATTATTGAAGCCCTGGAAGCAATAGAGGATGATGACTCTCAAAGGCCAGTGACAAGAAGTGAGGCTGCAGCACTTCTAAGAAGTCTGAATTGTCTGGAGACCGCCTTCATGACAGTATTTTGGAACAGCATTTTGGAACCTTTTAATGCAACAAACAAACGATTGCAGAGTGCAGATATAGACATTTCATCAGTTGTGAAGCTCTATGGGGCACTTCTCCACCTCATGCAAAGCTATAGAAATGAGTTTGAAAGGTTTGAATCAGACCATTTCAAAACCGCCTGCGCTAGAGCTAGAAAAAAAAAATTTCCATTTGATGTAAGTCAAGAAGGACACGTACAGTTAAATGCTACAGACCATTTCAGGGTAAACACGTTCTTTGCAATTCTTGACAAATTAAACAGTGAGCTGCAAAGAAGATCTGAGGCTTATGAACAAGTCTACAACAAGTTTCATTTTCTTGAAAAGCTTACTACACTAGCAACCAGTGATATACAATCTCAGTCTTCCAACCTGTGTAACAGCTATCCTGATGATTTGGAAACGTCACTTCCTGATGAATGTCTGCACCTTTGTTCTTACTTGAAAAATATTGATAAAGGTGAAGCTTCAATTTCAGAGCTCTACAAAACATTCAAAGCAGAAAAATTGCAGGTTATTTACCCTAACATCGATATAGCAATGCGTATTTATCTTTGTACTCTGGTTACTAACTGTTCAGCAGAACGATCTTTTTCATGTCTGAAACGAGTAAAGAACTATTTAAGATCATCTTTGGGTCAAGAAAGACTGAACAGTTTAGCTTTACTTGCCATTGAGTCAGAACTTTTAAATACTTTGTCATACGAAGATATCATTGAGCAGTTTGCCAAAAGAAAAGTTAGAGCTAGAAAATTGTAAAATTGTAGGGAGTTTCTTACTGCTGTAATCTTTAATTAAAAGCCAGTTATTTTCAGTGTTCTCATGTGTGGAGATATGTTTTTAATTGATCTATTGTAGCAGTCATCGATAGAGGACGAGAATGGTGTGTGTGTGTGTGGGGGGGGGGGCGGCATTGAAGGACCCGGCCTTGGGGCGGCAAAGGGAGTAAATCCGGGCCTGCAGACAGTCAATACAGTATGTGGACCCCTAGAGAGGAATGCCCGGATTTGAGATCATACTTGTAAAGAAGACCTTAGGGGCTCATTCACACAGCTGGGAGGGGCAGTTGAGCTGAAGTTTTACCACCCCTGACCACCCCATTTGAAAAGAGATGCAGCCACTCATTGCTGTTCAATGGCAAAAATTTAATGGCATTTCAAAATGAATGGGATGCACCACAACTACCCTGCAAGTTCATGCAATGAACATGGATGGGGCATTGTGGGTCTGCATATGATGGGCACAGTGAGGCTGCAATTGACTTGCACAGTAAGGCTGCATTTGACGGGCACAGTGAGGCTGCATTTGACGGGCACAGCGGGGCTGCATTTGACAGGCACATTGGGGCTGCTTTTGATGGGCACAGTGGGGCTCCAATTGAGGGGTTCGGTAAGGCTGTATTTGATGGGCACAGTAAGGCTGCATTTGAAGAGCACAGTGAGGCTGCATTTGACGGGCACAGTGAGGCTGCATTTGACGGGCACAGTGAGGCTGCATTTGACGGGCACAGAGAGGCTGTATTTGACGGGCACAGTTGTATCTAGCAGTAATGATACATAATCACTTGATAAATGGCCATTTACAGCCCTGCATTACTAACAGTTTAATTTTTCAGTTTGTGTGCCCCCCCCCCCCAAAAAAAAAAATTTTGAGCACCACTGGTGCCATGAACTTATTGCAGTTCTTCGCATATACTGTACATTCACATCAGGTCCTGCCATCAAGGAGCTTACAATCTAAGGTCCCCAAACTCACATTCATACAAACACATACTAGAACCAATTTATACAGGAGCCAATTACCTACCAGCATGTCTTTGGAGTGTGGGAGGAAACCAGAGTATGCCTGCGGACGGGGGTGGGGGGGCTTATCACAACCAGAGCCTGCCCCCCATGTGAATGAGTAGGAGTTAAAAAAAAAAAAGTTCTTAAATAGGCAAGGAGCGGCAAAGGGCCTGGTATGGATCTGAGGGAGGATTCACGCTGTTTTTTTTTCACAATTTTTTTTTGCCGCCAATTATTTGGTATTTTACATTCAGCTGTTCATGGGGAACCCCGCTGATAGCTGACGACTCATCGTTAAGGACGTGGCAGCCGGCTTCCCAGCCAAGTCCCGAACAACCAGTTATATACAGTGTTTTTAAAAGGGGAACAAAAAAAATGCACCAAGAACGCAACACTTGCGTTTCTAGTGCGATTCCATTGAAGTCTATTACATGCGAAACGCAATCTGCATCCCCGACCCTTTCCAAAAACGCACCGGCTGCAAAACACATAGATGTGAACATGTACCATAGGAAACTATGTTAAATGGACTGTAGTGCGTTAAAAGTCCTGTAAACAGCATCTTTAGGGCGGGTTGGGAGCGCTGTATACAGCACTTCCAAAATGCCAAAATGCCCATTGCAACGAATTGGCAGCGACTCGGAAGCGCTGTAACACGGGAGTTTATAACCTCTTCTTTGGGCTAGCGGCCGAAAAACGGCACAAAGGCGCAGCTAAGAGGAGTATCACTTTACTGCGAATACGGCTGCTGACCAAGTGTGAAAGGGCTCAAAAACAAAGGAAATAAGTCAGACCCCTATATAATTGGATTACACAACGAATGTCAGTGCACTAAGTATAATAGAATAAAGACCATGGGGTTGATTTTCTAAAGTAAAAATACACTGTGTATTTGATCCAGAACTTAGAGCCCTTTCACACTGGGGCGGGGGGCGGCGTTGGCGGGCGTTTTACCGTCGGTATGCGGCCGCTAGCGGGGCGGTTTTACCCCCCGCTAGCGGCCGAGAAAGGGTTAAATACCAACGCAAAGTGCCTCTGCAGAGGCGCTTTGCCGGCGGTATAGCCGAGCCGTCCCATTGATTTCAATGGGCAGGAGCAGTAAAGGAGCGGTATACACTCCGCTCCTTAACCGCTCCGAAGATGCTGCTGGCAGGACTTTTTTTACTGTCCTGCCAGCGCATCGCTCCAGTGTGAAAGCCCTCGGGGCTTTCACACTGGAATGAAAGCAGCGGCACTTTCGGGTCGGTTTGCAGGCGCTATTATTAGCGCAATAGCGCCTGCAAACCGCCCCAGTGTGAAAGGGCTCTTAGTAAAAGAAGCTTCACTTTGCAAAAAAATACCCAATCACATTCAAAAGAAAAAGAAAACACACACCACACAACACAGTTTTCGCTTGTATATGATTGGATCATGGAAGCTAGCAGAGCTTCCTCTCATGTAGGCAGCCTATACATTATGCTTTTTGTTCAACCAACAGGTTTGACCGCGGCATGTGGGTCGGTGACATCACAAGGGGCGGGGCCATCCAAAGATGTCACCAGGTGGCTTCTCCCCTTAAGACTTTTCTGGGGGGTTTTCAGGTTGGCAGTGGTGGTGTGTTTAAATAAAGGTAGTGTGTAGTTGGTGAATAAGTACTATGCACCCCAAACTCATTCACATGGGGGGGCCAGATTTGGGGGCCCCCCTTATTAAAAAGGGGGCTTCCAGATTCCAATAAGCACCCTTGCCTGCAGATCCCCACAACCACCGGCCAGGGTTGTGGGGGAAGAGGCCCTTGTGGCCTGGTATGGTTCAGGATTCAGGAGGGGGGAGGGGCACTAGCTCATACCCCTCCCCCCCGGCCTACCAGGCTGCATGCATGGGATAAGGGTCTGGTATAATTTATTGGGCGGGACCCTCACACTGTTTTTGTCTCATATTTTATTGCCGGCAATTCCTTTGTTTACATTCAGCTGTCAGCGGGAAACCTGCTGACAGCTGAGGAGTCATCGGTTAAGGATGTAGCTACCGACTTCTTGCCCCGCTCCTTAAAAACCAGCTACCGCCCTCTCCTGAACTTTGCATCAAAAGTGTCAGTAATTATTACATTACAGACTCTTTACAACATGAGTTATTTACCACAAAATTGTTAGTGAATTGCACATTTGAAAGCGATTTACCACATGTGTTATTTTACCAGTCAGTCATTATTTAACTCTTAGTGAATTGACCCCTATGTCTCTACAGGTTCACAATTAGGTTATCACCTTTTACCACTGAATCCAAACCCCCCCCCCCCCCAAAAAAAAAAAAAAATGTGGCTAGAGATGTACTTTAAGGAACCTGACAGCTAAGGTTTTAAAACAGCTTATATGGAAGTTCTATAGAGGTACATAGACACCGACTAAAGATATTTGATGGTTGAGGCTTGATCCTGTCAATATGGTACAATAAAATTTCAACCCTGCTACAAGCATAAATCCTATACAGAGGAGCTTAGTTATGGAAGGCAGACCAACCTTTCACCCATATAGATTAACTGGCAATCTCCAGCTATGTGGCTTGTA
The DNA here is from genome assembly GCA_037952925.1 of Lithobates clamitans. Lineage (NCBI taxonomy): Eukaryota > Metazoa > Chordata > Amphibia > Anura > Ranidae > Lithobates > Lithobates clamitans. Next base: position 1,227,604 of record JBBGZY010001115.1, read on the forward strand.
GATTCATGTGATATAAAAAACAAATCTGGGACAGGAGCAAGTGGAAAAATGCGGATTGTACAACAGAGTACATTGAGGGCTGTATTCTCCCCCACAGAGATACAGAGGTGTTCCATGGATCCGTGCAGGTAGTCCCATTCGTGTCAGCTGGGACACAGCGGCTGCCCCCAATTTGACAGCTGTGCATCCTGGGCCATGCGCGCCCATGACTGCACACTTGTGAAGCGAGTCCGTACAGCCACTGCATCTTTATTGACTAACAGAGGCTGTCTGTACACAGCTTCAGAAACAATCGGCTCTGCTCAATGTACAGGCCTCTGCACCCCTGTGAATGAGACCTTAAAAAAAAAAAAAAAGTCACATCAGAGAGCAGACCTTGCATTGGGCTACACCACCTGGCGACAAATGCTAAATATGACATTTTTATCTGCAATTCTAGAACAGGCACATTATCTATCTTAGTAATAGCATACTTGCCAACAGTCCCGATTTTCCCGGGACAATCCCGATTTTGGGACCCTCGTCCCGATTGGAGAGTGTCCCGAATCGGGATTTTCCATAAGGAAAATCGGGAATGTTGTTTTTTTTTTTTGGAGCAGCGGGCTCCAGCAAAATGGCGGCCGGCGCCGCCGCTCTAGCTGCCTCTAGTGGTGAGTGGAGAGGGGAAGGGGGCTCGATCCGTGCAGCCAATGAAGCGGCTTCTTTGGCTGCACGGCCCCTCCTCTCTCCACTGAAGCGAGCAGAAGACACCGGCGCCGTGTCTTCCTGAAAGTTCCCCAGCCCCGTACTGCGCAAGCGCTGCGCCTGCACAGTACAGGGGATCCGCCATTGCCGAGGGGAACTTTCTCGGCAGAACACCGGCCGCTCCTCCACTGAGCGGGGGCCGGGCTGCATTGAGGGGGGGAGGCTGCACTAACTGAGGGGGGCTGCACTGAGGGGGGGCTGCACTGAGGGGGGGAGATTGCACTAACTGAGGGGGGGCTGCACTGAGGGGGGGAGGCTGCACCGAGGGGGGCTGCACTGAGGGGGGGGCTGCACTAACTGAGGGAGAGCTTCACTGAGGGGAGGCTGCACTGAGGGGGGCTGCACTAACTGAGGGTGGGGCTGCACTAACTGAGGGGGGTCTGCACTAACTGAAGGGGGGCTGCACTGAGGGGGGGCTGCACTAACTGAGGGGGGGCTGCACTGAGGGGGGGCTGCACTGAGGGGGGGCTGCACTAACTGAGGGGGGGGCTGCACTGGCGGGGGCACCTGATGCAAGGACAGACTCTGGCGGGGGCACCTGATGCAAGGACAGACTCTGGCGGGGGCACCTGATGCAAGGACAGACTCTGCCGGGGGCACCTGATGCAAGGACAGACTCTGCTGGTGGCAGGCGACGTGGCAGGTGACACACTCAGGGATCCCACTGATTCAGCATTATGGTGAGTTGAATGATTTAATTTTATATTACAATGTAATAATAGAAATAATGCGCTTCAATCATCCTGGCACCATAACAACCATGGTGCCAGGATGACTGAAGCGTTACACCAGGTGTTTGGAGTATCTTTATCTGCTGATTGTTAAACTTTCTAGAATACACATATTTCTATTGTTGTGTAGGACCTGGGGCTGCTGTCCCGTCATTCCTCTCTCCCCCTCTCCCTCTCCCCCTCTCCCTCTCCCCCTTTCCCTCTCCATCCCTCATTCATCTCAGACTCTAACCACACCCTCTTGAGCCACGGCAATTTAAGCCACGTCCACTTTCATGCAAGCCACACCCACTTTTCATGCAAGACACGCCCACTTTCCGTGTAAGCCACGCCCACTTTCCACGTAAGCCACGCCCATTTTTCGCCACGACGCGGCTTCGCGCGCCACAACTATTATTTTTTGCTAGACCACGCCTACAAATGAATGCCCCGCCTCCTAATTATTAATCGGCTCCGCCTACAGCCAAAAAAGTGTCCCACATATTTTTTTTTCAATGTTGGCAACTATGTAATAGGGCTTTTCTGGCTTGTGATGTGCACATTTACATATGTGACACCATGCTCTGTAAACATAGCCTGCTTAGCTTTTCTGCTAAATATATTTGCTGATGTCTTCTTTTCCATCTGTATGAGAAGAACACAGAAACCATTTCAGGGAAACATAATGGATTCTGTTAGTTTTTAAAATGAAGGAAGGAGAGTTTAAAGAAGGTTTTAAAATGTAACTGTGGCCAGGCTATGGACATTTAAGTATTTACACATTCTGTACAAACAATAATGTGCGTGTTCATGTGCGATTCCTGTGCATTCTCCTACAGTGCAGTTTGGCACCACTACTTTAAAAAAAAATGCGCTGCACCAAATCGCATGGTACTGCGGTACCATGCAACCCGGTGCCCACAAATGCACTATGCTTGCGATCTGTGTTTGGTAAGCTGTTTACAATGTATTGGCACTCAGAGCAGATCGCAAAGGCAGTGTGTTTTTAATGCGTCGTGGAAAACGTGGAAGGAACGCCCCTTTCCCGAACCATGGTCTGGTGTGAACCAGTCCTCAATGAGTATTAAAGGCCAAGTTCACCTTTTGTCTAAAATTGAGAGGCATTGTGGTCAAGGTGTCCCAGCTTTTAAAAGTATTGTTTCATGTAGTTTCCATACAATCTACAGTATCTAAAAATCTCTATTGGTAATGCTTTAAAAGTATTTAAAAGGTTACCAGTTTACAGTTAGAGTTGAACAGGAGGTCTGATGCTAGTTATTGCTCTCACGTGTGTGGGACCTATGTTTGCATTTGCATGTGAACACTATCAATTTTAGTGCTATAACAAAGGATGAACAGCCTCCCTTGTGTTATCTAGGGCAGTGTCAGGTACTCTTTACTGAGACATCTGGGGTCTATTAGACCCCAGTTATCTCTTCTGCCCTTAAAAATCTCTAATTAAAGCTGAGATCGGTTTGATCAGATGCTATACTAGCCAGTAATAATTTGTAAACAACAAACCAAAAATGGGAAGTGACAAAATCATGTTTTTTTCCACTTTCATACACCATAGAGATGATCAGGGAACAGAAGTACCTACTTCATATCCATGGTTTGCCGACCGGCCAATTCTGTCCTAGGCTCCCTGGTGGAACGGGAGAGCCCAGGAAGGGGCAGGAAAGTGACAGTATTGCCCCTCAGATCTCTTAAAGAGCATTGCTGGCACTAAATAGGCAAATAAGTGGAGCTTCCACTTTTGGGTGGAGCTCCACTTTAAAAGTTTCATCAGACCTTGGGATGTGCATATCAATTTATGAGTCCAACTATGGAATTGCAGATTTTCTGATTTGCCCAACTATGAAAGCAGATTTGTCCAAATCAGCAAAGAGTCATACAATTCATTAACATTATTGTCTAGACCAGGGTTTCTTAACCAGGGTTCCATGGATCCCCTATGGCTCCTCCAGAGGTGCACATGCATTCGCCCATATAGGTCTTAAGAAATTACACCATATCCTATTACTATCATGTCTTTTATGTACGTTGATGTTCATTTACCATTGTTTGTATATACCCTTTATACATATTATGTTCCTTTGTCAAAATGTTCCCAGATTACAATCTATTCGTTGTAATGTAATACCTGTCAACAGTAATTTCATCTTATGTTTTCTTTTTCCTTCTTTTCTCCCTCTTCTTTGTTGCAACAAAATTGAACTCATAAATACTTTTATTGATGTATCAATGTCTGCCTTATAGACGGATGGTCACATTTTCCCTTTGTCCCCCCCCCCCCCCGACATGGGCATGTCTGGGGATCGCCCGACACACAAAGCAGCCCAGGTTAAACTAACCTGTGGTGGCGTTTTGTGAGATCAGAGATGCTGTATCCATCGCATCTGGCCTCCATCTTGCTTCCCTGGTCAACATGCGTGGTCCGCCGGTGAAGCCCTGTGTGTCGGCAGGCGGTGTGGGCGTGGCCCCGTTCCGGCGTGCGATGGCCACGTGGCCGCGCTGGGATGGAGCAGCGTGCACATGGCTCGGCGGGCCCAAGGAGACTAGCCCTGTTTCTCCTCCCATCTCAATTTGGATCAGCTGTGCTCATGCCGGCTGATTGGGGAGGGAGGGGTACTTATATCTGTGTGTTTACTCGCTCTGACATCCACCTCATTCAGTTGTTGGATGCCAAGGCGAGTGATCACAAGTAAACTAATGAAAAGGTAAGGATTTTTTTTGAATCTTCTCGATAGCCTGCAATTGGACTATTTGTTTTCCTATGGCAATTTATAAGCTAGACATACAATGTTATGCCAAATGTGTCAATGATTTATAAATATAAATACTAACCTTTAATAGGATCATACCAATCTAGTTTTTACTGCTATGTGTAAGCATACATTTTTAAACATTCTGTTATAACAAATATTAAAACATTGAAACGTATTTATTATGATATGTAATATATATTAATATCTAAAATAATGCCCTTATAGAAGAATCTGCTTACACATTTTTGTCTTTAAAATAGTCAACAAATTTAAATTATTTCTTTTAGCTGTGGTTAGTGGTTTTCTACAACACAACCCTCCACACATCCCCGTGACATTACGCACCATCTACAGGTATTTAGCAATTCATTTATAAAAAAAAAAATAATAAATAATATATATATATATATATATATATATATATATATATATATATATATATATATTTATGGTCGTGGCCCTAAGACCAAGACAAATGTGGATCACATAAACACGCGACAAGACTCACAACATAAATAGACCTGAGGTGTGGCTTTTGTCATCTAGTAGGTATGGCAAGAAAAGGGGCCATACCCAAGATAAGTAATGGATGATTGTGGAAGAGAATTTGCTGAGAAGTGCTGTAAAAAGGGGAATGGGAGGGAGGGTATCGTGCACTGAAACTGACAAAGAGGAAGGGGAAGTGGTCAGCTTAAATACCCTCCGGGCTCCTCCCATAAATTCAGGCCAGCACACTGGCCTTCTAACTTATGGTCGTGGCCCTAAGACCGAGACAAATGTGGATCACATAAACACGCAACAAGACTCACAACATAAATAGACCTGAGGTGTGGCTTTTGGTCGTCTGGTAGGTATGGCAAGAAAAGGGGCCAAAAATAACCAGGTAGGGAAGTATCTTTATTGCCTCTAACCTCATTGAGTGAGCTTGGAGAAAGGACCATCTTGAGGGAATATATATCTGGTAAAGCAGGCAGACTTTCACCTGCCTAGCTTCTTGGTCACATGGTCTGGTACTCCGTGCTGAGATGTGGCTGAGGCTGCGCCGATCCAAAGGAATATCCAGAATACCGCCCGGGGTCTAGGCCTAAGTTGACCAGTAGGACCCAAACATGTTTATTAAACTGATTTCCACTCAGGTGGTTGACCTGAAAAGGCAGTAACGGCTGGAGACTGGCTGGCTGGGTAGGTGAAAGAGCAGACGGTCAAAAGATCGTTGCTGGGCACCAGGCGTTGCTGGTTCGAAAGAAGTTTATATCCACTCCGGGTCCGGTTTGTTGCGTTTTCCGTAAGATAAAGGACATAGTGGCTTGGATAGCAGCCAGGTACAGCTTGATAGGGGTATGAGGGAGAGCCAGCTGTGTGTGGCGATAAGATATAAAGGCTAGGACATGAGTGATGTCATCTACTGTGGTTCCGGGACAAGTGGCAAGGAACCTATGGTAGGTGTTCCAGGCCGTGGGATAAGCCTTTAGTGTGTTGCTAGACAGTGAGTGGTCGATGAGTCGGGTTGCATTGGCAAGGTGTGGCTTCAATCCATTATTAGTTGAGACCAAGGTGGGATAGGAGTGGATGATGGGTCGGCTCCGGGTTCCTGCTGGAAGAATGAGACAAAATTGGAGCGGGACAGTGCATCGGCTGCGGTATTGCACTTGCCAGGGATATGCTTACAGTAACTGTTAAATTTGGTGATGTAGTGACAATTGCAGCAGACTGCGCAGGAAGGACATGACGGGGAGCGACTTTTATCTACCCTTATTAATGATGTCAGCTGTAACCTGGTTGTCTGTGGTGAAGAGCTCTGTCTGATCTGTCCACGTGTGGCCCCAGACTTGGGCTGCTGCCACGATGGGGTACAGCTCGAACAATGACAAAGATCGAGGGAAACCAGGAATCAGGCAGATTTCCGGGGGCCAAGGTCTGGCAAACCAGTGATGGCCAAAAATTGCAGCAAAGCCAGTGGAGGCTGCAGCATCTGTGACTACCTGGGGCGACTGAGCTGATACTGAGGGAAAAACATTGATATGTCGTTCCAGTTGAAGAGGAACTCGTCCCACATAGCCAAGTCTGCTATTGCTGCTGGGTCTAGTCTGAGGACTTGGTCCGGTCCTGCACTCGGGCAAGAAAGACTAAGAGCCTTGAGATGAACGACCGCCCCTGAGGAATTGTTCTCATAGCGAAATTGAGCATCCCTATCAAGGACTGCAGCTGTCTTTTAGTACATTCCTGTGACCGGGTAAACTCCTGAATGACCAACCCAACACAAGCTAATTTGTCAGAAGGCAGGCTAGGCTGCATGGCGTGCGTATCCAGGACGATGCCTGAGAAACGTATGAAATGTGTTGGGCCTTCCACTATGTGTTCATTGAGATTGTTGAAGACCTCCCTTAGCTTGTCTAGATCTACCGGGGGGGGGTATGTCTAGGTGTTCGATAAGCAGAAAATCGTCCGGATAATGGAAAACCCTGTGACACTGGGCCTGGTGTGACAGGTTCAAGTGAGGGATTGGGCAAAACTGTCAGCTTTGTGGGCGAAGTGGCGACAAAAGAGTTCCGTGTCTGTGAGGCTCCAGTCAGAGCTTATCTGGAACTGGGCAAGTCTCGCTGCTGCTTTGGCTGAAAATGACCGATGGTCGTAGACGGCAAAACCTCCATATTTGTAAGCAAGATCTGTCACTGCATGAAGGTATAAGTCCCGCTCCTCCCTCCTGCTGAGGGTGGCTGAACAAAGTACATCTCTGAACATCCCGAGGGCCAGGGCGAACTCAGTGGCTGACAGCTTACGACTGAGGCTGGGGTCTCTCGACTTGACAACCACTGAGACATCCCCCCCAGGTGTATGATTTGTTGTCAGGTAAGTCATGGACTGAGATGAGCAGGGATGCCAATTGACGTCTTTGCCCTCCAATATATCCTCCCCGATGCTGGTCAGGACAAGATGAACGGGGAGGACGATAGGTGCAGAGCCTGGTGTACCTGCAGAAGGAGAAGCTGTCATTGGGACCATGACCAGGTCCGGGAGGGCCGTGGATGGGCGAACTTTCAAAGGTGTGACTCTGGTCTGGATGTCCGAACTGTTGCGGCTAAGGGGGAGACCAAAGAGTGCAGCTGGGCCCCGTGGATGGATTGTAGGGATGCCTGTTGGGCCCAGCTGCAGCTGGAGGTGGGAAGAGGAGCCTGAAATGCTTTGCCTTCCTGGCCGTTAGCAGGAAAGGGAACATCCCTGCGACTCAGCTATGAGTTTGGGGGATGTTCCGTCCCCTGAGGGACTGCAGGCAGCCGTGCTCTGAGCCACTTGGGGGGGGGGGGGTAACAGAGGGGTGGGTGTGAAGTCCTCGCTGCCAGAAGACAAAAAGGGGGCTGGGTGCTCATATTTAAGAGGAATCATAGCCATAGGATAGAGAGCGGAGTGGTAAAGAGAAAACTCAGAGAGGAGGAAAAAGGAAGAAGTACAGAAAAAGGAATGATAGGCATAGACAGGAGCTGACAGAGTTCTGTTGTGCAGAACTTATGTTGAGTGGAAATTTAGAAAACTCAGAAGAGTGCGTGGCGACCGAGGTGGGCCAAGAGGTGACTGGCCAGATAACCGATAGCTCGGGTGCCTGTCTGTGGCAAGCACAAACCTGAAGACCAGAACCCCAGGGCGTACTGGGGCGAGAAGTAGAAGTCTGGTACGGCCTACGTAGGAATGTTGCGGTCTGTAGGGGGTGACGTGTGCTCGGCCTGCTAACACTTGCACTGCCAGCAAGTCTACTGTTAAGCGACCTTGTCTGCGAGGTGAAGGGTCGCCCTTCGAAAACAGAGTTTCATGTATAGACATATGTGACATAACTAACGCCTGGAGATCACGTCCAATGATGTATGTGAAGTAACGGTATAGTGAAAGGGTGCTGCAGAATGATGTGATAGAAAAGCCCATGAACTAGGCCCTGACTGACGCTCTAGTAGCGAGGTCCTGGTTATGATCGAAACTCAGTCGACCGGGAACACCTGCAGTAGGGGTGACATGAGTGCAACAAGATTTCTTTACTTTTTTTTTTTTTTTAATGTGTCCCCCTTGTATGCGACTGGCCCTGGTGAAGATGCAAACATAGCTTTTTTTGTTTTTACCTGGGAAATAACGTCCAACCTGGTACAGGATGGAACCTGAACTCGATTGACCTGAGGGAGAAAAGATAGACGAAAACGATGAGTAGCTCGTATGAATGCCACTGGAGACGAGTGACCGATTAAGTGCCACAAAAAAAATGAAGTGGGCTGTATGAGCACCACTGAGTGTGCTTGCAGGGATTACAAGGAGTATATGTTGAGATGCATGTTTGCAGCGATTGCAAATGGGTATATGCTGAGATGCGTGTTTTTGCAGCGATTGCAAGGAGTATATACTGAGATGCGTGTTTTGCAGTGATTGCAAAAAAGGGTAAATGCTGAGATACGTGTTTTGTAGCGATTGCAAGTGGGTAAACACTAAGATGCGTGTATTTGCAGCAATTGCAAGGAGTTTATACTGAGATGCATGTTTTGCAGTGATTGTATACGGGTAAATGGTAAGATGCGTGTATTTGTAGCAATTGCAAGGAGTTTGCACTGAGATGCATATTTTACAGAGATTGCAAAATGGGTATATACCGAGATGCGTGTTTTTTGCAAGGAGCAAACAAATGCAAGGAGTTATGATGAGATGCGTGTCTTGCAGCGACTGCAAGGAGTTATGATGAGATGCGTGTCTTGCAGCGACTGCAAGGAGTTATGATGAGATGCGTGTCTTGCAGCGACTGCAAGGAGTTATGACGAGATGCGTGTCTTGCAGCGACTGCAAGGAGTTATGACGAGATGCGTGTCTTGCAGCGTCTGCAAGGTGTTATGATGAGATGCGTGTCTTGCAGCGACTGCAAGGAGTTATGATGAGATGCGTGTCTTGCAGTGATTGCAAGGAGTTATGATGAGATGCCTGTTCTTGCAGTGATTGCAAAATGGGTATATGCTGAGATGTGTGTATTTGCAAGGAGTTTGTACTGAGATGCATGTTTTACAGATGCATGATTGCAAAATGGGTATATGCTGAGATGCGTGTTTTTTGCAAGGAGCAAACAAATGCAAGGAGTTATGATGAGATGCGTGTCTTGCAGCGACTGCAAGGAGTTATGATGAGATGCGTGTCTTGCAGCGACTGCAAGGAGTTATGAGGAGATGCGTGTCTTGCAGCGACTGCAAGGAGTTATGAGGAGATGCGTGTCTTGCAGCGACTGCAAGGAGTTATGACGAGATGCGTGTCTTGCAGCGTCTGCAAGGAGTTATGATGAGATGCGTGTCTTGCAGCGACTGCAAGGAGTTATGATGAGATGCGTGTCTTGCAGCGATTGCAAGGAGTTATGATGAGATGCCTGTTCTTGCAGTGATTGCAAAATGGGTATATGCTGAGATGCGTGTATTTGCAAGGAGTTTGTACTGAGATGCATGTTTTACAGATGCATGATTGCAAAATGGGTATATGCTGAGATGCGTGTTTTTTGCAGCGATTGCAAGGAGTTATCATGAGATGCGTATCTTGCAGCAATTGCAAGGCGTTTATACTGAGATGCATGTTGCAGCAATTGCAAAAATGGGTAAATGTTGGGATGCGTGATCTTGCAATGATTGCAAGGAGATTATACTGAGATGCATGTTTTTGCAGCGATTGCAAATGGGTAAATGTTGAGATTTGCAATCTTGCAATGATTGCAAGGAGATTATACTGAGATGCATGTTTTTGCAGCGATTGCAAATGGGTAAATGTTGAGATGTGCAATCTTGCAATGATTGCAAGGAGATTATACTGAGATGCATGTTTTTGCAGCGATTGCAAATGGGTAAATGTTGAGATGCGTGTTCTTGCAGCGATTGCAAGGAGTTTATACTGAGATGCATGTTGCAGCGATTGCAAATGGGTATATGCTGAGATGCGTGTTTTGCAGCGATTGCAAGGAGTTATGATGAGATGCGTAGCTTGCAGCGATTGCAAGAAAAGTCACCTACTGATAGGCGAAAAAGAAAAGGATAGCAGAAATTGTATATGTAGGAAGGAACTGCGAAGTGGCATACGTAACGAATCGTAGATTTGTTATAGGGACTGCTACGTATTGGTGTGTGGGATACTCGTGACGCGAACCGTTGTGCCGCTTGTGCGACTAGGTTCAGAGTGGACTGTGATGCATGTAGCTGCTGAGGTGATGTGAATCGGACAAAAATAAATAATGAATCGTAGGGTATGGTAAGAACCACTACAAATTGGTGTGCAGGATAAGACCGATGCAAACCATTGTGCCGCCGAGGCGACTAGGATTGAATCCGACTGTGATTCGTATGACATGAAAGCAAGACGAAACAGTCAGTAGAAAATTACATAAACAACTAACCATTTGTGGGGTACAACAGGGACTAATAAGAATCAATGAGCGGGATGCATCCGATGCGAACCGTTGTGCTGCCGATGCAACTAGGTTCGAATCGGATTGTAGCAGGTATGCAATATGAATCGGTTGTAAAGAGATGGCACTGATACAAATCAGTTGTAAGATGTATGAAGTGAATCCAATACAAATCGGTTGCAGCATGTATACCACACCTTACTTCTAAAACTGAACACATACCAACCACCCAGCCCCCCAGGCTAATCAAAGTGCAGACAAGGCCCCATGTGGTCTAATTACCACCTCAATCAGACACAGAACCCATGCAAATAATACATGCTGATCACCAAATAGATGAGACGGCAACCCCATAGACAGTGAATCCTATGAGAAAATGAAGCCTGTATCGAGTGATATCAGAGAACAACCGACAATGGCTCAGAGGCTTGGATCTACGACCTAATCGTATGTTTGTGGAAAGGATGACAAGCAAGGCAGAGCGAGCCTGCAAATCTAAGTTTGCAGGTATAGGAAACATATCCAATGGTAACATTGCATATGAACAAAAAAGGTTTGAACCCTACCTGCAACAGCAAGCGAGAACTGCCAACGAAGACGCCGCAACCCACTTGTAATCGAACGCACAGACTTATGAACACAAGGTAAGCTGGGAAGAGTCAGCACAGTGACATGTAGTATCGTGCACTGAAACTGACAAAGAGGAAGGGGAAGTGGTCAGCTTAAATACCCTCCGGGCTCCTCCCATAAATTCAGGCCAGCACACTGGCCTTCTAACATATAAATAATAATTGCATTTATTGGATTTATTCATTCATTTTTTCAAATTTTTCATACATTTATAGATCACATTTACAGGGCTTCCCTCTTCTCTGGCCCCAGTGGGTCCCCGGGCTCTTTTTTGTCCCTTTGTTTTTGGGGTAGAAGAGGGGGGGCTGGGTCAGCGGTGAGCCATTTGTCTCTTGGGCTTGACGTGGACATCTCTCCAAAAGAAGGCTACTAAAGGATTTCTGGGTTGAGAAATTGAAAGCATACTGTGCTCTTGCATTTTTTTAAGTATAACATATCGAATTGTTAACCATGCCGTCACAATGTATGTAAGTAAACCTTCATGAACTATACTTAATTTTGTGTATATCTATAGACACTGTTACAGTGTTGTGCATTCATTTGTTTTCAATACTCTATTTTAGAATATAAATTCTTCTTGCCAATATATACCCCTGAAGAAGGAGACAACCTGTACTCTGAAACGCGTCGGGTGCAAGAATTATAGACTGTACTACATTTTAATAACGGTGAAAATGTTGAAGATATGTTAAGCATTCCGTGTTTTTACATGTTTTTTACATATTATATTTAATAAATATTTTTGAAACTTGAAATACTTTTCCAAATATATTGCACCTTTACAAGGGGATTCTGTCTTTTCTCCTTAACTATTGGATGTGGCACTAACTAAATGCTCAATATTGCCGGCTAAAAATCCTATCCTTTGTGGTTTTATTACTTCTGATAGAAATATGTACACCTCATAACAATTGATCATAATCTCAGATTGGCTGTTTTTGCATTGTGTGCAGTGCCCCTTGCCTTATAACATAAACCCATACTGCGGCATTTCCACTGCGTAGCCAATGTATTGCTTGGTACTAGACATTTAAACTTGACTTTTATTTTATGGTGTTACTACTTTCCTGGTATTTCTATCACCATGGGGTCCATTCTTATGTTTGTTCTGTCCCCAAAGCAGCCTCTTTCATGAGCTTGAAGAGCTCCCAAATTTTATGATAGGTGTTGTATTAGAAACGTATTTTTTTTTCTATAGGTACTTTTATAGTGCCAACATTATACCTGTTGAATAAATGGATGGATATCTGAACATTTTTAGGCAGAATGTTACACCTACAGTAGGCATTCCTCCAAATGAAGACTTTCATTGGTGATATAGGTTAAATTAACTGTGTCTCCATGGGGGAGCCCCCATTCCCATTTATTATTCTTAATGTGACACCACCACAATGCACATATACTATCGGCGGTAATATCTCCACCTTTAACAAAGTCAAAGTAAATGTCAACTTAAAACTCTCCGTGGGTTGTAGGGGCCCGTATGTTTCACCGTATGTGCGAAAGGAGGGGATCCACATCTCCCTTACCACATCAGACTCAATCCCAGATAAGGACAATCCCCATTCAGGATTGTTAGGTACTAGGCCCAAAAACCCTCATTATACTGCAACAAAGACTAACAAGAAGAGAGAGAGAGAGGTCAGAGAAAGAGAGAAAGAAGGGAAGTTGGAAGAAGAGAGTAAGTAATAATCCGTGCTCCAAGTCCCGCAGCTCAGAAGTCACTTTAATAGGGCAAAGATCTAGGATCTCCAGACAGATACCTGACCCATGGGTTCCAGACTTTCTCGAACATCTTCATTCTATCGTTTAGGATCGCTGTCATACGCTCGTTAAGCAAGATCCAGGAAAGTTTATGTTTAAGCTGTTCGAAGGGCACTACGGTCCGATTTCCATGATCTTGCGATTATAATTTTGGCTGATAAAAAGATAAATGTTATGAGGCTTCTCTGAGATTTTGATGCTGTTTTATCTTACAGCCTAGCAGCCCCTGTCTCGGAGATTTAACAAGGTTTATTTGGGTGAGAGTGTAAATAAAGTTATACACCCTATCCAATACCACCTTACCTTAGGGCATCGCCACCATATATGGTACACTGTTCCCTCCTGTCTGCATCCTCGGAAACACAAAGGAGATGCGTCCGGTACATAAGATGCCAGCCTAGTGGGGACCATGTACCACCTTAGAAGTACTTTATAATTCGCTTCTATAATAGAAGTATTTATGAGTGACCGTGAGGCCCCCTAGGCTATGTTGTGCAACTCATCCAGCTCAATACTCTCCTGGAGGTCCGCTTTCCATTTTTTATGTAGCCCTGTTTAACCACTTCAATACCCGGCCATAGTCAAATGACGTCCACAGATGGGATCTCCCATCCTGGGTGGACGTCATATGACGGCCTCGGCTTTCCGCCGCTACTGCGGACCCCCGGGGGCCCGCAGAGCGGCGATCGTGGTACCGTTGTGTCCCTCAGGACACAGCCGTTTCCCGATGGGGGTATTGAAGCGGCGGCGGGCGGCTGCGGGCGTCGGAGCGTCGGTAACGGCAATGCAGAGCGGCATTGGGAAGCGGCGTGTATCTTCATTAACGGCGCTCAGAGCGGTGATCGGGGCTGAGGCTTTTCCCCTGGATACAGCTCAGCCCCGATCACTGTAGCCAATGACATGGCTCTTCACCACACGACCGGCTGTGTCCAATCACAGCCGGTCAGTAATGTAAACAGAAACACTGTGTGTGTAACTGCTGTTGCTGGGCTCTTCTCCTCACACACCGATCCAGTGTGAGGAGAAGAGATCAGCTAACAGTGAGTTACCTATTATACATGTACTACTGTGCCCAGATTGCCCCCCCCTAAATAAAAAGTACCTGTCATCAGGAATATCTGTCATCTAGAGTACCTGTCATCTAGAGTACCTGTCATCTAGAGTACCTGTCCATCAGGAGTACCTGTCCATCAGGAGTAACCGCCACCTCACAACCTGCCATCAGAGTACCCACCACCTCATCACCTGCCACCAGAGTACCCACCACCTCATCACCTGCCACCAGAGTACCTGCCACCAGAGTACTTGCCACCAGAGTACCCACCACCTCACCACCAGAGTACCTGCTACCAGAGTACCCGCCACCTCATCACCTGCCACCAGAGTACCCGCCACCTCATCACCTGCCACCAGAGTACCTGCCACCTCACCACCGGCCACCAGAGTACCCGCCACCTCATCACCTGCCACCAGAGTACCTGCCACCTCACCACCGGCCACCAGAGTACCCACCACCTCATCACCTGCCACCAGAGTACCTGCCACCTCACCACCTGCCACCAGAGTACCTGCCACCTCACCACCTGCCACATATTACATATAGCCAGTCAGCCACTATGTCCAGAAAGGTGTACACCCCAGAAGAGGCATACCAAATATTGAGTCTGACCGATGAGAGCAACGGGGAGCTCTCACCGCTCAGTTCAGATTCTGGTTCTGGTTCAGAATATGAGCCCCCCGAAGGCAGCACATCAGGATCCGAATCAGAGGAGGAAGCAGTCCGTCCAAAAAGACGAAGGTCTGAACACCAGGCAGCTACCAGCAGTGCCAGCGGCGGCAGACCCCAGGAGGAGGGGCCCAGTACAAGAGCTGCTAGACCCCAGGAGGAAAGGCCCAGCACAAATGGACGCCAAAGAAGTAGGGCCCAAACCCATCTTCCAGATTCCTTGGCAAACCCATTGTGGCTGCCTTCTACCACAGGGTCAGCCACAATCCCCCCTTTTACAGCACAGCTGGGTGTGCAGGTCAACACTGCAGGTTTTTCACAAATGGATTTTTTAAATTTATTTTTCCCTAACGAATTGATTCAAGGCATTGTGGACCAAACTAATCTCTTTGCCCAACAATTCATTACAACCAACCCCAGCTCCAGCTAAAATTGTTTTTAGGCCTAACCCTCAACATGGGGCTTACAAAAAAAATGAAATTCATAAGTATCGGTCGACCAAACCCATCCACCATATGGCAGTTTTTTCATCAGCCATGTCCAGGTCCCGATATGAAATCATAATGCGCTTCTTGCATTTTAGTGACAACTCACAGTGCCCCCCCCCGAAATCACCCAAACTTTGACAAACTATATAAAGTTCGCCCCCTAATTAATTTTTTTTCCCAGAAGTTTGCCGAAGTTTATGTCCCTCACAAAAATATATCTGTGGATGAATCCCTGGTGCATTTCACAGGCCGGCTGGGAATCAAGCAATATATCCCCAGTAAGAGGGCGAGGTACGGCTTGAAGCTTAACAAGCTTTGTGAAAGCGCCACCGGTTATGTGCACTCATTCCGCATGTACGAAGGCAAAGATTCCCAGCTCCAGCCCCCTGAGTGTCCCTCGTACATGGGAATAAGTGGGAAAATTGTTTGGGAGTTGGCATTCCCACTCCTCCAAAAGGGGTACTATATTTATATGGACAATTATTGTACTAGTTTGCCCCTTCTCCGCCACCTATATCTCAAACAAACTTTGGTCTGTGGTACAGCAAGAAAAAACCGAAAGGGCTTCCCACAGCGTCTTGTCACCACAAACATTCAAAGGGGGGAATCGACAAGCTTGAGGAACGAAGAAGTGTTGGCTGTGAAGTGGAGGGATAGAAAAGATGTGTACATCATGTCCATCATCCACGATGACACCTCGGTGGAACTTCACAGAAGACGCGGTACCGTTCGCAAGCCTACCTGTATCACTGAGTACAATAAATACATGGGGGGGGCGGATTTAAACGATCAGTTGTTGCAGCCCTATCTTTCAACAAGAAAATCCCTATTCTGGTACAAAAAAGTCGCAATTTACTTTTTTCATTTGGCCCTTTTAAATTCTTTCATAATCTACCAAAAATCAACAGAAACACCCACCACCTTCATAAAGTTTATTGAAGACATTGTCACTGCCCTGATTTATCAGCAAGTATCCCCCCTAGAAAGCATTCGCTCAGATTCTGTCAGCAGACTACATGAGCGCCATTTCCCGGACCATATTCCACCAACAGGATCCGGAAGACGACGCCAAAAAAAAATGTCGGGTGTGCACCAAAAAAGGAATTAGGAAAGATACCAGCTTCCATTGTACCGACTGTTCCTCCCAACCTGGCCTTTGCATCGGAGAATGCTTCAGGCGATATCACACTCTGGAAAATTATTAGTCCATATTTCTAATACTGCCATTTCCCCGTTTTTAATTTCTGTCCTGAATATTTCCCTTCCTCAACCAACCATATTATTGCCTTCCATGTGAACCGACCCTGACCTGTTTCTCGGCTATGCCTCTGCCTACCGTCTGCATTGTTTTTCCGCCATGTTTTTGCCTTTCACGTGAATTGACCCTGGACTGTATCGACTATGCCTCTGCCTACCGTCTATTTCTGCCTTTTACCTGCACTGACCTCGGCCTGTTGACCATGTTTTTGTCTGCCCCTTGGATTGATCTTTCACCCTGCTACACAGGGGTCTCACATATGTGAGGGGCTCCAGAATAGTGTTCGGAGTTCAGAAAACCAGTTTTTGGTTTTCTGTGTTCCCATAACAGGGTCTGGTTGCCCGGAGGCTTCAAAGCGATTTGGGTGGGAGAAGCCTCTACCCCTGTCCCCATTCTTTCCTGACCGATGCCCTAAGCTTGATGGTACTGCCTGCTCCCTGGACAAATACTCTGGCTGTGCTGACCATACCTCGGCCTGCTGCATGTACTAACTATGGACAGTATTCCTGCCTGCTGCATGGACGATCCTTAGATCCTTTTGCTGCTGCTGACCACATCCCTGCCTGCTATCTGGACTAATGCTTTGGCTGTGCTGACATCTCTACCTGTACTGACTATTCCTGCCTGCTGCCTGTTTTGCTGTCGCTGTCCACGTTCCTGCCTGCTGCCTGGACCGATGCTCTTCTCTGTGGACCACTGCACTACTAAAACTGCAGGTAATATTTTCTTTACCCTTTACTCAGTAGAATGTATTTTGGTTTGTAATTGGTATGTACAGTACATGCTATGTGTTAGAAATATGAAGGGCCTTCAACAATGTGATAGGTTGGCAGGAATTTGTGTGAAATGTATGCTCCTAGAACAACTGACAGTGCTACTTGGATGTTGGGCCTCTGTATGTGGCCAGACTATGTAAAAGTCTCACACATGTGGTATCGCCATACTCAGGAGGAGTAGCAGAATGTATTTTGGGGTGTCCTTTTTGCTATGTACATGCTGTGTGTTGGACATATCTTATAAATGGACAAGTTTGTATAAAAAAAAATGCGTTTTCATTTTTTTTCCACATATTCCAAAAACTTTGGGGAAAAAAACGTTCAAAAGACTAATTATGCCTCATAGATTATATGTTGGGGTGTTAGCTTTCCAAAATGGGGTAATTTTGTGGGCGTTTCCATTGTCCTGGTGCTCCAGGGCCTTCAAAATTGTAATAGGTGGTTGAGAAATGAGATGTGTAATTTATGCTCCTAGAATGCCTGAAGCTGCTATTTCAATGTTGGGCCTCTGTATGTTGCCAGGCTGTGTAAAAGTCTCATACATTTTTTATAGTCATACTCAGGAGGAGTAGCAGAATGTATTTTGGGGTGTCATTTTTGCTATGTACATGCTATGTGTTGGAAATATCTTATGAATGGACAACTTTGTGTAAAAAAAAATGCGTTTTCATTTTTTTCCCACAGTTTCCAAAAACTTCGGGAAAAAAACGAACCATTGAAAAGACTAATTATGCCTCATAGATTATACGCTGGGGTGTTAGCTTTCCAAAATTGGGTCATTTTGTGGGCGTTTCCATTGTCCTGGTGCTCCAGGGCCTTTAAAATTGTAATAGGTGGTTGAGAAATGAGATGTGTAATTTATGCATGTAGAACGCCTGACGGTGCTACTTCAATGTTGGGACTCTGTATGTGGCCAGGCTGTGTAAAAGTCTCACACATTTGGTATCGCCATACTCAGGAGGAGTAGCAGAATGTATTTTGGGGTGTCATTTTTGCTATGTACATGCTATGTGTTGGAAATATCTTATAAATGGACAACTTTGTATTAAAAAAATGCGTTTTCATTTTTTTCCCACATATTCCAAAAACTACTGGAAAAAATGAACCGTTCAAAAGACTCATTATTCCTCATAGATTATACGTGGGGTGTTAGCTTTCCAAAATAGGGTCATTTTGTGGGCGTTTCCATTGACCTGGTGCTCCAGGGCCTTTAAAAATGTGATAGGTTGTCATCAAATGAGATGTGCAATTTATGCTCGTAAAACGCCTGGCGGTGCTAGTTGGATGTTAGACCTCTGTATGTGGCCAGGCTGTGTAAAAGTCTCACACATGTGGTATCACTATACTCAGGAGGAGTAGCAGAATGTATTTTGGGGTGTCATTGCGAGTATGCATGTGCTGTGTGAGAGAAATAACTTGTTATTATGACAATTTTGTGAAAAAAAAAAAAAAATTCCAAGAATTGTGGGAAATAATTACAACTTCAAAAAACTCACCATGCCTCCTACTAAATACATTGGAATGTCTGCTTTCCAAAAAGTGGTAATTTGGGGGGTATTTGTACTTTCCTGGCTTGTTAGGGCCTCAAGAAATGAGATAGGCCTTCAGTACATCAGGTGTGATCAGATGTGATCATTTTTCAATGATTTGCATCATAGCTTGTAGACTCTATAACTTTCACAGAGACCAAAATACATTTTGGCCCAAATTTATGAAGAAAAATTACTTATTTGCAAAATTTTACAATAGAAACTAAAAAAAAGGGTTTTTTTTTCAAAAATGTCTCTCTTTTTTCGCTTATTTTGCAAAAAATAAAAAAAAACAGCAGTGATTAAATACCACCAAAAGAAAGCTATGTTTGTGAAAAAAAAATGATAAAAATTTGGTTTGGGTACAGTGTAGCATGACTGAGTAATTGTCATTCAAAGTGTGAGAGCGCTGAAAGCTAAAAATTGGTCTGGGAAGGAAGGATGTATAAAAGCCCTGTATTGAAGTGGTTAATAAGGGAGCTAGTCAAGATGGTGTAAATTTCTGAGATATGAGCCCCGATTTTATCAAATCTCTGGCACAAGTATGGAAATGCAATTTTTTAGTAAATATAAACTGCTAAATACCTTTTCTCATCAGCAGTATATAGCAGTCTTGTGACTTCTATCAGTGTCTGGTTAAAGCTTGAAGGAGGCGTTTTCATTCTCCTCTGACTGTCCTATGAGGCTGCAGGGCTCCTGTCCCTCTTTCTGGACATGTCTGGACAGTGCCGATTGGAACTGGGCTGATCACATGAACTCCCCCAAGCAAAAAAAAACCCCTTTCTAGCCATAAATGGAATAAGGGCTCAGTCAGTGCAAAACCAAAACTAAACTTCTAACCTAAGGAGCTGAGCGCTCAAGGTCAATATAACAATCCTTGGACAAGTGCATATAAATGAAAAACAGTGCAGCGCTAAATGAAACAACACTAAAATAACACTAAAATATAATATAATCATATATGGCAAAAGAGAACCGTAAAAAAGTCCCAATTCATATAAGTAAAAAAGCCAATCGGAGGGATGAGAAACAGAAGAACATCTGCAACACCAGAAAGACAAGATTAGTCCTCTTCAGTAGTGACCAGGGTGCTCAAAGATATATCTTCTACGTGAATCCGTATTAGTGCTTCCACCACTGTAAATGTAGGCTGCTCACCTCAAAGTATGGACCTCTGAATCAACAGATTGGTCAATCAAGCTTTCCCACATGAGTATTTAACCACTTGCCGACCAACCGCTGCAGTTTTACTGCGGCAGAATGGCACGGCTGGGCGAAACGATGTTATGTAACGTCGCTTCCCCCTGTTGCCACTAGGGGCGCTGCTCGCCCCCTGAGCTGATACAAGTGCCCGGCGGTCGCAATGACCGCCAGACTCCCGCGCTCGCTCGTGACACACCGAGAACTGGGATCTGTGATCCCCTCTTTGAGGGGAGAATAGACTGATCGTCTGTTCATACAAAGTATGAACCTCGATCTGTCATCTCCCCTAGACAGTCCCATCCCCCCTTCAATTAGAACAGAGAGAGGGAACACAGTTAACCCCCTGATCGCCCCTAGTGTTAACCCCTGCCAGTGACATTTTTACAATGATCAGTGCATTTTTATTGCACTGATTGCTATATTAATGGCAATGGTCCCAAAAATGTTTCAAAAGTGTCGGATGTGTCCGCCATAATGTCGCAGTCCCGATAAAAATTGCAGAACGCCGCCATTACTAGTAAAAAAAAAAAAATAATAATAAACATGCTATAAATCTATCCCCTATTTTGTAGACACTATAACTTTTGAGCAAACCAATCATCATTGCGATTTTTATTACCAAAAATATGTAGAAGAATACATATCGGCCTAAATTGAGAAAAAAAATAGCTTTTTTTAAAGAAAAATGGGGATATTTATTATAGCAAAAAGTATAAAATATTGTGTTTTTTTCAAAATTGACGCTTTTTTTGTTTATAGCGCAAAAAATAAAAACCGCAGAGATGATCAAATACCACCAAAAGAAAGCTCTATTTGTGGGAAAAAAAGGACATCAATTTTGTTTGGGTGCAGCGCTGCACCGCCGCACACTTGTCAGTTACAGCGATGCAGTGCCGAATCGCAAAAAATGGCCTGGTCATTCAGCAGCCGAATCTTCCGGGGCTGAAGCGGTTAAAGATGATTAATGCCTTTTTAGGGATCCAAGAGCCGAAATCCTGCCCTTCCACAACAGCAGCAGGATACCTCACTCACAGATAATAGGTGGGAACGTGGCGACCATGAAAGATCAAAAAAATATACATAGTGCTCTCTGGTTGGCTAATACCGTCATTTATTGGTTAATAAAAAATTTACTCACAAACAGAGCACTGATATCCCAGTGCTAGGATGCAGATTGTACAAACGTCTCATTGAGACAGAGAAAGGTGGCTGCGGATGATGTCACAGAGTCCTCCCATCCTACCGCACGCGTATCGTCCCTATGGGCTGGACTTCCTCAGCGGTGGCCATACACACCAAATCTGAACATGTGCAGCTTGATTCCAAAGGCTCTGTCTTATCCAGACTCTCCAGGGGGACAGTGCAAGAAGGGGAGGATCTGTGCATACAGTATCAAGCAGCCTTTTTACACAATGCGGAGGATTAACCATTTAGGTTCCACAGAGAATATAACAAGCATGCTTTACTGCATATACAGACTGATTTTACTGTTGTGGATTTAGTAACACTTTAATGGTCTGCTCTAAAGACTAGTTTACACTTGCAGTTGGTAGATGGTAAAAAATGTGTGCTTTACCGCCCCACAACTGCTTCCCTCTAAGCTGCAAAAGCAGTAGTGGGGGGTGTACCACCCACTGAATAACTTTTCTCATCAGCAGTATATAGCAGTCCTGTGACTTCTATCAGTGCCTGGTTAAAGCGTGTAGGAGGCATTTTCATTCTCCTCTAATTGTCCTATGAAGCTGCAGGACCCCTGACCCTCTGTCTGGACAGTGCTGTTTAGCCCTGTGTTGATCACATGCATCCTTCTACAAGATAAAAAAAAAAAAACCTCTGTAGCAATTCACACCAAAATGAGCGCGTGCAGCTTGTCCCGAAGGCTCTGCTTTATTAGCAGACAGATCAGGGACTGTGGAAGAAGGGGAGGATTAGAGAAGAAAGGATCAAACAGCCTTTTTACACAATGAGGAGGATTACCCCTTAGGTGCCACAGTGAGTATAACAAGCATGCTTTACCGCATATACACACTGATTTTACTGTTGTGGGTTTGGTAACACTCTAAGGTGAAACATACTGATAGTGCCATATAGTCAAAGTTATGGTATTCCCAGTAGTAACCTATGGCTGTGAAAGTTGGACCATAAGGAAGGCTGAATGCTAAAGAATTTATGCTTTGGACTATGATGTTGGAGAAGACTCTTGAAAGTCCCTTGAAAGGCGAGAAGATCAAATCAGTCAATCTTGAAGGAAATCAACCCTGAATATCACTGGAAGGACTGATCCTGAAGCTGAAACTCGAATACTTTGGACACCTAATGCAAAGAGAGTACTCATTGGAAAAGATCCTGATGCTGGGAAACATGAAAAAAAAAGGAGAAGAGGACGACAGAAAACAAGATGGATAGATAGCATAATTGAAACAATGAACATGAAGTTAAGAAATCTCCGGGAGGCAGTGGAGGACAGAAAAGCCTGGCGCCTTTGGTCCATGAGGTCACGAAGAGCCGTGGCACGGCTTAACGACTGAACACACAGTGAAGAGGGTGAAAAACTGTCTGTGCTGCAGAACCCCCTCCAGCCTCCCCTCCTCATCCTTACCTGGGCCAGATCCAATCTAGCGATGTGCAAGAGAGCTCTCGCTGCTGTCTCCCCCCTCATTGGGCAGATTGATAGCAGCGGCGGCTGGTCCATAAGGGGTGCAGGGGCACGACCCCCTAATCTCTATGCACCAGCCCCTAATCTTCATGCGGGGCTCGTGACGCATAGATTTCTACTAGTTTTTTTTTTTAAGCACATGATTAGAGCCTGAGGCTCTAATTGGCTTCAAAATGGTTGGGCTCGGGGGCGCAGAGCACTGCGCCCTGAGCCCACCCACTTGTGACATTAGCGAATCAACATTCGCTATTGTCTTCCTGCTTGTCCTCCCAGCCAATCTGGACAATAAGCAGGTCCTAAGACTGGATTGGTCGGGAGAGAAGAGACAGGATTGACTGGGAGGTGAAGCCGGGGAAGCCGCCCACAACCTGGATGGGGTAAGTGTGGGGCTGGCAGGCTGGCTGGCGGGCGATTGCTCGATCGATTAAACGGGCGGTGGGGTTTGTTTGCTTTTCCCCCCTAAAAAATGAAGCACCAGCTGCCACTGATTTCGTTCTAGAACAATGGGGTCATGGTCTGACCATGTTATAGGGCCAGTTTCGGAGGACTTAACCTTTTTGAGCCCAGGACTTGAGATAAAGAAGTAGAGAAGAAACATTGTTAATATAGAAGATGTTTAACTTGCCAATTATCAAAAAGATGGTACTCTCTTATAAGTTTGTGAAATGAGTTAGAAGTTTTAATGAGTCTATTCCATTGCATATTGACATTTAGTGCCTTTATAGGGAGACATTATCATATTAGGGTCCGCACCACAACAGTTAATGGGTAGGATAATTGGTTTAGCTTATCCAAGGTGTCAGAGTTTCTGTAATTTTAAATTATAAAACAAGGATTCTTAATGAAATATACAAGGTAGGTTAATTGGATCCTGTCTAAATTGTCCCTAGTATGTATGAATGTGAGTTAGGGACCTTAGATTGTAAGCCCCTTGAGGGTAGGGACTGATGTGAATGTACAATGTATATGTAAAGCGCTGCGTAAATTGACGGCGCTATATAAGTACCTGAAATAAATAAAAAAAAATAAAATATATATATATATATATATATATATATATATATATATATATATATATATATATTTTTTTTTTTATTATTCTCTTCTATTGTTTTTTTATGCTTTTCTTTTCTATTATTTTATATTCTAATAATAGTTTTTTCAATTCAAATTCAAATTCATTCTATACGAAATTCGAATTTCGGAACATGGCTTCTGAAGTTTAAATTTCGTATAGAATGAATTTGAATTTGAATATAAAAAATTAGAACAGAAAATAATAGAAAAGAATAGACTAGAAAAACAATAGAACAGAATAGAAGAAAATATCTATTCTGTTCTATTGTTTTTCTAGTCTATTATTTTCTATTATTATCTATTCTATTCTAATCTTTTATATTCAAATTTGATTTCGGTCTATATGAAATTCGAATTTTGGAAGATGTTTTATATATATATATATATATATATATAATTTTTTTCTATTCTGTTTCATTGTTTTTCTATGCTATTCTTTTCTTTTCTATTCGAATTTGAATTCATTTTATACGAATTTCGGAAGATGGCTTCTGAAAGTGGAATTTCGTATAGAATGAATTTGAATTTGAATAGAAAAGATTAGAATAGAAAATAATAGACTAGACAAACAATAGAACAGAACAGAATAAAATATAATATATACCGTATATACTCGAGTATAAGTCGTTCAGAGTATAAGTCGAGGCCCTAATTTACCACAAAAAAATGGGAAAAACTTATTGACCCAAGTATAAGACGAGGGTGAGAAATGCACAGCTACTGTAAGTGGAAAAGAGGGTCAACAATGCCCATTTGCAGCATCACTGTGCCCATTTGCATGCCTCACTGTGCCCATTTGCAGCCATAGGTCCCCTGAACTTCAAACTCGGTAGTTAAGGGTTCCTAGATGCCCCCTAGCTGCAGCCATAATTTGGGGTCTCTGAACCCAAAGGGTCCCGAAATGACATTGCTGCAGATAGACACAGTTGACCGAATTTGGGGCCCCGTATCTCGGGGCCACTTAGTGCTAAGAACCCCAAATTTGGTATGCAAACCCAGTGGAACTAGCACCATAAAATTTCCAAAGCTGGGGTTTCTAGCACCAAGTGGCCACGAGATACAGGGCCCCAAAAATCAGTTCATAAAATGTCAAGCACTTTTCTGCAGCAGAGAATGACATTTTCCGAACCAGTTTTGGGGCCCCGTATCTATCTATATATCTATACATACACATTGTTCTAGTCTTTTCTATTAGAATTCGATTTCATTTTATTTCATTCTGTTTCTGTATAACCATTTTCAGAGATTCAAATTTCATATAGAATGCTTTCGCATTAAAATAGAAAAGATTAGAATAAAATAGAAAATAATAGAAAATAACAGAAAAATAGACCAGCATAGAAAAAAAATAAAAAAAAATAAAATAAATATATATATATATATATATATATAAAACCATCTTCCGAAATTTGAATTTTTTATAAAATGAATTCGAATAGAAAAGATTAGAATAGAGTAGAAAAGAAAAGACTAGAAAAACAATAGAACAGAATAGAATAAAATATACCGTACATTAAAATGCCCATCAATGCAACCTCATCAGTGTTCATCTGCAGCCTTGTTAGTGTCATTGCAGCCTTTTCAGTGTCAGTGCAGCCTTGTCAGTGCAGCTTTGCCCCAGTGCAGCCTTGTCAGTGCAGCTTTGCCCCAGTGCAGCCTTGTCAGTGCAGCTTTGCCCCAGTGCAGCCTTGTCAGTGCAGGTTTGCCCCAGTGCAGCCTTGTCAGTGCAGGTTTGCCCCAGTGCAGCCTTGTCAGTGCAGCTTTGCCCCAGTGCAGCCTTGTCAGTGCAGCTTTGCCCCAGTGCAGTCTTGTCAGTGCAGCCTTGTCAGTGCAGCTTTGCCCCAGTGCAGTCCTGTCAGTGCAGCCTTGCCCCAGTGCAGCTTTGCCCCAGTGGTCAGTGCAGCCTTGCCCCCAGTGTCCATGCCTACCGCCGCTGCCGACATACACATAGCTGCATGTAGTTGTAGTTTTAAATATGGCGCCGCTGAGTTCGGAGGGACTCGGCGCCGGCGGAACTGAACGAACGCCGCCGAGATACACATAGTCGAGTGTATTCGGCTCTTTTCGGCGCCGCTCACAGTCCTGCCTAGTCCCGCCCTATGATGGACATAACACAGGTCCAATGGCGGGACTGGGCGTGACTGTGAGCGGCGCTGGAAAGAGCCGAATACACTCGACTATGTGTATCTCGGCTCTGTGATTTCGGCGGCGCTCGTTCAGCTCCGCCGAGTCCCTCCGAACTCCGCGGCGCCATATTTAAAACTACTCGCTATGTGAATGTCGGTGGCGATCGCCGCCGACAGCTCACAATTAGCGGGGATCGGCCTATAACACGCACTCACTATTTTCCCCTGATTTTAAAGGGAAAAAAGTGCGTGTTATACGCCGATAAATACGGTATATATATATATATATATATATATATATTTATATTATATTTCTTTCTATTCTGTTCTACTGTTCTATTGTTTTTCTATTCCTATATAACCATTTTCCGAAATTCGAATTTTGTATAGAATGAATTTGAATTCAAATAGAAAAATTTAGAATATAATAGAAAAACAATAGAAAAGAATAGAAAAAGTATAATACATATATATATATATATATATAAAACCATCTTCTAGAAAGAATAGACTAGAAAAACAATAGAGCAGAATCTGTTCTGTTCTATTGTTTTTCTAGTCTATTCTTTTCCATTATTTTCTATTTAAATGCAAATTCATTCTATACGAAATTCAAATTTCAGAAGCCATCTTTGAATTCAAATTCGAATAGAAAAGTTTAGAATAGAATAAAAAAGAATAGCATAGAAAAACAATGAAACAGAATAGAAAAAAATATAATATATATATTATATTTTATTCTCTTCTGTTCTATTGTTTTTCTAGTCTATTCGATTTCTATTATTTTCTATTCTAATCTTTTCTATTCAAATTCGATTTTATTCTATACGAAATTCTAATTTCAGAAGCCATCTTCCGAAATTCGAATTTCGCATAGAATTAATTCAAATTCGAGTAGAAAAGTTTAGAATAGAATAGAAAAGAATAGCATTGAAAAACAATGGAACAGAATAGAAAAAAAATATAATATATATATATATATATATATATATATATATATATATATATATATATATAAAACCATCTTCCAAAATTGGAATTTGGTACAGAATGAATGCGAATAGAAAAGATTAGAATACAATATATTATATTTTTTTCTATTCTGTTCTATTGTTTTTCTATGCTATTCTTTTATACTTTCTATTCTATCCTAATCTTTTCTGTTGGAATTCTATTTCATTCTATACGAATTTCAAATTTCGCAAAATGGTTATATATAGTTTACTTTTTCAAATTCAGTTAATGTTTTTTTCGAATGCGGTATAATTTTTTCAAATTTGATAGTTTTTTTTCGAATGTGGTAGAATTTTTTCGAATTTGACAGTTTTTTTCGAATGTGGTAGAATTTTTTCGGATTTGATAGTTTTTTTCGAATGTGGTAGAATTTTTTCGAATTTGACAGTTTTTTCGAATGTGGTAGAATTTTTTCGAATTTGATAGTTTTTTCGAATACGGTCAATTTTTTTCGAATTCGAATACGAAATGAAACAAATTCCGAAAACGAATGTAACGAATGCAACGAATTTAACTAAACGAATTTAGTTAAAAAACGAATCGAAACGAAAGTAAACAAATTTTTTTATGCTGCACATGTCTAGTGACATCCATACCGAAAGGTCATTCAGCAATTTTGAGATCCGTGAGGAGATAGTGGGGGTGAGTTGAGGAGTGGAGAGATAGATCTGTGTGTCATCGGCATAGAAGTGGTATTGGAAGCCATGGGAGGTTATCAACTGGCCCAGGGAAGAGGTATAGAGTGAGAAAAGGAGAGGCCCAAGGACGGAGCCTTGGGGTACCCCAACAGAAAGAGGAAGGGGAGCGGAGGAGATGGAGTTGTAAGTGACACTGTAAGTGCGCTGAGATAGGTAGGAGGAAAACCAGGATAATGCAGAATCACGGAGGCTAAGGGAGTTTAATTTGCTGAGGAGCAGCAGGTGGTCAACTGTGTCAAAGGCAGCAGAGAGGTCTAAACGTATGAGTATGGAGTAGTGGCCATTGGTTTTGGCAGTTATTAGGTCATTGGTGAGTTTTAGTAGGGCAGTTTCAGTAGAATGTTGTAGGCGGAAGCCAGACTGTAGGGGGTCGAGAAGGTTGTTGTCCATGAGGTAGCGGCTCATTTGGTCATGAACAAGGCGTTCGATGAGCTTGGAGACAAACGGGAGAAGGGAGATAGGTCTTAAGTTATTCAAACAGGTGGGGTCTAGTGAGGGTTTTTTGAGTATGGGGGTAACCAGTGCATGTTTGAGCGGGGAAGGAAAGGTGCCGGAGGAGAGGGAGAGGTTAAAGATGTGGGTTAGGGAGTTGAGGATAGAGTGGGAAGGTGGTCGCAGTAATTGAGAGGGGACAGGGTCCAGGGGACATGTAGTGAGGTGGGCCATGGAGAGGAGTTTATCAACTTCTTCTGTGGTAACTGGGCAAAAGGAGGAGAGTATTGAGTGTGGCGTTGGACCTGATATGTTGGGTAGGGGAGGAATTTGAATGCTGGATATCTCCTTGCGAATTGTGTTGATTTTGCTATTGAAGTGGTTGGCAATCTGTTGAGCGGTAAGCAAGTTGGCGGGTGGGGGCAGTGGGGGGTGAAGTAAGGAATTAAGGGTAGAAAAGAGTTGACGAGGTTTGGATGAGAGGGTTTTGATGAGAGTGTTGTAATAGGTTTGTTTAGCAGTGTGGAGGCAGGAGTTGTATTTGAGAAGGACAGATTTGTAGAGGGTAAAATCTTGCAGGGATTTAGATTTACGCCATGCTCGCTCAAGAGCACGGCTGTGTCTCTTGAGACTTCTGCTGTCGTCTGTTTGCCAGGGTTGTGGCAGATGGGGCCTGGTTCTGCGTGTAGAAAGAGGAGCAAGTACGTCTAGGGAGGATGACAACGTGGTGTTGTAGATGGAAGTGGTTAGGTCTGGACAGGACAGGGGTGTGATTTTGTCATAAAGGCCATCAGTAGCAGAGTGAAGAAGAGAAGGTTTGAGGTTGCGAAGGTTCCTGCGGGTAGTGGTTTGTGGGTTGGCAGCATGTGATATAGGAGACAAGGAGAGTGTGAAATGGATAAGGTTGTGATCAGAGAGAGGAAAGGGTGCGTTGGAGAGATTGCAGGGAGTGCAGCGATGGGAGAATACAAGGTCGAGAGTGTTGCCGTTGGAGTGGGTGGTGGTTTGTATCCATTGTGTTAGGTTAAAAGAGGAGGTAAGGTTGAGTAGTTTAGAAGTGGTAGCATTATTAACATTGATTGGAATGTTAAAGTCACCTAGGATGATGGCAGGCACTTCGGATGAGAGAAAATAGGGTAGCCATGCAGAGAAGTCATCCAGAAAGCGTGACACTGGTCCAGGAGGCCGATAAATGACTGCGATCCTCAGACAAGCTGGAGAGAAAAGACGAATGCAGTGCATTTCAGAAGAGCAGGGGGAAAGAGAGGAAGGTGTGGGCAGTACCATTGTGGGGAGAGGAGAAGTCCGACACCACCTCCTTTTCGTCCACTGGGTCTGGTGGAGTGAGTCCAGAGAAGGCCACTGTGGGACAGTGCAGCTGGAGAGGTAGTATCGAATTCCTGGGGCCAGGTTTCAGTTATAGCAAATAGATCAAGGGATTTGGAGAGGAAAAGGTCATTGACAGAAACTAGTTTATTGAAGACTGAGCGGGCATTCCAGAGGGCACATGAAAGAGGGGGGCTGACTTGTGGAATCAGGGGAATTGGGATGAGAAGGTTGAAGTTACAACTACTGTTGGAGGAGGTAGATGGTCGATCTTGGCGTTGGGAATTGGGTGTGGGAGGGCCGGGGTTTGGTGCGATGTCCCCAGACATTAGGAGTAGTAGAAGGGTGAGGGTGGTAAGGCGGGAGTGGGATTTATAGGAGGGCAGATGCTGTGGTGGAATGGACGTGGTGATACTGTGTGGGCTTAGAATAAGCAGGAGGTGGTAAGTGGAGTAATATTGAGTGGGCAGAAGAGAGGGAGATATGTAAAGGTTGGGGGCTGGAGGGGGGGGGTAAAGACATGAGAGTTTGAGGAGAGAGGACATTATAACAAAGATTAGTGTGAGCATTTTAGAGGGTGGGGACAGGCTAATAGAAAGAAGGCTGAGGAAAGTTAGAGAATGAAGTGGAATTTCCTGCAAAATAGCTGTGGAACAATAATGTCTGTACTTACTTTTTTGTAGCAGTGCCTTAGTCAAAGTGCCCGTGTCCAAGTGCTAAACACTTGTTGCCGGCGTGACACCTTGTGCAAGGAGTGACCAGCCTAAACCGTCGCCAGCCGTCCAAAGAAATGAACTAAATTTATAGTGGGAAGGTGTGGGGGGGGGGGATTCAAAAATATTCAATTAGAAGCTGATAAAACCAAGCTTGTGGGGGGTGGGGTTTTACAATTGGCCTGGACAGATTGCAGTGCAAGAGGGGACAACAGAATAAGGTTAAATGTTTGATCTTGTTCAGGGCAGCAGAATACAAAATAAGTGACACTTTCAAAAACAAACACGTATAGACAGTAGTTTCAAATTCTTAGTAAGGCAGAATTAAAGTTCAGTTAGGCAATGTAGTCCAGTGTTTAAGAGAAGAGTGGAGTCTTTGCAGTTACCAGAGGGTATGAAGAGTCAGGTGGGATGAACATAGGGGCCTTAATGGAAGGTCTTGTCAAGACAGAGAGATCTAGCAAGACTACAAACAACCAAGACAATGAGTTTGATATACTAGTTAAAGGGTGATAATAATATTCTCTCCTAAGTCTATCAGTGTTTCAGGAGGCTCTGCAATGGATTCCTGTGTGCAGGGGAGCAGGGTGGATGGTCCCTGTAAAAACAAAGCCATCAAAGGATCCCTGGCAGGCCATTGCTTTTGAGGGGGAAAGTGGGCAGCTTCTGTTTACCAATTTTCCCCAAAGAGGATTTTTCTTTTGGGGAATAGTTCTTCAAAGGTTATGCATTTTAAGGAGTCTTTGTTTTTATTCTGTAGCAATAGGGTCTTGTTTGTTTTAGATTGGGGTGATTACAAGGCTACTTGTTGCTGACCATTCTTTCACGAGCTGCCCTTTTTGCAGCACCACACTGCATTGTTTTAAATTAAAAAAGGGGAGAGTACAGGTACTGTGTTTACAAAAACACTTCACACCATTACCCAACATTCCCTGCGATGACAGAAAAAAAGCTAAAGTCGTTTTTTCATTTTGTCACTTTTTTTGCAATGGAAGGGAAGACAAGAGGCAGCTATGAGGCTGTGAGCAGCAGCAGAGTCAGTAACAGCAAAAAAATGTGTATTTATTTTAAAATGGAACAGAAAAGAGACAAATTAAAATATTTTCTGTTATGAGTGTAAGGAGCCTGTGTGGCTTGTGTATTTTAGAGAGTTGCACTACAGGGGATTATTAAGATGACCGGTACATAAGTCCTGATAATGGGAAACCATTATCTATTGATTTATAAGAGTTTGGGCTGTCACTGTCAGTGTGCGAAGGTTTTATTGACTGCAGACTGCTCAGGGTGAAACTGCTGAAGTTTAGAATAAATCATTTTTGCATGTCCATTATTTGAGACCTTGGTCTCATGCCACCTGTGCAGTAACACTAGCTTCCCCGCATTAAAAATTGCCACTGTCAGTCTGTGTGAATGTAACATATACAGTATGTGCTTAGGGAACATAACCAGAAGAAGCTTTTTTCACATTGGCTCAGGAAAAATAACTAACAAGCACAAGTTTAAAAGCACCCACAAACACACTCACCGCAAAAAGGGTAACAGTATAAAGCTGGTAGCCAACCTCATCTTACATTTGCCCCAAGCCTATGAAAAGGTGCAGTCCTCTGCATTTACATCACATATGTGTAGCACCCTACTAACGTAGGTTGCTAGACAAATTTAGCTTGGCTCCTTCTGTAATCAAGGTGCTCCCTTTAATCAACATGTAATTGTTTGTTCTGGCCTGATCAGGGTCTCACAGGCTTGTAGTTTAATTGCTTCCCCCTGCCTCTGGAAGAAGCTTCCAGAGCTTAGAGAAGAAGATTCAAATCAACCAGCCTGAATATTTATCTGCTTTCAGACAATCTTTAAAAGGGAAGTGTCCAGTTGGGGGCTGGAATGTTGATACATAGTCTGAGACACTAAAGAGCACAGTTCCTTCTCCCTGGGAGCACTCCAATGGTGCAGGAGCAGCTGCTTCAAGGCAGTCCATGGACTAAACAGCTGCTCTTAGAGGCCATCTCAGTGACAGGACTAAAGGCTTGCATGAACTTTGCTCAGAGCTGATTGCAGAACCATGCCACGTGGGATCTAGGCCTGAGAGGTGCCATCTCACTCACTGGACTGTGTCTGCAGAAAGTTGGAAAGAAGCAGTTGTCCAGGGGACTTTTGAGTAGTGATCTTCAATTGACCCTGTGACTGTGATTGTGACTGTGTGCTGCAAACTGCACTGGGTACTGACAGTTGTGCATTGAAAAAAAGTAACCAGATGCCCAAAGACTTGTCCCATGGTCTAAAGCTGTGAGGCCTTCGACTGTTCACTGCTAACTACTGCTACTAGGATAGACTGTTCTCTGATCACCAACTACTACTAAGTGTTTTGAAGTAGCCCATGCCAAGCTCCTCTCCCTGTTAACATTCTCCATACAATAAACTTTAACAAGACATCCCTAGATGGTTTATTGGAGCCACTGTGAGTGGATTGTTGCTTTTGTGGACGGGCAGCCTCTGCACTTTTTGGGAAAGAGCTGGTTAAAATCAGCGGCTCCTGCAGGGGTAACACTACATATGTAAATGCTGAGAACTGTAAGGAATGCAGTCATCAACATTTACATATGAACCAAATTTGTAGCCACACAATATGGACTGGCACAAGTAGGCTTGGTGTATTAGATCAAGAATCTCTATCTCCTGGCAAGAATGTCACTATATCCTCCTCATCATCCAAGTTTTGGGGACGTTCCAAAATGAGTTGCCTGACCTTAGAAAGGTGCTGCCACAGTTATTTAACCCTTTGGTCCACAGTTCTCATGACCACAGTTTCAGAATTTCTCAAAAGCAAGTTGATGGGCCAAACAGCAAAAAGACGTATTCCCATTTGTCCCAAATAGGTCTCGTATATTGTCAGTAAAGATGTTTACTCATCCACCTAGTGAATATTCAGACATTTGTTGTTCACACCCCCAATAATAGCTAATAATTCAGATTTAATTTGACTATATTTGACACTGAGTAGACTATGGTGCCAAAGTGCATAAGCAATCAAATAAGCGTCACTCCCAGGTTTATCAACTGGATTGAAGCCTTGCTGAACAGTGAACAGGGTTCTAGCCACTTGCTTTTCACTTCAAAGCTCTTTTCATGGCTCAACCAATATAACAGTTCCTTGTGGCCATTGTCTAGTTCTGACTTGCATAGAAAAACAAATTCTTGATGTGGAGGTAAAACCATTGTTTAGCAAGGGGCAAGCATATCATCCCAACCCTTTTCTAGGTAAATGTGGCCATCATCTGGTGTGCTTGAAAAGCTTTAACAAGAGCCTGTAATTGGCTTTGTTCCAAAGTAGAGCTAAGAAGCATGTCCTTAAATTTTAGCCCCTCTGTCTGTAATTTTAAAAGTTCAGTTTCTACAATATATTCAGTACAGTAATTTCACTTAAAAAAATATGGGCCATTCCTGCTCCTTTTTGATCAAATGTTTGACTAAACAGGGACAATTATCCCATATGATAAATATGGGATAATTGTTGACCGCTTACAACACAATTCAGGGGGTGAAAAAACAGAGTATAAAATTATACATAAAAAGGCATAGTCCATGGTGGTAACTTCAGGCCCTGTATCGATCAAACATGGCACATTTGTTAATGACTTTCATTAACACTGGACAAAATGGAAATCTTTAGTTTAAACCTTAAGTTTCCAGAGCTGTTTTTTCGTTCTTTGTACATATAGTAAATGCACAATAACAGCCTGGAGATTAGCTAAAACCCCAAAACATTATATATTTTCTCAAAGCAGTAACTCTGATGCTCTGTTAGCTTCTATCCCGCCTACTTCTTATTCTTCATCAACCTTTCCTGAGCCCTCTCAACCTCCCCTGGAGGATAAGCCCATGCAAATTGGTGCTACCCATTTATCCTCTGGGGAAAAGGCTAGAAGAAGATCTCAGGGACTCTGCTTATACTATGGCAACCACGGCCACTTTGTTGCCAGCTGCCCTAATAATCCGAGAAACTCCAAGAGTCTCATGCGGGTGGGGTCCGCTTCTATAGACTATACTTGAAAGGGTTAATCCTGTGTCTAGGGTGGGGTCCCTTTTAAACTCTCAGACTTTGGATCGATGTATTGTGCATTTCAGATATATCCGGAGCCAAGTCCCAAATTACAAATGATACGCACACAGTATTATGTCTTGGGAAATGGCTGTATTTGATTTGCATCCCAGGGTCTTTATAGCAAATTACAGTTCACACAGAATACTAAAAAGAAACATGTGCAGTAGATGTTAAATTTCACATGCATATTCCAACTAGTTAAAACAAATACTCATTGTTCTTTGTTTCTCAGCTGCTACATACAAGGGAATGTGAGAACAAGATAACAAAGCCTGAGACAATTCATTTTACAAGACTCTCATGTTTAGACAGATATTTGTGAAGTTTAAAGAGGTATTCTAACTGTACATATTATTTAAGATGGCTGACAGAACAAGATGGAGGCATTAACATAACCTTTCAACCCCCTCTTAAGTCATGAATATGACTTTCTACAGATCCGCAGCCTCCTGAAATCTACTGTTCTTCCTACGTTTTTTGTATTCATTTACATAAAGCTGTAGATATTGTGTATATGCGTGAGAAGGTTGATCTGGTGTAGTGCATTTGCTAATACAGAGTAAAATAAGCTTGAAAATCAGGTAGCCTATCAATAAGTTAAATGTACAAGGAAAAGGCGCAAAAAAACTGGAAAATATTTAGCAACTTCACAAATAAGCAGCAAACGATTTTAGAAACTACAATTTTAAAAGATACATGTGCAATGTAAAAGGGAAAATCAACATGAATAGTCCATTAAAGGTCCATGTAGCAAGTCTATGTAAAAAAAGGGATAAATGTATAGTCCACAAGCAGGGCTGTCTTCCAGGGAACTGAAACCAAGCTCCAGAATCTATAGAAAAAACACAAGGAAGGGAGGCGCCTCTGGGTGTAGTATAAAAGGCCGTTTTTAATTTTAAAAGCAATATGCAAACAACTCACATTTTAGTAGTGTAAACAAAGCATATAGGAAGCCAGAGGAATGATCCATCATGGGGCAGTTCATCCAGTGAGTCACAGTGGTGCTGGCAGGTCTGCGTGTAACTCCTGGTATAGCGCTAATGCCGGCCGCGGTGATGATGGAAATCCAGGTGAGGCTTGGAACGCAGATGGAGGGCAAGCGCACAGGCTGTGACGTCAAAGGGCCCTGTCCTGAGGCAGGCCAGGAAAGTCTGTTCAGCTAAACCTACAAGTTAGCGGGGTGCGTCCTGCTCACAGTGTTCAGCTAAACCTACAAGTTAGTGCTGTGCGTCCACCTCACAGTGTTCAGCTAAACCTACAAGTTAGTGCGGGGCGTCCTGCTCACAATGTTCAGCTAAAACTACAAGTTAGTGGGGTGCGTCCTGCTCACAGTGTTCAGCTAAAACTACAAGTTAGTGGGGTGCGTCCTGCTCACAGTGTTCAGCTAAACCTACAAGTTAGTGAGGTGCGTCCTGCTCACAGTGTTCAGCTAAACCTACAAGTTAGTGGGGTGCGTCCTGCTCACAGTGTTCAGCTAAACCTACAATTTGGTGTAGTGAGACCTCTGCACAGTGTTCATCTAAAGCTACAAGTTAGTGCAGTGCGTCCTGCTCACAGTGTTCAGCTAGATCCGTTCCTGTTATCTTCTTACTGGCAGGCAGGCTTGTCTTGTTACAGTATTTACAGCTACCTGAATAAAATTGCTGGTGTTCTTTTGATCCTATTAGTACCACAGTCAGGCAACTAGACTATTTACAGTTAGTGCAGTGCGTCCTGCTCACAGTGTTCAGCTAAACCTACAAGTTGGTGTAGTGAGACCTCTGCACAGTGTTCATCTAAAGCTACAAGTTAGTGCAGTGCGTCCTGCTCACAGTGTTCAGCTAAAACTACAAGTTAGTGCTGTGCGTCCTGCTCACAGTGTTCAGCTAAAACTACAAGTTGGTGTAGTGAGACCTCTGCACAGTGTTCATCTCAAGCTACAAGTTAGTGCAGTGCGTCCTGCTCACAGTGTTTAGCTAAAACTATAAGTTAGTGCTGTGCGTCCTGCTCACAGTGTTCAGCTAAAACTACAAGTTAGTGCTGTGCGTCCTGCTCACAGTGTTCAGCTAAACCTACAAGTTGGTGTAGTGAGACCTCTGCACAGTGTTCATCTAAAGCTACAAGTTAGTGCAGTGCATCCTGCTCACAGTGTTCAGCTAGATCCGTTCCTGTTATCTTCTTACTGGCAGGCAGGCTTGTCTTGTTACAGTATTTACAGCTACCTGAATAAAATTGCTGGTGTTATTTTGATCCTATTAGTACCACAGTCAGGCAGCTAGACTATTTACAGTTAGTGCAGTGCGTCCTGCTCACAGTGTTCAGCTAAACCTACAAGTTAGTGGGGTGCGTCCTGCTCACAGTGTTCAGCTAAAACTACAAGTTAGTGTGGTGCGTCCACCTCACAGTGTTCAGCTAAACCTACAAGTTAGTGCGGTGCGTCCTGCTCACAGTGTTCAGCTAAACCTACAAGTTGGTGTAGTGAGACCTCTGCACGGTGTATATCTAAAGCTACAAGTTAGTGCAGTGCGTCCTGCTCACAGTGTTCAGCTAAAACTACAAGTTAGTGCTGTGCATCCTGCTCACAGTGTTCAGCTAAAAATACAAGTTAGTGTTGTGCGTCCTGCTCACAGTGTTCAGCTAAACCTACAAGTTGGTGTAGTGAGACCTCTGCACAGTGTTCAGCTAAACCTACAAGTTAGTGCGGGGCGTCCTGCTCACAATGTTCAGCTAAAACTACAAGTTAGTGGGGTGCGTCCTGCTCACAGTGTTCAGCTAAAACTACAAGTTAGTGGGGTGCGTCCTGCTCACAGTGTTCAGCTAAACCTACAAGTTAGTGAGGTGCGTCCTGCTCACAGTGTTCAGCTAAACCTACAAGTTAGTGGGGTGCGTCCTGCTCACAGTGTTCAGCTAAACCTACAATTTGGTGTAGTGAGACCTCTGCACAGTGTTCATCTAAAGCTACAAGTTAGTGCAGTGCGTCCTGCTCACAGTGTTCAGCTAGATCCGTTCCTGTTATCTTCTTACTGGCAGGCAGGCTTGTCTTGTTACAGTATTTACAGCTACCTGAATAAAATTGCTGGTGTTCTTTTGATCCTATTAGTACCACAGTCAGGCAACTAGACTATTTACAGTTAGTGCAGTGCGTCCTGCTCACAGTGTTCAGCTAAACCTACAAGTTGGTGTAGTGAGACCTCTGCACAGTGTTCATCTAAAGCTACAAGTTAGTGCAGTGCGTCCTGCTCACAGTGTTCAGCTAAAACTACAAGTTGGTGTAGTGAGACCTCTGCACAGTGTTCATCTCAAGCTACAAGTTAGTGCAGTGCGTCCTGCTCACAGTGTTTAGCTAAAACTATAAGTTAGTGCTGTGCGTCCTGCTCACAGTGTTCAGCTAAAACTACAAGTTAGTGCTGTGCGTCCTGCTCACAGTGTTCAGCTAAACCTACAAGTTGGTGTAGTGAGACCTCTGCACAGTGTTCATCTAAAGCTACAAGTTAGTGCAGTGCATCCTGCTCACAGTGTTCAGCTAGATCCGTTCCTGTTATCTTCTTACTGGCAGGCAGGCTTGTCTTGTTACAGTATTTACAGCTACCTGAATAAAATTGCTGGTGTTATTTTGATCCTATTAGTACCACAGTCAGGCAGCTAGACTATTTACAGTTAGTGCAGTGCGTCCTGCTCACAGTGTTCAGCTAAACCTACAAGTTAGTGGGGTGCGTCCTGCTCACAGTGTTCAGCTAAAACTACAAGTTAGTGTGGTGCGTCCACCTCACAGTGTTCAGCTAAAAATACAAGTTAGTGTTGTGCGTCCTGCTCACAGTGTTCAGCTAAACCTACAAGTTGGTGTAGTGAGACCTCTGCACAGTGTTCAGCTAAACCTACAAGTTAGTGCGGGGCGTCCTGCTCACAATGTTCAGCTAAAACTACAAGTTAGTGGGGTGCGTCCTGCTCACAGTGTTCAGCTAAAACTACAAGTTAGTGGGGTGCGTCCTGCTCACAGTGTTCAGCTAAACCTACAAGTTAGTGAGGTGCGTCCTGCTCACAGTGTTCAGCTAAACCTACAAGTTAGTGGGGTGCGTCCTGCTCACAGTGTTCAGCTAAACCTACAATTTGGTGTAGTGAGACCTCTGCACAGTGTTCATCTAAAGCTACAAGTTAGTGCAGTGCGTCCTGCTCACAGTGTTCAGCTAGATCCGTTCCTGTTATCTTCTTACTGGCAGGCAGGCTTGTCTTGTTACAGTATTTACAGCTACCTGAATAAAATTGCTGGTGTTCTTTTGATCCTATTAGTACCACAGTCAGGCAACTAGACTATTTACAGTTAGTGCAGTGCGTCCTGCTCACAGTGTTCAGCTAAACCTACAAGTTGGTGTAGTGAGACCTCTGCACAGTGTTCATCTAAAGCTACAAGTTAGTGCAGTGCGTCCTGCTCACAGTGTTCAGCTAAAACTACAAGTTGGTGTAGTGAGACCTCTGCACAGTGTTCATCTCAAGCTACAAGTTAGTGCAGTGCGTCCTGCTCACAGTGTTTAGCTAAAACTATAAGTTAGTGCTGTGCGTCCTGCTCACAGTGTTCAGCTAAAACTACAAGTTAGTGCTGTGCGTCCTGCTCACAGTGTTCAGCTAAACCTACAAGTTGGTGTAGTGAGACCTCTGCACAGTGTTCATCTAAAGCTACAAGTTAGTGCAGTGCATCCTGCTCACAGTGTTCAGCTAGATCCGTTCCTGTTATCTTCTTACTGGCAGGCAGGCTTGTCTTGTTACAGTATTTACAGCTACCTGAATAAAATTGCTGGTGTTATTTTGATCCTATTAGTACCACAGTCAGGCAGCTAGACTATTTACAGTTAGTGCAGTGCGTCCTGCTCACAGTGTTTAGCTAAACCTACAAGTTAGTGGGGTGCGTCCTGCTCACGGTGTATATCTAAAGCTACAAGTTAGTGCAGTGCGTCCTGCTCACAGTGTGCAGCTAAAACTACAAGTTAGTGCTGTGCATCCTGCTCACAGTGTTCAGCTAAAAATACAAGTTAGTGTTGTGCGTCCTGCTCACAGTGTTCAGCTAAACCTACAAGTTGGTGTAGTGAGACCTCTGCACAGTGTTCATCTAAAGCTACAAGTTAGTGCAGTGCGTCCTGCTCACAGTGTTCAGCTAAAACTACAAGTTAGTGCTGTGCGTCCTGCTCACAGTGTTCAGCTAAAACTACAAGTTAGTGTGGTGCGTCCACCTCACAGTGTTCTGCTAAACCTACAAGTTATTTTTTTGCGAGCTCTGCACAGTGTTCACCTAAAGCTACCTGTAGAAGGTTGGTGGTGTTTTCCTGATCCTATCACTACCGCAGGCAGCTAAAAAAGCTACAAGTTAGTTTTTTGCGAGCTCTGCACAGTGTTCAGCTAAAGCTACCTGTAGAAGGTTGGTGGTGTTCTCATACTACAGGCAGGCAGTTGATTTTGCTAGCTGCAGTATCAGTACATATATATATATATATATATATATATATATATATATATATATATATATATATATATGTATATATATATATATCCCAGCTTAGTGCAGCTACTGGCCATTAGTATGTCTGGAAGGCCAAGAAGGAGAGGCAGACAGTCACAAGCCAATAAGAGAGGGCAAGCAGGCTCTGTGTCTAGTGCTGGTCGTGGAGACGGTGCATCCTCATCAGCACGTGGCCGTGGGACATGCTTGGGCTTTTTTTCGGCAGCTGGCCGTGTTGAGCCGCAACATGCGGAAGACTTGGTCGAGTGGATGACCAAACCGTCCTCATCCTCCTCATCCTCTCTCACTCATGCCCAGGGTACTTTGTCTGGCAAAGCAGCGGCCTCTTCCCTTGGCTCAATGTCATCAGTGACTCCTTCCCTAGCCCCACCATGTCCTCCTGAGGAGTCCCTCAAACTGTTTGACCACAGTGTTGGGTACATGCTCCAGGAGGATGTCCAGCGTTTGGAAGGCTCTGATGATGATACTGAGCTCGATGAAGGCAGTAACATGAGCACGGACAGAGGGGGTGCCCAAGAAGGACAGCAATCTGGCAGTCATGCTCCCCCTGCTGCAGAATACTGCCAGGTTTGCTCCAGTGATGAGGAGGGAGGGGATGATGAGGTCACTGACTCAACGTGGGTGCCTGATAGGAGAGAGGAGGAGGAGGAGGAGGAGGAGGCGGCACATCACCAACGAGGCAGGATGCCCTCCAGGGGCCAGCCTAAGGGCAGCACATTGACTGCATCACACCCCAAAGCTCCACATGTGCAGGGCGCTGCAGTCTCTGCGCGTTATTCAAAAAGTTGTTTGGTGTGGGCCTTTTTTGAGACGAGTGCATCAGATCGCACCGCTGCTATTTGCAACATATATCTCAAGCGTATCTCGCGTGGCCAAAACATCTCCCGCTTGGGTACCACATGCTTGACCAGACATATGTTGACCTGCCATGTAGTTCGTTGGCAAGCGTATCTAAAAGACCCACACCAAAGAACAAAGAGGACCTCTCCTTGCTCCTCATCAGCTGAGATTTCCAACCCCACTATACCTTCAGTCCTCTCTGAGACCTGCACTGAGAGGAATGAAGGTGTAGAATTAGGTGTGTCACAGCCAAGTACTTGTGGGCAATCTGCTTTTGGTACACCGACATCAGATTGTACCAGGCAAATTTCCCTGCCCCAGCTGCTGCACCGCCGAAATAAGTTTGCTCCCAGCCATCCACATGCCCAGCGGTTGAATGCTAGCTTGGCAAAATTGCTAGCACTTCAACTGCTGCCTTTTCAGTTGGTAGACTCTGCCCCCTTCCGTGAGTTTGTGGAATATGCGGTTCCTCAGTGGCAGGTACCCAAACGCCACTTTTTCTCACGGAAGGCGATTCCGGCTCTCTACCGGCATGTGGAAGGCAATGTCCATGCCTCGCTGGACAGGGCGGTCAGCGGTAAGGTGCATATTACCGCTGACTCATGGTCCAGCAGGCATGGACAGGGACGTTACCTAAGTTTCACGGCGCATTGGGTGACTCTGCTGGCAGCTGGGAAGGATGCAGGACAAGGTGCAGTAGTGTTGGAGGTTGTTCCGCCACCACGCCTCCAAAATGCTAATGATTGTGACACACCTCTCTCCTCCACCCCTCCTCTTCTTCTTCCTCCATGGCCTCTTCCTGTGCTTTGTCCTCGGAACCAGCGGTGCTCCGTAGCCATTCAAGGGGCTACGCAAGTACGCAGGCCAAAAGATGCTATGCAGTGCTTGAGCTGGTGTGCTTGGGGGACAGGAGCCACACTGGGGCAGAGGTTCTGTCAGCTCTGCAGGGGCAGGTTCAGAGGTGGTTGACGCCACGCCAACTTAAGGCAGGAATGGTGGTTTGCGAGAATGGCACCAACCTCCTCTCTGCCCTCCGACAGGGACAAATGACCCATGTGCCCTGTTTGGCTCACGTCCTTAACTTGGTGGTGCAGCGGTTCTTGGGCAGGTACCCGGGCTTACAGGATGTCCTGAGGCAGGCCAGGAAAGTCTGTGTGCATTTCCGCTGGTCATATAATGCCACTGCTCGGCTGACGGACCTCCAAAAGGAGTTTAACCTACCCAAGAACTGCCTAATCTGTGACATGCCCACCAGGTGGAACTCAACGTTGGCCATGCTGCAGCGGCTGCACACGCAGCAGAGGGCCATCAATGAGTACCTGTGTGACTATGGCACCAGGACAGGGTCAGGGGAGCTTGTTTTTTTTCCCCACGCCAGTGGGCCATGATCAGGGATGCATGCACTGTCCTGTCACCATTTGAGGAGGCCACGAGGATGGTGAGCAGTGACAGTGCATGCATCAGTGACACTGTCCCCCTTGTCCACCTGTTGGAGCACACGCTGCGTGGAATAATGGACAGGGCACTTGAGGCAGAACAGAGGCAGGAAGAGGAGGATTTCCTTAGCTCTCAAGGCCCCCTTTATCCAGACAGTGTTCCTGCGTGCCCGCCGATCACACAGGAAGAGGACGAGGAGGAGGAGGAGGAGGAAGATTGTGTCAGTATGGAGGTGGAGCTTGGCACTCAGCATCAGCAGCAGTCTTTAAGGGATCAGTCCCAAGAAACACATGTACTTGTCCGTGGCTGGGAGGAGGTGGCTGCGGACCATGTCGTCCTTAGTGACCTAGAGGACTCCGGACCGAATGCCTCAGCAAACCTACGCTGCATGGCCTCCCTGATCCTGCAAAGCCTGTGTAAGGATCCTCGTATTCGTGGTATCAAGGAGAAGGACCAATACTGGCTGGCAACCCTCCTTGATCCACGTTACAAAGGTAAGGTTGCGGACCTTATCTTGCCATCGCAGAGGGAGCAGAGGATGAAACATCTTCGGGAGGCCTTGCAGAAAGGTCTGTGCAACGCGTTCCCAGAGACTGGGAGGTTACAAACTCCTGTTTCTGGACAACCTGTTACTGAGGCTTCGGTCAGTCAAAGAAGGAGCGGTGGAGAAGGTGGCCGTCTGACCGATGCGTTCAGACAATTTTTTGGTCCGCAGCCCCAAGGTATGATCGGTTCCAGCAACCAACGCCAGCGTCTGTTTTACATGGTGCAGGAATACCTAGGGGCAAGATCAGACTTGGACACCTTTCCCACCGAAAATCCTCTGGGTTACTGGGTCTTGAGGATGGATCACTGGGCAGAGCTTGCACAGTATGCAATTGAGCTACTGGCCTGTCCTGCATCCAGCGTTCTTTCGGAACGCACATTCAGTGCTGCTGGAGGCGTGGTAACCGATCACAGGGTGCGTCTGTCCACCGACTTGGTCGATCGACTGACCTTCATAAAAATGAATCAGTTTTGGATCACTACCAGCTACCAAGCACCTGATGCTGATGTAACCGAATAATTTTTTTTAAAATCTCAGATCCCTTCAAAGACTGCCTATGCTGATGCTGAGTGACTATCCCTGAGTAATTATCTTCTTCCTCCTCAATCATCACGCTGATAGCTTGTAAGAACATTTTTGGTTCTGGGCGCCACCACCAGTGCCTAAGGCACAATTTTTCAGCCCCTGTTTAACAGGGGCGTGTAATTACAATTTTTGATGCAATACTTTGCAGCAGGGCTCGTTCCTGCATTCCAACTAGAGTGTCTGTGAGGGGTTGCAGTGTTGTGGCACCAGCACCAGTGCCTAAGGCCCAATTTTTCTGCCCCTGTTTAACAGGGGCGTGTAATTAAAATTTTTGATGCAATACTTTGCAGCAGGGCTCATTCCTGCGTTCCAACTAGAGTGTCTGTGAGGAGTTGCAGTGTTGTGGCACCAGCACCAGTGCCTAAGGCCCAATTTTTCTGCCCCTGTCTAACAGGGGCGTGTAATTACAATTTTTGATGCAATACTTTGCAGCAGGGCTCGTTCCTGCGTTCCAACTAGAGTGTCTGTGAGGGGTTGCAGTGTTGTGGCACCAGCACCAGTGCCTAAGGCCCAATTTTTCTGCCCCTGTTTAACAGGGGCGTGTAATTACAATTTTTGATGCAATACTTTGCAGCAGGGCTCGTTCCTGCGTTCCAACTAAAGTGTCTGTGAGGGTTTGCAGTGTTGTGGCACCAGCACCAGTGCCTAAGGCCCAATTTTTCTGCCCCTGTTTAACAGGGGCATGTAATTACAATTCTTGATCTAATATTTCACAGCAGGGCCCATTTCTGCACCCACCAAGAGCGAGTGAGGACTTACAGTGTTGTGGCACCAGCACCACCACCACCAAAGGCCCAGTTTTTCTGCCCCTTTTCAACAGGGGCATGTAATTACAATTCTTTATCTAATATTTCACAGCAGGGTCCTGTGAGGGCTTACGTTGTTGTGGCCACAACAACACCTAAGGCCCAAATTTCTGCTGAGTATATAGGGCAGGCCCCTACTTTCAAACATCTAACTTACAAACGACTCCTACTTGCAAACGGAAGGAGACAACAGGAAGTGAGATGAAATCTACCCCTAGGAAGGGAAATTCTCTCCTGTAAGAGTTAATATGGGAAAAACATTTCTCCTTTCCACTGATGCTTTCCAATCCTTGTTCCACAAAAAACCCCAAATTCTCAAAAAATATTTGTCATTGGGACAAAAAGTGAGGTGAAATCTTCTAAAGAGGAGGAAAAACAGCAAAACAAATGTCACAGGGGTGATAACCCTTCCCTATGTTTTCCAAAAAGCTTAAAAAAGATTTTTTGGCTGGAGCTAAACATGTTAAAAATGTACCCGTTCAAAATGACAAACAGATTCTACTTAACAACAAACCTACAGTCCCTGTCTTGTTTGCACCGCCTGTATACTGCTGTTCAGAGTATATAGGGCCTGGTGGCCCCACACCTTTCCTTATTTTAATTTGGGTGCGGGGTTCCCCTTAATATCCATACAAGACCCATAGGGGCTGGTAGTGGACTGGGGGGTACCCATGCCGTTTGTCTCACTGATTTTCATCCATATTGCCTGGACCCGACATTACATTAAACCCGCAAGCAGTTTTAAATGAGATTTTTTCCTTTAAAAATGACATTTGGTGCAGGGACTGTTCTAAACACGGGAAACACACGTCACTTTACAGGCATACTATAGACACCCCCCAGGTACGATATTTAATG
Organism: Lithobates clamitans; assembly: GCA_037952925.1. NCBI lineage: Eukaryota > Metazoa > Chordata > Amphibia > Anura > Ranidae > Lithobates > Lithobates clamitans. The sequence goes on from JBBGZY010001115.1 coordinate 1,272,302, forward strand.
GAATATTTCACTTTTTTTTTTACTTTAAGCATCATTAAAATCACTGCTCCCGAAAAAACGGCCGTTTTTAAAAGTTTTTTTTGCATTGATACATTTCCCCTGGGGTAGGACCCGGGCCCCCAAACCCTTTTTAGGACAATACCATGCAAATTAGCCTTTAAAATGAGCACTTTTGATTTCGAACGTTCGAGTCCCATAGACGTCAATGGGGTTCTAACGTTCGTGCGAACTTTCGGTCCGTTCGCAGGTTCTGGTGCGAACCGAACCGGGGGGTGTTCGGCTCATCCCTACTAACTAGTTTACCCACAAGTATCCCAGAGGTTGTATTCTTGTATGTAGTAAGTTTACTAACGGTGTTGTTAAGGGATTGGTTTTTGTAACTACACAACTGGCCTGTATGTGTAAAATTACTTTTTTTTAAAATAAATAATCTTTATTTAATTCTTCAGAGTATACAAATATACAAAATACCAAGTTCTTAAATATACCACATACATTACAAAACATATATATAGCAGAAAAAAAATTTTCTCCGTGCATTTTCCCTTTTACCCTTATCCCCCCTCTAATAACTTATACCCTCCCCCCATACCTTTTACCGAAATTCCTTACACCTCCTTCACATGTTACTTTTAGGACCTTAAAGTCACCTCCTGTATTTTCTCATTACACAGGGTATCCCAATTCCTCTAGCCAAGGCTTCCAAATATTTTTAAACTCTCTCAAATTCCTTCTCCTTGCGTAAACTACCTTTTCCTTCCACGCTGTTTCAGTTACAGCTCTAATCCAGTCATCCTTCGTGGGAGGTTTCTCTGCCTGCCATCTCTGCACTATAAATTTCCTTGCTTGAAAAAGACATCTCCATACTATTTTAGTTTTAACATTTCCTCTATTTGAACACTCCTCTACTCCCAAAATACACAATTTCGGATCCATTTTAAGTTCTACAGTAAAGATCTTATTTAAGGTACCCAGTATCTCAGACCAATAACAAAAAAATTTTGGGCATTTCCAAATCATATGTATCAAATCCCCAGTGTTCTGGCATCCAGGGCATTTAGCAAACATTCAAACATTCTTTTAGAGGTATAATATGTCCTATGCAGTAACATTAAATGTGAAACCTTCTGAGCAGGTGAAACCGAAACCTGATGTCCTCCCACCAGTATCTTTTTCCATTGTTCGTCTGATATTATACCCAGGTCCCCTTCCCATTTACTTCTACATTTAAGCTTTTCTGGGGTCTCGATACTACTTCTACATATATGTGGATAGATTTCAGCTATGGATCCACTATATCCACCCAAACTACCCAATCTTTGGAGTATGGGAGAGTTATTCCAAATTGGTCCCTGTCCCCCAAACTGGGCATTTAGGGCATGTTTGATTTGGAAATAATTGTAGAGTGAATGGTTCGAAATATAATATTCCTCCTTTAAAGAGAAGAATGTTTTTAAGACATTCTCGTTGTATAACTGAGCCAGTCTATCTATTCCTTTTAATTCCCACGGTTTTATTTTCCCTATTGGCTTTAGTTCTTGTAAGTTCTTATTATTCCAAAGAGGGGCACACTTGATCATGCTTCCCATTCCCTTCATGACCTTAATAGATTTCCAAACCTTTATAGTTAATTTAACCGTAGGGTTTCTATGAACAAAAGAGTTCGCCTCTAGAACCTCCACTACTGTCTTATGGGTTGCTTCTGTAATCAGTATTCCTCCATTGTTGTTTTCCTCTAGGTCGGTACCCATCCCTAGATGCTGTAGTTGGGCTGCTAGGAAATAGCTCCGTGGGTGAGGAACTGCCAAACCCCCCTCTCGTGTTGAGAGTTGTAGGGTTTGTAGACTTATCCTAGGCTGCCCACCTTTCCAAATAAGATCTCTTAATATTGTATCGATTTTTTCAAACCATTTCCTACTTATCCATATTGGTGAATTATGCAACACGTACAATAGCTGTGGGAGCCACAGCATTTTAATCAAATTACATCTCCCGGCCACTGATAATGGTAGACCCCTCCATATTTCAGTCTTGCTTTTAAATTTTGTTAACAAGGGAACTAAGTTGTTGTTTATATAGTTATTTGGATCCTTCGTTATATTTATACCCAAATATTTTGTTATTTCTACCATTTCCATTTGAATATTTCCTAAGGGGGTACACCTCCCAATGGGGTCTATTGGTAATAATACTGATTTCTCCCAGTTTATGGACAGACCAGAAAGCCTTCCGAAACTCGAGAAGATATCCATCACCTGTCTAAGGGATCGCTCCGTATCACCCAAAAATATGAGGACATCGTCCGCATATAATTCGATCCGCTCTTCCCTGGTTCTCCTCCGGAACCCTTCCATATTCCTATTTTGTCTTACTGCAATGGCTAATGGCTCCATTGCTAAAGCAAAAATCAGGGGGGACAAAGGGCACACCTGCCTTGAACCTCTTTCTAATTGGAACCCAACAGAATAGTCATTGTTGGCTCTAACTTTTGCATTTGGGTCCTTATATAATGTTTTAACCAAACTAATAAAGGAGGGACCGAAACCAAACTCCTTCAGTACCCGGCAGATGTATTCCCACTCTAAGCTGTCAAATGCTTTTACCACGTCTAACAGCATAACCGCCCTTGAACCCACGTTCTCTGTAGGAATCTGTAAGTTCAGAAAAACCCTCCTAATATTCATACTAGTTGTTCTTTGGGGAATGAATCCTGTTTGATCTGGATGGACTACTTTATAAATTATTTTCCTTAGTCTGGCAGCCAGGACCTTTGCTAAGATCTTAACGTCTTAGCAGAGTAAGGAAATAGGTCTATAGGACCCGGATTCAAGGGGGTCTTTCCCTTCTTTATGCAGAACAATAATCGTGGCTTCTGTCATTGATGTGGGTAATTTCTAGTGCGGATGGGAATATCCTTTGAAATGTGGAATACTGACTTGGAACACATACCTAGTCCTTTGGATGTATTGCCTAACTGAACACAACACTCGGGTTCATGTGTCCTTCCTAAAGTGTAAAAAATAATACTCTGATTGCGGTATCCTTCTGAGACATTCTTAAAAACTAGAGTATTTTTCAATTATGACTTGAGGTTTAGAGTGATAGCTAAAAGTGGGATCTTAGCAGTTTCCGGGTGTAACTTACTACAAATCCAGCATTTTTCATATCTTGACTTTCTTGCATAAGCATATTTCAATTTTAATAGTAACATTTTTCCAGAAACCCCGTTTCTTTGATCAGTTCATCAGAGACATCTCTTTTACTGTGATCTCTGGGGTGAAAGTCAGTATGATTAGTGTGTACTTCGCTTTTACCACATATGGGTTTCAAGACTCCTAAGTCATCAGGATGATAGATACAGTTAGTTATTATACATACTGGGACAAAGATCAAAAGTAGAAATGAGCGACATCACTGTCCTTTATTCCTATGCTTGTCTTTTGAGGTCTTAAAACACCTGCTTTGCCTCTTTTCGGCCTTTCTTCAATTTCTGGGCTTAGGTCAACCTTCTTTATCCTGCTGGCATGGATCCATGTAGGACTTTCCTCGGTAAGGATGGCGGTCCTAGTGATGGCTACCACTTTGGTCAATGGTCCGAATGAAACTTCTTGTGGCTTTCGACCTTTATGAAGCCTCTGGACCACAACTTGATCACCGACCTAGAACTGGTGGGTTGGTATCTGTGAAGAAGAATGAGAGGTGCAAGCTACTCTTCTTTCAACAATATCAAGAGTTTCAATCAGTTTTTTTACCTATTCCTCCTGTATCTGTTCCAAATCACCTTCCTCCACCATCAAAGGATGATTAGCTCATGGTGTGGGGAATGGCCTACCCATGAGTACCTTAAAGGGGGAATAACCCGTCACACTGTGAGGGGTCATTCAAATTTCAGCTAATACAGCTGGGAGAACTTTTCTCCATTTGCCAAAATTCCCACCCATAGCTTTGCTTAGCCTATCTTTAATTGTTCTATTCATTCTTTCTACAATCCCTGAACTCTGTGGATGGTAGGGGGGGTGAAATTTCCAGTCTATTTTTAGTACTTTTACAAGATCTTGGCCAATTTTAGCTGTGAAGGCTGGGCCATTGTCTGAATTTTGTAATGGACATCCTTATCTAGGAATAATTTCCTGTGTGAGGATCTTCACCACAGTTTGTGCGTTTTCATTGTTGGTGACTGTGCTGCCTTTGCAAGCTAATTACGTTATAATTACTTATATAGAATGTGTAGTTTACCACTGCCATCTAGTGGCCAACATCTGTAGCAGCTTTATCTTCAGTCATGTAAATTTCTCATACAAGATGTGACCTTTGGTTCAGGAAGTTCTTCAGCCATTTTAGATTGTCATTCTACATGGATGCAGCATGTCTGTTTCTCTCCCAAGGGGCTTGAGACATCATCACCTGTAAGTGTCTTTCTGTTGTGTCATCTGTCATTTATGCTAGATTAGTTATTCTATGTGTACTGATATCTTGTTATTGTATTGTATTGCAGTTTCACAAAAAAACTAAAAATAATAAAGAAGTAAAGTTGGATTACTTCGGTAGACAAATCAAGCATTGGGCTTCCGTTTACTGGAGTCTCTGACAAGTGTTTAGCTGTCCGTTTAGAACCACACATAGTCAGTGTTTTGAGAGCGGAACAGTGACAAAGATTTCTGGGCAGCATGACATCATGTCCACTATGACCAAAAGGTCTTGTTGTTTCTTTCCTTCTTTGGGCATATGTGTAAAGTCTATCTGTAAATGGGTAAAAGGCGTTGTTGGGTACTCAAGATGTTCATGTTTTGATTTCTTTGGGTTTGTTGGATTGTTCCTAATGCAAGTGACACATCTCTGTACAAAAGCTTTGACTAGATTAGGTAGTCCTGCAATGAAAAAATCTGCATCTGGGAGTTCACATGTGACCTGCCAGCCCTTGTGACCCAGTCCATGGTATTGCTCAATGAACAGGGGGGCACTAGCAACAGGAATACACGGTCTCCCCTCTTGGCAGATTAATCCTGTTTTAGGATCCTTTTGCACTATTTCATCACAGTTCCATTGCGCAAGATCATCAGGGGTGGCAAAAGCCTGCAGTTCCGTGAGCCAATGTGCCTATTTCAGGGAACATGGCTGAGGTGTTAGCATGGGGATTTGAATGTCTACCTTTTGTGTAGATGCAGCTTCTTGGGCAATTCTGTCAGCTAGTGCATTCCCCTTTGCTATATCAGTCATTTGGCCTGTATGTGCCTTACAGTGCATGATAGCTAGTTTTGAAGGCAACTGAATTGCATCTAATAATGCTGTGACTAAGTCAGAATGTGAGGTGCTCTTTCCATCTGTTGCCACATATCCTCTGCGAAGCCATATTACACCATGGTCCCAGACCACACCATGAGCATATCTGAAATCGGTGTAAATGTTTACCCCTTTTCCTGCTGGCATGCATGGGTTAATGCTATCAATTCAGCAGCCTGTGCAGACTGATATGGTATTGGATTGGCTTCGAGGACAGTATCCGGCAGTTGGACCACAGCATATCCCGCATGATAGACATTATCACTTGGTCTGCTGCAAGAGCCATTAAAAAACTGTTTGTGCAGTAGGGATTAGTACTGAAAGCATATCTGCTCTAGGTGAAGTGTCCTGATGTATTGATTGTGTACAGTCATCAGGTGGTGGTAAGTCATCCTGCTCTCCTTTAACACCTAAAAAGGCATTCAAAATTGGAGCTGGGCCAGAGTTTATGTTTGAACTTTTTATTTTCAGGTTTGGATTGGACAGGAGGATGACTTCATACCCACTCAATCTTTATGCTGACATAGGCTGAGTATGTAAAGTTTTGAGGTGTGTGGTGACATTGTGTGTAGTATGTAAGGTAGTGTCATGACCCAAGGTAAAAGGTGTTGCCATCTCTACAACCAAACTCTTGACGTTCTAAACGTACATTTATGAATTATTAACCATAAGATATGAGGTTGGTAAAATAAGGATTCTTATAGCCAGAAGTGAAAGCTTAAATATAATAACATTTATTAAAGAAGCATTAAAAGTCCACCTAATACACAGACAATATCTATAGTCTTAAGGGAGAAAATATTAGGTTATAGTACAAGAAGACAAAGTATAATCATCACAATACAAATGGTAAACAAACAAACATGACAAGCAGGTATACCTTTAAGTGCTGGAAGATGTTCTGATAATTACCTATATTATGAATGTTCCTGGGCCCAGGTCAGTTTTCATCTCCCTACTACTCTCTTTGGAATACCTTCTTATAGGCCCATCTCTCATTGAATTGAATAGGGCCAATCTGATTGGTTTATTCTGTTAGCCCTCTATTCCCACCAGGTGTATCTCCTAATTTGGGCAACTTCCTCCTGTTGTGGTAACGAGCTGGGGATAAGTTGTTTGAAGAGGGATTAAGGTGAAAGTCATCACCTTCTCTTGAAAGGGGTACTTAACTTATGCATGGCCTTAGCCAGGGCAAAACCTCCTTTCCTGAACAGATGAAAGAAATATTCTCCTCCTTTCAAACACCCCTTTGAAATGGACAAATGGTTGATTAGCATGGAGGAATACAAAGGCCTTTATTGACCTAATGAATTTGGCCCTGTAACAACTAAACTTCAGATGGTATCTGTCCTTGACCCTTTGAACATCAAATATACGTAATCAGATGATTGTCTTCCCAGCACATCCTTCTCGCATACTACAAGTAGCTGTTAAATGCATTAGCTCTTTTCAGCCAGATCCTGTCGCGTATTCACATCTAGCTAAATTACCCCTTTACTGAAACCCTGTCACATACACACTACTATTATTTCTTATCCAAAAATATATATATACACATCTATATACAGATATTCTCAGTTGCTAATGGAGATTACTCATAAACTCCTCATAAGGCAACAGATGACCCCTTGTGGCAAGTTGAGACAGATGAGACGAGGCCACACTTAACTGAGTAATTGTTTATGTCTAATCTCCATTAGTGAGTTGAGTTTCTCCCTCTGCCATTTTAGAAGTCGGCCCAGATATATTACCATGCCCGTCATAAATAACAGTACCCCACACTGCAATATGAGAAGACCTTGTATCCCCATTTCCACCCAGGTCCTAGTGGTGACTAAGCTGAAATCCCCATCATGTAAAAGTTCATTTAACCTTTTCTCTGTTTTCACCATATCATTACTGATTTGAATTATATGGGTATCCTTCCTTGCAAGCAGATTGTGAAGGTTTACTGACAGAGTATCAATTTTTATATCAAAATGGGGTATGTAGTTTCTAGGATCTGGGACATCAGGGGGACTCTCAATGATATAGTCTTCTGTTAGCACTGGTATGGGAGTTACTACAGTTTCCCCAATAATAGAGTACTCATGTGGAATGAAGCAGAAATTTGGATAGGGTATCGAACATGACTGACCCCCATAGAGAAATGTCTGGTGGTTGGTAACGACACAGTACAGTCCATCCATGTGGTAGGTGACCCTTGTGCTGGGTGTTCTCCATTTTGACAACTTCACGGGGCAGTTAGCTTCCATCTCACTTGGACTAGTTTCTTGAGGTGGTTGGCGTGGACTTTCCAGTTGGGGGTCCCTGGCTACTTTGGCTGTGGGATCCGGGTCATTGCTTAGACCACAGACTGGAGTGTCAATTTTGAACACATCACAACGGCATAAGTACCTATTGTCTTTGAGAGTGCAGCAGGCAGTGTGTGGTGCTTTCCATCGCCCTTGAACTTGAATGAGCATTTCGGGGAGGTGCAACCTTTCCTTGTACACGTCGTTTTCGAGGTACCCGAGGGAGTGTATGGACGCCATCGTGTTGAAGTAGTCGTCTTGGGGATGGAACACTGGCAGTGACATGGTGAAGGACACATACATTAGGTCACGGTAGGCGCACAGCGACTGGCTCTTCTTGCAAGCAAATGGCCCTCTATTGACGTTCTAAACGTACATTTATGAATTATTAACCATAAGATATGAGGTTGGTAAAATAAGGATTCTTATAGCCAGAAGTGAAAGCTTAAATATAATAACATTTATTAAAGAAGCGTTAAAAGTCCACCTAATACACAGACAATATCTATAGTCTTAAGGGAGAAAATATTAGGTTATAGTACAAGAAGACACAGTATAATCATCACAATACAAATGGTAAACAAACAAACATGACAAGCAGGTATACCTTTAAGTGCTGGAAGATGTTCTGATAATTACCTATATTATGAATGTTCCTGGGCCCAGGTCAGTTTTCATCTCCCTACTACTCTCTTTGGAATACCTTCTTATAGGCCCATCTCTCATTGAATTGAATAGGGCCAATCTGATTGGTTTATTCTGTTAGCCCTCTATTCCCACCAGGTGTATCTCCTAATTTGGGCAACTTTCTCCTGTTGTGGTAACGAGCTGGGGATAAGTTGTTTGAAGAGGGATTAAGGTGAAAGTCATCACCTTCTCTTGAAAGGGGTACTTAACTTATGCATGGCCTTAGCCAGGGCAAAACCTCCTTTCCTGAACAGATGAAAGAAATATTCTCCTCCTTTCAAACACCCCTTTGAAATGGACAAATGGTTGATTAGCATGGAGGAATACAAAGGCCTTTATTGACCTAATGAATTTGGCCCTGTAACAACTAAACTTCAGATGGTATCTGTCCTTGACCCTTTGAACATCAAATATACGTAATCAGCTGATTGTCTTCCCAGCACATCCTTCTCGCATACTACAAGTAGCTGTTAAATGCATTAGCTCTTTTCAGCCAGATCCTGTCGCGTATTTACATCTAGCTAAATTACCCCTTTACTGAAACCCTGTCACATACACACTACTATTATTTCTTATCCAAAAATATATATATACACATCTATATACAGATATTCTCAGTTGCTAATGGAGATTACTCATAAACTCCTCATAAGGCAACAAAACCATTGCACAAAAAGCCAGCACTCTGAGACACGCAGGCATATCTTGCACCTGTACTGGAACCACCTTTGAGAAAAAAGTTACAGGGCGCAGTCTCCCACCATGCTCCTGGGCCAGTACTCCCGCCATGGTTCTGCAATTTTCCCTGGCAAACAAGTGAAACATTTTTCCAAATTCTGGGAGGCAGAGGCTCGGGCTGGTAACTATTGCATATTTCAAGATGGCAAAAGCATTTAACATTTCATCAGACCATTTTACAATATCAGACATTTCAGAGAGGGTTGCTTGTCTCAATATGTTGTCATAGAAAGAACAGTCAGTTATCCATTGGCGGCAGTAACCAATCATTCCAAGAAAGGTAAGCATGTCTTTCTTGGTAAGTGGGCGGGCAGACCCACAAGAGCAGCAGCTCTTTTGTCACTGACTTTCCTAACTCCCGGAGACAGCACAAACCCTAGGTACTCAACCTCCTCTTTACACCATTGTAATTTTTTCTTAGACACTTTGTGATCATATACATGTAACCATTTCAATAAGGATAGGCTATCAGCTCGGCAGTCCTCCTCTGAAGAGCTACATATCAAAAGATCATCAACATGTTGCAACAGTACAGAACCATGAGGGGCAGTCCAAGGCCTGAGGGTGGCTTGGAGTACTATAGAATAGACCACAGGTGAGTCTATGTAACTCTGGGGCATTCTACACCAGGTAAACTGGCGATTGTGTTGGTCAATCGACACAGTAAAAACAAAGTGTGGCCGTGTCTCCTTGTCTACAGGGACGGAGAAAAAAACATTCTTTAAATCAATCACAGTAAAACATTTGACTGTTGCTGGAATGGAGGACAGGAGTGATGGAACATCAGGTACAATGGGTGCTATTGGGACTATGAGGTCATTTATGGCCCTCAAGTCCTGTACAAACCTGAAGGAGCCATCCTGCTTATTTACAGGGTTAACAGGTGCTTGTATGGAGAACTCATTTCTTCCAGGATCCCATCCTGCAGATACCTTTTCACCATTGACACTATGCCATCCATCTTTTCCTTAGAGAGTGGATATTGTTTGTGATAGATAGGAAATGCACCTTCTTTGAGAGTGGCTTTGTATGATGTGCATGAAATAAGTCCTACATCCAGATCTGATGTAGACAAGACCTGGGGGTCTATATCCTCAAAATCTTCTTCACTACTTTGTTGTGACAGCATCAATAAACCTGGTTTACATGCTATTATAGTGATTTTATCTGAGGAACAGTCTAGACCTCCTTCTGAGTTGGTTCTAATTGTCGTTCCTAGTGGCCCAAACAAGTTTCTTCCTATCAAATTTAGGGGGCACCTTGGTATTATCCTAAAAGAGTGTGTGCATATGGTGTAACCTTCATCATCTTCTATTGGTAGGGGTGGGGTCCTATATGTTTTTGTCAGTATCCCATTAATTCCCAAAGAGGGTTCTGCTGGTTTTTATTTGCCTTTGAAATGATCTTCACAAATAGTACTCCTATTGGCACCAGTATCAACGAGATAGGGAAGAAGTCTCCCATTTACTGAAATAACAACCATTGGACTGTCAGTGAAATCATTTGAGACAAAAGGAAAAACTGGGGCACTACCCTCCGGGCCCCATCATTGCTGTTGATTTCCCCATTTTATTGGAAACGTTGGACCTTGTTGGATGGATGCCTGTGGTTGTCTGTTTAGGGGCAGAGCTGGAGTCAGGAGTCTGTGGAGAGGTGGGGTGAGGACACTGACTCACCCAGTGATCCTCGGCACCGCAGTTGAAACATCCATTGTTCCTAGGGCGACTCATCCCTCTTCCATTACTGCCTCTAAACCTCTTCTTCTAAAGTTTCTCTTCATATTTCCTTGGAAATGTTGTGTGGAGACAGGTGATGGCTTTGGTATATCAAAACAACCTTCTGCATCTTTCTGTGAAAGTGCTTTGCCAAAGTCAGTTCTAGAAAGGGTTGACCATTCAGTAATCATCTGTTTGACTGGGACCACTAAACAGGATTTGAGATTACACAGGAAAGTCTGAATCAATAATGGATCCATATCTGGCTGAATACCCAAATCGGCTTCCTGTGTCCACACATAATTGAATCTTTTCCAAAATTCAAGAACTGATTCTCCTGTCTTTTGTTTGCAAGCTATGGCGGTGGGCAATGAAGATTTTGGTTTAAAAATCTCTAACATGTGAATTGTTAATTCAGTCCACATAACATCTCTCCCTTGTTCTGTGTTAAGCTTCTAATCGGTTGCAACTGTACCCGCCGGTTGTACAGAAGATATATTTCCAACCTTGGTCCAGTCCCAACCTGTACCAGTCACTACAACACCCTCAATAATTAATCTCATATCTTCCTGTGTGTAGTTTCTGCCTTTACAAGCTCTTTTTAGGTAGGCGAGATTGGCGGATTTATGTCTTTATTTTTCTTTCTAAACATTCTGATTATGTTCTTGTAGATACTCTGAGTTTTTTTTGTTTTTTTTTGGCAAAATGGCAATAAGCACTCCTTATGGTCCGAGGTTCCCCTGATCACAAGCAAGCTTTGTACGTTATTACTTTTCTTATTTTTATAACCAAACCATTTTTATCTATATTTCAAATTTTTTGCCAGAGTGCCAACAGGCTCAAACAGTGCCTTCAATTGTGGTAGTACTAAAGCCGCAAACAATTCCCCACTATCTATTATGGTTAGGGAGATATTAGCACTTGAACCCTGTTGGCAAAAAAGCCAAATATCCAAATTTTGCACACGACTTCCCCTGCGCAAGAGATGTCAGTAGCAAAAAGAATTTTTCAAATAGCATGTTTTGATCAAGAGTAAGCCTCAGAGTATCTTTAACAGAATACATTTGGAACAGATTCAAAAGTTTTTGGACATACAATAAATATACAACCTTGCTCACGGACCTGCTGTCTTGCTTCATATAACCCCTGAGGACATTAGTCACCAAATATGCCCTGAGGTTCTGGAAACAAAATAGCAGTCCACATATACACTCAGCGCAATTCATCCAGCATGATACTTTTAAAGCAGTTATACAATCATACACAGTTTACACAATACATAGATTGTCAGTCTCTTGTTCTGTACCACCCAAAGGGGGCTGTGATTCCTGTGTAGGTGGGTGTGGCCTTTGTGGGCTGGTGTTGGTGGTGATTGGGATGCATAGTTACACGCAGACACATATATAGAGGAGCCCTCACTCGTGAGCAGTCACAACCCGCTTAGGCTCTGAAGAAAGGGGTTCTCCCCGAAACGCGTCAGCCATTGCCTCATCCACCTGATGTCCGGTCCCGGTTGTTTGATGTTTGCTACTGCTCACCTGCAGCTATTGTTCATGCCTGACTTTTACGCTCGTTTGTGAGTATCCATTTGCTGTTTTAACTTTCTTTAATAAATGCTATCAGTGGTAATGCACTAGGTCGGTGCACCCTCCTTTCTTTCCTTTTTTTATAGAACAAGATGGAGGCATTAACATAACCTTTCAATACTGTTTCAGTTTTTCCTCAGAGATAAACTGTTTGTTCCTGCACAACTTAGCTCTGCCAACTTTTCTCATCACCTCTCAGCTTTCATAGATTCTGGTGCTGCTAGCAACTTCATTGATAGGGACCTAGCACACCGTCTACAGATTCCTGTGACTAAGGTGCACAGATCCTTTTCAGTGTGAGCTGTTGATAACTCTCCCTTGTCCATGGGCCTGGTCACCTTGTGCACTGTACCTATTACCCTGACCATTGGGGAATTTCATAGGGAGACAATTGGCTTCTACTTGATTCCATCTCCTGTCTATCCCCTTATCTTAGGGTATCCCTGGCTTAAACTTCATAACCCGCACATGTGTACAGAGGAGATTAGGTCCTGGTCCCAGACCTGCATTAATACTGCTGACCAGTTGCCCATTTATAACTCTTGCGTGGCCAGTACCAGTCATGTGCCTTTATTACAGTCCTATTCGGATCCTGATCATGACAATGCTTCCAAGTGTGACGCCAGTTTGCAGGATCACTTAGTGCTCCTGTTCCTCATTCCAGCATCTGGGGTTTTCGCTGGCACTCTCCTTGACTGTCTGTTCACCTGCAGGCTGATTAATGTTAATTAATCAGTCTCTGGGTAGAAACCAAGCCTGTTATAAGCCAGCTCAAACCTCATTTGGGTGCTTGTAATAGAGAGTGATATGTGTGTTGATCCTGCTCAAGCTCCCTGTCTGTCTGCGCTGCTCTGCTAGTTTTGGATTTCCCTGTGTATGACTTTGGACTGGATTATTGACTATTCCCTGAACTCAGCCTGTCTTTTACCTGGGCTGTCATAGAACCACGCTATCTGTCTGCTAACCGCAAGTATCTATTTGCTTTGCTCAGTTCGCATCTGCCCTGGTATGGTGGCCAGGCATTATAGCATTGTGTATAAGTCCTAGGGGAAACCAAGTACCGGTAGGCTTGCTTGCCTTATGGGAAAGGGGGCTGCTATAGGTGAAGCACACAGTAGCCAGTTATAGTGTCTTACCACCTGCATTGGGGTAGACGTGACACATAAGATTTACACCATAGCTAATAAAAAAGCTGTGTAAGTAGCACTCAAACCAGCCCAGATTAGTGATTCAATGTCTATCCTTTCTCTGTGGCCACCAGGAAAGGATAGAATGTCTTAAAGCTTAAAGCGGAGTTCCACCTGGGTTAAAAAAAATTGAAACTCAACAAATACTGTAGCTGCTGACTTTTAATATAAGGACACTTACCTGTCCTGGGATGTTGGCACCCGAAGCTGACCCATCCCTTGGCTCCGGGTGCAGGTGCTGACATCATTACTAAGGGAAACAGGAAGTGAAGCCTTACGGCTTCACAGCCTGTTTCCTACTGTGCATGCGCGAGTCACGCTGCGCTTTCTGAATGGATGGTCTTCTGGGACCTGTGTGTCTCCCAGAAGGCAGCGTGGGGCTGGACATTATGTAGTTTGCCGCACAATGTGCGGCCATCTTTCCCCAGAAGTGGCAGATACCTGGATTTGACAAAATGTGGCACGGGGGGGGGAGCAATCTGATCAGCGGAAGTTCCATTTATGTGGAACTCCACTTTAATACACAGGGATCAGCTCACCATCACCACCCTCAACTGTTCACGTGGCTGTGAAGTGATCCAGACTGTGCTATTTATAGTATAGTTGCACCCAATGGTGGGCACTGAAATCCTGTGGTGGAGAACAGAATAGTCCTTTGCTTGGCACTAGTGGTTACCTGACCACTGTGTTGACATTGGCTTAGGAAAAGCTAACAGGCACAATCCACTTGTCCACACTCCAACACCAAATACAGTTGGGAATTTTTACTGTTACATTATACAATATGCTGTATAAAAGCAGAACATCAAAGTCGGTTTTTGGAATCTGCAGGTCACATATTACAGGATGTCCAACCCCAAGGTCCTAGGTCAGATGATAACTAAATTTTAGCATGTCATTTATAAAGACATACAATTCTAATATATTTTACTGTAAATAATATTTCTACTGCTAGGTGGTAGTATTATTGTAAATTGTAATGTTCTTTCTAGTGAAACTACATGGTTATGATGTAATTTTCTGTATCTGTGCTCTTGTTGTTTTCCAATAACACAGGGAGAGTTCAGTCATGTGTTCAGTCATCTAAATGCCAAGAGTCATATCTGCAGCAGTTTTTTGTAAGCATATGTATGTGAAAAGGTGTGTGACAATTAATCATGTTCTCAAAAACCACCAATCACTGCGGCACCATGGCACACTTTGATGGGGATTCACCTTAATGGGGACTCAGGTGAAGACATCTGTTTAATTGTGGACTCTGATGTAACTGACTATGACGGGCTCAAGTTTATTTGGAATTTCTTTGCATTGTTTTACTGAAGTTGTTTCCTGTTGCTCTAAATCATATCATGCTAAAAAGAAAAAAAGAAAAAAAAAACGTTCAAGTAACTCCAAGTAAAACTTATTTATTTAAATTAGATTTTTTCATTTTTTTAAAAATTTTGTAGACCCCTGCTTTAACATAAAGGTTTGGACAAACAGGGCGACTAAGATAGAAAAAACCAAGTAACCAAGACTGCAATGTTTATCCTCATAACACGTCACAGGAAGCACCCTCATGGCTAACAGGGGATAGAATTAGAAATAGACGTGAACAACTTAACATTAATAAGTCACTGGGACCAGATGGCTTACACCCCAGGGTCCTTAAGGAACTCAGTCAAGTGATTGCCAGGCCATTGTTCCTAATTTTTACAGTCTACTGACTGGAATGGTACCAGCTGATTGGAGAAAAGCCAATGTAGCACCAATATTTAAAAAAGGGCCAAGATATATCTCTGGGAACTATAGACCAGTTAGCCTAACATCAATAGTTTGCAAGCTCTTGGAGGGGATGATAAGGGACTATATACAAAATTTTAGTAATAAAAATTGTATTATTAGCAGTAATCAGCATGGATTCATGAAGAATCGTTCTCGCCAAACCAACCTATTAACCTTCTATGAGAAGGTGAGCTGCCATCTAGATAAAGGAAGGCCTGTAGACGTGGTGTATCTGGATTTTGCAAGTGCATTCAATACAGTTCCCCATAAACGTTTACTGTACAAAATAAAGTCTGTTGGCATGGACCAAAGGGTGTGTTCACTGATTGAAAACCAGCTACGGCGGCGAGTCCAGAGGGTGGTGATCAATGGGGGGTACTCAAAATTGTCAGGTGTGGAAAGCGCAGTCCTCCAGGTTCTGTCCTGGGACCAATCCTATTTAATTTATTCGTAAACGATCTGGAGGATGGGATAAATAGCTCAATCTCAGCATTTGTGGACAATATTAAGCTAAGCAGAGAAATAACTTCTACGCAGGATGTGTAAACCTTGCAAGAAGATCTAAACAAATTAATGGGGTGGGCAACTACATGGCAAATGAGGTTTAATGTTGAAAAATGTAAAATAATGCATTTGGGTGCCAAAAATATGTATGCAATCTACTCGCTAGGTGGAGAACCTCTGGGGGAATCTAGGATGGAAAAGGACTTGGGGGTCTTAGTAGATGACAGGCTCAGCAAGCTGCTGCAAGCAAAGCCAACAGAATATTGTCATGCAATAAAAAGGGGATTAACTCCAGAGATAAAATGATAATTCTCCCACTCTACAAGACTCTGGTCCGGCTGCACCTAAAGTATGCCGTCCAGTTCTGGGCACCAGTCCTCAGGAGGGATGTACTGGAGCTGGAGAGGGTCCAGAGAAGGGCTACAAAGCTAATAAAGGGTCTGGAGGATCTCAGCTATGGGGAAAGACTACAAGCACTGAACTTATGCTCTCTGGAGAAGAGACGCTTGAGAGGGGATATGATTTCAAAGAACAAACACTGTACTGGTGACTAGGGATGAGCTGAACACCCCCCTGTTCGGTTCGCACCAGAACATGCAAACAGGCAAAAAATTAGTTTGAACACGCGAACACTGTTAAAGTCTAACACAAACATGAATAATCAAAAGTGCTAATTTTAAAGGCTTATATGCAAGCTATTGTCATAAAAAGTGTTTGGGGACCTGGGTCCTGCCCCAGGGGACATGGATCAATGCAAAAAAAAGTTTTAAAAACTGCCGTTTTTTCGGGAGCAGTGGTTTTAATAATGCTTAAAGTGAAAGAATAAAAGTGTAAGATTCCTTTAAATTTTGTACCTGGGGGGTGTCTATAGTATGCCTGTAAAGGGGCGCATGTTTCCCGTGTTTAGAACAGTCTGACAGCAAAATAACATTTCAAAGGAAAAAAAGTAATTAAAACTACTCGCGGCTATTAATGAATTGCTGGTCCAACAATACACATAAAAGTTCATTGATAAAAATGGCATGGGAATTCCCCACAGGGGAACCCCGAACCAAAATTAAAAAAAAAATGGTGTGAGGGGTCCCCCTAAATTCCATACCAGGCCCTTCAGGTCTGGTATGGATTTTAAGGGGAACCCCGGCCAAACAAAAAAAAAATGGCGTGGGTTCCCCCCCCAAATGAAGAGTCTGGTATGGATTTTAAGGGGAACCCTGTGTCAAAGTTAAAAAAAATGGCGTGGGGTCCCCCCAAAAATCCATACCAGACCCTTATCCGAGCACTCAACCTGGCAGGCTGTAGGAAAAGAGGGGGGATGAGAGAGCGCCCCCCCTCCTGAACCGTACCAGGCCACATGCCCTCAACATTGGGAGGGTGCTTTGGGGTAGCCCCCAAAGTACCTTGTCCCCATGTTGATGGGGACAAGGGCCTCATCCCCACAACGCTTGCCCGGTGGTTGTGGGGGTCTGCCGGTGGGGGGCTTATCGGAATCTGGAAGCCCCCTTTATTAAGGTAACCCCCAGATCCCGCCCCCCCTGTGTGAAATGGTACCCCTACCATTTAAAGGAATATTACACTTTTATTGTTTTGATTTCTCCCATAGACTTTTAAAGGGTGTTCCGTGGCTTTCGAATTTGCCGCGAACACCCCAAATTGTTTGCTGTTGGGCAAACTGGCGAACAGCCGATGTTCGAGTCGAACATGAGTTCGACTCGAACTCGAAGCTCATCCTTACTGGTGACCCCACAATAGGGATAAAACTTTTAGATGGGAACCTAAACGACCACAACATACAGAGATATATGTAGTATTAACACTGGACCACTATGGACCACTATCGACTTTCCTTGATGAGTTTTCTGCCTAGCTACCCTACTTTCTCTCTTCGGAAATTCCCACAATCCTTCTCGGTGATTTCAACATCCCTGCTAATACAAACACTCCTGCTACTTCTAAACTTCTTAGTCTAACCTCTTCATTTGACCTGAAGCAATGGGTACAGGCTTCTACTCACTCTGATGGCAACACCCTTGACCTTGTATTCTCCCACCTATGCACTCCATGCAACTTCTCAAACAATCCTTTTCCTCTCTCTGACCATCACCTTATTAGTTTCTCTCTCCCCCTGTCTTCCACCACCTTTCCCTCCAATCGCCTAAGCATCACCCGTAGAAACTTTCGCAACTTCAACTCCTCTCTCCTCTATTCTGCTACTGACCACCTCTATGACAAAATCTCTCCCCTGTCCTGCCCCAACCAAGCCACGTCCATCTACAATAAATCCCTGTCCTCCACTCTGGACAAGCTCGCTCCCCTCACTACACGCAAAATCAGGCCTCGACCCCTACAACCCTGGCAAACAGATGACACTAAAGTTCTCAAAAAACTTAGTCGTGCTCTTGAGCGTCTGTGGCACAAGACTAAGTCTCTCAAAGACTTCAACCAATACAAATCTGCCCTCCAAATATACTATTCTTTCCTCCACACTGCCAAGCAAACCTATTTTACAACTCTTATTAACACCTTCCCATCCAATCCCCGTAAACTCTTCTCTACCTTCAACTCTCTACTTTGTCCTCCACCACCTCCACCCACTGACTTACTCACTACCCAGGAAATCGCTAATCACTTCAAAAACAAGATTGATACAATCTGTGATGAAATCTCCACTCTACAGGTAGCTCCCCTAGCTAAGACCCCATGTCAACAGGTAAAACTGACACTCCCCCTATTCAAATCTGCTACTACAGACGAAGTTGCTAAACTCCTTTCTATCGCCCACCTAACCACCTGTCCCCTGGACCCTATTCCCTCTCAAATGCTACGATCACCCTCTGACCCCATCCTACACTCTCTAACCCACATCTTCAATCTCTCCCTCACCTCTGGCATCTTCCCCAATGCTCTAAAACATGCACTGGTCACCCCCCTACTTAAAAAGCCGTCCTTGGACCCTACCAATCTTAACAACCTATGCCCTATCTCCTTGCTCCCCTTTTCCTCTAAACTCCTTGAACGCCTAGCTTACAACCAACTGAGTGACCACCTCATTAAGAAAAACCTTCTTGATCCCCTTCAATCTGGATTTTGCCCTCAACACTCCACAGAACCTGCTCTTTTAAAACTCACAAATGACCTACTAACTGCAAAAACCAATGGACACTATTCTGTACTCCTACTTCTGGACCTTTCAGCTGCCTTTGACATGGTTGACCACCCCCTCCTCCTCAAAAAACTTTACTCCCTCGGTCTCCATGACTGCGCTCTTCAGTGGCTCTCATCCTACCTATCCCAACGCACCTTCAGTGTCACTTACAATTCTACTTCCTCCACTCCTCTTCCCTTCTCTGTCGGGGTCCCCCAAGGTTCTGTTCTTGGACCTCTTTTATTTTCAATCTACACCTCTTCCCTGGGTCAGCTAATAGCCTCTCATGGCTTTCAGCATCATTTCTATGCTGATGACACACAAATCTATCTCTCCACCCCTCAACTCATTCCATCAGTCTCCTCACGCATCACTAACTTACTAACCGACATATCTGTATGGATGTCACACCACTTCCTCAAACTCAACTTGTCCAAAACCGAGCTTATAATGTTTCCTCCCCCACGTGCCTCTTCCCCTGACTTCCCTGTCAAGAGCAATGGCAAAATCATCCACCCGTCCCCACATGTCAGGGTGCTAGGTGTTATCCTGGAATCCGAACTCTCCTTTCGGCCCCACATCCAATCACTTTCCAAAGCTTGCCGCCTCAACCTCCGCAACAGGTGCCTCTTTCCCTGACTTCTCTGTCAAGAGCAATTGCAAAATCATCCACCCGTCCCCACATGTCAGGGTGCTAGGTGTTATCCTGGAATCTGAACTCTCCTTTCGGTCCCACATCCAATCACTTTCCAAAGCTTGCCGCCTCAACCTCCGCAACATCTCTAAACTACGTCCCTTTCTAACCAATGAAACCACAAAGCTCCTGATTCACCCCTTCGTTATCTCTCTCCTTGACTACTGCAACTCACTCCTCATTGGCTTACCTTTAAATAGACTATCCCCCCTTCAGTCCATCATGAATGATGCTGCCAGACTCATTCACCTTACAAACCGCTCAGTGTCTGCTACCCCTCTCTGCCAATCCCTCCATTGGCTACCACTCGCCCAACGAATTTAATTCAAAATACTAACAATAAGTTACAAAGCCATCCACAACTCTGCCCCCAGCTACATCACTAACCTAGTCTCAAAATACCAACCTAATCGCCATCTCCGTTCCTCCCAAGACCTCCTGCTCTCTAGCTCCCTCATCACCTCCTCCCATATCCGCCTCCAGGACTTCTCCCGAGCCTCGCCCATCCTCTGGAATTCCCTACCCCAATCTGTCAGATTGTCTCCAAATTTATCCAGTTTTAGGCGATCCCTGAAAACTTTCCTCTTCAGAGAAGCCTATCCTGCCTCCATCTAACAACTGCACTATTTTCTCCATTAGCTCATCACCCACAGCTATTACAGCTTTGTATAACTGGACCCTCCCTCCTAGATTGTAAGCTCTAACGAGCAGGGCCCTCTGATTCCTCCTGTATTGAATTGTATTGTACTTGTACTGTCTGCCCTAATGTTGTAAAGCGCTGCGTAAACTGTCGGCACTATATAAATCCTGTATAATAATAATAATAATAATAATAATAATAAAAGCAAACACACAGGTTGGACTTGATGAACCTGTGTTTTTTTCAACCTCACCAACTATATAACTATGTAACTATATATAACTTTTTAGATTTGAGGTTCTGTTAACTTTTTCAGTGGAGTCAACATGGGGCTTGATAAATGCAAATGGGGTCATGCTGGCTTCTGTTGTAGCAGCTAAATATTTTAAATATAGCCCAAAAAAAAATCAGATTTTTAACAGTTACATACAGGCATAGCAGTAATACAGATCCACAATCACAATGAAACAGTTATTAGGCACACTTCATACTTGCACAGTTTATATTAGATATAAAAGAGTACCAGTCTCTTACTCAGATTATATCTATAATGTGTATCTGCAGCATCACATTATTTTTTTTATCCAAAGACTCGAAACGAAATAGGCCAGTGGCTCTATAAACAGCAGCTGCCCTAATGCAAAATCAACAGCTGAGGAACCTTTGTTTCATGCTGTGTCTCTCCTTGGGTTGCTGCGGATGTGCACTGAGCACTCCACAACACTCTAATTAACATCTTAGGAGCAATTCCAGATGTAACACAAATTGCAAGCAATGTGGCAAAGAAGCAATTTAGCAGCATAACACATATATTTCAGATCTGCATAGTTAGGCATGCTCTTTATAAACCAAATGTTATCTTAGGAGTGACAAATTCCCTTCAGCAACAACTTTCAACCAGAAAGGTCCAAACCAGTAGTTAATAATAATAAAAGAAAACAAACCAAAAAAAAATGGAAAATATTCTTTCACTTCATTGTCCATTCTATGCTCCCATTATTTTCCGAATTCTATTTACCTTTTCCATTTCCACTGACCAAAGCCTGTTTTTCATTATGACATGCTACTCAACACACCCAATCTTCATTCTCATATTTCACTAGCTTCGTCCCTCCTAATCATTAATTTTTGTGGGGGGCATAGCATTGTCACACAGAGAGATAAACAGTGGGTGCTGGTCAGACTAGATAGATGAGCTATAAGAGGATAAAACAGTAAATGGATAAGCAGGGCTGACTCTGGGCAAAGACACGGAAGGACATTCAATTCCAACAAAGATGGATTACTGGAAGTTGGGAATTTAAAAAGCAAATGGGGAAAAATGTAACAAAATTCACAAAATGTTTGTGTTAAATACAACTGTGCTTTTTTTTTAAGTATAGGCGAAAACATTGACGGGTACATTTAGATCAAATTGCAGCTGGGAGAAAAACTGTTAAATAACCAGACAGGTAGCAAATGACCCATGAAATAGGAGATACCGTTTTCCAAAATGACCTTGAGTTTGACCTTTTCTAAAGGCTGAAATTCTACAATGTAATAGAGCTAATTGTATTGATGTAAAAAATGATCTGGGAGATGATAAGCACTTTTGCAAATATATTATATTTTAAAAAAAATGTATTAAGTAAAAAAATATCAAAACAAATACAGGCTACAGTAAACAAAGATAGATCAAGAAATACAAGAACTGTAAATTGAGAGAGGCTACAAACATATTATTATGATAGCTTTGATGACACCATACCAGAATGTGAGAAATAAATATGTGGTTCTTTGAAATTTTAACAATACATTTGTAAATTCACTGCAAAAAAAAAGTGTCTTTAAAAAAAAAATATATTATATAGCCGAATACACACTAGAATAGACAGCTGCTGGAGCGATTTTCCTCTGCGGCAGCTGTCTGTTCCCGACTGTGGTAGGGGGCAGTGTGTTGAACGATTCAGTACATCACACACACAGCTCTTTTTTTTGTATAAACTTTATTTGAAGTGTACAAAAGTACACTTCATTCCTGTCGCTGGCATGCGATGCTGTACAGTGCACTGCGATAAAATGCAATATGTCTGCATTTTAGTGCTGCTTTGGGCTGCATTCCAGTGTAAATGTGACACACAGAAAATAATGTGTTCTGTGTGTTCTTGTGATGACAGGCATTTTACAATGCAATAAAACACCTGCACTGTCACTGCACTATGTTTGAATTCACCCTAAGACCAATGCAGCACTGATCTGATAGTTACAAAGTGATAAATAAGAAATAAAACATCATCAGCTTAAAGTGTTACCAAAGCCAATATACTGTATATACAGTATCTCACAAAAGTGAGTACACCCCTCACATTTTTGTAAATATTTTATTATATCTTTTCATGTGACAACACTGAAGAAATGACACTTTGCTACAATGTAAAGTGCTGTCCCCTCAAAATAACTCAACACACAGCCATTAATGTCTAAGCCGCTGGCAACAAAAGTGAGTACACCCCTAAGTGAAAATGTCCAAATTGGGTCCAAAGTGTCAATATTTTGTGTGGCCACCATTATTTTCCAGCACTGCCTTACCCCACTTGGGCATGGAGTTCACTAGAGCTTCACAGGTTGCCACTGGAGTCCTCTTCCACTCCTCCATGACAACATCACTGAACTAGATGATGTTAGAGACCTTGTGCTCTATCACCTTCCATTTGAGGATGCTCAATATTGTTTAGGTCTGGAGACATGCTTAGCCAGTTCATCACCTTTACCCTCAGCTTCTTTAGTAAGGCAGTGGTCGTCTTGAAGGTGTGTTTGGGGTCATTATTATGTTGGAATACTGCCCTGATGCCCAGTCTCCGAAGTCTTCAGTATGTCACAGTACATTTTGGCATTCATGGTTCCCTCAATGAACTGTAGCTCCCCAGTGCTGGGAGCACTTATGCAGCCCCAGACCATGACACTCCCACTACCATGCTTGACTGTAGGCAAGACACACTTGTCTTTGTACTCCACACACGCTTGACACCATCTGAACCAAATAAGTTTATCTTAGTCTCATCAGACCACAGGGCATAGTTCCAGTAATCCATGTCCTTAGTTTGCTTGTCTTTAGAAAACTGTTTGCGGGCTTTCTTGTGCATCATCTTTAGAAGAGGCTTCCTTCTGGGACAACCAATTTGATGCAGTGTGCAGCGTATTGGTCTGGGCACTGACAGGCTGACCCCCCACCCCTTCAACCTCTGCAGCAATGCTGGCAGCACTCATACGTCTATTTCCCAAAGACAACCTCTGGATTTGACGCTGAGCATGTGCACTCAACTTCTTTGGTTGACCATGGTGAGGCCTGTACTCAGTGGAACCTGACTAAACCACTGTATGGTCTTGGCCACTGTGCTGCAGCTCAGTTTCAGGGTCGTGGCAATCTTCTTATAGGCTAGGCCATCTTTATGTAGAGCAAAAATTCTTTTTTTCAGATCCTCAGAGAGTTCTTTGCCATGAGGTGCCATGTTAAACTTCCAGTGACCAGTATGAGAGAGTGAGAGCAATAACACCAAATTAAACACACCTGTTCCCCATTCACACCTGAGACCTTGTAACACTAATGAGTCATGGGACACCGGGAGGGAAAATGGCTAATTGGGCCCAATTTGGAAATTTTCACTTAGGGTTGTACCCACTTTTGTTGCCAGTGGTTTAGACATTAATGGCTGTGTGTTGAGTTATATTGAGGGGACAGCAAATTTACACTTTTATACAAGCTGTACACTCACTACTTTACATTGTAGCAAAGTATTTCTTCAGTGTTGTCACATGAAAAGATATATATATATATATATATATATATATATATATATATACACACTATATTGGCAAAAGTATTGGGACACCTGCCTTTACATGCACATGAACTTTAATGGCATCCCAGTCTTATTCCATAGGGTAAATACTGAGTTGGCCCAACCTTTGCAGCTACAGGGTATAACAGCTTCAACTCTTCTCGGAAGGCTGTCCACAAGGTCACAAGGTTTACGGGTGTGTTTATGGGAATGTTTGACCATTCTTCCAGAAGCGCATTTGTGGGGTAAAGCACTGATGTTGAACAAGAAGGCCTGTTTCGCAGTCTCCGCTCTAATTCACCTCGAACTCTCTCATCTGTGAATGAAAGAAAATGAGGACACATGCGTAGAAATGAGGAAACATGCATAGAAAAGTGGTTGGTGCATTGATAGCTGAGAATTGTAGTTTTGTTCTTCCCACACACTGGAAGTAAAGGGAAAAGAGAGCACTTTTAAAAGTTCGAAAGAATGAACAATTATATAGTTTGTAAGGTTGAATAAAGATATACTGTAGGTCCGTGAAGTTCAACCCATATTTGTATGTGTGTAAGAATTACCATATCTCTGTTTACTGTGGTAACTGAGAAACTTGTCTAATGCCCCGTACACACGATCAGACATTCCGACAACAAAATGCATGGATTTCTTCCGACGGATGTTGGCTCAAACTTGTCTTGCATACACATGGTCACACAAAGTTAGTTGGAAATTCCGAACGTCAAGAATGCGGTGACGTACAACACGTACGACGAGCCGAGAAAAATGAAGTTTAATAGCGAGTGCGGCTCTTCTGCTTGATTCCGAGCATGCGTGGAACTTTGTGCGTTGGATTTGTGTACACATGATCAGAATTTACGACAACGGATTTTGTTGTCTGAAAATTTGAGATCCAGATCTCAAATTTTGTGTGACGGAAATTCCGAAAATGTCCGATGGAGCCTACACACGGTCGGAATTTCCAACAACAAGCTCCCATCGAACATTTTCCGTCGGAAAATCCGACCGTGTGTACGGGGCATAAGAGGTTTTTTTTAAGGCAATTTGATTCTCAACTGGTACCACTAACTGTAGAAGGGGTTCCACATTTTTACTGCTGTAGAAAGAACTTCTTATGCAGTTTAGGATTAACTCTTGCTGTCAGAACCATTTTTGCCTTTTTTGCACGCGTTTAAAACTCCCAAAACATTATATATTTTCTGAAAGCAGATACGCTAGAAAAGAAAATATTGGTAGTTCCAATTTCCAATAATATCACATGATATTAGTGCAATAGTTTATGAATGAAAAATGGCAGTAAAAAATGCACTAAAGTTAAAGGATAAGTTCACATGTTATATGTTACATGTTACACCCATATTCAGGGTGTAACTTGTAACATGTTATAAATGCACTGGCCCCTGCACCTCCCTGATCAACGCTGTACCAGCTAGCCATGGTTTTTCTCCATCCGCTAGCTGTCAAAATGAAAAAAAAAAAAAACGTGGCCCTGCAGGTCTCCACCCACTTGGCCGCATCACTCATTCACGGCGCTCTGTGAATGGAAAACAACAAGGTCCAGCAGCCTTTGCGGCTGTCGGCTTGTGGCTTTCAGTGAACTACCAGGACACTGTGAGCGCTGTGATCGTTCATTCATTCTTCGTGTCAGCATGTATCAGAAGTAGGAATCAGATACACTGCAGGTCTGCAGGAGATCTGCATGGCATTATCGATGCTGATAGCTGGCACAATGCTTTACAGGCTCCTGCAACAAAAAATAATAAATGCACATTTTTTTTACCTGCAAAAAAATGTGCATTTATTGTTTTTACTGAAAAGGTGAACTTTTATCTGTGAAAACAGTCATAACTCCTCTCCATCTCTCATGTTAGCCTATACCACTATACCTAGTCTCAAAATACCAACCTAATCATTCTCTGCTCTCCTCCCAAGACCTCCTGCTCTCAAACTCCCTTGTCACCTCATCCCATGCTCGCCTTCAGGACTTCTTCAGAGCCTCTCCCATCCTCTGGAATGCTCTACCCCAATCTGTCCGATTTTCTCCTACTTTATCCACTTTTAGACGATCCCTGAAAACTCATCTCTTCAGAGAAGCCTATCTGGCCCCCACCTAACAACTGTATATTTATCTTCTCAATCAGCACATCGCCCACAATTATTACCTCTTCTATCTCTTGACCTTCCCTCTTAGATTGTAAGCTCTAAGGAGCAGGGCCCTCTGATTCCTACTGTATTAAAGTGTATTGTATTTGTACTGTCTTCCCTCAAGTTTGTAAAGCGCTATGTAAACTGTTGGCGCTATATAAATCCTGTATAATAATAGTAATATAGCATACTGTATATCCACAAGTAATTTATAATTTTTTTATATTTACTTGAAGCTCCAGTCATAAAGTTTCCTTACTGTCACAAGCCTTGTTTTATATTCCCTCTCCAATCGTTGTCGACATACAGACAAAGCAATGCCCCTCTTTTACCTACCCACGGAACATGTATATGGAGCAGGATGTTGCATAAACTCCAGTTTAGGACTTGTCTACCACTAAATTACTGAGGTACTCAAATACCTGGAGTATTATCAATTTGCAATAACATCGTAAATTTTTTTTATTGACCTTTTATGGTAGCTTCATACTCTGCATAACTCCACCTGGTTCCCGCACTTGCCTGGGAGACTGCCATTGCGGCCTCGAAGCGCCCTGGGTGGTTGAGGTCGTTCCATGGGTGAGTACAGTTTTTCCTCCCTCTCTCCGGCTGTCTGACAGACAGCGAGAAATGGTTAGTATTTACTTATCCCTTGAGTTGTATGTGTATAGGGTACCCCACTGGCATGATACTCTGCTGAGTTAGGTGCCCACTACCCTGTTACTATGTTTATCTCATTTGTTGGTGTATGAATATTGCTTATGTTGTATATATTTCCTTCATAGATTAAACATTCCTCTGAATTATACTCCTGAAGAATCGGTGTTCCGCGAAACGAGTTTATGAATGGAAGTTCGCCTGTGATTGGGTTGATATACTAACCTTTTTCCAGTCTATATTAGAGGACTGTATTTTTTATCAGTAGTTTTATGTGTTTTGTTTATGTCTGCCCAAATGGGTATTTTTTAATGAATTTAATCTATAAATTTGTATTTTTAGAACACATCTGTGTATTGTAAATTCATACCGTAACATGAAAGTCCATTTTGTCTTTAAAATAACAGTCGTTTACTAGTTTTGATTTAATAGGACACAGGTACTTAATGTTTTGTCTTTAAACATAGTAGCACACCCCTTCAAGTTAAAACTTGTACTCAGCTAAAACCTGTTAAAGTAAGCACCTGCCTGGTGAGTAAGAATGATATTATAGCCAATAGTGCGTTTATTGTAATCAGTCTTCCTATTCAGATCATTACATGACCATTTGCAACTGCTTTTACTTCGAGGATATGGGGAAATTGGACATGCTTCACCTCACCTTCCCCATGTGACAACTCTCCCTAAGCCAGCTATACCTTGGCTCAAGCACTGTTGGTTGAAGAGCAGAGAGCTGCATGTGTGTAAACCTATGCAAATACCATGTTAGTACATATATTTAAAACTAAATTTCTAAGTGCAGCAAAGTTTATATAAAGGTACCATCTGGATCCTTATGGTGCCTACTAGTTTATTCTGGTTTCACAGAATTTTTTTGTGGCCAGGTAAAAATAAATTATGTATATGCATATGAATATTATATGTTCTTATTTATAACCCACAGGGGGAGCTTTATGCTGCGTACACACGGCCGGACTTGCCAACGGGCTAAACTCCGTCTGCATTTCCGATGGAAAGATTTAGAACATGTTCTATATCTGAGTGCGTCGGAAATGCCGACAGAAAAAGTCCGATGGGGCATACACACGGTCGGAATGTCCAACCGAAAGCTCCCATCTGACTTTTTCTGTCAGGAAGTCTGGCCGTGTGTACGCGGCATAAAACTTATTTTCCAGTTTTTCTTGCAGTACTTTGGAAATCTTTTTTTATGTAACAAATATTATTTGTAAAATAAAGATTACATGCATGTAGTAAAAAAAAAAAAAATAATATGTTGAACATGAGTTAAAAATTAAAGAAATTAAAATATTGCCCTAAAACTATATGATTTTTCCATAGAGTATTTTCATCGGTATTGCACAGTTTGTACTTACACAGTAAAAATTTCCATCTGGAAGTCCCAAAATATAGACCTATTTAAAAATAATTTAAAAATAGATTAGTACTAGGACAATTGTGCATTAAAATATAGATAGGAGTATAATGTAAAAATGTTCCAATTCATGAATATTTATTATAGAGTAATGAGGTAGACAATCTTTTCAGAATAGTTTGATGTTTTGTACTTATGAAGCTCACTTGCAACCAATCCAATATTTGCTAGCTATTCTTCATTTTCAGGCATAGTCCCAGCTTTTGAAGCCTCTGTGTATGTCAGAGCTTAACCACTTGCCGACCAGCCGCCGTACTTATACTGCGGAAGGTCGGTTCTCCTGCGCGAACCGACGTACCTGTACGTCGGTCCATGCATGTGAGATTGCGGCCGGCCGCCCGTGATCGCTGTATACAGAGGCAGAACGGGGATCTGCCATTATAAACAAGGTGGATCCCTGTTCTGACAGGGGACATCTCAGAGTTTTGCTAGAACGCGCTGAGGGAACACATTTAACCCCTTGATCGCCCCCTAGTGTTAACTCCTTCCCTGCCAGTGTCATTTATACATTAATCAGTTAATTTTTATAGCACTGATCAATGTAATAATGTCACTGGTCCCCAAAAAGTGTAATTTTTGTCTGCCGCAATGTCGCAGTCCCACTAAAAATCGCAGATCGCCGCCATTACCAGTAAAAACAATAACAAAAAATAAAAGTCCCTAATCTATCTCATAGTTTGTATACGTGATAACTTTTGCGCAAACCAATCAATATACGCCTATTTTCTTTTTTACCAAAAATTTGTGGAAGAATACATATTGGCCTAAACTGATGAATACATTTTTTTGTTATATATTTTTTTTTTGGATATGTAATATATATATATATATATATATATATATATATATATATATATATATGTATTAACAGAAAGTAAAAAAAAAAAATAATTTTTTTTTCAAAATTGTCACTCTTTTTTTGTTTATAGCGCAAATTCTACAAAAAGAAAGCTCTATTTGTGGGAACATATTTGGGACATCAATTTTGTTTTTGTACCACGTCGCTCAACCGCGCAATTGTCAGTTAAAGCGACACAGCTGCTCAATAAATACAATTATTATATGCACATGCATGTTCATTTTCATTTATACTAATTTAGCATCTAGTTATGCATGAAGGGATAGTTTTATAAAATATAATTTAAGGTATGTCAAGTGGACTCATTCAACCTTCCTAGCAATGTTTACTTGATTGCATTAGCTGTTTGTGAACAAAATACTTGCGTGCAGTAAATGCACGTAACATATACTGTACATGGTTAGTGCAGTAAGTGAAACCTTACTTTGTGTGGCCTGTGTGCAATGTTGCCAGCCTCTTCCTCTAATGACCCCATAGCTAGTACTGGGCTGTGTCCACAGATGGCACAAGTGGGCGCTGTACACAGGGTCACCATTAGAACTCAGGGGGGCCCATACAACCTGCCTGACAGTCCCTGCTTTTAAATGCCTCAATGCCCACAAAAAGTAATCCTGCCAGCCATGGCTCCCAACATAAAATAAAAGTTCCCTTGGCCCCATCAGTTCAGCAGCCGTGACCGAGGATAGAGAAGGACTTTACAGAAAGCAAGAATAACTTGCCACAAATTTGTTGCAGTTTTGAATTTTAAGTCTGGTAACTTGCTGCACATTTTCACTGGCAAGTTGTACACTTGCAGAGCACGTGAAGCACAAGTTCTAGTTGCAAGAGAAAAGTTGCATTGGTGAGTCTACAGCAAGAGCTCTGCAAGTCTACAGCATGAAAATTTAGCCGCAGTGACCCCTGTGGTGGGATGACTATTGTACAACATAACTGAACCAGAACTTGCAGCCGACTTGCAGAATGTTTGCAAAGAAAGTTGATCTTCACAATTGGGATCAATTTTTGGGATCAGGCGGAGTAATCCTCCATGCAGTGGCTCCCAAAAATTAAATTAAATTCCAACTTACCTCAATAGATTGATATAGAAGAAGAGGCTGGAACTTTTTTTAGTTGTCTGGCGCCAGGGCATGGGGGATTATTTTGTCCACTCTGGAAAATAACGAAATAGTCTCCCTTTTGTCCCTGGTCCCTGCTGATGAACTGATGGGGCCCAAAGAATTTTCATTTACTTACTGAGAGCCTCGACCCATGGGATTACTGTGCATGTACCGAAAGGTATTTAAGGAGTCCCCTCTGTGCCACCAGGCCCCCTGCTGAACTGATAGGGGCCCAGACTCAGGCTCAGGCATGGTGCAGGAAGGCTGGCTCTACACCCCTATTGGTAGCCCTGGCCACCATGGATTGGTTTGCATAGATTAATCCACATGCCAGGACCCACCATCTTGTAGTCAGGCTGTGCAATGTGAAAGTACACTTGCTGCAATCACCATGCAACATAAGGCTGCCTGGTGTTGAATTAGGATTTACTGCCATGTGCACATGGACCTTAAAGTAAGGATTAGCATTATTTTAGCAATCTTTTAACAAGCGGAAAATATGTATCAAAAAAAGGAGATTTTTCTGACACCCAAGCGCAACTGGGAGCTAGAGCTTTGAATTTAAAATGTTCTTGTGGTTATCACAGAAACCATGTTACTGCAAGGTGTTACTATAAAAAATCCCTGGAGCAACCTGATTCTAATTTGGGTTCCTTGTGCATAGGCAGGATAGCTCACCCAGGAAAAACAAAGGTTAAGGTATACAGATAGACATAAGAAAACAACTAACATTAGAGGTAGTTGTATGTGGAAAATTAACAGCTACACAAGTACAAGATCGAGGTCAAGACTGAAGCATAAGCCAGGTCAAGACAAGGTCAAGCTGCAATATAGGGATGACAAGCTATGATAAGCTATGAGCAAATCCCTTAGCTATGTCTAGGGTTGTCACAATGATCCAGCTTCCGTGTAATTTTATCAATGTTTCATATAGATTTGAAATACTGCAATTGGAAACTTTTAAATGAGTTGGATTGAGCTCATCTGCAGCCAGAAGCTTATAGCAAAACACGAGACGCAAAGTAGGAAGATCAGACAAGCAATCTAAACTTTACAGAGGCCAAGGATGCAAAGGTCCTTAATTCAACTATGAATAGTGTGTGTGTATACACTGTATTTGACACACTTAAAGTAGAACTAAAGGTAAAACTTTTTTCTTTTCATTTTGGCTGGAGTAAAGGAGGGTCATAACCCCTGTCAGTTTTTTTTTTTGCCATCTGGGTCCCATTGGAAAGATTTACCTTCACTTCCTGTCCCATGCATACCAACCAGCCAACATAGGAATTGAGGAAATCCCTGAAAATTAAAGGAATCCCTTCGGGCCTCAAGGTCACCAGAACTAGTGTCCCATTGGAAGATTTATTTTCTATTACTTTTCTGGAGACAACCCAAAATGTGGGGTTTTCTTTTACTTTCACTTTTAATGATAACGATAAACAAGACAAATAGAGAGAGTGAATCTCCTAAATGGGGACACAGACAGCAATACAAGCCTAATAGGTGTTTTATTCCCTCTCCACTCTATCCAAAACAAAAAAGCAGTGGCAGAGAGTCAGATGCAGAATCCTTTACAGAAAATTGTAATACTACAAACATTAGAAGGGCTTAGAAAGTATTAAAACTAAACTACAGGCAGATATGAAAAACACTATTTTACCCAATACTGGGGTTGATTTACTAAAGGCACTCTGCAAGGGCATTTGCCCTTGTAATGAAGCTTCACTTTGCAAAGAATACCCAATCACATGCCAGGAAATTTAAAAAAAAAAGCATTTTTGCTTGCACATGATTGGATGATGAAAGTCAGCAGAACCTTCCCTTTATTTACCAAACCTGGAGCAAATTCCCTGACAACTACACCTGTAAAGTGCACAGTCTATTTGCCTTTAGTAAATCAACCTGCATGTGTTGATTAAACAATGTTTATGTACAGTATACTGCAAATTTTATGTAGATCTAGTATATGATCCTGAAACTTAAGGTGTTACTAAACCCACAATAGTAAAATCAGTTGTATATGCAGTAAAGCATGCTTGTTATACTCACTGTGGAACCTAAGGGGTTATTGATCTGCATTGTGTAAAAAGGCTGTTTAATCCTGTCTTCTCTGTTCCTCCCCTTCTTCCAGTGTCCTTAATCTATCTGCTGATAGAATATTCAATATGTAGACAAAAGATTGCAGCGATCTCACCAAAGAAGCCTCCTGGATATAAAGATAGAGTCCACGGTAGGGTGCTCTGGCCACAATGTCCTCTGGACAACACTTCAAGGAATAGTAGAAAAGGGATGAGCCGGCAACTCCATGTCCATATTCAAATGTAGAC
Organism: Lithobates clamitans; assembly: GCA_037952925.1. Lineage (NCBI taxonomy): Eukaryota > Metazoa > Chordata > Amphibia > Anura > Ranidae > Lithobates > Lithobates clamitans. Next base: position 1,304,862 of record JBBGZY010001115.1, read on the forward strand.
ACTTTATTGGCACATGTTAAAAGTACAAGGGCAGGCGCGTTTCGGCACATCGGCTTGACCAGTGCAGTGATCAAGGCAGTGTGCCGAAACGCATCTGCATTTGTACTTTTAACATGTGCCAATAAAGTGTCTAGATTTGAATATGGACATGTTCCCTTCCCTTTTCTACTATCTGCTGATAGAACAGAGGCTAGGGGACAAGTTGCACATGCTCAATCTGGTGTGTATTGCTTGGTAAAGTGCATATAAACAGGGCAGTGCCAATCAGCACTGTCCAGACAAAGTGTCAGGGGTCCTGTAGCCTGATAGGACCGTCACAGCAGAATGAAAACAATTGTATTTCCATGTTCTGTGTACTGTGGGAGACCAGATATAGTGAATGCAGGGTCCTGGGTTTAGTAACACCTTACTATAAGCCCTCTATAATGTCCTACCCAGCAGGAGTGAAAAAAGGGTCAGTATTTGCAGGCAAACAGGAGCATGTGTGTTCCCAGAGTTCCTGTTCATGTATTCATTTCCCTGTTCTTTGGCCATCTAAATAGCTCTAGGAAACTAAGCCCTATTATCCATCACAATAATTCTCAAATTATTATTAACAGAATTTTTCATTCAAAATTCTGAATTACCCTGCAACTTTGGAATTCAGTGTCAGGCCTCTTGCTCACTGCTGCCTAAAAACACTCAGTACGGAAACAAGTGCTGAGTATTGATCAGTAAAAAAAAATGAAATATCTGTGTTGCCAGTCAGTAAATGTGTGCAAATACGCATGTGGGTAGGTGCAGTGTGGTGCATTGACAGTAACACACACTCAGTCCAAATGCAGTTGAAAAACTTGTGTTGAAATCAATGTACAACAGTTCACAACAAGCACAGTGGAAGGAGGCCCAACTGGGAAACACTCACGGATGACAATGGCATGTAGCAGAGCAGGTCTCTGCCAAGCTGACAGCATTTGTCTCGAGGGGCAAAATGCGATCTGGCCAGTCCGAGCCCAAGTGGGGAGGTTTTTCTGAGAGTAGTGAAACCCTACCCTTTCCCTCCCCATCTGGAACCTTTCCCTACCACTAATACTGTCCCTGACAGACTGATGACCTATCCCTACACTACCCACAAGCTATAATGCGTGTCAAACCTAAGAGCCAGGGTCTTAAATAGACTCTGCCACACCTAACATGGCAACCAGAGTCATATGGGTAGCCAGCATCCAAGCAGATCACATCCCCAAAGACCCAGGAAACCATAGAGGAACCATGTTTCTCTTGACTTCCTCTCCCTCTGCAATGCCACTGTGGTTGAGCGCCACCTGCAGTGGACTGTACCTGCCTACACACGTCTGAAATTATGTCCAGAAATGCTGATCTTCAAACAGCAGTACTGTGTGTAAGAGCCTTTTTCTGGCAATCAAGCTGTTTTCATATAGCACTTTTCTTTATTAACTTATTTTTTTCTATCTATCCACTTGAAGACCAGGCCTTTTCTGGCAGTATTTGTATACATCTGTATTCTTTGCTAGAAAATTAGTTAGAACCTTCAAACATTATATATACAGTGGGAATGGAAAGTATTCAGACCCCCTTACATTTTTCACTCTTTGTTATATTGCAGCCATTTGCTAAAATTATTTAAGGTCATTTTTTTCCTCATTAATGTACACACAGCACCCCATATTGACAGAAAAACACAGAATTGTTGACATTTTTGCAGATTTATTAAAAAAGAAAAACTGAAATATCACATGGTCCAAAGTATTCAGACCCTTTGCTCAGTATTTAGTAGAAGCATCCTTTTGATCTAATACATCCATGAGTCTTTTTGGGAAAGATGCATCAAGTTTTTCACACCTGGATTTGGGGATCCTCTGCCATTCCTCCTTGCAGATGCTCTCCAGTTCTGTCAGGTCGGATGGTAAACGTTGGTGGACAGCCATTTTTAGGTCTCTCCAGAGATGCTCAATTGGGTTTAGGTGAGGGAGGGCTCTGGCTGGGCAATTCAAGAACAGTCATGGAGTTGTTGTGTGCTTAGGGTCATTGTCTTGTTGGAAGGTAAACCTTCGGCCCAGTCTGAGGTCCTGAGCACTCTGGAGAAGGTTTTCATCCAGGATATCCCTGTACTTGGCCGCATTCATCTTTCCCTCGATTGCAACCAATCGTCCTGTCCCTGCAGCTGAAAGACACCCCCACAACATGATGCTGCCACCACCATGCTTCACTGTTGGGACTGTATTGGACAGGTGATGAGCAGTGCCTGGTTTTCTCCACACATATCGCTTAGAATTAAGGCCAAAAAGTTCTATCTTGGTCTCATCAGACCAGAGAATCTTATTTATCACCATCTTGGAGTCCTTCAGGTGTTTTTTTAGCAAACTCCATGCGGGCTTTCATGTGCCTTGCACTGAGGAGAGGCTTCCGTCGGGCCACTTCACCATAGGGCCCCGACTGGTGGAGGGCTGCAGTGATGGTTGACTTTCTACAACTTTCTCCCATCTCTCGACTGCATCTTTGGGTTCTTCTTTACCTCTCTCACCAAGGCTCTTCTCCCCCGATAGCTCAGTTTGGCCGGACGGCCAGCTCTAGGAAGGGTTCTGGTCGTCCCAAACGTCTTCCATTTAAGGATTATGGAGGCCAATGTGCTCTTAGGAACCTTAAGTGCAGCAGAAATTTTTTTGTAACCTTGGCCAGATCTGTGCCTTGCCACAATTCTGTCTCTGAGCTCTTCAGGCAGTTCCATTGACCTCATGATTCTCATTTGCTCTGACATGCACTGTGAGCTATAAGGTCTTGTATAGACAGGTGTGTGGCTTTCCTAATCAAGTCCAATCAGTATAATCAAACACAGCTAAACTCAAATGAAGGTGTAGAACCATCTCAAGGATGATCAGAAGAATTGGACAGCACCTGAATTAAATATATTAGTGTCACAGCAAAGGGTCTGAATACTTAGATCCATGTGATATTCCAGATTTTCTTTTTTAATAGCAAAAATGTCAACAATTCTGTGTTTTTCTGTCAATATGGGGTGCTGTGTGTACATTAATGAGGAAAAAAATAACGTAAATGATTTTAGCAAATGGCTGCAATATAACAAAGAGTGAAAAATGTAAGGGGGTCTGAATACTTTCCGTCCCCACTGTATTTTTAAAGCAGAGACCCTATAGAATAAAATGGTGTGGTAGTTAAATTTTTTTGAATTTGCCGGTGGTTTGGCGGTGCTGCCCCATTGATGTTAATGGGCAGGGGCGCTTTAGGAGCGGTGTATGCACTGCTCCGTCAGCGCTGCAAAGATGCTGCTTGCAGGACTTTTGTTACCGTCCTGCAAGCACACCGCTCCAGTGTGAAAGCACTCGGGCTTTTACACTGGAGAGACAAGAGAGGCTCTTTATAGGAGCTAGGCAGGCGCTATTTTTAGTGCTGTAGCACCTGTAAAGCGCCTCAGTGTGAAAGTAGCCTTAATTTATTTAATTTTTTTATTTTTACACTGCTGCTTTAAATTCTTTTTCTTTAATCACTTTTATTGCTGTCAGAGGGAATGTAAACATCCTTTGTGACAGCAATAGGCATGTGACTCTTTATGGAGAGATCTGGGATCTATAAGACCCCAAATCCCACCTCTGCCTTTAAAAGCATTTGAACATATCAAGATTGGTGTGTTCGAATGATTTTGATCATTGAAAATGGCGCCGTTGACATCCGGGTATATTGGAAGTGTCAGGTCATTGCTTCCGGGTAGCCGAAATCAGCCAGCAGAAGCACCAACTGGTCGATCAGGACTCCTGGCGGGACGGGCGGTCCCGGTAAAGCCATGGAAGGTGGCTGGAGGGGGGATGTCCCCTCCCGCTGCTTGCTTTTACAAGAAAGCCAACCATCAACTCTAAAAAAATGATGCCGGGATGATGCCTGCAGCTACAGGTATCATTTAGGTACGTACCAGGCACGTGACTGGTTGGAAAGTGGTTAGATGTTCCTAAATACGCTAGAAAACATAAACTCTAGGGGGGGAGGCTATGGCCATTTTGCCGAATATTCTTTTTTTGTGTAAAATGCATTCTAGTTATCATGTTCCTCTGATGTATTCAAATTAATTCCAATATAAATCTATGAAGTGAGTAGAGCATTGGACACATCCTTAAAGCCGCTTTGCTTTTTGCTAATTTGTCATGATGCACTGGTCTTGTAGCACAGGACGCTGATCCATGGCGACATAATCCTGTCTGACAATTACTGTGTTTTCCTTACACCATCATCTTCTAGCCAAAATAAGGGTAGCACAGTGAAGTATCAATGAGTAAACTTCATTTTATACACTTAAGAGCTGCGGTGTTATTTCACAGTAGAATTAGCACAATCAAGCTCTGCTAACTAAAACTGTCTTATCACTCTAGAACAAACTAGAGGGAGCCTTATTAAACAGGATGGCCTAATTGTGAACACAAGGGCTATTACATTAAAGCAAATGGCTCAGACAAGAAGCAACTGTTCAGCAGTCAGCTGGCAGAAAGCAAGACAATGGGACTCACATTTATTTTTGCCTTGATTTTAAATGCTTTAAAAAAAAATGAAAAATACATTATTTATCCAGAAAAAAGAAAATTGCCTGTTATTATATATGTAAATATATTCAAGGTGTTTTGTGAATACACAGTACAAAACAAATACCTTGGTTGTGGACTCACGCATTGAAGGATAGTGTCATGCCTTCGCTGCTATTCTAGCCAGATTAATGAGGGTACGACTTAGGGGTGTAGGAGTGCAAATAGGCAAGATTGGCTGTGGTTTAGGAAATGTAGTTCCAGCATCACTCCATCCAACAATGTTAAGGGCTGCAGGGGCAGTAGTGCCAATAGCAATAGTCATATTGGCACCAGCAGAAAAAGCATGCACATTTAAAAACTATTGCAAAGGGACAGCAGCCAATGAGGAGGGATGAAAAGAGGATGAGTGCACAAAAATTCAAAACCTTGTCACCTTCAGTGGTGTTACCTGTGACAAACAAACATAGCCTGGATTTAAACGTCCTGCCCCTCTAGATCAATTGTCCTATTCCCCCCACCCGAATGACTGGCTAGTTCTAGTACCACCCCAAAAGGTGCCAAACAAGTTGAGGAAAGTAGAAAGATAGTGCTGGACCCAGATGTATATTTTACTATTATTGTTATTAACCACTTCAGCCCCGGAAGGTTTTACCCCCTTCCTGACCAGAGCACTTTTTACAATTCGGCACTGCGTCGCTTTAACTGCTAATTGCGCGGTCATGCAATGCTGTACCCAAACGAAATTTGCGTCCTTTTCTTCCCACAAATAGAGCTTTCTTTTGATGGTATTTGATCACCTCTGCCGTTTTTATTTTTTGCGCTATACGCGGAAAAAGACCGAAAATTTTGAAAAAAAATGATATTTTCTACTTTTTGTTCTAAAAAAAATCCAATAAACTCAATTTTAGTCATACATTTAGGCCAAAATGTATTCGGCCACATGTCTTTGGTAAAAAAAATGTCAATAAGTGTATATTTATTGGTTTGCGCAAAAGTTATAGCGTCTACAAACTAGGGTACATTTTCTGGAATTTACACAGCCTTTAATTTATGACTGCCTATGTCGTTTCTTGAGGTGCTAAAATGGCAGGGCAGTACAAAACCCCCACAAATGACCCCATTTTGGAAAGTAGACACCCCAAGGAATTTGCTGAGAGGCATGTTGAGCCCATTGAATATTCATTTTTTTTGTCCCAAGTGATTGAATAATGACAAAAAAAAAAAAAAAAAAAAAAAATTACAAAAAGTTGTCACTAAATGATATATTGCTCACACAGGCCATGGGCATATGTGGAATTGCACCCCAAAATACATTTAGCTGCTTCTCCTGAGTACGGGGATACCACATGTGTGGGACTTTTTGGGAGCCTAGCCGCGTACGGGGCCCCGAAAACCAAGCACCGCCTTCAGGATTTCTAAGGGCGTACATTTTTGATTTTACTCCTCACTACCTATCACAGTTTTGAAGGCCATAAAATGCCCAGATGACATAAAACCCCCCCAAATGACCCCATTTTGGAAAGTAGACACCCCAAGCTATTTGCTTTGAGGCATGTTGAGTCCATGGAATGTTTTATATTTTGACACAAGTTGCGGGAAAGTGACAAATTTTTTTTTTTTTTTTTTTTTTTTGCACAAAGTTGTCACTAAATGATATATTGCTCACACAGGCCATGGGCATATGTGGAATTGCACCCCAAAATACATTCAGCTGCTTCTCCTGAGTATGGGGATACCACATGTGTGGGACTTTTTAGGAGCCTAGCCGCGTACGGGACCCCGAAAACCAAGCACCGCCTTCAGGATTTCTAAGGGCGTACATTTTTGATTTTACTCCTCACTGCCTATCACAGTTTCGGAGGCCATGGAATGCCCAGGTGGCACAAAACCCCCCCCAAATGACCCCATTTTGGAAAGTAGACACCCCAAGCTATTTGCTGAGAGGCATGGTGAGTATTTTGCAGCTCTCATTTGTTTTTGAAAATAAAGAAAGACGAGAAAAAAAATTTTTTTTTTTCTTTTTTCAATTTTCAAAACTTTGTGACAAAAAGTGAGGTCTGCAAAATACTCACTATACCTCTCATCAAATAGCTTGGGGTGTCTACTTTCCAAAATGGGGTCATTTGGGGGGGTTTTGTGCCACCTGGGCATTCCATGGCCTCCGAAACTGTGATAGGCAGTGAAGAGTGAAATCAAAAATTTACGGCCTTAGAAAGCCTGAAGGCGGTGCTTGGTTTTCGGGGTCCCGTACGCGGCTGGGCTCCCAAAAAGTCCCACACATGTGGTATCCCCGTACTCAGGAGAAGCAGCAGAATGTATTTTGGGGTGTAATTTCACATATTTCCATGGCATGTTTGAGCAATATATCATTTAGTGACAACTTTGCGCAAAAAAAAATAAAAAAAATAAAAAATTGTCTCTTTCCCGCAACTTGTGTCGCAATATAAAATATTCCATGGACTCAACATGACTCTCAGCAAATAGCTTGGGGTGTCTACTTTCCAAAATGGGGTCATTTGGGGGGGGTTTGAACTGTCCTGGCATTTTATGCACAACATCTAGAAGCTTATGTCACACATCACCCACTCTTCTAACCACTTGAAGACAAAGCCCTTTCTGACACTTATTGTTTACATAAAAAAATTAATTTTTTTTTGCAAGAAAATTACTTTGAACCCCCAAACATTATATATTTTTTTTAAAGCAAATGCCCTACAGATTAAAATGGTGGGTGTTTCATTTTTTTTTTTCACACAGTATTTGCGCAGCGATTTTTCAAACGCATTTTTTGGGGAAAAAACACACTTTTTTACATTTTAATGCACTAAAACACACTATATTGCCCAAATGTTTGATGAGATAAAAAAGATGATCTTAGGCCGAGTACATGGATACCAAACATGACATGCTTTAAAATTGCGCACAAACGTGCAGTGGCGACAAACTAAATACATTTTTAAAAGCCTTTAAAAGCCTTTACAGGTTACCACTTTAGATTTACAGAGGAGGTCTACTGCTAAACTTACTGCCCTCGATCTGACCTTCGCGGCGATACCTCACATGCATGGTGCAATTGCTGTTTACATTTGACGCCAGACCGCCGCTTGCGTTCGCCTTAGCGCGAGAGCAGGGGGGACAGGGGTGCTTTTTTTTTTTTTTTTTTTTTTTTTTCTTTATTATTATTATTTTTTTATCTTATTTTTAAACTGTTCCTTTCATTTTTTTTTTTTAAATCATTTTTATTGTTATCTCAGGGAATGTAAATATCCCCTATGATAGCAATAGGTAGTGACAGGTACTCTTTTTTGCAAAAATTGGGGTCTATTAGACCCTAGATTTCTCCTCTGCCCTCAAAGCATCTGATCACACCAAGATCGGTGTGATAAAATGCTTTCCCAATTTCCCAATGGCGCTGTTTACATCCGGCGAAATCTACGTCATAAAATGCTCGTAGCTTCCGGTTTCTTAGGCCATAGAGATGTTTGGAGCCATTCTGGTCTCCGATCAGCTCTATGGTCAGCTGGCCGAATCACTGGCTGCATTCTCAGGTTCCCTGTTGGGACAGGAGAGCCAGAGAAAAACACGGAAGATGTTGGGGGGGGGGGGGGGTGCACTTATGGGACTCGCCACGTCACCAAGTGTTACTGCAGTGCTGGTTTGACTACGACCGGGGTGTACTAAGCCACTGGTGCTTGCCAGTTCACCAAAACGCTACAAAAAAAACTGTTAGCGATCGCAGGGATCCGGCCTGACTCTGCGAACGCTGCAGTTATGCGTTTAGTGTTTTGTAAGTGACAGTGATCGATCGATACTGCACTTGGGTGGGCTGGGCCGGGCCGGGCGGAGGGGCAAAACGCAGGTGCTAGCAGGTATCTGGGCTGATCCCGCTAACACTGCGTTTTTGGGAACCCTAAACTGCTGGGGACACTAGTATAGATCAGATCGGATCAGATATTGATCCGATCAGATACTATACCACTAAGGGAGGCGTATGCTGCGTGCGTGGGTGTTAGCCGTACTGGCGCTAATCTGACGCTGCCTGGGGCTGGTGCTTGCCAGTTCACCAAAACGCTACCAAAAAAACTGTTAGCGATCGCAGGGATCAGGCCTGACTCTGCGAACGCTGCAGTTATCCGTTTAGTGTTTTGTAAGTGACAGTGATCGATCGATACTGCACTTGGGTGGGCTGGGCCGGGCGGAGGGGCAAAACGCAGGTGCTAGCAGGTATCTGGGCTGATTCCGCTAACACTGCGTTTTTGGGAACCCTAAACTGCTGGGGACGCTAGTATAGATCTGATCGGATCAGATATTGATCCGATCAGATACTATACCACTAAGGGAGGTGTACGGTGCGTGCATGGGTGTTAGCGGTACTGGCGCTAACCTGACGCTGCCTGGGGCTGGTGCTTGCCAGTTCACCAAAACGCTACCAAAAAAACTGTTAGCGATCGCAGGGATCAGGCCTGACTCTGCGAACGCTGCAGTTATGCGTTTAGTGTTTTGTAAGTGACAGTGATCGATCGATACTGCACTTGGGTGGGCTGGGCTGGGCGGAGGGGCAAAACGCAGGTGCTAGCAGGTATCTGGGCTGATCCCGCTAACACTGCGTTTTCGGGAACCCTAAACTGCTGGGGACGCTAGTATAGATCTGATTGGATCAGATATTGATCCGATCAGATACTATACCACTAAGGGAGGCGTATGCTGCGTGCGCGGGTGTTCGCGGTACTGGCGCTAATCTGACGCTGCCTGGGGCGACGCATATCACCGCCGGGTGATCAGGGGGCTAAACCTTTATTCGGTAATAAACGGCGGGTGCCCTGACACTATAAAAAATAAACGAACTAACCAGCGTCACCCGTAACAGTTATACGGTGATCAGTGGTGAAAGGGTTAACTAGGGGGCAATCAAGGGGTTAAAACATTTATTAGATAGTATATGGGGGTCCCTGTCGCTATAAAATGCTGACGGCGAACCTAAATATTTACGTTCCTAACTACCGTCACCAGCGACACTAATACAGCGATCAGAAAAATGATCGCTTAGCGACACTGGTGAGGGGGGGTGATCAAGGGGTTAAAACTTTATTAGGGGGGGTTAGGGGGGTATCCTAGACCTAAAGGGGGGTAATACTCACTGCCCTAACACTAACTGTCACAAACTGACACTATGCAGTAATCAGGAAAAAAAAAAAAAAAAAAAATACTGCTAATGTCAGTTTGTGACAGGGGGGGGGGGGTGATTGGGGGGGGATCGGGGGGCGATCGGGGGGGGGATCGGGGGTGTAAATATGCCTGGCATGTTCTACTGTGTGTGTGTGTGTTTGGTGCACTCACTTGTCTTCTCTCCTCGGCGCTGGGACGGAAACTGCCCAGCCGAGGAGAGATGACATCACATCCTCTGCCTGTGTGAAACGACACACAGGCAGAGGAGGACTCCCATTGGCTGGGAGCGATCGCGAGGGGGGGGCCACGATCGGATGGTCTCCCCCTCGCCTCCCGACGCTCCCAGTCAAATGCCGACCGCCGATGGCACCGGGGGGGGGTCCGATCGGACCCCCCGCCCGCGGGAGGCAGATCACGTACGGGTACGTGATTTTGCCTGCCCGTGCCGCTCTGCCGCAGTATATATGCGGTAGGCGGTCGGCAAGTGGTTAAGGTATTAATGTTGATGTAAATGATCTGGTTCCTGGGTAGGCAGCTTCTCCACCCCAGAGGATCTCCACAGTCTCCTTTGCTTTTAGTGAAAGAAGGGTTGAAATTTAAGCGCCACGCCACTTCTAAGAGGTCCAGATACAATTTTTTTTCCATTAAAAGTCAGAAGTACAGATCAAGAAATAGCCAACAAGTTTCAGGGGTCTACATGCCCCCTTCATCAGGGCTTGACTGGCAACCAAGTGAGCAAACCAGTAGTGAACGGGATCTACAATGGTATTTATTCCAGTGTACCTGAAAAGGGAACGCGTTGGATATTTTTTGATCTGTAACCCTGACCTTTAATGGAATAAATTTATATCTGGACCTCTTAGGAGTGGCGTGGCGCTTACATTTCAACTCTTCTTACATAGCCAAATAAGGATACATCTTGACTAGAAATATGTCACGAAATATATCACATTTCAAAATGTCTCATGCTTCAATTACCAACTTTGGGGATATGACTACAAATTACAAGGCCCCATACCAAGAAAAGTGTGATACACCCATTTCCATCACAATGCCCCGCCCCCCCCAAAAAAAAACCACACAGAGTGGAAGCTCTGCAGCACAAGGTATTTTACACCCCTTTACCACTGGTGCCAGTGGCCTACATTGATACCTATTTATACCTCCTACTTTCTAGGGTTTATGATGGCCTATAAAAAAAAAAAAAAAAAAAAATAGAAATTCCCTCATTGAAAGTGCATGTACATTTGTTCTGTGTGAATGGGGCAAAAATTAATGATATCAGGCTTTTTGTAGTGCTGGGTGAATATTCTTTATTGATTTTAAAGAGAAAATACCATATCTGTCCACTAGATGGTGCTAAGTATCACAGCAATGACACTTCCTATGATACTTATCACCATCTAGTGGCCCAATGTGGCAGTTTGCCACCATAGCAACCAGTTACCAATAATGCATGGCCTGGCCTCTGAACTGTGGCCCATCATGGGTGTTTTCTAATTTTCTGAACAATAAAATAATGTGGCGCTCATTGAGGGAGAGGGAAACTAGTGCAAATAAATGAAAAAACTGCTGATGAAAGAGCAGCATACACGACAATCAGACTAATTGTGAAAAATAAATAAAACAATAATAGGTGGCGCTATAGAGAATACTGAAAATCTACATAGGTGAATATAGAATCATAGTGGTAAGGATGATACACAAAGTGACAAAGGTATGTGAACAACCTATATAGGGTGTGTAACCCCATTTGTAACCCCAAATCTAAACCAGGTTAGTGACTATAAAAAGTGTGAGAGGGAAACTAGTAGCAAAGACAATGCAAAAGTCCAAAATAAAATCAGTTGGGGTGTGGACTAAGTGAGACCATAAGGGTCCTGTGTAGAGCATTTATATATATATATATGTAACATATACCTTAGAAAACAAGCAAAAATTGTGCGTGTATATATATATATATATATATATATATATATATATATATATATACACAATGTATACACATTTTATACGTGTGTGTGTGTGAATATGAATAAAAATGATAATTTAATAAAATAAAGTACTCATGTAATAATAAATGTTATCACTTTAAATCTGGGAAATTATATATACGTATAAATAATGAATTGTATACGTTAAAAAAACGTTATCCCTCTAGAAGTATATATATAGAAGTATAGGCTAAACTAAATACATATACTGTACAAAGAGGTGATAATAATAAGGATGGTAAGATCACAATGACAGAGCTCTAATGAAATTGTAAATACTCAAAATTGCTGACAGCGTACACGTGTGATTTATATAAGTGCATTATTTATATAAGTGCATATACAGTATATATATATATATATATATATATATATATATATATATATATGTATATATATATATATATATACATTTATATGTAGTAAATAAATATATGTGCATACATACATACACTGATAAAATGAACTATAAAAGCTCACGGGGGGCAGGATGACAAAGACCATTAAAAATGTTATATAAAATGCATGAGGTTACTAAGGAACCATGGATATATTTTTAAAATATGGAAACTTGTTATTAATATACGTTAAAGGATCTCTCCCAGAGATACAAAGTACCCTCTCCCAATTTAGTGAGGTTTCCAAATCAAATCCAAGTAAATCCAAAATTCTAGGCCTGCACATTCCTTCTACTCTTTAATCACAGCTGCTTTCATAATTCCCCTTTCAATGGGCCCCATCAATTATTCTCTTTCTTGGCAACCATTTGGCATCCTCAACCTATCGACTATTCAAGGCAAACTATAAGCCCTTTTTGACATCCTTACCTCAAACATTGCAAAAACGTCCCTCTACAGATCTCTCCAAAACTGGTAGAGTTGCGTTATTAAAAATGATAATACTGCCTAAATTGTTTTATATATATATATATATATATTTAGAATTGTTAGCATCCCATTATCACAAGCATATCTATCTTCTGTGCAACAACATTTCAATCACTACACCTGGGGACACAAACCCCCAAGATGCCCACTCTTCATACTGTCCAGACATAAAAATAATGGTGGTCTAGGCTCGCCCAGTATCCTAGCATATTACAAAGCCTGTGTGTTAGACCAGCTACGCTATAGGTAGTCTTCTTCCCCGAACAAATTGTGGTCCTCCATGGAGGCCAATGCCATTAAAAATAATAACCCTCGTTTGATTGGGGGGGATGAGCTGCTGACCAAGATGGGCGCTTAGGCAGACCGTGGACTGACATGCTGCTAACACATATGCGTCTGACGTCTATACAGCTGGTGCATACTTTCCATATGCTACCGGCTTCATTCTGAGTAAATTCCCCTCTTACCTACCCAGCTGATTAGCACAGTGCAGAGGCGGCAGCGAGAGCGATAGAGGCGGTAGTAGCGGTACCTGTGATCCATAGGAGCGGAGACCTGTGGGAGACACGACGGGAGATAAGCCCGTGGAGCGCCGAGAGTTCCTTCGAGAACAAGAGTCGGGAGACAGTGGACGCGGGGAGGCGGGAGCTTCTGTGTGTCTGCGAAAGCGGACGGCAGTGGTCCTCGCTTGAGAGCGTCCTCTCCGGCAGTAATACCAAGAATGGAATGGCAGAGAGTAGACAAACCCAGGATCTCCAAAACATAAAGGTCAGCTGCTTTACTACTATTAAACTAAACTACTACTAAGCTATTAACTCACTGAACATCGCTGAACTTTGATTGGAGATTGGAGCTGCAGGCAGGACACGGGAGCGGTGGTGGGCCCTGTTTCCAGTGTTTCCTATATCATTCCCTGAAATGTTTGAGTGTCTTGAAATTCGTGTAACATACTAAGGACATAAAGGATATAGCTCTTAAAAAGAATTTAAGCATATAAAGAGGGAAAGGAAGAGAGAGAAGAAGGAAGAGAAGGAAAAAAACTCTACAGCCGCTTATACTGATTGACACATATAGTAGCGACAAATAAACATAAACCACTGAATTAAAGGGACCATAAAAGCAAGTACCGTATATACTCGAGTATAAGTCGTTCCGAGTATAAGTCGAGGCCCTAATTTGCCACAAAAAAATGGGAAAAACTTAGTGACCCGAGTATAAGACGAGGGTGAGAAATGCACAGCTACTGTAAGTGGAAAAGAGGGTCAACAATGCCCATTTGCAGCCTCACTGTGCCCATTTGCAGCCATAGGTCCCCTGAACTTCAAACTCAGTAGTTAAGGGTTCCTAGATGCCCCCTAGCTGCAGCCAAAATTTTGGGTCTCTGAACCCAAAGGGTCCCGAAATGACATTGCTGCAGGTGGACACAATTGACCGAATTTGGGGCCCCGTATCTTGGGGTCACTTAGTGTTAGGAACTCCAAATTTGGTGTGCAAACCCAGTGGAACTAGCACCATAAAATATCCAAGCTGGGGTTTCTAGCACCAAGTGTTCCTGAGATACAGGGCCCCAAAAATCGGTTCAGAAAATGTCAAGCACTTTTCTGCAGCAGAGAATGACATTTTCTGAACCGTGTTTGGGGCCCTGTATCTCGGGGCCACTTGGTCCTAGGAACCCCAGCTGATATGTTGAATATGTTGTGGAACCAGTTCCACTGGGTTTGCACACCAAATTTGGGGTTCCTAGCACCAAGTGGCCCTGAGATACGGAGCCCCAAAGTCGGTTCAGAAAATGTCAAGCACTTTTCTGCAGCAGAGAATGACATTTGCCGAACCGATTTTGGGGCCCCGTATCTCGGGGCCACTTAGTGCTAGGAACGCCAGCTTGACTCGAGTATAAGTCGAGGGGGGCACTTTCAGCACAAAAAAGTTCGACTTATACTCGAGTATATACGGTAATAGGTAACAACTACAGGATTCCTTAAATACCCCTCTGCTTCCCCTATGCCTTCATTTTTTTTCAAATGCAAAAACAAAGAACATCAAAAGAAAGAAGTGATTAAGAGGTAAAATAAAGGGAAAAGGAAAAAAGAGGAGAGAAGGAAAGAGAGGAGGGGGAAGGGAAGAGAGAGGAGGGGAGGGAAAGAAAGGAAGAAAAAATAAAAAGGAAAAAAAGCATGAAGAGAGCGAAGATAAAGGGGTTAAGAAGAGGAAAGAAGGGGAAAGAAAGAAGCATGGCCCCTAAGAAGAGCAGGAAGACCCCGCAACCCCAAAAAGGTAAAAAAGACAAAGCAGAAGGCATGAACAAAAACACTACAGGGGTACAACCTAAACAAACAACTGATATTAAGGAATTTTTTCAACAATTACAGTTGCAGATACATTCTCCTCAGGTAACTCAGATGCTACAATCATTGCATGATCTGTTAAATATAGTGGAACCAATAGAAACATCTAGATCATCAGGGGAAGAGCAATTAAATCACTCCAGAAATAGTTCATTAATGGACACAACAGGGTCTTCAAGTGAACAAAAAGAGGAAGATAAAGAAAAATGGGATATAAGAGCCTACATTCGCTCGCTGCCAACTAGGGCAGATATGGACCAATACGTACATAGGCTAGAAAAATCATATAAGGAAAAGATCCAAGAGCTTAAAATATCTACAAAAAATATGCAAGAAAAGACAGACATTATTGATAAGAGAATGTTAAAAACGGAACAGGAACTGCTAAAGATAAAGGAAAAAATGCAGAAACAAGGAACCCAATTAAAGCAAATAATAAACAACTTAGACGAACAGGAGAATAGAAGCAGAAGATCCAACATAAGAATAAGAGGATTAAAAGAGTCAGTGGGCCCAAAAGAGCTTATAACAACACTACAAAAAATATTTCAGGAAATTACCCAGGACATAAAAGATTTAATTATTGAAAGAGCACATCGGGTAGCAGGAATAAGGAAGCCAGATATTATTAAACCTCGGGACATTATTTGCAAAATGCATTATGCTCATATTAAGGATAAAGTTATGCTTGCAGCCCGCCAAAGTAAAAGTATTCAATTTGAAGGAGAATCTCTCCTGCTTTTTCAAGATATATCAAAATATACATTGGATCGCAGAAGAGCGCTGAAGCCCCAGGTGGAGCAACTAATAAAAAATAATATTCACTATAGATGGACATTTCCATTTCAGCTGCAAATCCAAAAGGAAGTACAGACTATCTCATTTAGAGATCTGGAGGACTTACCGGAATTTTTAGTGATTCTAGGAATCGCAGAGCTAGCATTGCCGGACTGGCCCATAAAATATATGCAAACTTATAGGAAAACATAAGTGGGCCCAAGAGGGGGAAAGGGGAGGTGGGATTAGATTAAAAGATGGGGAAACGGATTATAATGATTGGATAATTTGGAATCTCGAGTTAAATTTTTTTTTTTTGTGGTACGGGGTGGGGGGTGTGGGGTCTTCTTTTTTTTTTTTTTTTGTTATGCAATAGTGAAAATATTTTATACATGTTGTCTGCACTAAGATATCTAAATAAGAAGTAGATATATATATATATATATATATTTTTTTTTTTGCACCAAGAGATATGTAATGTACACACAGGTAGATAATGATTTTTATAAATTCATACACTAAGTGACAGGTAATGGTTATTATGTATGCAGTAGGTATATAGCACGGGGGGATTTTTTTTTTTCCCCCTCTCCTTACACAACACTAAGGAGACAAGATATATTTTTTTATGATGTTTGCACCAAGAGATATATAAATATACACACAGATAGATAACAATTTTTATAAGTTTAACTAAGTGATATGAAATGGAAACTATGCACGCAGTAGGCATACAGTAATATAGTAGCACTGGATGGGGTTTTTTTTTTTTTTTGTTTGCACCAAGAGATATGTAAATGTATACATAGATAGATAATAATTGCTATAAGTTTAATTAAATGATATGAAATTGTAATTATATACGTATACAGTAAATAATATAGTAGCACTAGATGGAGAAATTTTTTTTTTGTTTTTTTTTTGTTTTGTTGTTTGCACCAAGAGATATGTAAATGTATACACAGATAGATAATAATTTTTATAAGTTTTAACTAAATGATATGAAATGGTAATTATATACGCATATAGTAACAATATAGTAGCACTAGATGGGAATTTTTTTTTTTTTTTCTCTCAAAGAAGATAATACTTAGATGTATGTTATATCACAACAGGATTTATGAAAAGGGATTGGAGGTATTAATATTTGTAAGTTGAGTTATACTGTAACTATCTATATATTATATTTGCATGTTCCCCCTTGGACAAAGGGAGGGGAAGGAGGAAAAGAGAAAAGAAAGAAAAATGTTATAAGGATAAGTGCTTGGGAAATATTATAGTAATTCCCCCCCCCTCTATACCCCTCTCCAAGAAAAGAGAGGGTAGGAAGGGAAAAAGAGAGTTAAAGTAAATAGAGACGAAAGAGATCCAAAATAAGAGTAAGATTAAAGAAATGATAAAATGCAGCAGGAGTTCAGCGGTCGAGAGGCGACCCTTGGTCACCAGACTCAAAACCCCCCATAGTAGGGAACTTACTTAGATAGTAAGAAAGACTATTTTTTTTTTTTAGTCAATAGATTGGGTGTGAGGTGTATGTGAGTGCGGGTTTTTTTTTTTCTCTCCTTCTTTCTCTCCTATTGGTTCTATTTGGTCCTAAGATATGAAAATATGCTCTTACAATATCAGAGGTCTTAACTCAGCAACAAAAAGGTCACAGGTTCTGTATTCTCTTCATAAACAAAAAGTGGGGGTAATCTTTTTCCAGGAGACGCATTTCCGTACGGACCACGTCCCAAATCTACAAAATAGATTCTACACTACCTGGTATCATGACTCCTTTCGATACTCAAAATCAAAAGGCGTCTCTATAGCAATACACAAAACAATACCTCACCAGGTGATGGAAGAATGGCATAATAAGGATGGAAGAGCAATATTACTCAAACTTATCATATATGGCAAAAAGTATACATTTATCAATATATATCTACCTAACCAGGGACAATATAAAGTAGGAACACAAATACTGAAACAGCTTATGGAAAAAGCTGAGGGGATAATAATCATTGGAGGAGACTTTAATATTGTCCTTGATAGGGAAATGGATACTACAGCACCTTCAATAATACAGATAGGTAGGGAGAAAAAAAACTTTCTAGAAATGATAGCTAAATACCAGTTGATTGATATATGGAGGGTACTACACCCAACAGAAAAGGATTTCACATTTCACTCAATAGTTCATAAGACATATCATAGACTATGATGGCGGAAACTCTATCTTCCGAAATAGGTAGCTCGTTATGGTCAGATCATGCACCAGTATTTCTGGTTCTAGACCTGCTTAAGGGTAACAATAATAAAGGGAACTGGAAGCTCAATGATAATTTGCTTCATGATGAGACTTGTGTGACAGAAATAAGGAAGGCAATATCAGATTTCTTACATGATCACAGGGAGGATACCACTTCTCTGCCGATCAAATGGGAAACATTAAAATGTGTAATCCGAGGCCTTTTTATAAAACACGGGGCCAGATTAAAAAAATTAAAAGGGAATAGAATAACTCAACTATTAAATGAAATACCCAAAATAGAAGCTCAACATAAACAAAACCCAGTGCGTGAAATATTAATAGAGTTAACGGAAAAGAAGATAGAACTAAAAACATTGATAAATGAGCAAACCCTACGAATAAGAGACAGCAACCGTGCTCTGTATTATCATCAGGGTAATAAAGTAAACTTCTTGCAAGGGCTCTGCGCCATCGGGGCAACGCACAGCCCATTGTTAAGATCAAATCAGAAAACTGTGATATGAGATACGGCCCAAAAGAGATACTGAAAGAGTTCCAAACTTTTTACACAAAACTGTACAATATTCCCAACTATGCCACGAATAGTGTTTCAGAGGGAATCCAACATAATATAGAACAGTACGTGAGAGAAACAGCACTTCCTGTATTAGCTCCGACAGATAGGATACAACTAGATCAGGACTTTTCAGAGTTTGAAATACAAAACGTAATTGATGCATTAGTACTGGGGAAAAGTCCAGGCCCTGACGGCTTCACTCCAAGATTCTATAAAATATTTAAAGAAGAACTTGTCCCCATTATGAAACAGACATTTAATGCAATATCTACATCACTGTCCTTTGTCCCACAAAGTATGCAGGCCTATATTTCACTTATACCTAAACCAGAGAAGGATCATACCTTATGTGGAAACTATAGACCTATCTCTTTAACAAACATTGACCTGAGATTATATGCTAAAATAATTGCCAATAGACTTGCTCCTTTAATGCCGATATCCATACACTTAGATCAAGTGGGTTTTATAGAGGGAAGAGAAGCTAGAGATAACACTCTAAAAACACTCACATTGGTGGAACATGCAAAAAGAGACTCCATCCCATCCTGCCTATTGGCGATTGATGCTGAGAAAGCATTCGACAGGGTGGGATGGAGTTTCCTTAGAGAGACTTTAGTACAGTGGGGATTGGGTCCTATACTTTTGGATAAAATAATGGCCCTATATAAGAATCCAACAGCTAAGATACGGGAGAACGGTGATCTATCGAATATAGTCCCCATAACAAACGGAACCCATCAGGGTTGCCTGCTATCCCCAATACTGTATACACTGGTGATGGAGCATTTATTAATAGCGATCCAGAAAAATTTAGATATACAGGGAATTAAAGCAGGAGATAAGGAGTATAAAATGTCTGTATACGCAGATGATATTCTACTATATATCACAAACCCACTGATATCAATACCAAATTTGATATCTGAATTTAATCGATTTGGTACATTAAGTAATTTCAAAGTAAATTATAGTAAATCCGAAGCTTTGAATATTAATTTACCAAGCGCTATGGTGGAACTCCTTAAAAAAGATTTCTCATTTAAATGGCAAGAGAACGCAATTAAATACTTGGGTATCTATATCCCTACTGATCTAGATAAGTTACAGGAGTATAACTACGTCCCAGTGGTGCAAAAAATTGCGAGAACGTTACAACAATATGAAAAGGGAATGTTCTCCTGGATAGGTAGAATAAGTATAGTAAAGATGGATATACTGCCCAAAATATTATATGTCCTTCAAACAATACCCATTTTTCCCTCAACGAATACTCTGGATAAACTGCATAGATCAATAGGAAAATTAAAAGAACGGTGTTAAATAAAACAAAAGAAGATGGGGGCCTCGCCCTCCCGGATATAGATATATACCTTAGAGCAATAATGATAACCAGAATAGTAGACTGGTTTCACAACAGAGATAATAAACAGCGCGTGAAGCTTGAAGAGGATATTACAACTCTTAAGCTAAAGTCCCTTCCTTGGATTAAAAAAGCACAAAGACCACCGGAGAGGGAGATGCCCTCCCTAGTGGTAGCAACATTAAAAGCTTGGGATAATATGATAAAAAGAGGGAGTGGATCTACCTATAGAGGCCCAATGACCCCACTACTTAGCAATCCAGAGTTTCCACTGACACTTGAAGCTAAAACATTTCTCAAATGGAAAAAAAGTGGGGACACTAGGATAATAGAAAGGATGGAAGAAAACAAACTGCTCCCATTGGAAAAGCTGGGGGTAGAACACAAAAATAAATGGATGCAGTATGGTCTGCTCCAGCGGTATATAGAGTCTTTAACAAAAGAATCCATAATAGATAGGCCCCTGACAAACTTAGAAAAATTTTTTTTTCAAGAACTAATACCCACCCATGTCTTATCTAAAATTTATAAATATTTAATTTCAGAAAACAATAGACAGATATTACCATATGTTAAAAAGTGGGAATTAGAGATTGGAATAGAATTTCCTCGGGAAATGTGGGGAAAGGCAATAATAGCGACTCATAAACTCTCCATATCGGCTAAACATCAGGAAAGAAACTAAAAAATCTTAGCCAGATGGTATAGATGCCCTGTGGATTTACATAAAATGAACCCGGATAACACAGACATTTGCTGGAGGTGTCATTTAACTCAGGGCACAATGTCACACATTTGGTACTATTGCTCAGAAATCCAACCATTCTGGCAAAAGATATTTGAGATTTTTAGAGCACTGACTGGGACCAAACTGTATCCAGAAATACAAGTAGCAGTTTTATCGATGATTCCAGGATCAATAAAAAAGATAAAAAGGGAATTCTGAAATATTTTTTGACAGCAGCACGAACGGTCATAGCAAGAAAATGGAAAAACACACGGGCGCCGTCTGTTACGGAATGGGAATGTGAGATGACGGAGATGCGTACCCTGGAGGAAAGAATGATAATAGAAGAAGGGTTAAACAAACAAAGATTAAATATATGGATTAGATGGGAGGAGTTCAGAGCCTCTTCGAGATTTTTGAAGACAATATAGAAACAGTAAAGAACATAATAGGAAGAGTCCCCTTTTAACAAGGAGGGTTTTTTTTCTCTCTCTTCTCTTCTCTCTCTTTTCTTTTTCTCTGTCAGTACGAATGGGTATGAGTGTGGGGAGGTGGGTGGGTAAATAGGTTTTAAATATAGGTTCTACATCCTTGATTTAAGAGTATGAAGAATTAAAATGTAAAAGAAATCTTGAATGATGTTTTGATAAAAAACAATAGAATTGCTTTATTATATGGATGTATATAAGTTTGATAAATGTGTTTCTGAAAATGTTTTGATAAATAAAGATTATTAAAAAAAAAAAAAATAATAATAACCCTCGGACAACGTTGATAGCAATTAAATTTGGTCTCCTGTTCCCTAAAACAGATTTCCCCACTATTAGTGCTGCATTTGAAATTTGGTCCGAGACAACATTTAATTCTTCTCAGCCCTCAAAGTTAAGCACTCTTCCTACATCCATTGATGTCCTTCAACAGCTTATTCCAGACCTCCTGCTCAACTTATGGAGATCCAAAGGTATGGCATATATTTCTGATCTATATATGAACCCAACTTTGCACTTCTTTGAATCTCTCAGAAGTCGATGGGACCTACCATCCTCGGATGCATACACATATCTACAAATTCATAATTTCCTCTCCAGGCACCCATTACCACTTAGCTTTCAACTTCCTACTATGGTATACTCCTTTCTTAGTGATACCTATGTCACTTCATGGGGTATAGCTATGTTTTATTAGTTATTGAACGACAACCTAATTTTATTGAAATGCAACACCATGATAAAATGGGAATCTGAACTTTCACAATCATTTTGTGCACAGTGCACATAGCATGCAGCATTCTCCAATACCTATATATCCTCCCAATGCATGAACCACTGGGAACTCCACCAGAAAGTAGTTCACCGTTGGTACCTTACCCCTTTCCAGCTTTCCAAAATGTATCCATCACGCTCCCCACAATGCTGGCGGCTGGCGGAGATTGGCTCCCTCTATCACATATTGTGGAGCTGTTAATCACTCCTTTGTTCACACTTTGTTCTAGAACAAAATTTTTGTTCTAGTCTCAGAACTTACAGGCACTAAAATACTACCTGATCCAACCCTTGCTAGTCTTCACCTGGGAATGGATACATTTCCCTTGAAGATGAGAGTTGTACTTCATTTATTTTTAGCAGCCAAACCTAAGATTACTAGACTGTGGAATTCAACCGATACTCCTAATGTTGGTAACACCCTGACAACATTGAACCATCAGTGCCACAGAGAGATTATTGGTGATGAAGAATTTAAGTACTCAGCAATTAAACAAACTTTGGGCTGTATGGTTGTCTAACGCTAACTGTACAAGCAAACGTTGATATCATATGTGACCTTGGCATACATTGAATACTTATCATGATTCATCCTTGTAAATTTCTGGTGTCTCTTTCTCATATTTCTTCTCTGTTCTCTTCTCTTCCTCTTTTGTCTTTCCCCTGCACCCTTTAGGGGTGAGGCTGCCATTGCAGTCTTCCTGTCTATGGCTTAAAGTAGATTTGTACCCAATCTCTAAAATATCACATAAGCTTTAAAATAATAATATCATTTTAAAATATTTTTAACATTTTCAGGTTTCCTTAAATGAATATTTAAGTCTATCTGATGTACGAGATGAGCAAAGAACAATCCCCATTGAGGCACCATCCCAAATGTACAATCAGAACACATAAATAGGGCTCCTTCTATCCCAAGGATGAAACCTGAAATTTGGTGGAGGTCCCCAAAAAAGGTGGAACTTTAAAATGTGCCAACACAGGGAAATACCAACATACACAAAATTTAAAACCAGTAAAGTTTTATTCAAAATGTTAAAATGCCATCTAAATTTACTAAAAGTATCCAATACAAGTCTGATTGCAACATAAGTCATTACAAACATAAATCATTATAACATTCTGTCAGCGTATAGGATCGACGTGTTTCACAGAGCTTGCTTTCTCAGTATCCATGCTTGAATATAAATGAAAAAAAAAATAACAAGAACAAAAAAGTATATTGGTGTATATAACAACATATAATTTCTAACCATATCAAATATGCATACCAATATGAGAAAGTGACCTAAAAAGGACAAAAAAAAACATGATACCCCCAAGCTCCCTGATGGAAAAATCCCGCCCCTTCAGTGCTCCCCAAACCCTCAAAGGCTCCCCTCCCATCTATCCACCATGGAGTGCAGAAAAGGGGGCAACTCATGGGGGGACAGCTAAGAAAGTTACACCCTGGTCAAAGCATACACCTTTCCTAAAAATAATACCCACTAATCTTGCCATGAAAGTCCTTGCTTGGGCACTTCCAAATACAAGGTGTCAACTGTGTCCCAATTGTGCCTATGGTTGATACTATAAGCAACTGTGCTGACACACAGGAATGGTCCATTGTTGCATCCATCAGGAAGCCCATCCAGGGCAATGATGTGCAGCCGACCCTGGACCCACAGCCTATAGACAAGAAGTGGCTGAAAGATGCTGGAGAAGATAAACAGCACAAAAAGATGAAGATAAAATATATATTATTAAAAAAAATGTATTTTTTTTAATGATACACAGTGCTTAACAAACTTAATGTCATGCAATTAGGATTTACCGTAGATCTCATTTTAAAAATTTACTTGGAACAGCCATACAGATTCGAAAAGCCACAGTAGTAACACAAGTTAAAATTTGCATTTTTGTTCTGAGTCAGTGACTTGGAAGTACAGAAGTCATAGGATCAGCATGACTTCAGTATTTCAGGACTTCAGCATGACTTCAGTTTTTTTGAAGATTGAATTGCAATTGATTGGTAATTGCAGGCACCATACCTCCTTAAAGTGGAGGACCACCCTGAAAAAAAAATTGCACCAAAAATCGTAAAAAAAAAAAAAAAAAAAATTTGAAAAAATTTTTTTTTTAAACTTACCTGAACCCTTGTTGCTAGGCAGTCTTCCTAATCTGCCTCTTCCTATTCCGCAGCGTGTCCTGTTCCTCGGTGAGCGGCTCTGTTGCCTTCTGGGAACTGTGTGTGTGTTCCCAGAAAACCACAGGGCCATTCAAAGAGCGCCGCGCCGCTCGCGCGTGCGCAGTAGGAAACTGGCAGTGAAGCCGCAAGCCTCCACTGCCTGTTTCCCTTAGTTAGGATGGCGGTGCCGGGACCCGAGAGCCAAAGGATGGGTCGACCTCGGGCGGCCGACATCGCGGGCACCCAGGACAGGTAAGTGTACTTTTTTTTAAAGTCAGCAGCTACAGTGTTTGTAGCTGGCCGGAATCCCGCTTTAACCACTTGAGCCCCGGACCATTATGCTGCCTAAGGACCAGAGGTCTTTTTCCAATTTGGCACTGCGTCGCTTTAACTGCTAATTGCGCGGTCATGCAATGCTGTACCCAAACGAAATTTGCGTCCTTTTCTTCCCACAAATAGAGCTTTCTTTTGATGGTATTTGATCACCTCTGCGGTTTTTATTTTTTGCGCTATAAACGGAAAAAGACCGAAAATGTCTGTGTGGGACTTTTTGGGAGCCTAGCCGCGTACGGGGCCCCGAAAACCAATCACCGCCTTCAGGATTTCTAAGGGTGTAAATTTTTGCTTTCACTCTTCACTGCCTATCACAGTTTCGGAGGCCATGGAATGCCCAGGTGGCACAAAACCCCCCAAAATGACCCCATTTTGGAAAGTAGACACCCCAAGCTATTTGCTGAGAGGCATATTGAGTCCATGGAATATTTTATATTTTGACACAAGTTGCGGGAAAGTGACACTTTTTTTTTTTTTTTCATAAAGTTGTCACTAAATGATATATTGCTCACACAGGCCATGGGCATATGTGGAATTGCACCCCAAAATACATTTAGCTGCTTCTCCTGAGTATGGGGATACCACATGTGTGGGACTTTTTGGGAGCCTAGCCGCGTACGGGACCCCGAAAACCAATCACTGCCTTCAGGATTTCTAAGGGTGAAAATTTTTGATTTCACTCTTTACTGCCTATCACAGTTTCGGAGGCCATGGAATGCCCAGGTGGCACAAAACCCCCCCAAATGACCCCATTTTGGAAAGTAGACACCCCAAGCTATTTGCTGAGAGGCATGGTGAGTATTTTGCAGCTCTCATTTGTTTTTGAAAATGAAGAAAGACAAGAAAAAACTTTTTTTTTTTTCTTTTTTCAATTTTCAAAACTTTGTGACAAAAAGTGAGGTCTGCAAAATACTCACTATACCTCTCAGCAAATAGCTTGGGGTGTCTACTTTCCAAAATTGGGTCATTTGGGGGGGTTTTGTGCCACCTGGGCATTCCATGGCCTCCGAAACTGTGATAGGCAGTGAAGAGTGAAATCAAAAATTCACGCCCTTAGAAAGCCTGAAGGCGGTGCTTGGTTTTCGGGGTCCCGTACGCGGCTACGCTCCCAAAAAGTCTCACATGTGGTATCCCCGTACTCAGGAGAAGCAGCAGAATGTATTTTGGGGTGTAATTTCACATATTCCCATGGCATGTTTGAGCAATATATCATTTAGTGACAACTTTGTGCAAAAAAAAAAAAAAAAAAAAAAATTTGTCTCTTTCCCGCAACTTGTGTCGCAATATAAAATATTCCATGGACTCGACATGCCTCTCAGCAAATAGCTTGGGGTGTCTACTTTCCAAAATGGGGTCATTTGGGGGGGTTTTGAACTGTCCTGGCATTTTATGCACAACATTTAGAAGCTTATGTCACACATCACCCACTCTTCTAACCACTTGAAGACAAAGCCCTCTCTGACACTTATTGTTTACATGAAAAAGTTTTTTTTTTTTGCAAAAAAATTACTTTGAACCCCCAAACATTATATATTTTTTTTAAAGCAAATGCCCTACAGATTAAAATGGTGGGTGTTTCATTTTTTTTTTTCACACAGTAATTGCGCAGCGATTTTTCAAACGCATTTTTTGGGGAAAAAACACACTTTTTTAAATTTTAATGCACTAAAACACACTATATTGCCCAAATGTTTGATGAAATAAAAAAGATGATCTTAGGCCGAGTACATGGATACCAAACATGACATGCTTTAAAATTGCGCAAAAACGTGCAGTGGCAACAAAATAAATACATGTTTAAAAGCCTTCAAAAGCCTTTACAGGTTACCACTTTAGATTTACAGAGGAGGTCTACTGGAAAAATTACTGCACTCGATCTGGCCTTCGCGGTGATACCTCACATGCATGGTGCAATTGCTGTTTATGTTTGACGACAGACCGCCGCTTGCGTTCGCCTTAGCGCGAGAGCAGGGGGCGACAGGGGTGCTTTTTTTTTTTTTTTTTTTCTTTATTATTTTTTTGCTTTTTTAATCTTACTTTTAAACTGTTCCTTTCATATTTTTTTTTTTAATCATTTTTATTGTTATCTCGGGGAATGTAAATATCCCCTATGATAGCAATAGGTAGTGACAGGTACTCTTTTTTGAAAAAATTGTGGTCTATTAGACCCTAGATCTCTCCTCTGCCCTCAAAGCATCTGACCACACCAAGATCGGTGTGATAAAATGCTTCCCCAATTTCCCAATGGCGCTATTTACATCCGGCGAAATCTAAGTCATGAAATACTCGTAGCTTCCGGTTTCTTAGGCCATAGAGATGTTTGGAGCCACTCTGGTCTCTGATCAGCTCTATGGTCAGCTGGCTGAATCACCGGCTGCATTTTCAGGTTCCCTGTTGAGACAGGAGAGCCAGAGAAAAACACGGAAGATGGTGGGGGGGGGCATTCCCTCCCACGGCTTGTAAAAGCAGTCTAGAGGCTAATTAGCCACTAGGATTGCTTTTACATGAAAGCCGACCGCTGGCTGAAAAGAATGATACCAAGATGATACCTAAACCTGCAAGCATCATTCTGGTATAACCACTCAAAGTCGTGAATGGCGTACCTGAAGACAAAAAAATGGTTAACAATGGTTAACAATAAAGCACAGTAAACAGTAAAGTATAAATAATTACACACCTGAAAAACAAACATGATAAAACATAATAACAATAACAATAAAACATTGCAGAATAGAATACAGTAAAAAAGAGCAGAACAATAGAGAGAGAGAATAGAGAGAGAGAGAACAATAAAACGACAACTATTTTTTTTTATTTCATATTTTTTTTTTTTTTTTACACTTTTTTTGTAACTAACTTTTATAACTGTAACCGGTTCCAGGTTCGGGTCTCTCAAAATGCGATGGCATCTTGGGAGACCCTGTGAAAGTGTGCCTAGTATGTGCAATGCTGTACCCTACGCTAATACTCAACTAGTGAATGGTAGCGTTCAAAACATTCACCAATGCAAAGACCAGGATTGTCAGGACAGGAGGGACAATAATAGCGGGTGTCACGCCTATATCCGCGCTTGCTGCAGACACAACATCTTTTTTTGGGGGGTTCGTTGGGTAGGGGTACTCGGGAGGACATAAAAATGCCTCTCATGCAGCCGACTGCATTTGGTTGGGGATGTGAATAGGGGAAGTACGGGCGCTGCAGAAGCGGTGGGTTCCCAATTAGGATTGGCGAATGCAGCAGGAAGGGCATTATGGGCACGACGTGCCTGTGTTTGTCTTCTTGGTGGCAGTGGGACACTACTTGTGCTTGCCACCTCACCAGCTTGAACTGCACTTATGGGACTCGCCACGTCACCACGTGTTACTGCAGTGCTGGTTTGACTACGACCGGGGTGTACTAGGCCGCTGGCGCTTGCCAGTTCCCCAAAACGCTACCAAAAAACTGTTAGCGATCGCAGGGATCAGGCCTGACTCTGCGAACGCTGCAGTTATGCGTTTAGTGTTTTGTAAGTGACAGTGATCGATCGATACTGCACTTGGGTGGGCTGGGCTGGGCCGGGCGGAGGGGCAAAACGCAGGTGCTAGCAGGTATCTGGGCTGATCCCGCTAACACTGCGTTTTTGGGAACCCTAAACTGCTGGTGACGCTAGTATAGATCTGATCGAATCAGATATTGATGCGATCAGATACTATACCACTAAGGGAGGTGTACGGTGCGTGCGTGGGTGTTAGCGGTACTGGCGCTAACCTGACGCTGCCTGGGGCTGGTGCTTGCCAGTTCACCAAAACGCTACAAAAAAAACTGTTAGCGATCGCAGGGATCAGGCCTGACTCTGCGAACGCTGCAGTTATGCGTTTAGTGTTCTGTAAGTGACAGTGATCGATCGATACTGCACTTGGGTGGGCTGGGTTGGGCCGGGCGGAGGGGCAAAACGCAGGTGCTAGCAGGTATCTGGGCTGATCCCGCTAACACTGCGTTTTTGGGAACCCTAAACTGCTGGGGACGCTAGTATAGATCTGATCGGATCAGATATTGATCCGTTCAGATACTATACCACTAAGGGAGGTGTACGGTGCGTGCGCTTGGGTGTTAGCGGTACTGGCGCTAACCTGACGCCTGGGGCTGGTGCTTGCCAGTTCACCAAAATGCTACCAAAAAAACTGTTAGCAATCGCAGGGATCAGGCCTGACTCTGCGAACGCTGCAGTTATGCGTTTAGTGCCTTGTAAGTGACAGTGATCGATCAATACTGCACTTGGGTGGGCTGGGCGGAGGCGCAAAACGCAGGTGCTAGCAGGTATCTGGGCTGATCCCGCTAACACTGCGTTTTTGGGAACCCTAAACTGCTGGGGACGCTAGTATAGATCTTATCGGATCAGATATTGATCCGTACAGATACTATACCACTAAGGGAGGCGCATGCTGTGTGCGTGGGTGTTAGCGGTACTGGCGCTAATCTGACGCTGCCTGGGGCGACGCATATCACCGCCGGGCGATCGGGGGGCTAAACCTTTATTCGGTAATAAACGGCGGGTGCCCTGACACTATAAAAAATAAACGAACTAACCAGCGTCAACCGTAACGGTTATACGGTGATCAGTGGTGAAAGGGTTAACTAGGGGGCAATCAAGGGGTTAAAACATTTATTAGGTAGTATATGGGGGTCCCTGACGCTATAAAACGCTGATGGCGAACCTAAATATTTACCTCACTAACTAGCGTCACCAGCGACACTAATACAGCGATCAGAAAAATGATCGCTTAGCGACACTGGTGACAGGCAGTGATCAAGGGGTTAAAACTTTATTAGGGGGGGTTAGGAGGGTACCCTAGACCTACAGGGGGGTAACAGTAACTGTGCTAACACAGTAACTGTCACAAACTGACACAGCAGTAATCAGAAAAAAAAAAAAAAAAAACTGCTGGTGTCAGTTTGTGACAGGGGGGGGGGGTGATTGGGGGGGGATCGGGGGGTGATCGGGGGGGGATCGGGGTGTAATGTGTGCCTGGCATGTTCTACTGTGTGTGTGTGTTGGTGCACTCACTCACATGTGTGTGTGTGTTGGTGCACTCACTCACATGTCGTCTCTCCTCGGGCCGGAACGGAAACTACCGACCCGAGGGGAGATGACATCACTTCCTTTGCTGCTGTTTAGCATACAGCAGCAAAGGATTGTTCCCATTGGCCGGCGGCGATCGCGAGGGGGGGCCACGAACGGATGGCCTCCCCCTCGTCTCTGATCGCCGGGGGACAGAACGGGACCGCCTCGGGCGGCGGGGGGGGGTCCGATCGGACCCCCCACCCGCGGGAGGCAAATCACGTACATGTACGTGATTTTGCCTGCCCGTGCCGCCTTGCCGACGTAAATCGGCGTGAGGCGGTCCTTAAGTGGTTAATAGAGGTTTCCTTACTGGACAGGCTAGAATACCAGCATTATTGACCAGTAACAGTGCTACATGCAGTATGTATAGTATGTAAATATATATGATGAGTGCACAAAACTGAATTCTCCACTGCTGAGTACAAGAAAAGCAATGATGGTACATGTTCTGCTTTATAGCATGAAGGTCTGAAGCAGAGATCTACGTTTAGATTATGACTAAAATTGACCTACATGAACCGTCTTTTTGGACAAACCTAGATAGCAAGGATAACTTGCCACAAATTAGAAAAAGTCATTTTCAAACTTGCAGCTTAATTACTTGCTATCTGGGCAGTAAGTGCTCCTCCCTAGGCCATATCAATGTAAACATATTGACATGTTTTTAATTTTACACACAATTTAGAAATAACTACGTAAGTCCATTTAAGTTCATCCATCCTTTTAGTAGACTGCTCAGTGTCAATCCTTATAGCAGATGGCTCACAGGGAATCTTTAATAACCCAGATAGTAAGTATAACTTGCCACAAATTAGTTTTGAACTGTAATGCTCTATATACACGGTCGGACATTGATTGGACATTCCGTTTTTTTCCGACGGATGTTGGCTCAAACTTGTCTTGCATACACATGGTCACACAAAGTTGTCAGAATTTCCAAACGTCAAGAACGCGGTGACGTACACCACGTACGACGGGACTATAAAAGGGCAGTTCAATACCAAGCGTGGCACCCTTTGGGCTCCTTTTGCTAATCTCGTGTTAGTGTATATAGTGTAGCGCTATATGTGTAAGTAATGAAAAAACATGGTGAACTAAGCCCAAACCATTCCTGGAGGACCCACAAAAGAAAATAAAATTAATATAATTCAGAATTATATATAACTGACTAAACACAATCAGAAATATACTAAGTGCCACACATTATCATATGAATTGATACTAATAAACCAGTGGAAAAACAATGTGAAAATTATCAAAGTGAAGAAATAACCCAATGTCCATAAATGTTGAAATTTATGATCTCAATGAAATTCAACACCTGCCACCAAAAGTCTCTGAAGGTTGGATAATGAGAACAACGATGAAAAACTTCTGCCACGTGGATAAATAAAACACCAGATAAATAAGACGTCTAAGTGAGTGTCGGGACCACCACCGAAGCATCAGAGGAGGCTTACCGGAACCAGGTGACTTGAGAAGACATACGTCTTACAAGTCTCAGAAGGCTTGTTTAGCCACCAAGGCTGACAAGATGGATCCTCAAGTGTCCTCAAATTCCAATAGGGGGGGAGGGGGAGATAGAGATCCCGTCTCAGCTTCAACCGTCCAGACTTATTTTAGGCCCAGTCATTGCTGTGTCTCTGTGTGTCTATATTCAAAGCAGAAAATGGCTGCCATTTTCTGCTTTGAATATAGCTGCACAGAGACACATGCTCTCCTGAACCTATATCCACCTTGTGTAGTCACATTTTATTGTATTTAATGTTTGATAATATATTGTATGTGTTTCCTCATTCCCTAGTTACCATGATTGTAATATGCTGTGAATGTCCCCTTTGTCCTCCCCAGCATGCTCTCCTGGGCCTATATCCACCTTGTCTAGTCACTTAACAATGTATTTTGTCAGCTCCATAGTGGTGCTTTACCCTAAATACTCCCTAAAATGTGTAAAAATGTAATTTGTGCTTTAAATTCAGGCAGAGTGCCAGAGTTTTTTTGGGGGGGTCCCAAAATCATTTGGAACCCTCCCTCCCCCCCGAACTGCTAAGTCAGCTGATACCAATCCTCTATCTGCTGACTTTGCCCAACCCATACACACTATATACCCACCTCTTTTGTGGTCAGATTTATGGATGAATTCCCCAAAGCATGTAGTGTAAGGGCCTGCCTGAATACTTTCAAATGGTAATGTTAAAAGTTTTTGTATCCTGCTATTATCTTGATAGGTAATAGCAGAATGTTAAAATGTGCTAAAATGTGTATTTATCTCTTTGTATTATGACACTTCTTACCTGTCCAGTGGGCTGCCAATAGTGTAAGTAAGGAGGGGCTAGCCAAAGTAATACACATTATTTAGGCATTCATCTCTCAATGAAGTGGAGAGGGTTACCTGTCCAAAACATCTCCCCCCCCTAAAATTTTTAAAATGGCCCATGAGAGGGGGTGAGGAATCTGATAGGTGGACCTTATACCTTTGTCTTTAAATACTCCCTAAAATAAATGTTAAACTGATGTTGGCCAAGAATGTTTGGGTCCAATCTGCTTTCAATGTTTATGTGCAAAATGATTCAATTTTTTTTTCTTGTTTGACTCCACAGTTTCCTTTCAACCCACAGGAATGGCAGACTGTGGCCTCCCACTTTTCCCAGTGGTGAGACTTTCCCAACTGCGTCGGGGCAATTGATGGGAAACACGTCCACATCGTCCCACCCCCCAACTCGGGGTCATACTATTATAATTACAAGGGGTTCAATAGTATTGTGATGTTGGCGGTGGTGTCGACTACTTACAAGTTCCTGTATGTGGACGTGGGGAAGAATGGCCGGATGTCAGATGGTGGAGTCATCGCCCACACGGAGTTCTACAGGCATCTCCAGAATGGCAGCTTGGGCTTGCCACCTCCAGAAGACAATGCGGAAGGACTCCCATTCGTCTTCGTTGCGGATGAAGCGTTTGCGCTGGGGGACCATCTTATGCGGCCATTCCCTATGAGGACCCTCACCCCAGACCAGAGGGTTTTTATTTACCGGCTGGACAGAGCCAGAAGAGTGGTAGAGAACATGTTTGGAATAATGGCCAGCCGGTTCTGCTTATTTCTTACACCCATACACATGGCGGAATATAAACTCAATCACATCATCCTGGCTTGCTGTGTTCTCCACAATTTTTTAAGGAGAAATTCTGTGAACTATGCTGCCTCAGTTGGACCTGAGACCAGAATTCATATTAATGAACCAACCCTAACAGCGCTTGAAGCTGGCCGTCCAGGCTTGCCCCCCAGAGTGCCCATGAGGTCCGTCTAAGATACATGGAATACTTTGCGGGTTGGGGGGGCCATCGATATGCCAGACAATGTCTGAGACATTTTTTAAATAAAAAAAAAAATATATATATATATTAAACTGAACAAATATTTGCTTGGATTTACTGCTTGGCTTTCTTTTAGCTGACCATGACCGAAATTTGGGGAGTCCTGAAAATGGCGTGATTGTGTAAAATTAGAAAGCACCGTTGGGTGTTATTTACTAAAGGTAAATACACTTTGCACTACAAGTGCACTTGAGACTGCACTGAAACTGCACTTGTAATGCAAAGTAGATTTGCCTTTAGTAAATAACCCCCATTGTCACTGAAAACAACAACTTAATACTACAAAAAATGCTTTTGAGCACTAAAAGAAGAAGCCACACATTGTTGATTATCAATCTTTTTAATCAAAGCACAATCAAATGTGCGTTTCTAAAAGAGTTTTTGAACAAACCAACATGTTTGTTGTATAACAATTTTTGAGGTCACATTAATATTAAGTAGAAATTGCCTTTTAAGGTAAAACAGGCATGTTTTAAACAATAAAAAAATACACAACTCTGGAACTTACAAAGTTCAACTTTTATAGAAAGTAAAGGCAATATCAGACATGAGTATTTATAAACTGTGTTTGATATCGCGTTCAGCAGATGGGGTGATGTCACCCCTGGAAAAGCCAAATTTTGAAGATGCACACAAATTGCCTAATGTCAACATGTGCTAGCTGCCATCATGGGGGATCAATGGACGTGTTTTGTGGGTGCAAACCCTTCCTCTCAGCTACTTTATTATTGAGGAAGAGGTTGCACCCACAAAATGCATACATTGTTCTCCCGTGATGGAAGATAGCACATGTTGACACACTGTGTGCATCTTCAAAATTTGGCTTTTCTATAATATGTCAAAAATTAGTCATAAAAACAACAATAAACCTGCAATAAGTTAGGGTTTTCTGGGTGTTTTATATTCTCCCTAAAACATCAATGATGTTCTTCATTTTGTTTTGAACATTGATGTTTTGCTTTATGTTTTCTAAATCCCTATTATACCCCATTATCTCCCCGATGAGGATCTGGGCACTTTCACTTGTGAAATTACATTCCTCTTCCACAACATCACGATCACCTAAAAAAAAACAAAAACACACCATGTATTATAAATATGCAGGCATCCATTTCTCAACTGTTGTGGTGACAATTTCTATAACAACTCCCTCCTCCTCCTCTGGTTGGGTTTGGGGGATTTCCCCTTGATCCTGAGGTCTGTGGTCTCTTCTGATGAGTGGTGTCCTCCGAGTCTTTTCTCTCCTATGTTAAAAAAAATAGGTATGCTTAGCACAGATATTTGATGGCAGAAATAGGAATGTGAAACATTGCTTGGAAGTGGGGTACAATTGTCTGTTTTGGCAGAGTTCCAAGATGAAGAAATATTTTTATCCTTTGTCAAGCTTGAATACTTACCTGTTGTGTGCAAGCTTCACAGATGGAGACACCCCTATAGTATACACTGGAGCACCTGTGTGGGTCTAGTGCTCCAGCGTCTAGATGTGTAAACAGCTGCTGAGTGTCCTCTCTTTACACAGAATCTAGTTTGCATTTCATTCTAGTTACAAACCCATCTAGACAACAAACTTATTTTAGGAGAAGTAGGGCATAAAAAATGTATTGAACTGCATCTGGACAAAACATGGTGTTTTAGTGGCCGAATGAACAATGTTTCCTATGAACGAATAATGTGTCCATGAACATAAAATTTGCTATTTTAAACTGTACAATAGTAAAGAAAAGCACATGGAGCAGCACGAACGTAAGAAAAATAAAGAAAAGGAACACAGGACAACTACTTACTTTTTGCGGCACTCTCCTGATCCTTCTATACTGATTGTGCTCCCTTAATTTGAGGTCTGACCACTGCTTCCTCAGTTGATCCTTGGATCGTCGTACCCCAAAATTCCTGTGCAGACTCTTCACAACTTTCGCCATGATGTTGGCCTTTCTCACATTTGGGTTAGGGTAAGGTCCATACTTCCCATTATAGTCGGCCTTTTTCAATATGTCGACCATCTCCACCATCTCAACAAAGGCCATATTTGAGGCCTTAAATCTTCTCCTGCGGGATTGTGACGTTTCTGGCTCCGGGCTTTCCTTCTCGTTGCTGTAATTATCACGCACCTGTTGTGTCTCCGCTATGTGCTCTTCCCCACTGCGCTGAAAGAGAAGGGGCGGGAAATAGACTAGAAAGAACATCAGGGGCGGCGGAGTTTCATGCATGCGCAGTGTATATAAAGCGTGACACGCATGCGTCGTACGTATGATCTGTAAGCGGAGGAAGGAGTATCGGAATCACCGATCGTGATAACGAAGGTAACATTTAAACTTGGGCCTATACTGCTTATAGATTGAGGCCTATATTGGGACAAGATTAGGAGACTTTAACCTGACATTAGGGTTTGTCTTGTGTATTGCAGATAAAATGGATGGCTTCAATGACCACAACTTCCTCCCCCTGTTCATAGACAAGTACAGGGAGCTGCCCTGTCTGTGGCAGGTCAAACACCCGAATTGTAATCATAAAGAAAAGAGGCAGGCAGCGCTGGAGAAACTGCTGGAGTTGGTGAACCCGGTGGTCCCCATGGCAACCATCCCCTATTTAAAAGCCAAAATTGGTGGCCTGAGGAGCACATATCTTAGGGAGCGCAAGAAGGTCCAGGATTCCCAGAGATCCGGAACTGCAGCAGATGACATTTATGTACGCAGGCTGTGGTACTATGAGAGACTGCGATTTCTGACAGACCAGACTGAAGTCAGGGAATCCCTCTCAACTCTTCCTTCCACTCTTCCTTCCACCCTATCTTCCACCCCAGCTGAGGCTTCCGATGTCCAACCTGGGACTTCCAGCCAGGAAGAAGTGGAGGAGCCCAGCTTGAGCCAGGTATAGCATTGTTGTACAGATTTCTGGTTAATAAATTATTATTATTTTTTATTATTATTTAGGATTTATATAGCGCCAACAGTTTAGGCAGCGCTTTACAATATAAAAGGGAGACAATACAGTTATAATACAATAAAATACAAGAGGATTAAGAGGGCCCTGCTCAGAAGAGCTTACAATCTAATAGGGTGGGGCAGGTGGTACAAAAGGTTGTAACTGTGGGGAATGAGCTGGTGGAAGTGGTAGGAGATTAGTTGGAGACGTTATAGGCTTTCCTGAAGAGATGAGTTTTCAGGGATCGCCTGAAGGTAGCAAGAGTAGGGGATAGCCGGATAGATGGAGGTAGTGAGTTTCAGAGGATGGGAGAGGCTCTGGAGAAATCCTGGAGACGAGCATGGGAGGAGGAGATGAGAGAGCTTGAAAGCAGGAGGTCTGGAGAGGAGTGGATAGGTCGATTTGGATGATATTAGGAGACAAGATTAGCGATGTAGCTCGGGGCAGAGTTGTCAATGGCTTTGTATGTTGTGGTTAGTATTTTGAAATTAATTCGCTGGGTGATTGAGAGCCAGTGTAGGGATTGGAGTAGAGGGTTGGCAGACACTGGGTGGTTGGTAAGGTGGATAAGTCTGGCAGCAGCATTCATTATAGACTGAAGAGGGGATAGCCTATGGAGAGGTAAGCCAATGAGAAGGGAGTTGCAATAGTCAAGGCGAGAGATAACAAGTGAGTGAATGAGGAGCTTGATGGTTTCATTTGTTAAAAAGTGGCGAATTTTAGAGATGTTACGGAGGTGAATTCTACAAACTTTTGACAACGATTGGATTTGAGGCTGAAATGACAAGTCAGAGTCTAGGATTACACCTAGTACCCTGGCATGAGGGGAGGGACTGATGGTTGCATTGTTGATTTTGATGGAAAAGTCATGGAGGGGTGCACGGGCGGGGGGGAATATTAATAGCTCAGTTTTAGAGAGATTTAGTTTAAGGAAGTGGTGCGACATCCATGCTGATATGTTAGTTAGTAAGTTAGTAATGCGAGAGGAGACTGAAGGAGTGAGGTGAGGAGTAGACAGATAGATTTGGGTGTCATCAGCGTATAAGTGGTATTGGAAGCTGTGGGCAGTTATTAAGTGACCGAGGGAGGAGGTGTAGATAGAGAAGAGAAGGGGTCTAAGAACCGAGCCTTGGGGGACCCCCACAGAAAGGGGCAATGGAGAGGAGGAGACAGAGTTGTAGGTGACACTGAAGGAGCGCTGTGATAAATAGGCAGAGAACCAGGATAGAGCGGAATCTCAGAGGTCAAGGGAATGTAGCTTATTGAGAAGAAGCGGGTGGTCAACAGTATCAAAGGCCGCAGAGAGGTCAAGTAGTAGGAGTATGGAGTACTGGCTGTTGGTTTTAGCAGTTCGTAAATCATTAGTAAGGCAGTTTCCGTGGAGTGCTGCGAGCGAAAGCCAGACTGTAAGGGGTCAAGAAGGTTATTTTCATTGAGGTAGGAGCTAAGATGGTTGTAGACTAAGCGTTCTAGAAGTTTAGAGGTGAATGGGAGCAATGAGATGGGTCTTAAGTTGTTCAGGTCGGTAGGGTCCAGTGAGGGCTTTTTAAGAATGGGAGTGATCTGCGCATGTTTCAGAGGGGAGGGGAAAATGCCACTAGAGAGGGAGAGATTGAAGATGTGGGTGAGGGAGCATAGGATAGAAGAAGAGGGTGACCGTAGTAGTTGTGAGGGAACAGGATCCAAAGGACAATTGGTTAGGTGGGCATCCAAGAAAATTTTTGTAACCTCTTCCGTAGTAGCCAATTCAAAAGAGAAGAGTGTTGAATGTGCTTCTAGGCAAGGTATGTTGGGTGGGAAAGACGTACGCACAGTGATGTCCTCACGAATTGCATCGATCTTGTCTTTGAAGTGATTGGCAATCTCATGGGCAGTGAGTGAGTTAGTGGGTAGAGGGGGTGGTGGACGAAGCAGAGAGTTAAAGGTTGAGAAGAGCCGACGGGGACTGGATGACAAGGAATTAATAAGAGAGACAAAGTAGGCTTGTTTGGCAGCATGGAGGCATGAATTGTATTTTAGAAGGGCAGATTTATATAAGGTGAAGTCTTGCAGGCATTTGGTTTTACGCCACAGTCGTTCAAGAGCACGGCAATGTCTCTTGAGATTTCTAGTGTTGTCAGTTTGCCAGGGTTGTAACGGTCGGGGCCTGATTCTGCGTGTGGTTAGAGGAGCAAGTGCATCTAGTGATGATGAGAGTGAACTGTTGTAGACAGAGGTGGCCAGGTCAGGACAGGACAGGGGAGAGATTATGTCATATAGGTGGTGAGTAGCAGAATAGATAAGAGAAGGGTTAAAGTGGCGAAGGTTTCTACAAGTAATTGTTTGCTGCTTGGAGGGATCAATTACTTGTAGAAACCTTCGCCACTTTAACCCTTCTCTTCTCTATTCTGCTACTGACCACCTATATGACATAATCTCTCCCCTGTCCTGTCCTGACCTGGCCACCTCTGTCTGCAACAGTTCACTCTCATCATAAATAAATAAATGATGTTTACTAGAGGTTATTATTGATCACTAATTGATGATTTAATAAAGTGTTTTAAATATCAATAGACAGTAGTGGGCAAAAATAATTGGGACAAGAATGAAAAATGCTGGGCTCAGAATGATGGTCTTTTATATTTGTTAACATTCAATTTGCAACAGTCATGAGATGAAAATTGTGTGTGATTGATGAAGAAAAACTTAAACTATGTTCCTTTTTCATACACAGGAAGAGTTCAGCCAGGAGGAGGCTGTGGAATGTGGCACACAGGAGGAAGCTGTGGAATGTGGCAGCCAGGAGGAGGTGGGGGTTAGTGGCATCCAGGAGGTGGCAGGGCCCAGTAAGAGCCTCACAGAATCCCAGGTTCCTCCCCTCCACCTTCCAAACAAAAGACCCAGGAAGGGGAGTAACGTGGAGGATTCAGCACTCAGGCTGATTCAGGAGGCTTCTGCGCCCTTCATAGCCACCCCCACTCGTGAAGAGCCCTTTGCCTGCATGGCTGCCACCAAACTGCAGGACATGCAGGAGGGCAAATGCCTCATGTGTGAGGAAATCCTTTATAAAACATTAACTAAGGGGGTGAGGGGCGAAATCACACCCAATACCCACCTGTGTGAGTTGCATCATCCTCCTTCTGCCACAACTCCACCCCCACAGACACAGCGTGGAAGGAAGAGTGGAAGGAAGACAAGAAAGTGATGACCTGGGTTCAGTCTGGTCTGACAAAAGATGCAGGCTCTTGTATGACCACAGTCTGGGGACATACATGTCATCTGCTGCTGTTCATAATCTCTTGGGCTTCTGGACCAGATTGTACTCC
Organism: Lithobates clamitans; assembly: GCA_037952925.1. Taxonomy (NCBI): domain Eukaryota; kingdom Metazoa; phylum Chordata; class Amphibia; order Anura; family Ranidae; genus Lithobates; species Lithobates clamitans. Next base: position 1,343,925 of record JBBGZY010001115.1, read on the forward strand.
CTTATATATGGACTCCTCAGGCCACTTTTGCCTGAAAATATTTGATGTGTGCCCTGGGGGCCAAAGGCTTCGCCAATTTCTGCAGTTTCTCCAGCGTTGCCTTCCCTCTTTCTTTGGTTAAGACCCCTTAATAAATGTTTTTTTTTTTTTTAATAATAGTCGCCTATGTGTGTTTTCCTTCAAAAAGGACAGTTTGTTTGTGAGGAGGCAGGTACATTTCAAAAATACAATGTGAAATTAGCAAGGGACACCAACACCAAACAATCTCCTTGAGATTAAATAATACAAGATAATAATGGTGTTGTGGTAACTTGACACACAAAACACACCCAAAACTATTTTGGAGTTAAAAAAAATTAATAAAAAAATAACCGGAGATCGGGATTTAAAAAAAAACAAAAAAAAATACAAAATCTAAAAACATAAAAACAAAAATTTTTTTCGGAAGATGTGACAAATCAAAATATTATATTAATGAAATCACAATAAATAATAAAGAAAGAAGTTTGTGAGAAGTCTGTGTGAATATGAGCAGCAAAACAACTTCATTCTTCTAGCATTATAAAGAAGAGGGTGCGCTGCATTAAACAATTTAAAACATTGCAGCGTGACAAAGGTGCTATATCCATTACGAGCGCTAATTTTACCAGACCGATCAGTTCCGTCTCAGAATTTATTTTGAGAATGCGTGGCACTTTGTGTGTCGGAATTGTCCACACATGGTCAGAATTTACGCAAACGGATTTTGTTGTAGGAAAATTTTATAGCCTGCTCTCAAACTTTGTGTGTCGGAAATTCCGATGGAAAAAGTCTGATGGAGCCCACACATGGTCGGAATTTCCGACAACAAGCTATGATCGCACATTTTCCGTTGGAAAATCCGACCGTGTGTACAGGGCATAAGTCTTGTTACTTGCTGCACATTTTCACTGGTAAGTTGTACACTTGCAGAACATTTGAAGCACAAGTTGTAGTTAACACTTTTCCCTTTTGTATAAAATTTGCGTGTCAAGTCTTTAGCAAGAGCAAAGTTGCAGTGGTGAGCCTACAGAAGAGTGGCATGACTATTGCACAACATAACTGAACCACAACTTGCAGGAGACTTGCAGAAAGTTGATCTGGTCCTACAATGCGGACTTGCTGCGAATGTGCAACAAACGTGTGAAGCCTGGCAAGTTTAGCAATAGCTTATCAAGTCATTTGCCAACTTGCAGCACAATTGCTTGCTATCTGGGAAACAGTTCACTTTGAATACTTGAATATAGTGGCCAGTTCACAGCAAATCTTTATAGCAGACATTCACAGTGAAGCTTTATAGTGGCCAGCTCACAGTGAATCCTTATAGCAGACAGCTCACAGTGAATGTTTATAGCGAACGGCTCACAGTGAATCGTTATAGTGGATGACTTACAGTGAATCCTCATAGCAGATAGCTCACAGTGACTCTTTATAGTTGAACGGCTCACACTAAATCCTTATAGAGGACAGCTAACATGGAATCATTATAACAGATGACTCACGGTGATTCCTTATAGCAGACAGCTCACAGTGAATCCTAATGGCTTGGCTTACAGTGAATGGTGTCCTTAGGCATTATGCATATTATTTTAAGAGACAATAATTCTTTTGATTCACAAACCATTGTCACATATTCTTAGGTGCTTATCTAGTGCTTTCTGATGGTTAATACAAGAAGAATTTAATATTTCTGCCATGTTTCAATATGTCAAATTTCAAAGAAAAGATCTGATGATTCAAGTGAAAGTGCTTTATGTGAACATTGAACATCATCTCTTTATTCTCTCCTCCACTGAACACTTCTATTCTGATATGACTATCCTTGCCATTTTAGTTCTGTCCTATTTTTGTAATGCGGCGGCCTGAGCGAGTATAGTGATATTGAATATTAATGGAAAGGAGGCAGCCAATCTGCCAGTCACATACCTTGATGATAGCTAACCTCATTTGAAGCATACACTATTTTATGTCCCTATTACACATCTGTTTCTGAAAGCACATTTATGTCCGTATTGAAAATAAAAAAAAATTGAAGTTTTCTAAGATAGAATGTTACAGCCCACATAGATGGACAGAAAAAGAAAACTATTAAGCCTGCCCCACATGAAGAAAAGGCCTTTACTAATTAGCAAACGCTCAAGCAGCATATGATAGAAGAAGGTGCAAGCTACTGACATAGCTGTCCTATTACCATGGAGGAATGCAAAGTCAGGTCTAAAGAAGGTATTTGCTTCACTGCTATGTACAACTGTGAGCTTCCATAGAATGTTTAATGCTAGTCTCTTTTGTCAGTAAAAAAAAATCAATCTCGGCATGTGATATATGCCAAGATATCAGGCAAGAAATACAAGCCAAGCCTCTGATGTCAGCCAAGATATCAGATAAAAAATATGATCCTAGCCTCTGATAATAACTCAATTATTCTCAGCCCCTGGTATCAGACAATAGTCAGGAGATAGAATTCCCCCCTCTTCCACAATCCTAGAGGAATGAAAGAAGGGTGACCTTTTTCGTCACAACTGATAGTTTGGGCAAAGGTCAATCTTTCAATTAAAGGATGTATCTACCTTAAACATATTTGATTTTGAGCAAATAATTGGGTTGACACATTATGCTACATCTCTAAGACCCCTTTCACACCAGCGGCCCAATCGGGTCCACCTGTCCACTTTTCAGCGGACCTTCCATTGTTCTCTATGGAGCAGCAGATGTCAGTAGATATGTATCCGCTGACACCTGCCGGCATCCGATCCAGTCCGCTAAAAACAGATGGATAGGGATCCATTTCCCATCTGTCCAGTGACTGGATCAGATCACAGTCGGATGGAAATGGACAGGCAGTCTGTTTCCATCTGACCACCCCATAGAGAACAGCCAGCTGTGTCCATGTCCACTCTGCATAGCGAAGTGGACCTGTCATCCGCCTGCTCAGCGGGCATCAGCGGAGAGATACCCCACTGAGCAGGCAGATCCACTTGATGTATACGCTCCATCTGAAAGAAGCCTAAGTCTCTATTTTGGTATATCTTTTCTCAACTCAAAAAACTTGTTGTGGCCAATTTAACAGCATGAAAGTACCGTATATACTCGAGTATAAGTCGAATTTTTCAGCACATTTTTTTGTGCTGAAAGTGCCCCCCTTGACTTATACTCGAGTCAAGCACTTTTCTGCAGCAAAAAATTTCATTTTCCGAACCGACTTTGGGGCCCTGTATCTCAGGGCCACTTGGTACTAGGAACCCCAGCTTTGGATATGTTATGGTACCCATTCCACTGGGTTTGCACACCAATTTGGGGTTCCTAGCACTAAATGACCCCGAGATACGGGGCCCCAAATTTGGTTTGGAAAATGTCATTCTCTGCTGCAGAAAAGTGCTTGACATTTTCTGAACCGAATTTGGGGCCCCATATCTCAGGGTCATTTGGTGCTAGGAACCCCAAATTTGGTGTGCAAACCCAGTGGAACTGGTACCATAACATATCCAAAGCTGGGATTCCTAGTACCAAGTGGCCCTGAGATACTGGGCCCCAAAACCAGTTCGGAAAATGTCATTCTCTGCTACAGAAAAGTGCTTGACATTTTCTGAACTGATTTTTGGGGCCCTGTATCTCGGGGCCACTTCGTGCTAGAAACCCCAGCTTTGGAAATTCTATGGTGCTAGTTCCACTGGGTTTGCACACCCAATTTGGGGTTCTTAGCACTACATAGCCCCGAGATACAGGGCCCCAAATTCAGTCAACTGTGTCCATCTGCAGCAATGTCATTTCGGGACCCTTTGGGTTCAGAGACCCCAAATTTTGGCTGCAGCTAGGGGGCATCTAGGAACCCTTAACTACCGAGTGGGTCAACACTTTTTAGAATACTATAAAGTATACAGTAGTACTTGAGGCAGAACAGACCAGAAAGGCAGGTATTAAAATATTTGCATCCCTGTGAATGTAGCCAAAGGCAGACTGTAGGGTGCAGGGGACGTCTATAATGCAAAGTGCTGTATGCAGGAAGGGAGACAGAGTGCAGGGGATCCCCTGATGATTAACTGTTTTAGTAGCATTGTCAAGCAGATCCACAACTACCACAATTCATAGAGTTGCTCTGTGTTCTTTGATGTGGAGCTCCACCCAGAAGGGGAAACTCTGCTTGTATGCCTTCTCCCCTTCTCTTGGTTTTGAAAGGTACCCACTCCCACTTTCGGCTGAGTTCGCCACAGCAAGCTCAACTGGACATTCGGCCCCCTCCTCCTTCCCCCACAGCCGACCCATTCACAGAGAGCAATTTGCGCATGCACAGTAGGAAACCGGCTGTGAAGCTGCAAGGTTTTCCTTAGGCAAGATGGCGGCGCCAGCATCCAAGAGTTAATTCAAGAATCGGCTCGGGTGAAAACACTGCTGGATGCCTGGGCAGACAAGTTCCCTAATTGAAAATGTCAGCAGTCAGCATTAAATATCAGCAGCTACGAAACTACTCTTTAATATGATGCTGCCCAGCCTGCGAGTGTATTATGTATCAATTTAAAGTGGATGTAAACCCTCACATATACCCAGTGAAGTGAACAGTCTCAGATAATACACAGAGATAAAACAAATCTCCCTACATAAGTTTTAAATGCATATCTGCTTTCTTCAGCTTTTTTATATTCTTTAAAAAGTTCAGATTGTGTTAGGAGATTTTCTATTCCTGTTCAGCACCGTAGTGAAGTCTGGGCATACAGCCAAGACAGCTGATTGGAGGAAAGGCACACACCCCTCTCCTCATAGGTAGAGACTTTCAGAGCTGTTTGTTGAATAGTTCAGTACTCTGCTAATCTATTTATAGCATCCTCCCCAACATAAAATTCTGGCTGCTTTTATCTTAGTTGACGGAGAGCTTGTCAGAAGTTATCAGGCTGATAACAGAAGAACGGAGCAGGAGACAGCTATGGGGCATAGTGCTTTGAAGAGAGATAAGAAAACACTGCAGATATATGTTCCCAGCTCAAATTTCATGAATTGGTTTTACATCCACTTTAAGCTGCACTGTGAATAAACAACACACGGTCTTGCTGAAGAAGCTCAATGAAGACCATAATGAGTACAGGTGGGAGAAGCCGTGTTTTAGGACATTTTTTCCTTGTATATCAGCGTAGAGAGCTGATGATGATGTGCATGTTTTACACATATACATGTAAGTATTTTAATCCCTGTATGTAGTGTTATAATACATTTTCATAGCAGAGAGCACTTTGGTTTCCCCTTATTATTTTCTGTTTCAATGTTTTTATTGAAAATTTTTCAATACAAGTATATCAAGAACAAAATATACCACTTAATACTCCTCGATGACCAAGGCAGTCAAAAGAGGGCGATACATAGTAGAAACAACATAGCACTTACACAGAAGATGTATTAAGGTAGAGCAAAGTACCTGGCTAGTTTACTGTCTTAGAAAAGAACTGTTAAATTCCGTTAGAAAAACGGTCAACCTGAGAAGAAGTTTAAGCTAGAGGCTCCCCCCAGGAAGGCCCCGAGATCATCACTCCACCCCCATGGGAGCACACTGTGGAGTGCGAGAGCTTCAGGGTTCCCACCAAAGGGGGCGTCTCCCCACCTCCTGTCAGATCCTCCGGGAAAGCGCTCACACTGGAAAGGAACCCAGGTGCAGCAGCTCCCCCGGGCGGATCCGACAGACACATCGTCCAGGGTAGTAACCTAAGGGTAACTGGCTGCCATTTAGGCTGGTACCTTATGTGAGTAGTTTAGGACAACCTAAAAGAGCCAACGAGGAGGTTTTGGCCTAGAAAGACCGTTATTAGCCAGTAGCTGGTATAAGAGAGATGAGGTTGGAGCAGGAAAAGAAAGAGTAGAGATGAAAGAAGAAGAGGAGAAAGGGAGCCAAAGGTAAAGCGAGGGAGGGAGGAGGGGTGGGGTCAAAGGAGAGAGGTGGTAATCTTGCCGGACTCTCCCCTACGTTAGCAGATGACCTGGGTAAAGTGAAATACCGACATACCGAGCCCAAGGTTCCCAAATCCCTTCAAAACGTGGGACTGTGTCACGCAGTTTAGCGACTATTTGTTCCTGTGACATTATCCAAGAGATCTTCCGTTTGGTGGCCGATATGGACACCGAAGGAGTTTTCCAGGCTTTCGCTAGAGTAACTTTGGCTCCCAAGCACATAAAGAATATAAGTTGTTGTGTGTTTTTAGAAGTGTTGGGTATTTTGCAATTAAGTAGAATGTATGTGGGGTCCTGTGGAACCACTGCCCCAGATACTTTCCTTATGATATGGAGGAATTTGTTCCAGAAGCTCCGTATGCGGGGGCAGGTCCACCAGATGTGATGCATCGTGCCAACATGACCGCAACCTCTGTAGCATAGGGGGGAAGAGTCTGGGAATATCCTGGCAAGCCTGGCCGGGACGTAGTACCATTTAGTAAAGAGTTTAATGTTAGCTTCAATTAAGGCTATATTTAAGATACCTTTCGATGATCTGCTGAAGGCTTGGAACCACTTCGCAGGTTCCCACTGGATGTCCAGGTCTGATTCCCAGGATCGAGCGTAAGCCGGGGTGTCCGTCCTATCCGCCAGGGACGCATAGATAATGGATATCCCACCCCTTTGGGGGGCAGATGAAGAACACCATAGCTCATACATCGTGGCCTTAGGAGTGTTCGTCTTATCAGTACAAAGTGAGTGGAGAAAGTGGCGTATTTGTGAGAGTCGAAACTTTTCCGAGGTAGGCATTTCCAGAGAGCTCAAACAATGGCCTAATGAAATAGGGCCATTGGGGGTAAGGAAGTGTCCTATTCGGAAAAGGCCCTTGTTCAGCCACCAATGAAATGCATGAATGTTCATCCCAGGGGGAAAGTCAGGATTGTGAAATAGGTGTGTGAGAGGCCTTAAGGGGGAAATCAAGTTGGCGTGGGTATGCAATTGGTCGCAGAGGGCTAGGGAGTGAGATAAAGTGGGGGCTAAGATGGCCGGTCTGTGTTTGGGAGGTCTCCATGTTAAGAAGTCGAGAGTGAAATGTGGTACCGCTTGTCTCTCAATGGAGATCCAATCTGGTCTGCTGGATTTAGTGTAAATGGCTGAGAATTGTGCTAACTGTGCTGCCTGGTAATATAGCCACAAGTTTGGTAGTCCCAGGCCCCCTTGAGACCGAAGTCTGAATAATATTTCTTTAGCAAAGCGATGGCCCCTGTCCCCCCAGACAAACTTAATCACCCCGGACTGAAATTTGGTCAAGACTGCTTTTTTAATCGGTATAGGAAGTGATCTGAACAGGTATAGTAGGCGTGGCAGGAGAGTCATTTTGATTGCGTTGAGTCTACCTAACCAGGACAGGCCCTCCCCCGACCATTTCCGTAGGTCCTGCTCCAGGGAACGGAACATGGGGGGGTAGTTAGCGGCATATAGGTCTCCAATGTTTTTCGTCAGCTTGATACCCAAATAGGGGATGGAGTGGCTAGCCCATGTGAAGGGAAAGTGTGGTCGTAGTTGGTCTATGAGAGGTACTGGTACCGAAACATTTAGGGCCACCGATTTGGTCACATTCACCTGAAGACCAGAGATGAGACCGAAGTCTCTCAAAAGTCTGAGGACATTAGGAGTGGATGTGAGAGGAGCAGTGAGGAACAAGAGCATGTCGTCAGCAAATAGGGCGCATTTGTGAACGTCAGGACCACACTTCACTCCCTGGATATTCTCGTTCGATCTGATGGCTATCGCCAGTGTCTCGATTGCTATAGCGAAAATCAAGGGTGAGAGGGGACAGCCCTGTCTAGTTCCCCTACGAATATTGAAGGGTTCCGAGTAATGGCCCATTAGTCGCACCTGTGCTGATGGTGAAGAATATAACGTGTTAATAATCGTGCGGAAACTGTCGCCAAACCCCCAGCGTTCTAGAATGTCAAAAATGTAGGGCCACGACACGGAGTCGAAGGCCTTCTGCAGGTCCAGCGACAGCAAGAAGCCTTCTTGTGCAGGGCCTCCGTCCCACCGGGACTGCAGAAGGGAAATCAAGTCAATAGCTCTGCGAACCTGGTCCGGTCCCTGTCTCCCCGGGATGAAGCCCACTTGGTCCCTATGTATATAATGAGCGATAAAGTTAGACATCCTGTTTGCCAGGATTTTAGTCATTATTTTGAGATCATTATTGATTAAAGAAATAGGGCGGTAGTTGCCCACCTCGCCTGGGTCCCTACCCTGTTTAGGTATAACCGAGATAAAAGCCGAGTTTAAGTCGCTAGGGATAGGGGCTCCATCCCGGAGGGAGTTGAAGAACCGAGCCATGTAAGGAGCCAGACGAGGGCCAAACTTCTTGTAATAACATACCGAAAAACCGTCTGGACCCGGGGCAGAGTTTATTTTCAAGGATTTAATCGTTTCCAAGATTTCGTCGGAGGAGAAGGGGGCGTCTAGCAGGTCGCGGTGTGTTTGCTGTAATTGGGGTAGGTTAATGTCTTGGAGAAAACGCTCTCTGGCCGTGGAATGAGTGTGGGGTACTGTCTCATAAAGCTGTGAGTAATAATCGTGGAATGATTTCATAATGATGGTGGGGTTTTGCGTTAGATTACCCGACGAGGCACGAATCTTGGGAAATACCAAGGTACGAATCCTCGGGCTAAGCTTAGTAGCTAGCTTAGCGCCAATCCTATCCGATTGGTAATAGAAACGCGCGCCGGACCACCGTAAGTGTTTCTCCGCGGAAGTAGTGAGCGAGAGATTGAGTTTCACTCTAGCAGAGTCAAGTTTGGCCAGGTTATCCGGAGTAGGGTGTTGTTTGTGGGCTCTACTCAGCAAGCGGAAATCCGCAGTGAGGCGCGAGACCTCCTCCCTGCTTTCTTTTTTAAGTTGTGAGGAGAGTTGTAGGATCCTGCCCCTCAACACCGCCTTGTGTGCTGCCCAAAGACATCCCGGGGAGACTGATCCCGTGTCATTCTCACTGAAGTAGTCGGAAAGAGCTTTGTCTAGAAGCGTGCAATGGGTAGGGTTGCTTAGAAGAGTTTCATTAAGGCGCCATTGGAAGGAGCCCTTCACCCCCGACCCACCCCTGAGTGACATAGACATTATCGAGTGGTCGGACAGTGGAGTGTCATAAATTTTAGAGGCGGTCACTCTCGGTATTACGTGTGGAGGGACAAATATGTGGTCAATCCTAGAGAAGGTGTGGTGGGGGACCGAGTAGTGCGTGTAATCTCTAGTTTGGGGGTTCATTTCCCTCCAGATATCAATCAGGCCAAAAGAACGGACTATTTGCGCCACCCTAAGGCTACGTTTGGGAGGCCGTTTTGATTTGGGCCGCAGGGGGTTTGATTTGTCAGAGGAATAATCAAATGGGGTATTGGAGTCTCCCCCCAAAATTACTGTGCCCACGAAATGCGGTTTGAGTACCTTTAGCGTGGTGTCAAAAAAGGTGTCTTGGTGTGTGTTGGGCGTGTAGTATGAGACAAACGTGTAAGCCTCACCATTAATCATACCGGAGACTAGTATGTAACGTCCCTCTGGATCTTTGATAGTGTTAGTATGTACGAATTGAGTTCTGTTGGAGAAGCAGACTGCCACGCCTCTCGTTTTGTTGTCAGCATTAGCCAGGTGGAAGTTCATGAAGCTTTTGTGAAGGAATTTGGGCTGATAGGAGGTGGGAAAATGAGTTTCCTGAAGCAGAACTACGTCAGCCTTCAGAGTGTGAAGCTGTTGCAGTATTTTGCGTCTCTTCACAGGGGAATTAAGGCCTTGTACGTTGTGGGATAGGATCTTCAGTGTCCCAATCAGTGTGGTGGAGTCAGTCATGGGGAGGCAAGGTGTGTGGTGCTAAGTGTTTGTGATTCTTACCTGATGTCCCAAATGTCCCTGGCAGATAGGAGACATCCCCAGCAGCAAGACGGGCTCGACCTGTGGTACCGCAGACGGGAGATCCAGTGGGAACCTGTAGGTGAGGGGGAGGGGGGAGGAGAGGGGGAGGGAAGGAGAAAGGAGAGAAGAGTAGAGAAAAGAGGTAGAGAGGAGTGAAAAAGAGAACCATTAGATATCGTGACCAAAGGTTTTTACCCATAACCCAACGGACCAGCGAGGGGCCCTCCCCTGGCTGGACCGACACCCAGAACAAAGCAAAAAATTCTGCGACCCAAGGGTCGAGAGAGTCTGGGTCCGATAGGTGAATGAACAAGGGTTCAGCTATCGGAGCCAGAGAGAGGCGCACTACGACCACTCCGGTCAACGCCGCCTCTGATTAAAATCGTGTCAGTACATAAACAATGCAATGCAAGCCCTGCTATCACCTGGTATTAGTGAGCAAAAAGCTTCAGAAATTGTGGAAGGGAAAGAGAAATAGAAAAACAAAAAAAAAAAAAAAAAAAAGAAAACATTATGAGAAACTGAACAGAACAACCTATTCCCCGGAAAATCTGGACCCATGGGGATCCGAAAGGAAGTCCTGGGGATAACTCAGAAGAGGAAAGTCACCAAAAAGCTGACATCAAGTTTGTCGTCAGCGTCGACCCCGGGGAGGATCAAGAGCGGAGACTGCTGATGCTGCGGGCCCACTCATGGGGGGAAGGACTCTTTCGGTCGCTTGGAGAACTGTTTCTGCCACACCGGCGAGACTGGGCTGGTGGGGGATGTTCTCTTGACTGACGATGCTCCTCGAGATGCAGAAGACTGTGGGACGTCCTGAGTGATCAGACCCAGATGAAGAAGCAGACGTTCCCCTTCTTGAAACGTTGAAAAATTGTATGGTTTGTTGCGGTAAGAGAAGTTTAATCTCAGCGGGAAGGACCATCTGTAGGTGATCTCTTTGTCCGCCAGAACTTGTAGGAGCGGTTTCAGGGCTCTTCTTTTTTGAACGGTATATGGAGATACATCAGCGAAGATTTGGACCTGATGACCTTGGAACATCAGTTTCTCTGCTGACCTGGAGAGCTTCATCACTTCTTCCTTGACTGCATAGAAATGCGGTTTCACGATGATGTCTCGTGGCAGACCGTCTGAGCGAGGTGGTTGTAGCGCCCTGTGGGCTCTGTCAAGCTCCAAGCGATGAGCCGGAATATTGGGGATTAAACTTTTGATGAAGTCCTGAACTGCCGTGTGGGTGTCTTTAATAGATTCGGGGAGCCCCCTGAGGCGAAAATTGTAACGTCTCGACCTGTTCTCGAGGTCATCAATTTTGGAGGTGGCGGATTCCAGTTGATCCTGGAGATCCTGGATTCTGGAAGTGTTTTGGTTAAGTCGCAGTATGGCCTGGTCAGATTTATGTTCGATCGCTTCAATCCTGGCACCAATCTGCTGCAGATCTGCATGTATGGAAGCAGTGATCTGTGTGGCTGTGTGGGATAGGCCTCTAGATAACATCTGGGAGAAAGCAGCTATCATGGAGGGGAAATCAGTGGGTGAGGGAGAGAGATCTCTGGCCTGTAAGTCCCAGGAGTCAGGACTGTGAGGTGAATCCAGCTGGGGGGTGAGGGCTGCCCCTCCAAATGTCCTCCTTAACAGAGATTCAGTGGATGCTGGAGAGGGGAACCCCTTGAGGGTACTCACTGTGGCATCCGAAGCTTGTGAGGACGGTGGGGCCCCTTCATCCTGATCAGCGATAGATTCTGACAGGCTGTGCTGGCTGTGTAAGGAGACGGCCGCCATTTTGGGATGGCCAGGCCGCTCCAGGGATCCGTTCATGGCGTCCGTGCGATTCCGCCTGGAGGGAGAAAGGGACATCCAGGTGTGGCCGGAGGTGTCCCCCAGCTGCTGGGATAGGAGCCGGGCCGGAACGAGGGCTTGCACCGCCGCTATAGGCGGCGTTAGATCCGACTGGCGCGGAGCTCCCGGGCTAAGCGGCCATCTTGGACGCTGCCGCGCATGCGCCTCCTCCCCTTATTATTTTATGGCCAAATATGACTGATTGAGATCCCAAGAAGAGGTCGTCGTTGTCCAGGGACATCCTTTGGAGGAGTACCCCCGTGGCATCCTGAGAGACATACTAAAGCTGCATTCACACCTGAGCATTTTGTTTTCAGGCAGAAAGTCCCGTGATTTTGCTGTTATTTTACCGAGATTTTTGCTGCAATTTTTTGCCATGATTTTGTACAGGTCAAAAGGTTACCAATGTAAAAAGCAGAAAAATGCCCAAATCTGCCCGAATTAAGCTACAAAAAAGCTCCAGAACTTTTTTGAGCTTCAGGCGATTTGGAGTGGAGATGTGAACATCTCCATAGAGAATAATTGACTTTTTTCTCCTCCAGCCTTTGAGCTTCAGGCTTCAAGCTACAAAATGCTGAGGTGTGAATGGGGCCTTACAGGCGATTAGGACTCTGTAATGGGGGGACATAGCTTGGAGGTGAGCAGACACTCCAGCTAGAGGTGGTGGTCACTAAAGTCACTGATTTAAATTAACTATTATTTTGAATTATCACTCTGAGTCACACCACGCTTAAAATTTTACAAAATACAGGGACTTTATATATGATATAATATTGATTGTATTGGTTACGCTAAATTAGTTATGTTATGCTGAATTTTTGTTTGAGAGTCACGTGTGGACATACTCTGATAGGTGTTGGCAGTAATCACAATTAGCCTCATATAAGGCGACTGATATTTTATTTACACTGAATTTTTCTTTTTACACAGAGTTTCTTTATTATTGTGCTGAATATACAGTATATTACTTTATACACGGTCTAATAAATCCACTAAGGACAAATAGGTTCCTGAGGCCAGGCTGTACTGTGCTGTGAATAAAAAAAGCTAACCAACTCTTTAGAAATTGAGCATTCTTTAGATAGATTTAATTTCACCGGCGACGTAATGACTCGTGTCAGCCCACTGCTCAGGCCAATTCATATCAAATTACGTTGGCGGCACAAACGATTCAAATCTACGCCACTCGCTCACATTTAAGTCAGTTCCGAATCTAATTGCATCAGTGACATAACTAGCCAGATCCTCGGCTCTACATACCACACCATTTCAGCCCGATCCGAATCTAGTCGCATCGATGTGACATCGCGGCGGCACAACGGTTTGGATCCTCGGCTCAACACTCAACGTCATTTACACACTTCAGCCCGATCCAAATCTAGTCGCATCCGCATGACATTGTGATGGCACAATGATTAGGATCCTCGGCTCCACACTCAACACCATTTACTCACTTCAGCCCGATTAGAATCTAGTCGCATCGGTGTGACATCGCACAACGATTTGGATCTCACTCCATCTATTTGTACCTTGTTGCGGTCGGTCATTCCTACATGCTCAAATTCCGCTATCCTTGTTTTTGCCTTCCTGATAAGGCTGCTTACTTGCGATCGTTGCAAGCATCTCTGCAAGTGGCTCAAATCGGCCACTCTTCGTCTCCAGTGGCAAATCGGCCATTCACCTATTCTCTGTCCCTTCCTCCTTTAGGTCAGTAGAGTTCGAGTTGATCTATCCTGCACCAGGTTTGGACGGTATTCCCTCCAACAAAAAACACACACTGATGACACCTTCACCAGGAGAACAGCCATGCCCCAATTAGCTCTTTGCAACCCCCCTTTTTAATCAATTTCCTATGACACCTTACAACAGGTTCCCAGTTGACCCAGTTCTCGACCCCAACCAGTGCATAGTACAAGGGATCCTCCCTTGCATTTCCCTTAAGAGCTCTTTCACAACATGTTTTACTTCACATACATTATTCGAGTTGCTCCGTTAACTGTCACATACTTCTATGCACTTGACTGTTCTTGAAGCGAGATCCTTCACCATGCAAACAAGGTTGCTCAACATTAAGCTTGCTGGCAGTGCAAGCGTTAGCAGGCCGAACATATGTCAATAAGCTACAGATCGCAACATTCCTACTTAGAATACCAGGCTCCCCGCCCCAGTATGCCCTGGGGGCTCTGGTTCACAGGTTTGTGCCTAGGACAGACAGCCACCCAAGCTATCAGTTACCTGGCCTGTCACCTCCTGGCTTACCTCGGTTGCCACAAATTCTTTTGAGTTTTCTAAATTTCCACTCAACAGCGTTCATACGCAAACCGGCTTCTTCAATACGCCTGTCGTTCCTTTTCCTGTCCTTCACGTTTTTCTCCTTTTTTTTCCCCCATCTTTACCTACCCAACTCATCTGTCCCTTCCTGCCTTTTCAACTTATTTTCACATATGCATTTCCCCTCTCCTTGTCTTTTAGCCGAAGCCATGTCGCAGGCCGACAGCGAAGACTTCGCCTTTGCCCCTCCATCACCCCTCCATCACCCTCTTAGGGTGTTCAGAAAGCAGAGGCACTCAACCTCCCAGAGCTTGGACTATCCCCAAGCTCACAGCACAACTGTGGCGCAGGGCTGTTTACTATCCTGCCACAGTCAGGAAAGCCAAGCTTTTAGGCTGCTATCCCCACCGCCAGCGGAAGCCCAACCTGGCACCCAGGCTTCTCTGCAGTCTATATCCTTGACTATGGCTCAGCTCGAAAAAAAAAAAGGATCGGGACTTGCAACTACACTCACTGTAAGCTCCTTCATGTTTGCCTCTCATGCCATAAAGCACATCCCAAAGTCATGGACAGGGCTTTTTTTCAGCGGGAACGCGGGGGAACGCAGTTCCAGCACCTTTACCACTGACAGCAAGTGGTGCTGGGGTGTGCTGCAGGGTCTATTGATACTCACTGCTAGGGGATCTATTCTAGCTGGAGGGTATCTATTTTTGCATGGGGGTCTATTGTTTCTGAGGAAGTCTATTGTTGCTGGTGGAAGACCTACTGTTGCTGGGGGTGGGTCTTATATTGCTGGGGGGTTAGTTATTGCTTGGAGAGATCTCCTGTTGAGGGAGGGGTCTATTGTTGCTGGCTGCTGGAGAATCTATTGATGCTGGCCGTGGGGAGATCTACTACTGCTGCTGGGAGTCTATTGTTGCTGGGGGGGATTTTGTGTGGTGGGGTGGTCTATTGTTGCTGGCGGAGGCTCTATTGTTACTGGCTGCAGGGGTTCTATTTTACTGCTTTTCTTGTTATAATTAAAAAATTCCTTACTAAGCACCACAAATTGATACTTAGTTCGGTATTGTCTAAAAGGGCAGTACTGGGTACTGGGTAGGGGATGGAACCAAGGAACGGTGCTCGGAGGTGGGTAGGGGTGGAGAAAAGGGGTGGCTCAGAAAGGGGGAGTTCCTGCACCTATTCTCTGAGAAAAAAAAGCCCTGGCACGGGTGCCATTAAGCAGCTAAATACATCATGACTGGACCGCATGCATGTCGGGTGGCTCGGGTTTTACCTATCCTCCCACCCGACTCCATTCCTGTTTGCCTTTCTCGTGCAGGGATGCACCTCAGTATTCCACACCAGCCTCATCACGCTGCCCCACACGACCCACAAATGCAAGAACCTACTCTCAGCTGCCACTGACGAGTCAGCCATCGGCATCTTGCTACAAACCAAACTGGACCGGGGGTACATGATCGCCCCTTTACCAAGTCACCTTTCACCGTCTGGAGATTCAGCCCTATTGGACTTGCCGAGTTCATGTATTCTAATAAAGTTTGTTAGTGTATGATTTGTCCGCACCTCATTGTTCTCACATCCCAAGTTTGAACTCCCTAATACCATCAGAAGAATTTTCCCTTAAGTATTTGTCAGTTGACCTAGCCATTCAAGCCATCGTTACCATAGGAGTAGGCGCTTGGCGGTCCAAAGTGGACATCTCAGACGCTTTCAAATTAATGCCCATCCAAAAAAAAAAAACACAGCCCGTGGCTGTTCAATATTTTTTCCCAGTCCCTTTCCTGGACCCTGTCGCATCAGGCACATTGCCAGAAAGTAATCCACTATCTCTTCCTGCGCATCGAAATACCCGGTGAGCCCCCAGTAAACGTTGACAGCTTAAGAGGGGTATTTGGTAATTTAATGTGCCCATAGCACAGAGTAAAGTGGAATACTCAGCACATTCTATCACCTTCTTGAGTGTCACGCTCAACGCATGGTCCATGCAGGCCAGCCTGCCTCCCGACAAGTTGACCTGCATTAGGTCGGTCGTTCACACCTTTACCCTTACTCTAGGGTGTACCAAGAGACAGCTTCAATCCTTGCTGGGCATGCTCGATTTCGCCATGAGGATCATCCCTCGGGGGCGGTCCTTCATCTCACGCCGCTTAGTTTCCTAAGAGGCTGTGTGTTGAGTGCTGAGTGGCTATATGGCTGTTTGTTGAGTTTTTTTGAGGTGACAGCAAATTTACACTGTTATACAAGCTGTACACTCACTACTTTACATTGCAGCAAGGTGTAATTTCTTCAGTGTTGTCACATGAAAAGATATAATAAAATATTAACAAAAATGTGAGGGGTGTACTCACTTTTGTGAGATACTGTATATATATATATATATATATATATATATATATATATATATATACACACTGAGCTGTGAAAGTGAGTGGACTGTGCATGCGTCTAGTGCTCAATTATGAAGTTAGACCCCTTTCACACTGAGACACTTTGGTGTATACTACACTGCTCCTGCCCATTGAACTGAATGGGCACCGCTGACGAACTGCCGGCAAAGCGCCAGTTTGCAGGTTGTTTTAAACCTTTTTAACCCCTGCTAGCGTCCGAAAACCCCCGCAAAAACGTTGGTAATGCGGCGCTTTACTGCTGACGGCGCTGATGCCCCAGTGTGAAAGGGGCCTTAAAGCGGAGTATCGCCGAAAAAAAAATTTAAAGTCAGCAGCTACAAATACCGCAGCTGCTGACTTTTAAAATAAGAACACTTACGTGTCCAGGGGTCCTGCGATGTCCTCATCTGAAGCCGACCTGTCCCGCGGCTCCCGGGTGGAGGCGCCGGCATCTTCAGTAAGGGAATCAGGAAGTGAAGCCTTGCGGCTTCACAGCCTGGTTCCCTACTGCGCATGCGGGAGTCGCGTTGTGCGTCTAGACTGGTCCCTGCTGTCTTCTGGGACCTGTGTGTCTCTCAGAAGACAGCGGGGGGGAGGGCATGGCGTAGATCTCTGCAGATTCTGCGGCGATCTATCGCCGGCAGTGGGAGCAAATACCTGTATTAGACAGTTATCTGCTCCCCCTGAAAGGTGCCAAATGTGACATCTGAGGAGGGGGGCGGACATTTTTGGGTGGAACTCCGTTTTAAGTGCTGGGTCATGACTTTCCAGTGCCACCACATTAACACTCAGTATGTCCTGCCATCTGCATGGCCGAGAGTAGAGGGCAATGAAATGACCAGATGAGAAAGTAAGCATTCTTTTAAAAAATTTACCATTGCATGTTAATGTACTAAATATGAAACAATGTCGCGCTACTAGTGATAAAACTTAAAAGTAGGTAAAAAATAGTAATGCGCTAGCATAAACAGTATAGTAAACTGCACAAACAAGTGAAAAGATAAAAAATGCAGCGCTAGTGTGTAACAAATAGGGATGAGCCGAACACCCCCCTGTTCGGTTCGCACCAGAACATGCGAACAGGAAAAAAATTCGTTCGAACACGCGAACGCCGTTAAAGTCTATGGGACACGAACATGAATAATCAAAAGTGCTAATTTTAAAGGCTAATATGCAAGTTATTGTCATAAAAAGTGTTTGGGGACCCGGGTCCTCCCCCAGGGGACATGAATCAATGCAAAAAAAAGTTTTAAAAACGGCCGTTTTTTCAGGAGCAGTGATTTTAATAATGCTTAAAGTCAAACAATAAAAGTGTAATATCCCTTTAAATTTCATACCTGGGGGGTGTCTATAGTATGCCTGTAAAGGGGCGCATGTTTCCCGTGTTTAGAACAGTCTGACAGCAAAGTGACATTTTGAAGGAAAAAACACATTTAAAACTAGCCGCGGCTATTGCATTGCCGACAATACACATAGAAGTTCATTGATAAAAACGGCATGGGAATTCCCCACAGGGGAACCCCGAACCAAAATAAAAAAAAAAAAATGATGTGGGGGTCCCCCTAAATTCCATACAAGGCCCTTCAGGTCTGGTATGGATATTAAGGGGAACCCCAGCCAAAATTGAAAAAAAAAATTGACGTGGGGTTCCCCCTAAATTCCATACCAGACCCTTCAGGTCTGGTATGGATTTTAAGGGGAACCCCGCGCCAAAAAAAAAAAAAAAAAACGGCGTGGGGTCCCCCTAAAAATCCATACCAGACCCTTATCCGAGCACGCAACCTGGCAGGCCGCAGGAAAAGAGGGGGGGACGAGAGTGCGGCCCCCCCCCCCTCCTGAACCGTACCAGGCCACATGCCCTCAACATTGGGAGGGTGCTTTGGGGTAGCCCCCCAAAACACCTTGTCCCCATGTTGATGAGGACAAGGGCCTCATCCTCACAACCCTGGCCGGTGGTTGTGAGGGTCTGCGGGCGGGGGGCTTATCGGAATCTGGAAGCCCCCTTTAACAAGGGGACCCCCAGATCCCGGCCCCCCCCCTGTGTGAAATGGTAAGGGGGTACTTACCCCTACCATTTCACTAAAAAACTGTCAAAAATGTTAAAAATGACAAGAGACAGTTTTTGACAATTCCTTTATTTAAATGCTTCTTCTTTCTTCTTTCTTCCTTCATCTTCTTCTGGTTCTTCTGGCTCTTCTGGTTCTTCCTCCGGCGTTCTCGTCCAGCATCTTCTCCGCGGCGTCTTCTATCTTCTTCTCCTCGGGCCGCTCCGCACCCATGGCATGGGGGGGAGGCTCCCGCTCTTCTCTTCATCTTCTTCTCTTCTTCATCTTCTTCTTCATCTTCTTCTTCTTCTTCTTCTTCCTTCTTCTCTTCTTCCTGTCTTCTCCGGGCCGCTCCGCAGCCATGCTGGCATGGTGGGAGGCTCCCGCTGTGTGACGGCGTCTCTTCGTCTGACGGTTCTTAAATAACGGGGGGCGGGGCCATCCGGTGACCCCGCCCCCCTCTGACGCACGGTGACTTGAGGGACTTCCCTGTGACGTCACGGGGAATGCCACAGGGAAGTCCCGTCATGTCACCGTGCGTCAGAGGGGGGCGGGGCCACCGGGTGGCCCCGCCCCCCGTTATTTAAGAACCGTCAGACGAAGAGACGCCGTCACACAGCGGGAGCCTCCCTCCATGCCAGCATGGCTGCGGAGCGGCCCGGAGAAGACATGAAGAAGAGAAGAAGGAAGAAGAGAAGAAGGAAGAAGAAGATGAAGAAGAAGATGAAGAAGAGAAGAAGATGAAGAGAAGAGCGGGAGCCTCCCCCCCATGCCATGGGTGCGGAGCGGCCCGAGGAGAAGAAGATAGAAGACGCCGCGGAGAAGATGCTGGACGAGAACGCCGGAGGAAGAACCAGAAGAGCCAGAAGAACCAGAAGAAGATGAAGGAAGAAAGAAGAAAGAAGAAGCATTTAAATAAAGGAATTGTCAAAAACTGTCTCTTGTCATTTTTAACATTTTTGACAGTTTTTTAGTGAAATGGTAGGGGTAAGTACCCCCTTACCATTTCACACAGGGGGGGGGCCGGGATCTGGGGGTCCCCTTGTTAAAGGGGGCTTCCAGATTCCGATAAGCCCCCCGCCCGCAGACCCTCACAACCACCGGCCAGGGTTGTGAGGATGAGGCCCTTGTCCTCATCAACATGGGGACAAGGTGTTTTGGGGGGCTACCCCAAAGCACCCTCCCAATGTTGAGGGCATGTGGCCTGGTACGGTTCAGGAGGGGGGGGGGGCCGCACTCTCGTCCCCCCCTCTTTTCCTGCGGCCTGCCAGGTTGCGTGCTCGGATAAGGGTCTGGTATGGATTTTTAGGGGGACCCCACGCCGTTTTTTTTTTTTTTTTTGGCGCGGGGTTCCCCTTAAAATCCATACCAGACCTGAAGGGTCTGGTATGGAATTTAGGGGGAACCCCACGTCAATTTTTTTTTTCAATTTTGGCTGGGGTTCCCCTTAATATCCATACCAGACCTGAAGGGCCTTGTATGGAATTTAGGGGGACCCCCACATCATTTTTTTTTTTTTATTTTGGTTCGGGGTTCCCCTGTGGGGAATTCCCATGCCGTTTTTATCAATGAACTTCTATGTGTATTGTCGGCAATGCAATAGCCGCGGCTAGTTTTAAATGAGTTTTTTCCTTCCAAATGTCATTTTGCTGTCAGACTGTTCTAAACACAGGAAACATGCGCCCCTTTACAGGCATACTATAGACACCCCCCAGGTACGAAATTTAAAGGGATATTACACTTTTATTGTTTGACTTTAAGCATTAATAAAATCACTGCTCCTGAAAAAACGTCCGTTTTTAAAACTTTTTTTTGCATTGATCCATGTCCCCTGGGGCAGGACCCGGGTCCCCAAACACTTTTTATGACAATAACTTGCATATAAGCCTTTAAAATTAGCACTTTTGATTTCTCCCATAGACTTTTAAAGGGTGTTCCGCGGCATTCGAATTTGCCGCGAACACCCCAAATTGTTCGCTGTTCGGCGAACTTGCGAACAGCCAATGTTCGAGTAGAACATGAGTTCGACTCGAACTCGAAGCTCATCCCTAGTAACAAAGTGCGAAAGTGAAGTTTTACCTCACGTGCAAATATAAAGCTGATAGTAACTTGTAGGTCAGATAACAACGTGAGCAATATACAACAACAAAAGGACAAACAAATCAGGAAAGTTTGTCACAGGTAGGTGAAAATGTCCATGTAAGACAGCAAAAAAAAAAAACTGCAACTAAAACTGTCTGTGATAAACCAAAAAAATAGGAGATTCTTCAGTAAAATGAAATAAAGTCCCATGTGTAGATGATGCCTGTAGATGATAGTAAATCAACCACTGTATGTGAGAGGAATAACCTCTTCATAAGATATTTGCTGCATCGAGATGGAAGTATTGAAGGAATGGGTACGCTTACCATGAGAAGTGGACACACTCACCATACGGTGGTGAGTCAATCAGGTGTTTGGATTCAACAATCTGGCAGATATTTGATGGGAGGAGCTGGTGTAGAGATACGCCTCAATACTTCTGTCAAAATCCGTGGTAAGCAAATGGTGTAGCTAGGACAGCCCAGCTAACGAACTTGGACTCCCATCCGATGGTCACACTTGATAGGATGTACGAACTCCAAATGGTGTCACATCAAACCATAAAAAGAAAAGAAGAGAAGGCCTCCACAAATAAAAATTTATTAAAACAGCAAAAGCTTAACAGTACAATCCACCTAGTCGGGTGGGTACAGGGAGTGATCACATAAAAAGTAAAGACTAAAAAACAGGATCGTGTGGTGTCAGAAAGCACAAAGGCTCAGCAACCCATGTAATGCTTGAGTATGTTTTTGGCATAAGTTAGTAATTGTGAATTAACCCTTTAAACCAGGAACAATGGGGACATTTTTTGGTGAAGAGCAGGTACTATGAGGGACAACTCTGGATTGAAGGTGAGTATTGTAGCCAGAGATACTCATTTATTTATTTATTTATTTATTTTAGACATTCCCATGGAGGTTTTTAAAAATTAAAATTAGATTAGAGTTGAACTGTACACATTTCTATTAAGTTTGTCCTTTTACTTAGAGGTCACTTGATGACAAATCCCTGTGTTCTCATACACCTATTTGATGTATTCACTATCCGTCTCCATTTAAAGATCACTGGCTAATATATGTTCTTTCGAATTCAACCTCCTATGAGCTCGTTCTAGCCTTTGTCTTAAGTACTATTCATTCAGTGTCGCCTTTACTCTTTCTTCTGTCAGTTCTGATCTGCTCCTTGTCAAACCCTATTCATTGCTGATACGCTTCTCTTTTTGTATCTGCATTATATATTTATTTGACTCTACAGCTGTCCATCCAGCTGTGCACAAACCCTGTCCATCAATCATTTCAGTTCCTGCCAAAAGTCTTGTCACTTTCTTTCCTGATTAATCATTTTTTCTATGCCTTTAATCCATCATCCTTTCTTCTAATTATTTTCTGTAAAGTTTTGGGCTTCTCTTGGTCCCCCACCTCTTGTTGACCACTGATCACTAATGAGAAATAAATATTAGATGTGAGCTAAAGTGGAATCTATAAAAGAGTGCCTAAAGTATACAGGTAAAAACAGACACCTGGTTGAAAGAGTCAAAACAATTATGTTGAGCTCAACATCGTTAGACTAAACTGGTACTAGCGGTGGGCAGGTATAATTTCATTCTGCTATAGGTGACAACGTCTCTTTGTTTGGTGGCTGTTTTGTTGAGTTAAGGATAAGTTTTATCAATGCAATAATATATTCATTAAAGCTGAACTTCAAGCAAAACAAACATTGTCTAAATATTTTCCATGTGTATTGTTAGCTTAATTTTGGTGTCTTTTGGGTATTTCATCTTTAATATGTCCAGTAATTTATCTTCTATACTTTGCCTTAAAGAAGTTGTAACCCTAAAAAAAAAAGAAAAGGAACCTGTTCCTTTAAAGCATGTTAAAATGCACAGTGCTTGTGCGGTGTCATTTGTCCCTTTCTATGCTATAAAAAACCTGGTTAATCCTGCCTGTTCCTTTGTCCCCCTAGGTGTGCTGACCACAGTAATCATAACTGGTGATCCCTGATACCGTGGTCAGTTTACGTGCCTCTGTCAGCCAGCAGTCTCTCCCTGCCTGCCAACTCTTGTGTGTGAGCCGATATCCAAACCCGTGCTTCCCCATCCTTCCTGCTACTATTCCGTGTGGCAGTAAAGTTAGTGCTCACAATTACTGCCAGCCCCTCTGTTATAACAAGATATAAAACACTGTGCATGTGTTTTCTTTAAAATTCTGCAGCTAAATGCATTATTCCAGGTCACCGATGTGTGGTCACATGACTGCCTGGCTGACATCAGAGGTGGCTGACATCCTTAGATAGGGGAAGAAGAGTGGTGGGCGGTCATGTGACTGCACATCGGTGATGTGAAAAAAGGTATTTAGCAACAGAATTAAAAAAAAACTCATACACTTTGTAGTATAGCTTGTTATAACAGAGGGGCTGGCAGTAATTGTGAGCACTGACTTTACAACCACTTTAATGCAGGAGTTTTCTGCAATAAAGACCAGTCACTGCTGCTCCCACATCTTGTCATCTTGTGCAGGGTGACCGGTCTTGTATCTGCCCCCTGCAGATTTTTGCAGGCAGCCTGTAATGGGGGTACCAGTTGAATCCTACTCACAGCTTTGCGCTCTCCAAGGGCTATGTGCAGCATATGTCACTGCTTTGTTTACAATGTGGGCATGTTTTTTACAACTTGGTGACAGGCACTACACTGTCAGAACCGCTGTGTGCACAGCCGGGCCAGAGCCTAATAGCACTCAGCTTCTCTGGAAGGCAGTGCCAAATTACCAAAAAGGCAGAGTGGGCCCCACGCCATTTAAGAGCCTTGTGACAACAGATCAAAATACTGTATATACTCGAGTATAAGTCGAGTTTTTCAGCACATTTTTTTGTGCTGAAAGTGCCCCCCTCAACTTATACTCGAGTCAAGCACTTTTCTGCAGCAAAAAATTTCATTTTCTGAACTGACTTTGGGGCCCCATATCTCAGGGCCGCTTGGTGCTAGGAACCCCAAATTTGGTGTGCAGACCCAGTGGAACTAGTACCACAACATATCCTAGCACCAAGTCGCCTCGAGATACGGGGCCCCAAAATCGGTTCGGAAAATGTCATTCTCTGCTGCAGAAAAGTGCTTGACATTTTCTGAACCAATTATTGGGGCCCTGTATCTCGGGGCCACTTGGTGCTAGAAACCCCAGCGTTGAATATTTTATGGCGCTACTGGGTTTGCACACCAAATTTGGAGTTCCTAGCACTAAGTGGCCCCGAGATACGGGGCCCCAAAATCGGTCAACTGTGTCCATCTGCGGCAATGTAATTTCAGGACCGTTTGGGTTCAGAGACCCAAATTTTGGCTACAGCTAGGGGGCATCTAGGAACCCTTAACTACCGAGTTTGAAGTTCGGGGGACCTATGGCTGCAAATGGGCACAGTAAGGCATGCAAATGGGCACAGTGAGGCTGCAAATGGGCATTGTTGACCCTCTTTTCCACTTACAGTAGCTGTGCGTTTCTCACCCTCGTCTTATACTCGGGTCAATACGTTTTTCCCATTTTTTTGTGGTAAATTAGGGCCTCGACTTATACTCGGATCGACTTATACTCGAGTATATACGGATATTGGTTTCTTAAATTTTATTTACAAAAGATAGAAAAAAATCAATCAACTCAAAGCAGCAAAAACTTTATCTTAAAAACTCTATAAAGAAAATACTGTATTATTGTAATGTACCCAAAAACAACTTAAAGTACATAAACCATAAATATCGGGTCACATTCCAGTTTTTTTCTTTAAAGCTCATCTTCTTTGATCTGTCAGCTCGTAAAAAAAATTTGGTGCAATGTACATATAATGTACAGTAGTAATGGTCATCTCCATCCAGCCAGCGATGTGCACACTACACATTTCAAAGTTATCCCACTGGAGTGAGCACATGAAAAACTTCTAGAAACCTAAGAGGGGGCCCCAAGGTTTGACTGTCTAGGTACCTCCTCAGAGTTGAATCCAGCACTGCTGGAAGGCCCAACTGCTGTGGGAAACACATCCTAGATTTCTACCTGAGTATTTCAGTTCCAGTGGGGTGGCCCTTTGTCCTTGGACCTTGGATTCCTTCAGCTTCTCACCTGTGTTGGCAGAGCGACCATGGATTTTACAAAAGTAACTGTGTTCTGAACTGGTTTATTGAAGTAGTGATTCTAAGTTTGATTCTATGTTATTATAGAGACTTCTAGAGGTTGTGCAATGCAGCCACATATTAACATTATTGAATTAACCACTTGGCTACCGGGCACTTACACCCCCTTCCTGCCCAGGCCATTTTTCATCTTTCAGCGCTGTCGCACTTTGAATGACAATTGTGCGGTCATGCTACACTGTACCCAAACTCATTTTTTTATCATTTTCTTCACACAAATAGAGCTTTTAGTGGCATTTATTCAATGCTGGGTTTTTTATTTTTTACTAAAAAAAAAAAAAGACGAAAATTTTTTTTACTTAGTTTCTGTCAGTAAATTTTGTAACTAAGTAATTTTTCTCCTTCACTGATGTGCGCTGATGAGGTGACACTAATGGTCACTGATAGGCTGAACTGGTGGGCATTGATGAGGTGGCACTTATGGGCACTGATGAGGCGACACTTATGGGCACTGATTAGGTGGCACTGATGAGGGGGCACTAATATGCTGCACTTATGGGCACTGATAGGTGGCACTGATATGTGGCACTAATGAGCACTGATAGGCAGCACTGATGGGCACTGTTAGGTGGCACTGATAGGCACTAATAGGCAGCACTGGTGGGCACTGATAGGCAGCACTGGTGGGCACTGATAGGCGGCACGGATAGGCGGTACTGATGGGCATTGATGTGTGGCACTGATGGTCGACACTGGTGGGCATTGATTGACAGCAGTAATGGGCATTGATGGGCAGCACTGATAGGCAGCACTGATAGCCAGCACTGACTGTCATCGCTAATGGGCACTGATTGGTGGCACTTGTGGGGAGTGGTGGGCACTGATTGCTGCCACTGGTGGGCACTGATTGCTGCCACTGGTGGGCAATGGTGGACACTGATTGGTGACACAGTTGGTACTATATTTTAATCAGGGCACTAATGATCAGTGCCCTGATCACATCACTAGATGTCCCCTGTGAGGAGATGCCGCTGATCGGCTCTCCTTACCACACACTCTGTCAGTGTGAGGGGAGGAGCGCTGATTACCAGCATATTCGTGTTTACATGTGACCGGTTGTGATTGGACACAGCCGATCACATGGTTAAAGAGCCCCAGACACGGCTCTTTACAGAGATTGTGGTCACACCGTGTCCTGGCAACACAGAGCGGCCACGATTGCTGCGCTGCGCTCCCCCGCGGGCGCGCCCAAGTGGGCACGCCCCAGTAGGCACGCGAGAGCGGCTGTTTTGGGACACTATCATATGAGGGCAGCAAGCAGTTAAAGAAATTTTGTTGTAAAAAGTCCATGTTTGTGCAGCTTTCATTATTCTGTATGTATGTATTTTTTGCCATCCTGAACATGTTCTGCAGAATTGCTTCTAGCTTTGCACCTGTTAAGGCCCCTTTCACACTTATACGACTTGTCCCACGATTTTGTACTGCAAAATCGTATGACAAGTCATTCTCCATGATTTTCAATGACTACCATTCATATTGGCACGACTTTAAGTCGTGTCGACTTGAATGTAGTCCCTGCACTACTTTGGTCCAACTTCTATGCGAGTTGTACTCCATAGACCTCAATGTTAAACCCTCAAGTAGCATGCAAATCGTGCCTGAATAATATAGACACGATTTAAGTACGACTTTGTAAGCACAAGCCTGGCTCGCTGATCGGGAAAGGAAAACTTTTTTTCCTTTTGCGATGAGCGACAGGCAGTGCTGACAGCTGTCTGGTATGAATCCTGAGGGGGAACGCCGCGCCAAGTTTTAAATGAAAAAAACGGCGTGGGTTCCCCCCCAGGGGCATACCAGGCCCTTAGGTCTGGTATGGCTCTAAGGGGAACCCCCTACACTGAAAAATCGGCGTGGGGTCCCCCCAAAATCCATACCAGATCCTAATCCGAACACGCAGCCTGGCCGGTCAGGAATGGGGGTGGGGACGAGCGAGCGCCCCCCCTCCTGGATCGTACCAGGCCGCATGCCCTCAACATTGGGGGGTGGGTGCTTTGGGGCACCCTGCGGGGCCCCCCACCCCAAAGCACCTTGTCCCCATGTTGATGAGGACAAGGGCCTCTTCCCGACAACCCTGGCCGTTGGTTGTCGGGGTCTGCGGGTGGGGGGCTTATCGGAATCCGGGAGCCCCCTTTAATAAGGGGGCCCCCAGATCCCGGCCCCCCACCCTATGTGAATGAGTATGGGGTACATGGTACCCCTACCCATTCACCTAGGGAAAAAAGTGTCAATAAAAAGCACACTACACAGGTTTTTAAAGTAATTTATTAGGCAGCTCCGGGGTCTTCTTCCGACTTCGGGGGTCCTCTTCCGACGGTCTTCTACCGACTTCGGGGGTCCTCTTCCGACTTTGGGGGTCTCTCCGGCGTCTTCTCCCAGCGTCCGCATCTTCTGCCGGCTCCACTGCTATCTTCTGCCGCTCTTTTGCCAGCGGTGGCCTGGACTTCTGGATCGTCTTCTTCCCTCTTCTCTTCCAGAGATGTTGACACGACGCTCTCTCCAGCTGCAATGGTCTCTGAACGCTCCGCAACGGACTTATATAGGCGGTGTCCCCGCCCCCTTATGCCGTCACAGTCCCTGGGCCTGCTGGGACTGTGACGTTTTAGGAGGCGTGGTCACCGGGTGATGACCACGCCCCCTTATGACGGCACAGTCCCAGCATGCCCCGGGACAGTGACCTCATAAGGGGGCGGGGTCACTGCCTATATAAGTCCATTGCGGAGCGTTCAGAGACCATTCCAGCTGGAGAGAGCATCGTGTCAACATCTCTGGAAGAAAAGAAGAAGGCAGAAGTCCGGGACACCGCTAGCAATTGAGCTACAGAAGATAGCGGAGGAGCCGGCAGAAGATCAGGACACTGGGAGGAGACGCCGGAGGGACCCCCGAAGTCGGAAAAGAACCCCCGAAGTCGGAAGAAGACCCCCGAAGTCGGAAGAGGACCCCCGAAGTCGGAAGAGGACCCCGGAGCTGCCTAATAAATTACTTTAAAAACCTGTGTAGTGTGTGTTTTATTGACACTTTTTTCCCTAGGTGAATGGGTAGGGGTACCATGTACCCCATACTCTTTCAAATAGGGTGGGGGGCCGGGATCTGGGGGCCCTCCTTATTAAAGGGGGCTCCCGTATTCCGATAAGCCCCCCACCCACAGACCCTGACAACCAACGGCCAGGGTTGTCGGGAAGAGGCCCTTGTCCTCATCAACATGGGGACAAGGTGCTTTGGGGTGGGGGGGCCCCGCAGGGCGCCCCCTATGCCCCAAAGCACCCACCCCCCCATGTTGAGGGCATGCGGCCTGGTACGGTCCGGGAGGGGGGGGCGCTCGCTCATCCCCACCCCCATTCCTGACCGGCCGGGCTGCGTGCTCGGATAAGGGTCTGGTATGGATTTTGGGGGGACCCCCATGCCGTTGACGTAGGGGGTTCCCCTTACAATCCATACCAGACCTAAGGACCTGGTATGCCCCAGTTTTTTATTTAAAACTTGGCGTGGAGTTCCCCCTTATGATTCATACCAACTACTGAATGTTTTCATTTATTAATGCCAAGAATGTGACAAAGTCGTACAAAGTAGTACTGCTCCCAAATCGCGGTAAAATCGCGGCAAATCGCTGTAAAATCACAGCAAAATCGCGGCCGCGAAATCGCGGTAAAATTGCGCGACTTTGAAGTCGTATAAGTGTGAAAGGGGCCTAAGCAAACTATAAAAGGAAACTGTTAAGCAAAGTTATCCTCTGTCTGATCATTCAGGCAGTTACCTATTCTGTTAAAAATGTAGGTCAGCTGGCTTAGAAGAGCTAATAAAGCCCATGGATAAGCCAGCTTCCACACTATAAAAGGGTGAGATTACAGCAGCCGTATTGACAATGTGCTTTATCTGTGATAGAGAAAGCATAGACAGTACAGCTGACAAACTGCATAGGAAGAGATTAGTGTAGGGCTTGTAGGTATTTCAGGTCTGGTGGGCCTTGTTTACACAGGCAGTCCAGGTTCAGTAAAAATAGGCGGTTGAGCCACAGTTTTACTACCCCCTGACTGTCCAAAAGCAAGTTAACATGTTCACCAGCCATGTTAGTACAAACTGGCTCAGATGTAGTGCAGCAAAAATGATAGTACAGGTTGCGTTGAAAAGACAGTATGGCAGCCAAACGTCACCAATTCAGTGTGATCCAACCGTGTGTGATGAACGCTGTTGCACTACGGTGCTGTGGGTTTTCAAGGGTTAAAAGAGCTGTCTGGGTGGCAACTTATTGCCTCTGAGCCGCCTGCAAAATGCCTCTGAGAAACTGACCCTCTCACTTTTCAGAGGGGCGGCAATGATGGCTGAAAGTGTAAACAAGTCCTTAAAGTAGAAGTAAACCTTCAATGACTGTCATGTAGGTAACAAAATGTTGTATATCCTTCATTAAATGTAATGATGATGATGCCCTGCAGCTTCTTTACAGCCTGTCTCTGTTCATGTGTACTACAGTTATAGCAGGCTGCTTGTAGTTTTTCACAGGGGATATTTCCTAGTGGCCTTTTTTTTTTAATAACAACAGTAGAATGCCTGGTAATAGTAATTGCCAGGCAATAGTAATTAGCACATCAGCTTAGAGTTTCTATTTCTAGAGCTATGACCAGCAGCTGCGAGTCCATAAGGGGCGCCCCCCTAATCTCCATGCACTGGCCCTTAATCTCCATGTGGGGCACCGGACACATGGATGGATTTCTATGAGTTTTTTTTAAACACATGATTAGAGCCTGAGGCTCCAATTGGCTTCAAAAAGCTCTACGCCCCGAGCCCACCCACTTGTGACATTAGTGAATTAACATTTGCTATTGTCTTTTTGCTTCTGCTCCTGGCCAATCAGCATAGGAAGCGGGTCCCAAGCCCGGATTGGCTGGGAGGAGAAGTGAACGGATTGGCCAGGAGGAGAAGCTGGATGGGGTAAGTGCGGGTGGGCAAGCAGGGTAGGGGGGGTTTGTTTGCCCCCCCCAAATTGAAATGGAGCACCCGCTGTCACTGGCTATGACAGAACAATTTACAGGGGCAGTGTGTTGTTACTTTTTCTAATCTAAAGTGTCCAAAAAAGAAACTTTTCTATCAGTATCACTAGCTTTTATTTTCATTAAAACAAGAATAGGCTAAATTATATTATGTTAAAGCTAATTTTAGTGGTTGGGTTTACATTCACTTTAGCAAACTATGCTTGAGCCCTTTGAATTTAAATGCTGGAGTACATTTTATCACATGCCCTGCTTGTGTGCCCAGTTCTGTACACCCAAAAATCATTTTAGGGACTGATGTCTGTCAGCAATAACTGGTTAATAGTTAGCTCTTAAATTGTCAGCACCTTGGCTACTTTATTTATTATAACTTTTAGATTGTTGTCATTAAAGAGCATTAGGCAGTTGTTACTGACAGTCCATTTGGGAGCTGCCTTTTTTCACAGCATCTCAGTGCATCATTTAAAAAAAAATGTAAATACACAGTACACTTAAAACCCAGCACACAACCTCACCCTAAGTGCACCGCAACTCACTGCCGTACACCCCATGTATCCAATTTTTAAAACATATCCCAGCTAGAGTTCTTAAAGGAGAAGTCCAGCCTGAGCTTGTTTGGCTGGGCTTCTCCTATCGATCACAGGAGTGCAATTTGTTTTGTGACACTTTTTTTTTGTGACAACGTCACTGGAATCAGTCCAGGCACCGCATCATCACGACAATAAAGTCTGCATCCACCAGACCCGTCTCAGCCTCTCAACGAGCCATTGAGAGCCTGAGACGGCCGCTTCCTGCCCCTCAGTGGCGGCCTGTCCACAGGGGGTGCATGGGTGCCGCACCCCCCCATCTATTCACAAAAAAAAACCACACCAAAAACCCCATCTTAAAACTTCACCAGCTGCCACTCCACAGCTCAGCGCTCCAGTGAGTGTGGGGGGCAGAGCTGAGAGCTACTGACTGACAGGCAGCAGCTCTCTGCTTGGGGAGCTGGGTGAACTGAGCCATCGGCGATGTTCGATGGCTCAGTTCTCAGTGAAGAGACGGCAGGGGACAAATGCAGCATCGGACCAAGGTAAGTATGATTAGGGGTAAAAAAAACAAAAAAACATTTAGGCCTCTTTCACACGAGGGATCCGTATGTCCGTTTTTCATCCTTCCGTTTTCGGATGAAAAACGGACATACATGTATCCCTATGGAGCGTCGGATGTCAGCGGTGACATGTCCGCTGACATCCGACGCGCTCCGATCCGAAAAATGTAACGGAGGAAAAACCTACTTTTTCCTCCGTTTTCGGATCGGATCGGATGACGACGGACACTACGGACCGTCATCATCCGATCCCCCCATAGGGGAGAGCGGCGCTCTGACAGGTCCGTCGCTGCACAGCGTGCAGAGATGCACCTGTCATCTTCCTGCTCAGCGGGGATCGGCGGAGCTATCCCCGCTGAGCAAGCGGATGTTCACGGGGCGGATCATGACTGATCTGCCCCGTGTGAAAGAGCCCTTACTTATCTTTTAAGCATGGTTTGATGAAAAATGGTCAGCACATGAATGTGATAAGATAGAAGGGCTAAAATGTGACTAGACAGAGAAGGAATTTGTTTTTCTACATAGGAAACTCTATATGTAAATTCTAACAATACGTTTGTCTTATTTTTCCCTTTTGTTCTGTTATAATATATTGCTTCCAATGGTATATTTATCTGTTTGACAATTGCAATAAAATAGCTGTTCATCCAGACAGAAATCGTGTGAGCTGATAACTCCCATCTTTACAAATCTGAATGCATACAATATCACAATATACAGCAACAGTGTCATTTTTTTCCCTTTTCATTTTTTTTTTAATTGAATGTCCAACTGACAACTTTTGATTAGGTAAAAGTTACCACCCCTGTCAAATTTTATTGCTGTCTGGGTCCCCACTAGTTATATTTACCCTTTCTCTTATTTATCATGGCAGCTTGTAGGCGAAGGTTGTACTCAACCTTCAGACACCATGTCATATACAGTGGACAATGGAAATAGTTAGTAGTATGGGGTGGTCTCCCAACGAAGTTCCAGTTCGAATTTTGGGTTTTTCACAAACACCTAGTCCCCCGGGTGCAGCAGGAGCAGTTCCAGAGTGGCTTCTTTGAGAGTTTTGGTGGCGTTTGAGAACAATCTTCTTAGCCTTCCTCAGCCATTCTCATTGTTTTTGTACCCAGTCCTTGGGTATGCGGGGGACAGTACACTCTGTGGTGTAACAAGTCTACCAGCAACTGTCCACTATGTCCAAACATCAAGAAGATGTGTGTCCCCTGGCCCGGTGCACCATGTTTTTGTAGACCCAAATAACATCTCCCACATTTTGATACCAAAAGTCCCATTGCCCTATGATAGTGTCTGCAGCATACCTAATAGTGTGTAATTAAAACACTCATAGACCCTATTGCCCTGGGGGTGATATGAGTTGGTATAAGATTTAGAAATTCCACTTAGGTGACACAATTCAAAGAATACCTGGGATTCAAAATTAGGGCCTTGGTCTGATAGAATGTATTACCCATAATGTTGTACCACATGGCTCCAGAACAGTCCGGTAGTGGTCACAGAGGTCTAATCCTTGGTGGGTACCACCACTGCAAATTTCCAGAAGTGGTCCATGATTACTAATGCATAACAGAACTTGAACAAGGAGGCTGTCATGGTTAGGAAGCCAATTGTGGCCTTATGTACGGTGCAGGGGTATACAGTGGGGCAAAAAAGTATTTAGTCAGCCACCAATTGTGCAAGTTCTCCCACTTAAAAAGATGAGAGAGGCCTGTAATTGTCATCATAGGTATACCTCAACGATGAGAGACAAAATGTGGAAACAAATCCAGACAATCACATTGTCTGATTTTTGAAAGAATTTATTTGCAAATTATGGTGGAAAATAAGTATTTGGTCACCTACAAACAAGCAAGATTTCTGGCTCTCACAGACCTGTATCTTCTTCTTTAAGAGGCTCCTCTGTCCTCCACTCATTACCTGTATTAATGGCACCTGTTTGAACTTGTTATCAGTATAAAAGACACCTGTCCACAACCTCAAACAGTCACACTACAAACTCCATTATGGTGAAGACCAAAGAGCTGTCAAAGGACACCAGGAACAAAATTGTAGACCTGCACCAGGCTGGGAAGATTGAATCTGCAATAGGCAAGCAGTTTGGTGTGAAGAAATCAACTGTGGGAGGAATAATTAGAAAATGGAAGACTTACAAGACCATTGATAATTTCCCTCGATCTGGGGCTCCATGCAAGATCTCACCCCGTGGGGTCAAAATGATCACAAAATTGGTGAGCAAAATCCCAGAACCACACGGGGGGGACCTAGTGAATGACCTGCAGAGAGCTGGGACCAACGTAACAAAAGCTACCATCAATAACACACTACGCTGCCAGGGACTCAGATCTTGCAGTGCCAGACGTGTCCCCCTGCTTAAACCAGTACATGTCCAGGCCTGTCTGAGTTTTGCTAGAGAGCGTTTGGATGATCCAGAAGAGCATTGGGAGAATGTCATATGGTTAGATAAAACCAAAGTAGAACTGTTTGGTAGTAACACAACTCGTCATGTTTGGAGGAGAGAGAATACTGAGTTGCAACCAAAGAACACCATACCTACTGTGAAGCATGGGGGTGGCAACATCATGCTTTGGGGCTGTTTCTCTGCAAAGAGAACAGGGCGACTGATCCGTGTACATGAAAGAATGAATAGGGCCATGTATCGTGAGATTTTGAGTGCAAACCTCCTCCCATCAGCAAGGGCATTGAAGATGAAACGTGGCTGGGTCTTTCAGCATGACAATGATCCCAAACACACTGCCCGGGCAACGAAGGAGTGGCTTCGTAAGAAACTTTTTAAGGCCCTGGAGTGGCCTAGCCAGTCTCCAGATCTCCACCCTATAGAAAACCTTTGGAGGGAGTTGAAAGTCCATGATGCCCAGTGACAGCCCCAAAACATCACTGCTCTAGAGGAGATCTGCATGGAGGAATGGGTCAACATACTAGCAACAGTGTGTGACAACCTTGTGAAGACTTACAGAAAACATTTGACCTCTGTTATTGCCAACAAAGGATATATAACAAAGTATTGAGATGAACTTTTGATATTGACAAATACTTATTTTCCACCAGAATTTGCAAATAAATTCTTTCCAAATCAGACAACACACATTTTGTCTCTCATAGTTGAGGTATACCTATGATGACAATTACAGGCCTCTCTCATCTTTTTAAGTGGGAGAACTTGCACAATTGGTGGCTGACTAAATACTTTTTTGCCCCACTGTACATTTATGACAGGCTTGTTGTACACCCCCTGATAGCTCAGGGCAATAAAAGTACTGAGTCCTGACATGTGCTTCAGTGCGGTCCACCTCAAAGTATCTAATGGCTGCATGCATCTCTCCACAAACCTGTAGAATGTGCAACTTGGGGACCACTATTTGCAGAATGTCCCATTGCTCAGTAGCAATATGAGCTCTACAGTAAAGCACATTGTCTTGGATTTCCAGTCCATCCCACTGCTACAGCAGAATCCTAGACTTGTTGGACAATCCCTGACATTCATGACAAGTGGGCTTCTGAGGTCTAGAGAAGAATTGCTGTACCAGGGAAGGGTCCTTTTGCTGGAGGATGGCCTATTCAGCCAAGGTGAAGACTTTGGTCATATCTGGGAGTGGATCTGCTTGTTGCCTCTTGGACATACACACAGGGGAGAACTGATTGGACAGGACAGAGGCTAATTCCAAGTCTTCCTGACTCAAGTCTACATCTCTGGTGGGTTTTTCCACTGGGTACAAACAGGGAGCATCAGCATTGTCATTGAGCCTTGCCGGCTTGTAGTCTACGTTATAATTAAAACCGGGCTAGCCATGCAACCCATCTTTGCTTCAAGGCTCCAAGTTTCGCAAAGTCCAAGTAGGGAAGGGGGTTGTTATCTTTGTAGACCTTGATTGCAGCCCCTGTGAGATATTAAGCAAATTTATTGATAGCCTACACAAAGGCTAACAGCTTCAGCTAAAATGAGCTATAGCTAAGGCGGTTTTGCTCAGAGGGTCTGAGGCTGTGACTTGCATAGGCAATCACTTGCACATCAATTTTGCTCTTGAGCAAGTGTAGTACCCAGGCCTTGCAGGCTCCCATTTGTATAGACCCGGAATGGGCTTAGAATAGCAGACATCAAGCTTTGCTTCAGAGTGTCAAAAGCTTGCTGCTGCGGCTCCCGCCATTGGGTTTCGATGGAAAGCAATGGCCTTTCCTTTTTCCCTTTAATTTTGGTTGGATCAGGACAAACGTCTCTTGCCTCAACAACATGCCCTAGATATTGGATCTTCTGCTGCATCAAGCGGCACTTACTGAGTTTCAGCTTCAACCCATACTGGGAGAGCCAAGTAAACACCTTGTCCAGATGTGATCCTCAAAGGTTTTACAAAAGATGATAATATCATCTAGATAGATCAGGAGGGTCTCAAAGTTGTAATCTTTTAGGTACCACTCCATCATCCTTTGGAAAGTACAGGGGCATTGGTTAGTCCAAAAGGCATGCAAATTAATTTGTATAGTCCCAATAAGGTGATAAAAGCAGGTTTTCTTGGTCCTGCTCTCTCACTGGGACCTACCAGTAGTCACTAACCAAATCCATGGCGAAGAAGTAACAAACCTGATCCAACGTCATGAGCGACTTTTCTCCCGAGACAGCAGGTAGGCATCCTGGTGGATGTAGGCATTGAGTTTGTGTGAAACATATATATATATATGTGGGAGATAGAATCACTGACTAAGGTATAAAGATCATAAAAAGTCACGTCCAGACGAAGCTACGCCCACTGAAGTAAGCGAAACGCGTTGACTTTTTATGATCTTTATACCTTAGTCAGTGATTCTATCTCCCACATATATATATATATATATGTTTCTCAGAAATTCTAATTAGTATAGTTAGGTGATTTGCACATTGGGAAGCATAGACACTGGTGATCACCAGACAGGTCATACATTTTTTTTTTTTTCCCCCGGGGATTACCCGCAGGAAATCAGCACAGCACGGTGAATCCCTTTTCTTGGGCAATGCCTAATTACCCTTCCATGGATTTTCCTAATTGATTTATTTTTAATAATCAGTGCTGTCCTCTTTCCTTTGCGGGTAAAAGCTTACTAGTTGACGTCCGGGCTTGTGTTGTGTGTGTGTGTGGAAGTGGGGTGCCCTCTCCTTGTAAAACCCATACAAGGACAGTACAAATGTTTTGCATGTTGGTGTGTTTGTCTGTGTTTGTACGTATTTTTAGAACTTCCGGGTAACTCACCCCCAGTATGAGACCCGTGAATAATATTGTATGGAGCTGTATTGTTTTTTTCACATATGATGAATTATCATTATTATTAAAATAAATTTTGTATTTTTTTGAACCAAGTGATCTTAATTTCTGCTGCATAGGTAGCCACTTCTTTGAGCTTTGGTAGCGCTACCAAAACTCTTGATATATATATGTGTATGTACATTGCCTACTCATTTTGTCTGCCGTCTGCCTTCTCTGTGGTAGGCTTCATAGGCTCTGATCACATTGAGCCTAGCTTTGTTGGACATTGATGGGAAGTTCCTGGAGATCATCCTCCTCCCTGGGAACCTCTAGTTTAAAAGTTGACAAGAGGTAACCTTTTTCTCAGGGAGGCCACAGCTCCTGGACAGATGCCCATAGTGCACACACCAGCAGCATCTCCAGTCTTCATCTGGGTGTCTCCACAGCAGATTTCCACCCTTGGAGAATTGTGCCAACTCCTGCTTGACTGTAAACATTTCCTGTCACATGGATGCCACATTTTGTCTCCGCTCCCATATAACTGTTTGCAGGGCAGACGGTAAAGGGGCTAAAGCACTGTAATAGTGGCTTCTGCATCTCCCTATTCTCAGACCACAACATCATTGAAAGTAAATGAGGGCTAAGACCTCACTCATTTCTGCAGAGCTTGTCAGACAGGGCTAATGCCCACCTCTCTATTGAACTGACCTTGTAACAGTTTGTTTGGAGTGCCTCAGGTACACCCCTGTAGGTCTGTCTTCTCTAACCAATCTCTGATGACTTATGCCAAGTTGTGGGGAGGGCCAGCTGGTTGGTAGCCAACGTTGAGTAACAGCACATAGAGACCAAGGAATGTGCACAGTGTATTAGAACAGTTAAACAATGACACTTGATAATAGCAGCACAAGCTCTCCTAGTAGTTATAACAAACTGGCGACGGGCCTAAATATCATGGCCAACTCAGAGTAATGGTTCCTCCCAGTAGGATTATTATAGTCTCTATGTGGTAGAAGGCACAAGAGTAAGCTTATGATACTTTCTAGATAGTATCTGGTGAAGGAGGTGGCTAATAGACAGTGTGGTGGCATAAGTGCTCAGAAAACAGAAGGTAGTTTCGATCCCCAACCCCATGGGGAAAAGGTAAATTGATTGGCACAATCAGGCGTGAAGTCCCTGCTCTGCCCCTCCCCCACCGGGACCATTCCCTGCTCTAGTCACACTGTCCCTCACCAGAAAGTTGCTGCCAACTGCAGGGGGATAGTGATGTTCATTAGCACCGCCCTCAATAGAGATAACTGTGGCGTTCATTGAGCGCAGCAGCGTCCAATCAGATGGCTGTTCCCCTGATGACACCTATGGAGGCCTCAGAGGAACAAGAGTTCCCCTTAGCCTCCCTTTCCTCTGCATAGTGGCTGCTAAAACAGTGCCACCTGTGAGGAAAGGCTAAACTGCACCTGCCTACAAGCTAAAAATTCAACTTTTTAAAGTTTTCACCATTACAAGATGATGGTAAATGGTCCAGTGGGAAACCTGTTTTAATAACAACTATTTTTGAGGTGAGTTCCCCTCACTTTGTACAGGCGTTCCCTCATTTCCTGTGGCATCTTTGGACAGCAGTTAAAACGGAAAATTTCCTATCAAATACTTACCGTAATTTTCCTTTCCTGATAGACTCCATGACAACATACGTGTGGGTTAACTCCACCTTCACTCCTCCCCTATATGAGCCCTCTCCCATAAATCTTTGCTCTAAGCCAGCAGCCGTGTTCTGTAACTAGCCTACTCCAGACATTTGGGAGGGAACTCAGGAAAGGAAAATTATGGTAAGTATTTAATAGGAAATTTTCAGTTTTCCCGACAGACTCCATGGCAGCATACGTGTGGGAAATAACTCACCGCACACACCCGGGTGGGAAAAATGTTGAGCAAAGAAAGTTTAACACTGTCAACCAACAGTACTTGTAAACCAAAATTAACTGAAGATAGGGCAGCTGGTTCAACACAGTAATGGGACACAAACGTGTTCATAGACGACCAAGAAGCCACCCTGCAAATTACTTCGGGAGCTACATGATGCAAAGCTGCCCAAGATGTAAACCCACTCCTGGTCGAGTGAGCAGACACTACCTCCAAAGGAGCCAAGCCCTTGGCTCTGTGAGCCTGTTGGATGTCCTAGGCAATCCGTGTTTGATGTGAAGTAAGTAAAGACAGCACAAGCCATTACTGTACAGAGGCCATGTTCAGCACAAGCCATTACTATACAGAAGCCATGATCATTGAATAACAACCAGCAGGAACAGGAAACACCACACAGGAAGTGAGTACAACAGAGATGCACCATAGAGTTGCATTTAAAGAAACACAACATCCATGACAATCCGTGCCACAATCGCCCTAGATGAGGCATGTTTCTCTGTCCTTTCTGGCAAAAGAATGAACAGG
Organism: Lithobates clamitans; assembly: GCA_037952925.1. Taxonomy (NCBI): domain Eukaryota; kingdom Metazoa; phylum Chordata; class Amphibia; order Anura; family Ranidae; genus Lithobates; species Lithobates clamitans. Next base: position 1,382,314 of record JBBGZY010001115.1, read on the forward strand.
CATTCTGAAGCCTGAAGGAAGCTGTAGCTTGTAGATATGACTTTACAATATCTGAGGATATCCCTGTTTACTAGAAATGCACTTTAACCAACGAAGCCACAGCGCGCTTTCTCCCACGCAAGTTGGAACTCTAAGGTTGGCAGAACAATTTCTTGTCTCCCATGAAGACTGATGCACCCTTGGGAATTTAGTCAAGCATAGGTAACAGCACCACTCAACTGGAAAGAACGTAAGAAAGTTCTCCATGACCAGTGAACCAATCTCTAAGGCTTCTTATGCCAACGTGATAACCGGAACAAGGCGAACTTGACAGAGATGGAGACAGCCCTAGAACACTCTGCTCCAATTCCCAAGGGGGTGTTGAGAACAAGAGGGAGACTCCATTGGAAAACCTCTGGTTACTCCAAGGTCTGAGTCTAGCTGCTTCCTTGAAGAATTGTTGGACAGGAAAGATGCCTAGAATGGAAAACACCTGTGAAGACCGATAAAGCTGATACTTGAGCGCCGAGGGAGCTGACCGATAGAGCCAGAACTAAATCCGACTGGAGGAAGCCTAGAATATCTAAAACTTTTAGATCACCACATGATCTGGCAGCAGCAGACATGTGTTGAACAACCTTTACCAGATACTCCCATCAACTTTGTCTGCATTCATTCTTCTAGTATTCAAGAGAGCGGAGATGACTCTGGAAGAGCAGCCAAGAACCTCCAATTTCGAGAACCAGACTGTCAGATGCAACCGTGCTAGTCATGGATGTAGACCTGTACTCAGTGACAGAAGGCCTGGCCTGAAGAGAAGGTGAACTGGGTTCCAGAAGCTGAACTGTGCTAGCAAGGGGAACAATGACCTAATTGGCTGATAAGGCATCACTGCCACTAACACTACAACCTCTGTTCGGAGTCTTCGTAGAAAACCTGAGGTTGACCAGGACTTGAAGAAATGCATAAGTCCTACTGCATTTCCAATGATCCATCAGGGCATCTTCACCTGAAAACCTCCACATGTAGAGACCATTCGTTGTGGACTTTGGAAAAAAAATCCGTTAGAACATTTTGGACTCTGAGAACATACGCTGAGCTGTAGGCTTGATTCTTCTGAGCCCAAGACATAATTGGCTCTGCTTACTGTAATAGAGAACAGGCTGTGAGTCCCTAGGCTGTCTTTTAACGTAGGAGACCGCCGTAGTGTTGACTTACTTAAGAGCACTGACGCTCCCTTTGTTATATGGTGAGAGGCCTAAAATCTGCTTCCTGACTCCCACTGCTGGAGAAATCCCTTCTAGAAAGGCTGCCTTCTCCAGCTTCCACTTGATCCTCAGATCCGTAGACACCATAGTGCAAATCATTTTAGACACTGAAAGGTGCGCAGGTGGGAAGAAGACCGGGCCTAGAGTATTCAGATCCAAAACATCGGAATCCAGAGCAAAGGAAAGATCCAAGATTGACCTAGACCCAAGGCCCACAAGAGACTGAGTGGGCTCCAGGTGTCTCCTTGCCAGATTTAGCAGCCAGACAAATTTTAGGAGCATAGAAAAGACCTGAGCTCTGGGCTCCAGCAGCTGCCCTCTGTCTTGGGACAGTAGAACAAGGACATCCACTTAACTAGGCAGGTGTATACACCTTGTTTTGATAAAGACTATAACAACCAATAAGACCCTGAAAACACACAGGGTGATGTTGAAAGCCCAAATGGCTGGAGCTGGAGATGGTCATGACCTACAGGGAACCAAAGGAACTTGCAGAAGTCTTTTACAATGGGCACATGAAGGTAAGCATCTTAAGTCTATTGGAAGCAAGCCAGTCACCTGGCTGGACTCCCTAAGAATCAGGGACGATGTTTCCACCTTGAACTTTTCCTTTGCTGAAAATTTTCTCAGGTGTGCAAGGTCTAAAACCAGCCTCTGCAAGATGTTCCTCTTCATGACCATAAGAGGGGCGAGCACCTGCCCTGAAATCTCTTGCATTCAGAGACTGGCACAGCAGCAATTTGCGACACCAGCGATTTACGTAAAGCATGAGTATATGCTTTCTTTACCTCAGTGTGAGGCATAATCCATGGTAATGAATCAGAGAAGATGGAGGACTTTTGATGTCCCAATAGTCTGAAGCTGAACTCAGTAGCTTCTTGGATGTCGAGTTCAAGCTTTAGCATACTTCTGAGGGGATATTAGGTCCCCTCACCAGCTCTTCCTAAAATCCCGACCTGGTCTGTAAAAATGTGCGACCCTCGCACGCTCTGATATTTGTTCTCTAGACTGTCCTCTTCTGGCCTAGCCAGTGCTGGTCCTGAGGTAGGACCTCAATTTGCCAACTGTGGCCTGGGCTACGGTGCTATCCAGCTTGCCAAAAGATGAAGCTCCCTAAAAGGGAATGCTACACTACGCCTATTAGAGGTGGGAACAGCAAGCCCAGGCCCCAGCCATAGCATTCACTTTGCCGTAACTGACGAGAGCATAACCCGTGCCACTATGCGGCTGATTTAATTTGGCCTTATCATAAACTACAGAGTTTCTGAAAACGCTCCTAAATACTGCGTCCACATTCTCCATCCACATTTCCATCCTATTCGATATGGCCACAAGAGCCCAGGCAGACTTTCGGGCTATTCACTGCATCTTCCAAGGAAGAGTGACATGCTAGCTCGCTTCATCAAGGCCTCAGCCATTTAGAGAGGCAGCCTTTAGATGTAGGGATGAGCCGAACACCCCCCCCCGGTTCGGTTTGCAGCAGAACATGCGAACAGGCAAAAAATTTGTTGGAACACCCGAACACTGTTAAAGACAATGGGACATAAACGCGAAAAATCAAAAGTGCTAATTTTAAGGGTTAATATGCAAGTTATTGTCATAAAAAGTGTTTGGGGACCTGGGTCCTGCCCCAGGGGACATGTATCGATGCAAAAATAAGTTTTAAAAACGTCCATTTTTTCAGGAGCAGTGATTTTAATAATGCTTAAAGTGAAACAATAAAAGTGAAATATTCCTTTAAATTTTGTACCTGGGGGGGTCTATAGTATGCCTGTAAAGTGGCACATGTTTCCTGTGTTTAGAACAGTCCCTGCACAAAATGACATTTCTAAAGGAAAAAAAGTAATTTAAAAGTACTTGCGGCTATAATGAATTGTCGGTCCCAGCAATACAGATAAAAGAAGTAATTGAAAAAAACTGCATGGGATCCCCCCAGTCCATTACCAGGCCCTTTGGCCCTGAACCAAAATTTAAAAAAAAATTGCGTGGGGGTCCCCCCAAATTCCGTACCAGGCCCTTCAGTTCTGGTTTGAATTTTAAGGGGAACCCTGCGCCAAAAAAAAATGGCGTGTGGGTCCCCTCAAAAATCCATACCAGACCCTTATCCAAGCACGCAACCTGGCAGGCCACAGGAAAAGAGGGGGGGATGAGAGAGCACCCCCGCTCCTGAACCGTATCAGGCCACATGCCCTCAACATTGGGAGGGTGCGTTGAAGTAGCCCCCCAAAGCACCTTGTCCCCATGTTGATGGAGACAAGGGCCTCATCCCCACAACTCTTGCATGGTGGGGTGGTTGTGGGGGTCTGCGGGCGGGGGCTTATCGGAATCTGGAAGCCCCTTTAACCCCAGATCCTGGCCTCCCCCCTGTGTGAAATGGTAACGGGGTACAAATTTTTGAGAAATCAAAAGTGCTAATTTTAAATGCTTATATTACCATAAAAAGTGTTTGGAGACCTGGGTCCTGCCCCAGGGGAGATGTATCAATGCAAAAAAAAGTTAAAAAATTGGCATTTTTTTGGGAGCAATGATTTTAAAGTGAAACAATAAAAATGAAGATTTCCTTTAAATATCGTGCCTGGGGGGTGTCCTTAGTATGCTTGTAAATTAGCGCATTTTTCCCATGTTTAGAACAATACCACAGCAAAATTACATTTCTAAAGGAAAAAATGTAATCTAAAATTACTTGTGGCTGTAATGTATTGTCAGGTCCTGGCAATATAAATGAAAAAAAATCATCATGGGTCCCCCCCTAGTCCATTACCATGCCCTTTGGGTCTGGTATGGATATTAAGGGGAACCCCGCACCCAAATTTAAAAAAAAAATGGTGTGGGGGTCCACCAGGCCCCCAGGCACTATATACTCTGAACAGCAGTATATATACTATACGGCCTGCCCTATATACTCTGCAGAAAATTGGGCCTTAGGTGTTGGTGGTACCAGAACACTGTAAGCCCTCACAGTTACTCTTGTTGAGCGCAGGAACGGGCCCTGCTGTAAAATACTATATCAAAAATTGTAATTACATGCCCCTGTTAAACAGGGGCAGAAAAATTGTGCCTTTGGTGGTGTGGTGGTGGTACCAGAACACTGTAAGCCCTGCTGTGAAATATTATATCAAGAATTGTAATTACATGCCCCTGTTAAACCACCGCTCTTCCTCTGACTGAACAGCACCAGGAAATTGTAACCTCCCAGGGTCTGGAAATGCATTGCACAAACCTTTCTTCAAGGCCTCCTGAATATGTTTCATCCTCTATGAAGGCAGGATGAGTTCTGCAACCCTACCTACCCTTGTAACGTGGATCAAGAGGGGTTGCCAGCCAGTAATGATCCCTCTCCTTGATACCATGAATCCTGGGGTCCTTTTGCAGGCTTTGCAGAATCAGGGAGGCCATGCAGCGTGGCGAAAAGAAGCCAAGCTCCCCCGACCCTGTCCTGGTGCCATACTCGCACAGGTACTCATTGATGGCCCACTGCTGTGTGTGCAGCCGCTGAAGCATTGCCAACGCTGAGTTCCACCTGGTGGGCATGTCACAAATGAAGCGGTTGGTGGGCAGGTTGGATTCCCTTTGAATGTCAGTTAGTCGAGCACTGGCATTGTATGACCGGCGGAAATGTCCACAGACTTTTCTGGACTGCCTCAGGAGATCCTGTAAGCCTGGGTACCTGCTCAAGAACCGCTGCTCCACCAAATTCAAGACGTGTGCCAAACATGGAACATGGGTCAAGTGTCCCTGTTGGAGGGCGGAGAGAAGGTTGGTGCCATTGTAGCATACAACCATTCCTGGCTGAAGCTGACATGGTGTCAACCACCTCTGAGCCTGCCCCTGCAGAGCTGACAGAATCTCTGCCCCAGTGTGCCTTCTGTCCTCTAAGCAGGCCAACTCAAGCATCGCATGGCATCTTTTTGCCTGACTGCTTGTGCAGCCCCTTGAACGCTTACGGAGCACCACTGGTTCAGAGGACAAATCTGCAGAAGAGGCCATAGAGGAAGAAAAATAGGAGAGTGTGGAGGAGAGAGCTGTGGCAGAATCACCAATAGAATTTTGGAGACATGGTGGTGGAACAAGTTCTAACAATACTGAACCCTGTCCTGGATTCCTCCCAGCTGCCAGCAGAGTTACCCAGTGCACCCTGAAGGGAAGGTAACGTCCCTGCCCATGCCTGCTGGATCATGAGTCAGCGGTAATACGAACCTTACTGCTGACCGCCCTGTCCAACATTGCCTTCCACATGCTGGTAGAGAGACGGAATGGCCTTCCATGAAAAGAAATGGTGTTTTGGAACCTGCCACTGAGGTACAGCACATTCCACAAATTCATGAAAGTCATATGTCTGGTCAAGCATGGGGTGCCCAAGCAGCTGCTGTTCTGACCATGCTTGATCCGCTTCAGACACAGGTTGCAAACAGCAATGGTGCGATCTGCTGCACACATGTCAAAAAAGGCCCACACCAAGGAACTTTTAGAAGTCAGCGGGGAGTCAGCAAAGCCCTGCACCTTTGGAGCTCTGCTGTGTGATGCAATAGCGTGGCTGCCCTTAGGCTGCCCCCTAGAGGACATCCTGCCTCGTTGGAGTTGTGCCTCCTTGTCCTCCTCCTCTCTTCTCTCAGGCACCCAAATACAGTCAGTGACCTCATCATCCCCTCCCTACTCGTCACTGAAGCAAGCTTGGCAGTATGCTGCAGCTGGGGAAACATGACTGCCAGTTTCTTGTCCTTCTTGGGCACCCCCTCTCTCTAGGCTCACGTTACTCCCTTCCTCAACCTGGGAAACAACATCGGAGCCTTCAAATCACTGCGCATCGTCCAACAGCACACTGTGGTCGAATAATTCTGGGGACTGCTGGTGGAATAGGCCGCTTTGGCAGCGGCATTTGAAGGCAAACTACTCTGAGCATGAGTGACAGAGGATGAGGAGGATGAGGATGGCTTTGTTATCCACTCCACCAACGCTTCTGCATGTTCTGGCTCAATAACATGGCCAGCAGAAGAAAAAAAGGACAAGCGTTCCCCACGGCCTCCTGCAGAGGATGCACCATGTCCACGACCAGCACTGTTGACTGTAGACACAGAGCCTGCTTTTAGTGGCCTGTGAGTGTCTGCCTCTCCTTGGTGGCCTTCCGGACAAGCTGTATATTTTGTTTTTCAACACCACACTACACTGTATTAGATACTGTGTACACCACCAAAAGTGTAGTAGAAACTGTGTAGGAAAAAATACTGCGCCAACTAAAGTATCGGGAGCAGCCAACATAACAATCAGACAAATTGTGAATCAAAATAAAATATAAAATGTGGCGCTAGAAAATAATGTCCATTATTAGGCAGGACAAACCAGAATAATCATCTGGGTGTCAAGTGTGCATAATAAAGATTTTAATAAGAACTAAATACAAAAAAATCAATTAAAGTATGTGAAAGGACACAGGTGTGTATGTGAGTATAAACCCACTAAAATAATTGGAGTGTATGGAAGGACACAGGTGTATCTGTGAATCTAAACCCACTAAAATAATATACAGGGAAAATCCATAAGAACATATATGTGTACCAAACCAAAAATAGAGTGCAATACAATGATGATGAATTATTTATGAAGTAAACCATTAAAAGTTTGTATTGTGTTCAAAACAATATAGTGTGCATATTGGTGAAATACACTGCAACCAAAGCCAATATTCTATTTTAAAAAAAGTCACAAAATGTTCGTGAGATAAACTAATATGATCATCTGAGGTTCAACGGAGACCACCAACTGGCATATGGAGCCTTCACCAGAATATGTCAGACATTAGCAGCTGGGACAAACTTGAAGGTGATGTAATAGTTGAGTGTCTGAGATGTGTATAAGCAAATTAAACACTCTTACCAGAGCAGGTGGACTTACTAACTGTACGGCTGAGAGTCAAACAGGCTTGTAGGCAGAAAACCCAGATGGTGATCGAAAGGGAACCGATCAAATTCCACAGCTAAGAATGATGTTGAGGTGGCCACGTCACTCACCGGTCATCTCCTCAAGGCCTTCATGCACTGGGATCTCCGCAATAACAAGTGATGTAATGGTGGGTAAATCAGGTCCCCAAAAACGACATGGAAAGGATGTAGCCCTCAACAAAAAAAATATCTCAACATAGTGTGAGATCGCTCAAAAAAAGTAATTTTATTTAAAAATTCCAGATAAAAACATTCCAGGCTCTTAGACAAGTAGGAAACCAAATGTACACAAATAGTAAAAAGCGCTTACGTGAATTATGGCATAACAGGCATGTTACAACCCGACGCGTTTCATCTACATAAGACTTCGACTGGGGTATATGCTTGTTACACACTGCTATGCCTATATATATATATATATATATAAAAATATTGCTAAACCTCCAACAGCTGTTTGCGCCATGTAAAGCGCGACTTCCGGGTTCATGCAAGATGGCGGCGGTGAAAGGTCAAATTGGAGCCAAGATGACCAAGCCTTGATGCGGTCATCCAATAGGATGTAGTTATAGAGTTCAACGTGGGTGTCGGCCAGCACTCACGCTCTACGTGAGCGTCAGTGAATAGGTGAACAGCCAATCCAAGCAAACGTTTAGACTACGTCATTAGGTCACGTGCTTATAAGAGGGGCTGGGTTAGACGAGTCTCAAAGGATGGTCGTGATTGGCCGCGCAACGCACTCCACGGCCGTCAGCGTGTGACGTCGGTCGGAACACAGCCAACCGAGAGCCGCATGCACCTAGCCTATCAGAGCCAGCTTGTATGTCAATACGTGTAGACACACGTCAACCAGCAGAGCGGTCCATGCCAGTATAAACCAACCAGCACAAGCGCCGGTACGTCACGCTCAACAGGCATTAACACGTGACACCTATAGGAAATCCACCCAGGTTGAAAACCAAAGAGGAAGTAAACAAATGGGCCTTGAATCGCAAATGCGGTTCAGGTATATAAAAAGGTGTTGCACAAAGCAATATACTAAAATACCATAGCCATAAACTAAAAAATATACCAAAAAAAACGAATTGGAGCATTTAAAGAAAACTGCCCGAAAATATAACCAGAACAATCGTCTTCACATGGCGTCAACACTGTGGAGGCATTTACACAATACAATGTGACTTGAATATCTACATGTAGGTACATCAACTTGAACAAGCAAACGTACCTAAATATGCTAAAGATTATGTGATGAAACGATTAAAAATCATATAGAAAAAAACATGATCAGTAGAAAAAATGGAGTATTACTATAAAATGAATGCTCATTCATCAAAGATTTGACAGGGAAAAAAAAGGGAGAAAGCAGAATGTTCTAGGAACCATTAATAAAAGCATTTATGTCCTAATCAATATTGAGGCCATATGGGAAATAACATTTAAGCTGGTGGATCCAGAAAGTTTCCAATTTTGAAACCCCCCTTTTTAGGGATTCACCCCTCCAATGCGGAACAAATTTGTCTATGACTTGGAACGTCGTCCCTATTGGGTTTCGGTTATGACACAAAAGATAGTGCTTGGGGACACTGTGATTAGTGCGACCTTTGTTTATGTTGGCTATATGCTCATTTACCCTTACGGAAAAGGTCCGTATTGTCCGGCTAACATATTGTTTCCCACAAGGGTATGTGATCAGGTAAACAACATATCTAGTCTGGCATGTCAAAAAATGTTTGACTGAGTACTCTTTCTTTGTGGCTGAAGAGACAAAAGTTTCAGTTCTCTTCCTTCCACATGTATTATGAAGGCATACATTGCATTTACGACAAGGAAAAAAGCCCTTCATATTATGGAAGAAGGGCCGAGTAATAGGGGGATCGATAATGTTCGGTGCGATCTGACCCCTTATAGAGGGAGCCCCTCTATATATAACTCCTCCTCGTTCTGGTAGTAAGGGACCTAATACATGGTCATTTTTGAGGACCCTCCAATGTCTAGTTAAGATGTCCTTGATCTGCTTGTGTTGTACAGAGTAATTAGTCAGAAGGGACCACCTATGTTTATTCTCCTGTGTACCTTTAGGTCGTTCTGATAAAAGTAAGCCTCTATCTATCAAAGATACTTGGTTCATTACTTCATCAACATTCGCTGGATCATAGCCTTTATCAATAAATCTGGATTTCAGAATTTGAGCTTGATGGAAATAATCTGAAATATCACTACAGTTGCGTCTAATACGGGTAAACTGACTGCTAGGTATGGATTTTAGCCAAGTGGCATGATGACAACTATCGACCGGAATGTAACCATTTGGTCGGTGGGTTTGAAGAATGTTTTAGTTAGACGACATCCTCCTCCCACCCGGCCATGAAGATGTTTGCAAGGCTGGGGGCGAACTTCGCCCCCATAGCCACTCCCTTATGTTGGAGATAAAAATTTCCATTATACCAAAAAAAGTTATGTTTAGTCGCGAACCTTAATAGGTCCATAATGAATCTCTGTTGAGTTCTAGGAATAGACTCTTCTCTTGCCAAAAAAGTTTCTACAGATGCTAATCCCAAGTTATGGGGTATACAGGTATATAGAGCTTTGACGTCGGCGGTAACCAATAATAAATCATCACTATAAGCCACTTGACCTAATCTGGTAATGGTATCTTTAGTGTCCCTTAAATACGATGGTGTAGATTGTACAATGAGTTGTAGATAGACGTCAATATACTTCCCTATGCGGGAAGTGATGGAGTCGATGCCACTGATGATAGGGCGTCCCGGGGGTTTATTAACATTTTTATGCACTTTAGGCAAATAATAAATCACCGGGATCCTTGGAGCCACCGGAACCAAATAACTCCTCTCTTTTTTATTCAGAATCCCTAATTGAAATCCTGTATCGATGAGATCTGTAAGCGATTTCTTATACCTCGTAGCGGGATTACTGGGAATCCTAGAATATGTCTCAGAATCGCTAAGGATCCGGGTCATTTCTTCATGGTAGTCATCTTTGTCTAAGACGACTATCCCTCCCCCTTGTCTGCGGGGCGGACGACCAAATCCTTGCGTTCACATAGTTGCTTGAGTCCAATTTTTACCATGGGATCACTAAATACCTTTTTGATTGGCAACCTCTCTATATCTTGCAGAACCAAATCTCGGAAAACTTTGGCTGTGTTCCGGCTGACATCACGCGCTGACGGCCATGGAGTGTGTTGCGCGGCCAATCACGACCGTCCTTTGAGACTCATCTAACCCAGCCCCTCTTATGAGCACGTGACCTAATGACGTAGTCTAAACGTTTGCTTGGATTGGCTGTTCACCTGTTCACTGATGCTCACGTAGAGCGTGAGTGCTGGCCGACACCCACGTTGAGCTCTATAACTACATCCTATTGGATGACCGGATCGAGGCTTAGTCATCTTGGCTCCAATTTGACCTTTCACCGCCGCCATTTTGCATGAACCTGGAAGTCACGCTTTACATGGCGCAAACAGCTGTTGGAGGTTTATCAATATTTTTATATATATATATATAGGCATAGCAGTGTGTAACAGGCATATACCCCAGTCGAAGTCATGTAGATGAAACGCGTCGGGTTGTAACATGCCTGTTATGCCATAATTCACGTAAGCGCTTTTTACTATTTGTGTACATTTGGTTTCCTACTTGTCTAAGGAGCCTGGAATGTTTTTATCTGGAATTTTTTTAATAAAATTACTTTTTTTGAGCGATCTCACACTATGTTGAGATATTTTTTTCGTTGAGGGCTACATCTATTCGATGTTGTTTTTGGGGACCTGATTTACCCACCATTACATCACTTGTTATTGCGGAGATCCCAGTGCATGAAGGCCTTAAGGAGATGACCGGTGAGTGACATGGCCACCTCAACATCATTCTTGGCTGTGGAATTTGATCGGTTCCCTTTCGATCACCATCTGGGTTTTCTGCCTACAAGCCTGTTTGACTCTCAGCCATACGGTTAGTGAGTCCACCTGCTCTGGTAAGAGTGTTTAATTTGCTTATACACGTCTCAGACACTCAACTATTACATCACCTTCGAGTTTGTCCCAGCTGCTGATGTCTGACATATTCTGGTGAAGGCTCCATATGCCAGTTGGTGGTCTCCGTTGAAGGCTCTATAAGCCTTAACCTCAGATGATCATATTAGTTTATCTCACAAACATTTTGTGACTTTTTTAAAAATAGAATATTGGCTTTGGTTGCAGTGTATTTCACCAATATGCACACTATATTGTTTTGAACACAATACGAACTTTTAATGGTTTACTTCATATTTAATTCATCATCATTGTATTGCACTCTATTTTTGGTTTGGCACACATATATGTATATGTTCTTATGGATTTTCCCTGTTCCCTGTATTATTTTAGTGGGTTTAGATTCACAGATACACCTGTGTCCTTCTATACACTCCAATTATTTTAGTGGGTTTATACTCACATACACACCTGTGTCCTTTCACATACTTGAATTGATTTTTTTGTATTTAGTTCTTATTAAAATCTTTATTATGCACACTTGACACCCAGACGATTATTCTGGTTTGTCCTGCCTAATAATGGACATTATTTTCTAGCGCCACATTTTTATATTTTAGTAGAAACTGTACACAATGTATTAGATACTGTGTACACTGCCTGCACTGTATTATCAACTGTACTACGGCTGCACTGTATTGTGTACTGTGTACACCACCAGAACTGTAGTATAAACTTTACACACTGTATTAGATACTGTGTACACTGCCTGCACTGTATTAGCAACTGTACTACGGCTGCACTGTATTTTATACTGTGTATACCACCAGAAGTGTAGTAGACACTGTACACACTGTATTAGATACTGTGTACACCGCCTGCACTGTATTAGCAACTGTACTACGGCTGTACTGTATTTCATACTGTGTACACCACCAGAAATGTAGTAGACACTGTACACACTGTATTAGATACTGTGTATACTGCCTGAAGTGTATTAGAAACAGTACACAATAGAATGCCCTGTAGATAGGCTACACCGGATGCAGAGTAAATATAGATATATATTAACACGTATATATATGACTGTATATATATATATATATATATATATATATATATATATAAATATATCAAATACACTGCCACTAACTGAATAACCTGCTTGCTTAATGTAACTCGAGCTATCTCTCTGTCCACGCCAACAACACTACACAGGGCCACCATGTAAGCTGCCTTATATAGTGTGGGGCATGTACTTAGTCCCCCTGAGCCATGATTGGCCAAATGCACCCAGCCTTTGGCCAATTATGGCTCTCTTAGCAGAGGGCGTTGTGATTGGCCAAAGCATGCAGGTCAGGTGTATGCTTTGGCCAATCAGACGGCCGGTCTTGATGGTGGAGAGAAAAACTTCAGGTAGATGAATAACCAAACTGGTCCTTAGGAGGAGGACAAAAAAGGAACACGGCCGCTGGCTTGGAGCAAAGATTTATGGCAGAGGGGTCCTATAGGGGAAGAGTGTAGGTGGGTTTAAATTTTTCCATATAATCACATGCCACAAGAAATAATCTCATGGGAGTTTTAACCCTTCTCTACTCTATCCTAAACAGTAAAAACAATTTGACTATTTGCACAAACACTTTAACCACTTACGGACCGCCCACTGCAGTTTTGCGTCGGTACTTTGAAGAGGAATATTGTTGTTATCTGTTAGCTAACTGCCATAACTCCGGTATCCTCTTCTTCAGCGGGCTGTCCGCTTTTAGATAAAAGTGGTCTCTGCAGCGTATTCGTCGCTAGATCCATTTTATTGGTGGCGGGAGAGGGCTCTCCCCTCCCGCCTCGCTACGGTGCCCTCCGCCGCTTACCGCAGCCTTTGGTAGCGACGGAGGCAATCAGATCCTTCTTCTAGATTGACATGGAGACGAGCGAGGGGACAATGGTCCTCACCCATCTCCATATCATTGCAGGGCGATAGCGACCTCAAATTCATAGCTCTTAAAGGGCCATTTTTTTTTAAATGCCAAAATTTTTTATTATTTTAAATGTTTTATTGCATTTTAGTGTAAATATGAGATCTGAGGTCTTTTTGACCCCAGATCTCATATTTAAGAGGTCTTGTCATACTTTTTTTCAAGGATGTTTACGTTTCCTGTAATAGGAATAAAAGTGACACAATTTTTTTTTTTTTAAAGAACAAAAAAATAAAATGTATGTAAAAATGAAAAATAAAAGGTAAAATAAATAAGAAAAAAAAAATTAAACGTGCCCCGTCCCGCTGAGATCATGCACAGAAGCGAACGCATACGTGAGTTGCGCCCGCATAAGAAAATGGTGTTTAAACCACACATGTAAGGTATTGCCGCTATCGGTAGAGTGAGAGCAATAATTCCAGCCCTGTACCTCCTCTGTAACTCAAAACATGCAATCTGTAGAATTTTTTAAACGTCGCCTATGGAGATTTTTAAGGGTAAAAGTTTGTCGCCATTCCACGAGTGGGCGCAATTTTGAAGCATGACATGTTGGGTATCAATTTACTCGGCATAACATTATCTTTCACAATATGAAAAAAAATTGGGCTAACTTTACTGTTGTCTTATTTTTAATTTGAAAAAGTGTATTTTTTCCAAAAAAGTGCGCTTGTAAGACCGCTGTGCAAATACGGTGTGACAGAAAGTATTGCAACAACCGCCATTTTATTCTGTAGGGTGTTAGAAAAAAATATATAATGTTTGGGGGTTCTAAGTAATTTCTAGCAAAAAAAAAACTGTTTTTAACTTGTAAACAACAAATCTCAGAAAGAGGCTCGGTCCATAAGTGGTTAAAATCAGTCACTGTAAAAAATGTATATTAAAGTTCTATTGTACACTAATTCTAGGTTGAGTGTTACCTAGTCCTAGATAAACAAAGAAAAAGCTGGATTATCAAGACATTTTACTAAAAATATTTTTTTTGTGAAAAGTATAGAGGATTCAATTTAGGATTCCACTGATTCTGATAACAATCTCCAGAGTACAATGTGCTTGTAATAATGTAGAAATGAAGGACTAATAAAGCTTTGTCTCAAACTACCAGCAATCAATGTCATAAACCACTGAAGGTCAAGGCTCATGTGCAGCACAAACATAGGTGCTCCTGGGAATCTGCAAATGAATGTCAATTCTCCTAAAGTAATTGTTTCCACATTGAGGAATTACAGATGGTATCTATCATTAGGACCCACTTCAGTATAAATAGACCTTTTCCTTTAAAAATGTCAAGTAACCATTAGCTTGGTTTTAAGCGATGTTAAAAGTATCTCTTTAGAGCAGACTTGTATTTATTGCATTTCATCAGCTCATAGAATGATAATATATAATGTAAAAGATCTGTACTAAACTTTTAGCCTGTCCTATTAATACAACTTAAAGACAGTCATTTAAATGGCATTGAAAGATGTGTGCTGTCGGCAGTTTAATATAGCAGTTATGTACTCACCAGATATTTTGGAATATGGTTCTTGGGTAACATCCACTTTCTTTTCAAAGCTCAATTAATACACCTATATTTAATTTGTAGACTTAAAAACTAAAGATAGCCCACTGCTGCATTAACCTTGTGTACAATGGTTTGTTTGTTTTCCTTAATGCAGTGAATGAAAGCATTATCAGAAGCAGGCTCCTTTTTCTGCTGCAGGTACAATACATTGCTGACCATTGTCAACCAAAGACAACTTTAGACAAAAAGCCACAACAAAAAGTGCTAAATGGAAACTCCTGTGGGAGAAAACGTATGACCGCTATAAACACTGGAATCAGTCACTGATAGTGCCAATGATGTTAAAAACAATGGAAAGTTTATTATAACAATATTCTGAGATGATATATATCAATAAATGCAGAGCTCTCCTCAGGCAGATGGAAATACCAATCAGCATGAACAACACTATATGAGTACCTTTACATGTGTTTGGCTGTGGTCTAGCTCTGTGGGTCGGTGCTGCGGTGGTCTGGCTGTGCTCCTCGTCTGCAATAAGCAGAACCCGATGGAAGGGGATGGGTGTTAGGTCAGGTGGATAAAGCCAAACATGAGGCTGGGGGTCACCAAAACTGTGCAGCAACTCGGCCGCCAGGAGAGGAAGCTGCGTTGACAAGCAGGAGAAGCATCTGAGCATGACGTCATGCGCTTGGGGAACGCTGGACCAAGACGAGGTGTGATGCGCGGAGGTACAGATGGAACGCAAGCCCAAAGACAAGAATAAGACCCCTTTCACACTGAGGCACTTTTCAGGCACTTTCACGCTAAAAAAGCACCTGAAGAGCTCACAAAAACCTATATCAATTAAAATCAATGAATGCTTCCACACTGGGGAAGTGGGGCTGGCAGGGCAGTGAAAAAGTGCCTCTCTCCATTGAAATTAATAGAAAGCTCTTCAAAAGCACCTGAAAAGCTCTTCAAAAGCGCTCAAATGTTTTACTGGCAGTTTAGAAGTGCCTCAGTGTGAAAGGGGCCTAATGCCCCGTACACACGATCGGACATTGATCGGACATTCCGACAACAAAATCCATGGATTTTTTCCGATGGATGTTGGCTCAAACTTGTTTTGCGTACACACGGTCTCACAAAGTTGTCGGAATTTCCGATCGCCAAGAACGCGGTGATGTACACCACGTACGACGAGACTAGAAAAGGCCAGTTCAGAACCAAGCGCAGCACCCTTTGGGCTCCTTTTGCTAATCTCGTGTTAGAAAAGCTTGGTGAGAGATGATTCGCGCTTTTTCAGACTCGTGGTTTTCAGATCGTTTTCTGCTGTTCAGTTTGTGCTTGTGGGTTTGTATCTGGTCTTCAGTGCATGCAGCGAGTTACGCGTGACTCTTGTCATTGTGTTCTTGTTCATTCGTTACTGTTTTTCAGGTCACTCTTCACAGGCCTTGCTGTTCTTCAGTGCGTTCTGTTACTACGTTCTGAGCAGCCGACCGTTTTCTATCCATGTTGCATATACTTACTCCTCGTAGAGTTCGTGCTGTGCGGGGGCTTGGTGTTGGGGTCCTTACCTTGACACAAGTCCAGTCCATGAACAGGGTGGGGAGGAGTTCATGGACCAAGAATTGGTTGCTTCAGCGCGACCAGTTCTGTCACATGCCTTTGCTCCGTGAGATCCGTGAGAATAATCCTCATGATTTCAGGAACTTTCTCCCAATGACGGACCCGGTATTTCACCGTTTGTTGGCTTTGCTGACCCCTTATATTAGCAGGCAGGATACCTACATGAGGCAAGCCATCACTCCGGAGCAGAGGCTCGTCGCCACCCTGCGGTACTTGGCGACGGGGAGAAGCCTGCACGACCTCAAGTTCTTGACAGGCATCTCCCTCCAGTCTCTGGGGATCATTATCCCAGAGACCTGTTCTGCCATCATCCAGGTTCTGCAGAAGGCGTATATTAAGGTAAGATTTTTATCCTTTAATATCACATTTTATTGTATTTAATGTTTTATAATATATTGTATTTCTTTCCTCATTCCCTAATTACCATGATTGTAATATGCTGTGAATGTCCCCTTTGTCCTCATGCATGCTGGATTTTTCTGTAATTTTTTTTGTCCTTCATACATATTTGCCTTCACTTACCTCCCCAGCATGGTCTCCTGGCCCTATATTCACCTCATGTAGTCACTTAACAATGTATTTTATCAGCTCCATAGTAGTGCTTTACCCTAAAAACCCCCTAAAATGTTTAAAAATGTGATTTGTGCTTTAAATTCAGGCAGAGTGCCAGAGGCTTTTTTGGGGGAGTCCCCAAATAATTTGGAACCCTCCCTCCCCCCAACTGCTAAGTCAGCTGATACCAATTCTCTATCTATCCTCAATCATCTATCTGCTGACTTTGCCAAACCCATACACACTATAGCCATCTCTTTAGTGGTCAGATGTATGGATGAATCCCCAAAGCATGTAGTGCAAGGGCCTGCCTGAATACTTTCAAATGGTACTGTTTCAAGTTTTTGTATCCTATTATTATCTTGATAGGTAATAGCAGAATTTCCAAATGTGCTAAAATGTGTACAGTGTGTATTTATATCTTTGTATTATGACACTTCTTACCTGTCCAGTGGGCTGTCAATAGTGTAACTAAGGAGGGGCTGGCCAAAGTAATCCACATTATTTAGGCATTCATCTCTCAATGGAGTGGAGAGGGTTACCTGTCCAAGATCTCCCCCCCTAAAATGTAAGAAATGGCCCATGAGAGGGGGGGGAATCTGATAGGTGGACCTTATACTTTGGTCTTTAAAAACTCCCTCAAATAAATGTTATCTTGATGTTGGCCAAGAATGTTTGTGTCTAATCTGCTTTTCCTGTTTATGTGCAAAATGACAAATTTTTGTTGTTGTTTGACTCCACAGTTTCCTTGCACGTCACAGGAATGGCAGACTGTGGCCTCCCACTTTGCCCAGTGGTGGGACTTTCCTAACTGCGGAGGGGCAATTGATGGGAAACACGTCCACATTGTCCCACCACCCAACTCGGGGTCATACTATTTCAACTATAAGGGGTTCAACAGTATAGTGATGTTGGCGGTGGTGTCGGTTACTTACGAGTTCCTGTATGTGGACGTGGGGAAGAATTGCCGGATGTCCGATGGTGGAGTCATCGCCCAGATGGAGTTCTACAGGCGTCTCCAGAATGGCAGCTTGGACTTGCCACCTCCAGAACACAATGTGGAAGGACTCCCATTCGTCTTCGTTGCTGATGAAGCGTTAGCGCTGGGGGACCATCTTATGCGGCCATTCCTGATGAGGACCCTCACCCCAGACCAGAGGGTTTTAAATTACCGGCTGGCCAGATCCAGAAGAGTGGTGGAGAACACATTTGGAATCAAGGCCAGCCGGTTCCGCCTATTTCTTACACCCATACACATGGCGGAGTGCAAACTGAATCACATCATCCTGGCGTGCTGTGTTCTACAAAACTTTTTACGGCAACATTCTGCCAACTATGCTGGCTCAGTTGGGCCTGAGGCTGGAATTCAAAATGAACCAACCCTGACGGCGCTTGAAAGTGGCTGTCCTCGCTTGCCCCCCCCCAAGTGCCCGTAATGTCCGTCTAAGATACCTTGAATACTTTGCGGGTAGGGGGGCCATCAATATGCCAGACAATGTCTGAAACCTTTTTCAAATAAAAAAAAGAATAACTACTAAAATCTTAAATCTTAACACCCATTGTCAAAGCAAACACTAATTAGAGCACAACAAAAGTTTTGGAGCGTTGAAACAATAATCCACACATTCTTGATTAACAATCTTTTTAATACCAGCACAATCACATGTGCATTTAGAAAAGGTTTTTAAAACAAACCAACATGTTTGTTGTATAACAATTTTTGGGGTCACATTAGAAAAAGTAGAAATGTCCATTTAAGATAAAACAGGCATGTTTAAAACCAACAAGAAAGACACAAATCTTGAACTTACAAAGTTCACATTTGGTAGAACTTGAAGGCAATATCAGACATGAGTATTTAGGAACTGTGTTTGATATTGAGTTCAGATGGGATGAAGTCACCCCAGGAAAAGCCAAATTTTGAAGATACACACAAATTGCCAAATTTCAACATGTGCTAGCTGCCATCAAGGGGATCAAGGGACGTGTTTTGGGGGAGCAACCCCTTCCTCACAGCTACTTTATTATTGAGGAAGGGGTTGCACCCCCAAAACGCCTACATTGATCTCCCGTGATGGCAAATAGCACATGTTGACACACTGTGCGCATCTTCAAAATTTGGCTTTTCGCAAATATGTCAAAAAGTGGTAAAAATTTTTAGCTCACAAAAAAACAAAGGGATTTTGCTTGGTTTTAAACTCTCCCTAAAACATCAATGATGTTCTTCATTTTTTTTGAACATCATTGATTCTTTTCTGGATGTTTTCCAAGTCCCTATTACACCCCATGATCTCCCCGATCAGGATCTGTGCACTTTCAGAGGTGAAATAATCTGGATCCAAAACATCACGATCACCTAAAAAGATAGAAACAAAAACACACCATGTATTATAAATCTGCCGGCATCCATTTCTTACCTGAGCCTGTGGTCGCAGACACTCACCTGTTGTGGTGACAATTTCCACCACATCTCCTTCCTCCTCCTGCTCTGCTTGGCTTGGTTGGGTTTCAAATTCTTTATGAAGTGGGGGGTCTCTGGTCTCCTCGGATGAGGGGTGTCCTCTGAGTCTTTTATCCCCTATGTAAAAAAAAATAGGTATACTTAGCGCACAGATATTTGATGGCAGAAATAGGAATATGAAACATTGCTTGAAAGTGGGGTACAATTGTCTGTTTTGGCAGAGTTCCAAGATGTTGAATTTTTTTTGTCCTTTGTCAAGCTTCAATACTTTACCTGTTTAGTACAAGCTTCACAAATGGAGTCACCCCTATAGTATACACTGGAGCACCTGTGTGGACCCCCTAATAAAAAGTGTGTTCTTGTGCCCCACACTAGTGCTCCAGCGTCCAGATGTGAAAACTGCTGACTGTCCTCTCCTTACACAGAATCTAGTTTACATTTCATTCTAGTTACAAACCCATCTACACAACAAAATTATTTTCTGACAAGTAGGCCATAAAAAATGTTGGCAAATGCATATGGCCAAAACAATGGTGTTTTCTAGGCCGAACGAACAATGTTTTATATGAACGAATAATGTGCCCATGAACATGAAAGTTGCCATTTTAAACTGTACAACAGTTAAGAAAAGCACATGGAGCAGAACAAACTTAAGAAAAATAAAGAATAGGAACACAGGACAACTTCTTACTTTTTTGCAGCACTCTCCAGGTTCCTTCTGTACTGCTCATGCTCTCTTAATTTCAGGTGCGACCACCGCTTCCTGAGCTAATCTTTCGATCGTCGTACCCCGAAATTCTGGCGCAGACACTTGACCACTTTCGCCATGATCTTGGACTTTCTGACATTGGGGTTGGGGTAAGGTCCATACTTCCCGTCATAGTCCGCCTTCTTCAGGATGTCCACTATCTCCAACATCTCCACAAAGGACATATTTGAGGCCTTAAATCGTCTCTTTCTGGATCGGGACATTTCAGGCTCCGGGCTTTCTCCTCCTCGTTGGTGTAATTATCAGACACCTGCTGTGTCTCCGCCATGTGCTCTTCCCCACTGCGCCAAACGAGAAGGGGCGGGGAATAGACTATAAAGAACATCAGGGGCGGGCGGAGTTTCACGCATGCGCAGTGTCTATAAAGCGTAACACGCGTGCGTAGTACGTACGATCTGTGAGCGGAGGAAGGAGTAACAGAGGCGCCGATCGTTATAGCAAAGGTAAGATTTAACATTGGGCCTATACTGCTTCTAGATTGAGGCGTGTATTTGCACAAGTTTAGAAGACTTTAGGCTGACACTAGGGTTTGTCTTATGTTGTGTCTTGCAGTGAAAATGGATATCTTGAAGGATCAGGACTTTATGCCAATCTTCATTGATATGTTCAGGGAGCTGCCCTGTCTGTGGCAGATAAACCACCCTGAATATAAGAGAACCAAACAAAGAGGAAGGCAGTGCTTGATAATTTGCTGCAATTTGTGAAGATAGTGATCCCCACGGCAGACATCACCTATTTGAAGATCCTAATTGGTGGCCTGAGGAGTACTTATTTAAGGGAGCACAAGAAGGTCCAGGATTCCCAGAGATCAGGAGCTGCAGATGACATTTATGTCCCCAGGTTGTGGTACTATGGCAGACTGCATTTTCTGGCAGGTCAGACTGAACCCAGGCCAGCACTCTCCATTCTTCCTTCCACGCTTCCTTCCCCCCCCCAGCTGAGGCTTCTGATGTCCAACCTGGGCCTTCCAGGCAGCAACATGTGGAGGAGCTTGAGCCAGGTATAGCATTCTTCTAAATATTGCTGGTTGTCCAATCAATGATGTTAAATAGATGTTAGTTTGGAGTACTAATTTATGATTGTGATTGATGAAGCAAAAACTAAAACGATGTCCCTTTTTCATACACAGGAAAGTCTCAGCCAGGAGGTGGCCGGGCCAAGCAGGCTGCCCGATACCCAGGTCCCTACCCTCTGCCTTCCAAGACAAAGTGGCAGGAAGAGGAGTAACCTGGAGGAGGCTGCCATAGGCCTATATTGGAAGGCTACTGAGGCCCTCAGAACACCCCACAGTGTGGAGGAGGACTTTGCTGCCATAACAGCATGCAAAATGATGCAGATGGAAGCTCTAAATAAGGGCTTGAGGGGCCAAATCACATGTGGAACCCACATTTGTGACCTCACATATAGTCCTCCTCCTCCTCCACCTCCAGGTCCTACTCCTCCTCCTGCCACATCTCCAACACCAGAGCCACAGCGTGGAAGGAAGCGTGGAAGGAAGACCAGAGAGTGATGGCCCAGGGCTCAGGCTGGTCTGGCAAAATATGCAGCCTCTTGTAGTACCACAGCCTGGGGACATACATGTCATCTGCTGCTTTCCGGATATCTGGGACTTCTGGACCAGACTGCACTTCCTTATATATGGACTCCTCAGACCACCAATTTTGCTGTAAAAGAATTGATGTCTGCCCTGGGGGTCCAAGGCTTCACCAATTTCTGATGTTTATCCAGCGTTGCCTCCCTCTTTGTTTGGTTCTGAGCCCTTAATAAAGGAATTTTTGTTTCAATTATACTCGCCTATGTGTATTTCCTTTCAAAAAGGACAGTTTGTGAGGATTCAGGTACATTTCAAAAATACAATGTGAAATTAACAAGAGACACCAACCAAACTCCTTGAGATTAAATAATACAAGATAATAATAGTGTTGTGGTAACTTGACACACAAAACACACACAAAAATATTCTGGAGTAAAAAAAACAAAACATCAGCCTTGAAAAAAATACAAAACAAAAATAAAAAAAACAAAAAAAAATTTGTCAGATGTGACAAATCAAAATATATTGAGGGAATCACGATAAATAATAAAGAAAGGAGTTTGTGAGAAGTCTGTGTGAATATGAGCAGCAAAACAACTTCATTCTTCTAGCATTATAAAGAAGAAGAGAGTGCGCTGTATTAAACAATTTTAAACATTGCAGCCTGACGAAAGTGCTCTATCCATTCCGAACGCTAATTTTACCAGACCGAGCTGTTCCGTCTCGGAATTTCTTCTGAACATGTGTGGCACTTTGTGAGTCGGAATTGTCCACACGCGGTCGGAATTGACGCGATCCGATTTTGTTGTCGGAAAATTTTATAGCCTGCTCTCAAACTTTGTGTGTCAGAAAATCCGATGGAAAAAGTCTGATGGAGTCCACACACGGTCGGATTTTTCGACAACACGCTCCGATCGCACATTTTCCGTCGGAAATTCCGACCGTGTGTACGGGGCATAAGACTCACAGGTAAATGACTATCTTGACTACATATACGGTATAATATAAGAAAAAAGGACAGCGCTACTCTGTTTACATCTATTTGTAATATTTAATTACCTTACCCCATTCTCACCAATATCCAATTGATATATATATAAATAAAATGCAGCGCTGGACAAGATAAATAAATTATTATCAAAATAAGATGATAAAGTGTAGGTGAAGCAGTGATGGAAAAATCAACACTACATACAATAAATGTACTTAAAATACCAAACCAAAAATAGTGAAATGTTTCAAAAGCAGTGAAAAAGTAAAAAAAAAAAGTCCAAAAATGATTGCATATATGAAGAGCGTGTTGAAGGATCCCAGTGTGATGCTCCAACTTAGTGGGATCCTTCAACACGCTCTTCAAATATGCAATCATTTTTGGACTTTTTTTTGGACTTTTTCACTGCTTTTGAACCATTTCACTATTTTTGGTTTGGTATTTGGTATTTTTTTGCCATAATTTGCACATCTTTTAGGAAGAGCATGAGGAATAAATAACACATCTTTAAAAAGAGCATGAGGAATGCCTACTATTTTTTTGGACACTATTGTGCACATTGACTCTTATATTCTTATGAATTGATTTGGACTGAATTATTGGACACTTCATTTATTAAGTAGCACCTGAATTTTTTTTTTTTTTTTCACATTTTTGCATTTCGCATGCTGCTATTTATTTATATATTTAGTTGTGTATTTTAGTCACTTTTCTCACAGGCGATTGACACTGTTTATTGCTTATCAATATTGTATATATCTATTATATTTTTCCATCACGTATTTACATCTTTTAGCGCATACACATGTATTTATTTCATTTAATCTGCTTGCCATGTTTATGTGCAAAAATAGTAATTTATTTTTGTTTTCCTTAACAGTTTCCTTCCATGCCAGAGGAATGGCAGACTGTGGCCTCCCACTTTGCCCAGTGGTGGGACTTTCCTAACTGCGGAGGGGCAATTGATGGGAAACACAACCACATCATCCCACCACCCAACTCGGGGTCGTACTATTGCAACTATAAGGGGTTCAGTAGTATTGTGAAGTTGGCGGTGGTGTCGGCTAATTACGACTTCTTGTATGTGGACGTGGGGAAAAATGGCCGGATGTCCGATGGTGGAGTCATTGCCCAGACAGAGTTTTACAGGCATCTCCAGAATGGCAGCTTGGACTTGCCACCTCCAGAGGACAATGTGGAAGGACTCCTATTCGTCTTCGTTGCTGATGAAGCGTTTGCGCTGGGGGACCATCTTATGTGGCCATTCCCTATGAGGACCCTCACCCCGGAACAGAGGGTTTTTAATTACCGGCTGGCCAGAGCCAGAAGAGTGGTGGAGAACACATTTGGAATCCTGGCCAGCCGGTTCCGCCTATTTATGACACCCATCCATATGGCGGAGTATAAACTTAATCATATAATCCTGGCGTGCTGTATTCTCCATAACTTTTTACGCAAACATTCGGCCAACTATGCTGGCTCAGTTGCTCCTGAGGCCGGAATGATACATGAAACAACACTGACAGCGCTTGAAAGTGGCCGTCCTGGCTTGCCCTCCCTGAGTGCCCGTGATGTCCGGTTACGATACCTGGAGTTCTTTGCAGGTAGGGGGGCCATCAATATGCCAGCAAATTTGTGAAGCCTTTATCAAATAAAAAAACAAAAAAAAGAAAATCTTTGTGGACATTTACTGCTTGTGTTTGTTTTGTGTTTGTTTTAGCTGACCCTGACAGAAATGTGTTGAGTCCAGAAAATGGCGTGATTGTGTAACCTTATACAAAGCACTGTTGGGTGTTATTTACTAAATGCAAAGACACTTTGCACTATGCACTTTGCACTACAAGTGCACTTGAAACTGCACTGAAACTGCACGTGTAGTGCAACGAGGATTTGCCCTTAATAACCCCCAATTTCACAGAAAACACCAATTACATCACCACCAAAGTGTTTTAGCGTTGACACAATAATCCGCACATTCTTGCTTAACAATCTTTTTAATACCTGCACAATGACATGTGCATTTAGAAAAGGTTTTTCAAACAAACCAACATGTTTGTTGTATAACAATTTTTGGGGTCGCATTATAAAAAATAGAAATGTCCATTTAAGATAAAACAGGCATGTGTAAAAACAACAATAAAGACACAAATCTTGAACTTACAAAGTTCACATTTGGTAGAACTTGAAGGCAATATCAGACATGAGTATTTAGGAACTGTGTTTGATATTGAGTTCAGATGGGATGAAGTCACCCCAGGAAAAGCCAAATTTGGAAGATGCACACAAATTTCCCAATGTCAACATGTGCTAGCTGCCATCATGGGGGATCAAGGGACATGTTTTGGGGGAGAAACCCCTTCCTCTCAGCTACTTTATTATTGAGGAAGGGGTTGCACCCCCAAAACACGTCCATTGATCTCCCGTGATGGCAGATAGCACATGTTGGCACACTGTGTGCATCCTCCAAATTAGGCTTTTCTAAAAATCTTTAAAACATTTTGAACATTGTAGCACACAAAAAAACAAAGGGATTGGGAGTGGTTTTAAACTCGCCCCAAAACATCAATGATGTTTTTATTTTTTTGAATAACATCATTGATGTTTTTCTTGAGGTTTTCCAATTGTAAATTACACCCCATGATCTCCCCGATCAGGATCTGGGCACTTTCTGATGTGAAAGGATCTGGATCCACAACATCACGATCACCTAAAAAGAGAGAAACCCCCCCAAAAAAGGTATCAAAAATATGCCGGCATCCATCTCTTACCTGAGCCTGTGGTCGCAGACACTCACCTGTTGTGGTGACTAGTTCCACCACGTCTTCTTCCTCCTGCTCTTCTTGGGTTGGTGGGATTTCCCCTTCTTCCAGAGGTGGGGGGTCTGTGGTCTCCTCGGATGAGGGGTGTCCCCCGAGTCTTTTGTCCCCTATGTAAAACAAAAATGCTATACTTAGCACACAGAGATTTGATGGCAGAACTATAATTAGGAAACATTGCTTGGAAGTGGGGTACAATTGTCTATTTTGGCAGAGTTCCAAAATGTAGCATTTTCAGTGTCCTTTGTCAAGCTTCAACACTTTACCTGTTTGGTACAAGCTTCACAGATGTAGCCCCCCCTATAGTATACACTGGAGCACCTGTGTGCCCCCCTAATAAAAATGGTGTTCTTGTGTCCCACACTAGTGCTCCAGTGTCCAGATGTGAAAACAGCTGTTGAGTGTCCTCTCCTTATACAGAATCTAGTTTGCATTTCATTCTAGTAACAAAGCCATCTACACAACCAAAATAGTTTCAGACAAGTAGGGCGTAAAAATTGTGGACAAATGCATATGGCCTAAACAATGGTGTTTTATATGCCGAAAGAAAAATGTTTGATACAAACGAATAATGTGCCCATGAACATGAAAGTTGCCATTTAAAAATGTACACCTGTAAGAAAAGCACATGGAGCAGCACGAACGTAAGAAACATAAAGAATAGGAACACAGGACAACTACTTACTTTTTTGCAGCACTCTCCGGATCTTTCTGTACTGCTCATGTTCTCGTAATTTCAGGTCCGACCACCGTTTCCTGAGCTGATATTTCGATTGTCGTACCCCGAATTTCCGGTGCAGACTCTTGACCACTTTCGCAATTATCTTGGCCTTTCTGACATTGGGGTTGGGGTAAGGTCCATACTTCCCATCATAGTCGGCCTTCTTCAGGATGTCCACCATCTCCAACATCTCCCCAAAGGACATATATGATGCCTTAAATCGTCTACTTCTGGATCGTGACGTTTCAGGCTCCGGGCTTTCCTCCTCCTCGTTGCTATGTGCAGAACAAAAAGGGGCGGGGAATAGACTAGAAAGAACGTCAGGGGTGGGCAGAGTTACACGCATGTGCAGTGTGTATAAAGCGTAACACGCGTGCGTATTACATACGATCTGTGAGCGGAGGAAGGAGCATCGAAAGCGCCGATCATGATAACGAAGGTAAGATCTAAACTTGGGCCTATACTGCTTCGAAATGGAAGCCTATATTGTAACCAGAATAGGGGAGTCTGGCCTGACCTTAGGGTTTGTCTTGTGTTGTGTCTTGCAGAGAAAATGGATGGCTTCAATGACCACAACTTCCCCCCCCTGTTCATAGACAAATACAGGGAGCTGCCCTGTCTGTGGCAGGTGAGACATCCCCATTACAATAATAAACAAAAGAAGCAGGCAGCGCTGGAGAAACTGCTGGAGTTGGTGAAGCCAGTGGTCCCCACAGCAACCATCCCCTATTTAAAAACAAAAATTGGGGGCCTGAGGAGCACTTATCTTAGGGAGCGCAAGAAGGTCACGGATTCCCAGAGGTCCGGCGCTGCAGCAGATGACGTTTATGTCCCCAGGCTGTGGTACTATGAGAGACTGCGATTTCTGTCAGACCACACTGAAGTCAGGGAATCCCTCTCCACTCTTCCTTCCACTCTTCCTTCCACCCCAGCTGAGGATTCCGATGTCCAACCTGGGCCTTCCAGCCAGGAAGAAGTGGAGGAGCCCAGCTGGAGTCAGGTAGAGCATTCTTCTACAGATTTCTGGTCAATAAATAAATGATGTTTATTAGATGTTATTATTGATCACTAATTGCTGATTGAAAAAAGTGTTTTACATATCAATAGACAGTAGTGGGCACCCAAAATTGGGACAAGAATAAAAAATGCTGGGCTCAGAATGATCATCAGTTATATTTGTTAACATTCAATTTGCAACAGTCAGGAGGTGAAAATTGTGTGTGATTGATGAATAAAAAACTAAAACTATGTCCCTTTTTCATACACAGGAAGACCTCAGCCAGGAGGAGGTTGTGGAATATGGCAGTCAGGAGAAGCCTGGGACCAGTCGCAGCCTGGCTGAATCGCAGGTTCCTCCCCTCCACCTTCCATATAAAAGAGCGAGGAAGGCGACTCCCATGCAGGATTCAGCGCTCAGGCTAATTCAGGAGGCTTCGGCGTCCCTCCGAGCCTTACCCACTCCTGAAGAGGCCTTTGCCTGCATGGCTGCCACCAAACTGCAGGGCATGCAGGAGGGTCAACGCCTCCTGTGTGAGCAACTTATTTATAAAGTACTAACTAAGGGGGTGAGTGGGGAACTAACACCCAAGACCAACATGATTGCGTTGGACCATCCTCCTCCTCCTGCTGCCACAACTCCACCACCAGAGCCACCGCGTGGAAGGAAGACCAGAGAGTGATGACCCTGGGTTCAGTCTGGTCTGAGAAAAGCTGCAGTCTCTCGTATGACCACAGCCTGGGGACACAGATGTCATCTGCTGCTTTCCGGATCTCTGGGACTTCTGGACCAGACTGCACTCCCTTAGATAAGGACTCCTCAGGCCACCAATTTTGCTTGAAAATAATTGATGTCTGCCCTGGGGGTCCAAGGCTTCGCTGATTTCTGTAGTTTCTCCAGCGTTGCCTCCCTCTTTGTTTAGTTGTGAGCCCTTAATAAAAGTTTTATTTTGGGAAATTATACTCTCCTGTGTGTGTTTTCATCCAAAAAGGACAGTTTGTTGGTGACGATTCAGGAACATTTCTAACATAAAATGTGAAATTAACAAGGGACAACAACACCAAACAATCTCCTACAGATTAAATAGAACAACATATCAATGGTGTTGTGGTAACTTGACACAAAAAACACACACAAAAATTTTCTGGAGTACAAATAAAAATCCCCCCCCAAAAAAATCAGCCTTGAAAAACATACAAACCCCAAAAAAATAATCGGCCTTAAAACCAAAAAAAAACAAAAACAACGCCAAAATAATGTTGTCAGATGTGACAAATCAAAATATATTGAGGGAATCCCGATAAATAGTAAAGAAATAAGTTTGTGAGAAGTCTGTGTGAATATGAGCAGCAAAAATACTTAATTCTTGTCACATTATAAAGAAGAAGAGAGTGCGCTGTATTAAACCATTTTTAACATTGCAACGTGACGAAAGTGCTGTATCCATTGCGAACGCTAATTTTACCAGACCGAGCTGTTCTGTGTCGGAATTTCTTCTGAGCATGCGTGGCACTTTGTGCTTCGGAACAGGCCACACACGGTCGGAATTGACGCGTTTGGATTTTGTTGTTGGAAAATTTTATAGCCTGCCCTCAAACTTTGCGTGTCGGAAAATCCAATGGAAAATGTCCGATGGAGCCTACACACGGTCGGAATGTCCGACAACACGCTCCGATCGGACATTTTCCATTGGAAAATCCGACCGTGTGTACGGGGCAGTAGGGTTACTTTGTGACCCGTCGGGGTATGTATGTGTGGTATGTAGGACGCCAGTTTCTGGGAACGTAATGATTGTGCCAAAAGTCTACCACATTTATTACCTGATTCATAAACCTTTTTGCGTGAGATTTGGAGTGCTGCTTTGGCTTTAAAGTTGAGCAGGTCTGTGTCTTGCGTGCGTATTGTGTCAAGTTCGTTTTTTAGTGGGCCGGTCGGGGTATGTTTGTGTCTAATTTCCAGTGTCTGTAACTTACTAAGGAGTAGGGTTAGTTGGGAAGTCCTTTGTTTTTTAAGTCTTGCGCCGTGTTTTATGAGCACCCCACGTATCACCATCTTGTGGGCCTCCCATACTAGGCCCGCATCGCTGTCAGTGGTACTGTTAGTTTGGAAGTAGTTGGTTATTTCTTTTGTCATGTCAGCGAGTATCTCAGGGTCCTGTAGAAGGCTCTCATTGAGCCTCCATGGTTTACTTTGACCTCTATGGAAGTCATTCAGGGCATATTTCAATGTGCCCGGAGCGTGGTCCGACCATGTGATGGACCCCAGCGAAGTGTCTTTGGTAGCCTGGAGTTGATTGTGGGGGATTAAAAAGTAGTCTATTCGCGAATACGAATTATGGGGGCATGAATAGAAAGAGTAGTCTCGCTCGCCGGGGTGGAAAAGACGCCAGGCGTCAATCAACTGTGACGCATGGAGGGCCGTGTGTATGGCCTTGCGTGTGCCTTGAGTAGTGGAGGAGTTTCCCGTGGAAGTGTCCTCCACCTGGATCAGGGGGATGTTGAGGTCGCCACCAGCTATAAGTTGACCCTCAGTAAACTTCCGGAGGATAGTTAAATGTTTTTTAATGAAAGTGTCTTGTTTGCTGTTTGTGGCATAAAAGTTTGCAATAGTCACCTTTACCCCCCCCCCCGATTAGGCCTTTGAGAAATAAAAATCTACCCATCGGGTCCGTTAATACTTCAACTAAAGACCACCTGAGGTTCGCCGAGATCAAAATAGTGACACCTCTAGATTTAGCCTCCGAATAGGTAGAATGGTATACTGTTGGGTAAAACCTATTTTTGAGGCTTGGGAACTTGTTTTCCCGGAAGTGTGTCTTTTGTAGTAGGACAATGTCTGCACGTAAGCGTCTCATATCATTGAGCAGCATCCGCCTCTTTTCAGGGACATTAAGTCCATTCGCGTTTAGTGTAAAATTGGTAATCTAATCCATGTTCTGGGGGGGGGGGAGTAGGGCGTCAAAGGGGAGAGAAGGGAAAGAGTTGTAGAGTCAGTGAATGAAAGGAGAGAGAATAGGTAAAGAAAGGAGGGTAGACCCCTGAAGTGTGACCAATCCTGCAGGGGTGTAAGATGCATCCGCTGAGGGGATGTATCCACAGCGGGCGCTAACCAGTTTAGCTGGGTATCTAAAATATCAGCAAAAAAATTGCTACTACGCTCCCCAGTGTCACCTGGGTGAAGAGCGTTGTCCTAAGTGGAGGTGTGTCCAGCACACCAGCTCCCAGTCCCTGCCCAACCACACCGGCCTTTTTCAAGTATGTAAGTGTGAGCTAAAAATAAATGGTCGTCTGTGCATATCAAAACAGTGCCTATAGATTAGGGATATATATCTATACAGGTCTATCAGGTCACAGTTAACGCTATAAACAGAATCTGTAATATAACAAATCAACATATAACAATCCTAGGCTGGCTTATGAAACAAGGCATGTCCCCGTATGTCGCCACCCCCTAGTATTTCTCTAGGGGGCCGATCAGCAACCTCCCAGGTCCCCCCCCATACATGGGACCAACGGGGCAACTTGACGGGGTACAACTGACAAATGTGGGGGGTGTTTCCGGTATGTCTACCCCGGTCATCCCCAAATTAACCCCCCTCTGTATGCGTGAGTCAAGACCCATTATTTCCCATGTCCCTACTGGAATAGCCCCCCGGCGGTAGACCTGGTGACCATGCCACTCATGCAGTATGCTATATACCTTTAGATTTAAGTCCTGTCCCCCCAAGTCCAATGATCGAGCCTTCCATTACAGGGGCTCACTTATCTCACGTAGGTAAAGCAATGCGTCTTTTGCTACTCCTGGATCTCTGGGAGGCGTCTCTTCTGTTAGACCCTAACAGGGTAAGGCGCTTGTTCAGCCTGGATAAATAAAAGGGAGCACAAAAAAGGTCATTGACAAGGCTCCAGTCCTACCGGGCTGCGGATGGCGGGGGTGGAAGGCCCCTCTTGTTTTGCCTTGGGAGATTGCCTCAGTTTGGCTGCCATGCAATTCCTGGAGTGTAACAGGGTAGAGTACCAGGCCCTTAGACATTGTCACATCTGCTTAGGGGGGAGAGGGGGCCACTAGTGTTCAATAGCACAGGGCTACTCTTTTGGATGAGTGGGAAGGCCGCACTCCAGTCTGGTCGCCTCTCCAGATATGCCTCTCAGGAGCAGTTTGGGGCAACTATAAACAACAAGGCCCGGATTGTTACTCTCTGGGGCTCGGGTGGAAACCACAAGGTGACAGAGTTCTGGGACCGAGTGGGAGGTAGGGTACAAGACTCGTGGCATGGGAGTACTATAGTGCCCGCCAGGCGGGCAAAGCAGGCCAAAGTATCGGTATCGCCGCACCCCTCCCCCCCATACCAGCCAATTCACCGGAGGGGGGAGCATCAGTCTCAGTTCCATGGCAATAACAAAGCCAGCCTACATGGGATTCAGGGAAAAATCTGCAGAGAAGAACAATTAGGACTCACGTGACCTAGCGGTCGGTGGAGCTCGGGGGCGACCTCGCGACCTTTGAGAACAGGCAGGCTGGTCGAATCTGCCAGTAGCTGGACCCAGGCGACCTGTTATTTTCGTGATCTTTAGTAACCATTTGGGTACCTGGACTGGGTCTGCTCCTAGGAACGCAAAGAGATCCGGTAGATCAGCTGGTGTTCGCAGGGTAAAGGAGGTTTGCGCCGTGGGAAAGATAACCGCCAAGGGGTATCCCCAGCGGTATGTGCAGCCATGTCTCCTCGCAGCTTCCAGGACCGGTTTCAACATTGCTTGTCACTGCAGCGTAGCTCTAGAGAGGTCCAGGAGGATCTGTATATTTGCCCCATCTAAGTCAATATCTCCTAGGTCCCATGCTTTGCGTAGTATGACCTGTTTCTGTGCATAACGGTGCAGACTGCACAGCACATCACGAGGTCTGGGTCCATGGATTTAGGGCCCAGGGTGCGATGCACCCGGTCTATCTCTAGTGATGGTGGTGGAGATTCCAGGAGCTTGTGAAATATGGCCGTGACCGTTTCCGCCAGGTCTTCTGGGCCTGTGGCTTCAGGGATTCCCCGCAGCCGCAGGTTGTTGCAGCGGCTGCGGTCCTCCATTTCCTCTAAATGTAACTGCATCTCCAGGGTCTCCCTGGTGTGGGAGACGTTTGCCCGTTCAAGTGCCTGTACCCGGGATTCCAGTGAAGCGACCACAGTCTCCCTGGAAGCTACTCGGTCAGTCACTGTATGTAGCTCTGTTCGTAGCTCCTGGACGTCCCTGCTATATGCCTCTTCTATGCGCTGGATTAAAGCTTTAATGTCTGCTCTCGTGGGGAGGGCCTGGAGCATAGCGCGGAGGTCGGCGTCTAGCTGGCTCTGGCTTTGGGATGGGGCATCCATGTCCGCTCGAAAGGCAGCCGGTGTCCCTGCAAGTGGGTCCGGTACCAATAAAAGTGATGGTACGGGTGTTCGCACTGTGGTAGAAGTCAGCTCCATGCTGGGCTCACGTGGCACGGCTAAAATGGCACCTGGCGATGGCCTCTGTGGAGCTCTCAAGAAGCGGCGGATGGTGAGTTGAGAGGTCTGGTGCCGGTTCCCTCTGGTTGCCGATCGTGTCCTGTATTGATTAGGTACATGCCATGCTCACAGGTATGAGAAGTGTTCAGATGGCCGTCGTGAGTTGGGTTAGGCCGGGAGCTCCTCTAGAGAACGTCTCTACTTGGCCATTGCTAAGCCACGCCCCCCCAGTGAGAGTTTTTTAAGTATGGGGGTAACTAGTGCATGTTTGAGCGGGGAAGTAAAGGTGCCGGAGAAGAGGGAGAGGTTGAAGATGTGGGTTAGGGAGTTTAGGATAGAGTGGGAAGGTGGTCGCAGCAATTGTGAGGAGGGGACAGGGTCCAGGGGACAGGTGGTAAGGTGGGCCATGGAGAGGAGTTTATAAACTTCATCGGTGGTAACTGGGCAGAAGAAGGAGAGTATTGAGTGTGATGTTGGACCTGATGTGTTGGGTAGGGGAAGAAGTTGAATGCTGGATATCTCCTTGCAAATTGTGTCGATTTTGCTTTTCAAATGGTTGGCAATCTGTTGAGCGGTACGCAAGTTGGTGGGTGGGGGCAGTGGGGCTTGAAGTAAGGAATTAAGGGTAGAAAGGAGTTAATGAGGTTTGGATAAGAGGGTTTTGATGAGAGTGTTGTAGTAGGTTTGTTTAGCAGTGTGGAGGCAAGAGTTGTATTAGAGAAGGGCAGATTTGTAGAGGGTAAAGTCTTGCAGGGACTTATGCCGCGTACGCATCAAAGGTCCAACGGTACGAATCCGTCGGACAATTCGATCGTGTGTGGGCTTCATCGGACCGTTTCTGTTTAAAAATCTGACGGACTTTATAAATAGAACAAGTTTCAAATCTTTCCGAAGGACTCGATTCCTATCGAAAAATCCGTTCATCTGTATGCTAGTTTGACAGACCAAAAACGACGCAAGGGCAGCTATTGGCTACTGGCTCTGAACTTCCTTATTTTACTCTGGTTGTACGTCATCACATTCGACAGGATCGGATTTTGGTGTGATCATGTGTAGGCAAGTTTGTTTCATCGGAACTCCATCGGAACTCCGTCGAAAAGTCCTTCAGAGTTCAGTCCAACGAAAAGTTTGCTCGTGTGTATGCGGCATTAGATTTATGCCATGCTCGCTCAAGAGCACAGCTGCGTCTCTTGAGACTTCTGGTGTCGTCTGTTTGTCAGGGTTGTGGCAGATGGGGCCTAGTTCTGTGTGTAGAAAGAGGAGCAAGTATGTCTAGGGAGGATGACAGCGTGTTGTTGTAGATGGAAGTGGTTAGGTCTGGGTAGGACAGGGGTGTGCTTTTGTCGTAAAGGTCATCAGTAGCAGAATGAAGAAGGGAAGGGTTGAGGTTGCAAAGGTTTCTGCGGGTAGTGGTTTGTGGGTTGGTAGCATGGGAGGTAGGAGACAAGGAGAGTGTGAATCGGATAAGGTTGTGATCAGAGAGAGGAAAGAGGGGTTTTAGAGAGGTTGCAGGGAGTGCAGCGATGGGAGAATATGAGGTCGAGAGCATATTATTATATTATTAGGTTTTGATGATTTATCAAAATTAGGAAGGCAGCTTTTCTTGATTATACTGTATATAATTTTTTTAGGTTACAATGGTTTCTGAATCAGAAATTTTTATTATATTTATAATGTTTTTCTCTAGCTTTGAACATGATTTTCTTTCGATTCATTTTGACTAGGGATGAGCTTCGAGTCTGAGTCGAACTCGTGTTTGACTCGAAGATCGGCTGTTCGCCAGTTCGCCGAACAGCGAACAATTTGGGGTGTTCGCGGCAAATTCGAAAGCCACGGAACACCCTTTAAAAGTCTATGGGGGAAATCAAAAGTGCTAATTTTAAAGGCTTATATGCATGGTATTGTCATAAAAAGTGTTTGGGGACCTGGGTCCTGCCCCAGGAGACATGTATCAATGCAAAAAGAATTTTTAAAAACTGACGTTTTTTCGGGAGCATTGATTTTAATAATGCTTAAAGTGGAACAATAAAAGTACCTGGGAGATGTCTATAGTATGCCTGTAAAGGGGCGCATGTTTCCCGTGTTTAAAACAGTCTGACAGCAAAATTACATTTCAAAGGAAAAAAAGTCATTTAAAACTACTCGCGGCTATAATGAATTGTCGATCCGACAATACACATAAAAGTTAATTGATAAAAACGGCATGAGATTTCCCCACAGGGGAACTCCAAACCAAAATTTTTAAAAAATGGTGTGTGGGTCCCCCTAAATTCCATACCAGGCCCTTCAGGTCTGGTATGGATATTAAGGGGAACCCCATGCCAAAATTTTAAAAAAATGGCGTGGGGGTCCGCCTCAAATTCCATACCAGATCCTTCAGGTCTGGTATGGGTTTTAAGGAGAACCCCGTGACAATTTTTTTTTTAAAAATGGTGTGGGGTCCCCCCAAAAATCCATACCAGACCCTTATCCGAGCACGCAACCTGGCAGGCTGCAGGAAAAGAGGGGGGGACGAGAGAGCGCCCCCCCTCCCCTGAACTGTACCAGGCCACATGTCCTCAACATTGGGAGGGTGCTTTGAGGTAGCCCCCCCAAGCACCTTATCCCCATGTTGATGGGGAGAAGGGCCTCATCCCCACAACCCTTGGCTGGTGGTTATGGGGGTCTGCAGGCGGGGGGGCTTATCGGAATCTGGAAGTCCCCTTTAACAAGGGGACCCCCAGATCCCGGCCCCCCGTGTGAATTGGTAATGGGGTACATATGTTAAAAAAATGGTAAAAAAGTGCCAAAAAGTTTAAAAAACACAAGAGACGGTTTTTGACCATCAAGTCCATCAAGTCCAACCTATGTGTGTGATTATGTGTCAGCATTACATTATATATCCCTGTATGTTGCGGTTATTCAGGTGCTTATCTAATACTTTCTTGAAGCTATCAATGCTCCCCGCTGAGACCACTGCCTGTGGAAGGGAATTTCACATCCTTGCCGCTCTTACAGTAAAGAACCCTCTATGTAGTTTAAGGTTAAACCTCTTTTCTTCTAATTTTAATGAGTGGCCACGAGTCTTGCTAAACTCTCTTCTTCAAGTTTTATCCCTATTGGGGGGTGATCAGTACGGTATTTGTATATTGAAATCATATCCCCTCTCAAGCGTCTCTTCTTCAGAGAGAATAAGTTCAGTGCTCGCAACCTTTCCTCATAACTAAGATCCTCCAGACCCTTTATTAGCTTTGTTGCCCTTCTTTCATTTCCAGTACATCCTTCCTGAGGACTGGTGCCCAGAACTGGACAGCATACTTCAGATGCGGCCGGACCAGAGCCTTGTAGAGTGGGAGAATTATCGTTTTATCTCTGGAGTTGATCCTCTTTTTAATGCATGCCAATATTCTGTTTGCTTTGTTAGCAGCAGCTTGGCATTGCATGCCATTGCTGAGCATATCATCTACTAGGACCCCCAGGTCCTTTTCCATCCTAGATTCCCCCAGAGGTTCTCCCCCCAGTGTATAGATTGCATTCATATTTTTGCCACCCAAATGCATTATTTTACATTTTTCTACATTGAACCTCATTTGCCATGTAGTCGCCCACCCCATTAATTTGTTCAGGTCTTTTTGCAAGGTTTCCACATCCTGCGGAGAAGTTATTGCCCTGCTTAGCTTAGTATCGTCTGCAAATACAGAGATTAAACTGTTTATCCCATCCTCCAGATCGTTTATGAACAAATTAAATAGGATTGGTCCCAGCACAGAACCCTGGGGAACCCCACTACCCACCCCTGACCATTCTGTGTACTCCCCATTTATCACCACCCTCTGAACTCGCCCTTGTAGCCAGTTTTCAATCCATGTACTCACCCTATGGTCCATGCCAACGGACCTTATTTTGTACAGTAAACGTTTATGGGGAACTGTGTCAAATGCTTTTGCAAAATCAAGATACACCACGTCTACGGGCCTTCCTTTATCTAGATGGCAACTCATCTCCTCATAGAAGGTTAATAGATTGGTTTGGCAAAAACGATTCTTCATGAATCCATGCTAATTACTGCTAATGATACCGTTCTTATTACTAAAATCTTGTATATAGTCCCTTATCATCCCCTCCAAGAGTTTACATACTATTGATGTTAGGCTAACTGGTCTGTAATTCCCAGGGATGTATTTTGGGCCCTTTTTAAATATTGGTACTACATTGGCTTTTCTTCAGTCAGCTGATACCATTCCAGTCAGTAGACTATCTGTAAAAATTAGGAACAACGGTCTGGCAATCACTTGACTGAATTCCCTAAGTACCCTCAGATGCAAGCCATCTGGTCCCGGTGATTTATTAATGTTAAGTTTCTCAAGTCTAATTTTAATGCTGTCCTCTGTTAACCATGGAGGTGCTTCCTGTGTTGTGTCATGAGGATAAACACTGCAGTTTTGGTTACTGAAGCCCCCCGATTCACTCGTGAAGCCTGAGGAGAAGAATAAATTCAATACCCTCGCCATTTCCTCATCCTTTGTAACCAGATGTCCTTCCTCATTCTTTATGGGGCCAATACGGTCTGTCCTCCCTTTTTTACTGTTTACATACTTGAAGAATTTCTAGGGATTTTTTTTGCTCTCCTCCGTTATGTGTCTTTCATGTTCTATCTTAGCGGTTCTAATTGCACCCTTACATTTCTTGTTGCATTCTTTATAAAGTCTGAATGCTGAGGATGATCCCTCTACCTTGTATTTTTTGAAGGCCTTCTCCTTTGCTTTTATTTGCATTTTTACATTGGAGTTAAGCCATCCAGGACTTTTGTTCGCCCTTTTAAATTTATTACCCAATGGGATACATTGGCTAATGCCCTTATTTAATATGCTCTTAAAGCAAACCCATCTCTCCTCCGTATTCTTTGTTCCTAATGTTTTATCTCAATTTATGCCTTTTAGCAAGGTTTGTAGTTTAGGGAAGTTGGCTCTTTTGAAATTCAGTGTCTTTGTATTTCCTTTATGTTTCCTATTTGTGTGATTTATACTGAAACTAATTGACCTGTGATCGCTGTTACCTAAATTGCCCCGTATTTCCACATCCGTGATCAGGTCTGTATTGTTGGTAATCAGTAGATCCAGTAATGTTTT
The DNA here is from genome assembly GCA_037952925.1 of Lithobates clamitans. Taxonomy (NCBI): domain Eukaryota; kingdom Metazoa; phylum Chordata; class Amphibia; order Anura; family Ranidae; genus Lithobates; species Lithobates clamitans. The sequence continues at coordinate 1,420,001 of JBBGZY010001115.1, forward strand.
ATTTCTAGTTGGTGCATCTACCATCTGACCCATAAAATTGTCCTGCAAGACATTAAGGAACTGGCGAGCCTTAAATGAATGCGTGGTTCCCTCCGCCCAGTCTATGTCTGGATAATTAAAATTCCCCATTATGATAACACTTCCCATCCTTGCTGCTAATCCAAATTTTGATAGGAGATCTGTCTCCACTTCCTCCCTCAGGTTAGGGGGCCTATAGCATACTCCCAGTATTATTTTCCCCTTAGCTTCATCCCTTTGGAGCTCTACCCATAAGGATTCCACCTCCTCTCTAGCTCCCTCAGTGATGTCATCTCTCACATTCACTTGTACATTATTCTTGATATATAGGCATACCCCTCCCCCTTTTTTACCCTCTCTATCCTTGCGGTATAGGGTATACCCTTGAATGTTTGCCAGCCAATCATGAGAGCTGTTGAACCAGGTCCCTGAAATTCCCACAAAATCCAAATCCTCCTCGTACAACAGTATCTCTAGTTCACCCATCTTGTCCACCATGCTCCTGGCATTGGTGAACATGCCACTTAGTTTAGACCGGTCGCATATTGTCCTCGTATTAGGTGTTTTCAGATTGCAACTAGGACTTGCTACTATACTCATCTTGTGTTTTTGTGCTTTGGTTAACCTACCACTAATGCCCCGAATACTACCCTCTGGAATATCTTCCGCGCTGGCTTAAAAACCCCTCTAACTTTTTGCCCATCTTCATTCCCAGCAGATCTGCACCCTCCTCATTTGGGTGCAGTCCGTCCCTTCTATAGTACCGGTTACCGACTGAGAAGTCGGCCCAGTCCTCCAGGAACCCAAACCCCTCCTTACTACACCAGCTCTTCAGCCACTTGTTTACTTCCCCAATCTCCCTCTGCCTTTCTGGTGTGGCTCGATGTACCGGTAGTATTCCTGAGAATACTACCTTGGAGGTCCTTTTCCTCAATTTAGCTCCTAAGTCCCTAAAATCATTCTTAAGGACACTCCATCTGCCTATGACTTTGTCATTGGTGCCAACGTGCACCATGACAGCCTGGTCTTCCCCAGCCCCTCCCAGTAATCTGTCCACAAGATCCGTGATGTGCCGAACCCGAGCGCCCGGTAGACAACCTACAGTTCCGGCGCTTCAGGTCTTGGTTACAGATTGCCCGCTCTGTCCTTCTAAGAATTGAGTCCCCTACCACCAGAATCTGTCTTTCCTTTCCTTTTGCTGCCCCCCCACTCTCACTGGAGGAGTTCTTCCCCCGGCAGCTAGGAGAGTCCCTCAGCTCCAGCAGTGCTGGTCCCTGACTGGTTTCACCAAGTCCTTTATTAATTCCTTCTTCTTTCGGCTTCTTCTTCGATCTTCTTTCTTCTGGTGTTCTTTTGGTGTTTTTCTTCTTTCTCCATATTCTTCTTCATCTTCTTCTTCTCTATCTTCTTCTTCCTCCGCTCTTCTCGTCCTGCATCTTCCTCCAGGCTTCTTCTCCACTCCGTCCGCACGATCCGCCTCATTGGGAGTCTTCAGCCGTGTGATGCTTGGCTTCTTCTGACATTTCTTATATAAAGGAGTGCGGGGCTACACGGTGACCCCACCCTCCTCTGACGCACGGGGAATTCACGGGACTTCCCTGTGGCTTTCCCCGTGTTGTCAGAGGGGGGCGGGGTCACCCAGCGGGTCATCTTGTGAAGCACGTGTTAAAAACTGTTTCTCTACATTGAACTGCGTTACCCCAACTGTCTAAGCCACTGTTCGTCTTCTTAAAGAGACAGTACCATTTCTTGCAAAAATGTGAAAAATGTCTAGACAAGACTCTGAGCACCCTTTTGTGGCTGAACCAATGCAGATTCATCATGCGTCTGAACCCACAGATGTACAGGGAGCAGACTCTGCAGATATTGCCGAACAGAGTGTAAGACCCAAACGTACAATAAAACCTACACAGACTCAGAGAAAACTATGAAGCCATTAGAGATGAGTTCTCCAGCAATCGGTCAGACTTATGGGACAGAACTTCACACTGCATGTCAGTTTTGTCACACTTTAATGATCAACCAGCTGAACTGAGAGACTCTATAGATCGCTTATCTGCCGCGTACAAATGCTACCAGCGGCTGTTTGCAAAATACACAGCTTTCTTGCAGGACTGAAATATAGAGGACTCTTCAGCAGAACTGACCAGGGCTGATGCACTAAACCAACAAAGGGATCTCTTGCAAAATGCCCAGTGTAAGGCAGAACTCCGCATTGCTCAACTGCAGGAGACCAAATCTCACAGATCCATACCAACCAAGCACACTGCACGTTCTTCTAGATCCTCTTGCTCCAGAAGTTCAAAGTTAAGCGACAAGCTAATAGAGGCCCATGCAAGTCTGGAAGCAAATAAAGTGCAAAGCTCCTTTACCAAAAAGGAAGCAGAAATAGAAACACAAAAGGCAAAGATGGAAGCTCAACAAGCAGAGGCAGATTCCCAATTAAAGACACAAAGGGCAAGGATGGAAGCTCAACAAGCAGAGGCAGTTTCACAATTAAAGACACAAAAGGCAAAGATGGAAGCTCAACAAGCAGAAATAGAGGCAAAGATGAAAGCTCAAGAAGCAGAAATAGAAACACAAAAGGCAAAGATGAAAGTCTCAACAAGCAGAGGTAGATTCCCAATTAAAGATTCTGCAAATGGAAAAGTAAGAAGCAGCTGCCCTAGCAAGGCTGAGAGTACTCGAAGAAGCAATGGGAGAAAGTGCTAACTCGGACTTGTTCATCCCAGCGAAATCGCAAGACCCGTTGAATGCACCAGTGAATATGTACTAAAGCATGAGGTTTACAATGATAAAGAGTTATTTTCCTGTACGTCTTGCTAACAACACTGTTCTGACTCTCAACACAGAGACCTCTCAGCTCCAAATGCCTGAGCCTCTTCAAGTCTACAACACAAGTACATCTATGCAGCAAGCATCTATGCAGTGACAAGTCGCAGCTCAAGCCACAGCCAGCGCATGCCTTAGGGACTACACCACAGTTAAACACTCTTGAATTTTCACACCCGAGGGGTTCCACAAGTTACTTTGGCACCGAAGAGTGAGAGATCAGACTTGAATGACTTTGCAAGATATATGGTACGCCGTAAGCTCATTAACACTACCCTCTCAAGGTTTGACGACTGTCCGGAGAGCTACAGGGCCTGGAGATCAACCTTTAAAGCTGCCATTGCTGATCTCAACCTTACTACCAAGGAGGAACTTGAGTTGCTCATATAATAAAGTGGCTAGGGCCAGAATCTGCAGATCATGTTAAAAGACTGAGAACAGTGCATGTTGACCACCCAGATGCAGGTCTTGTTGCTGCATAGACAAGAGCAAGCCTATGGTAGCTCTGAAGCCATAGAAAGCGCCCTATTCAAGAGACTACAAAACTTCCCAAAAATAGGGAACAAAGACTATCAAAAGCTCCAAGATAAGTAATCTTCTCATGGAGCTGGAGTTGGCAAAGACAGACCCACGTCTACCTGGACTAAGCTTCCTGGACACTGCTCATGGTGTCAATCCAGTGGTGTCTAAACTGCCATACGGCCTGCAAGAGAAATGGGCACAACAGGACTCAAGGTACAAAAGACTATAACGTGTCTTTTCCTCCATTCGCATATTTTTGCAGGTTCATCAGTGATCAAGCCTGGATGAGAAACGATCCCAGCTATAGCTTCAGTGAACCCAACTTGCCTGCTTCATCATCTTCATCAAGGTATGATAACATCTGTTAAAAGGACAGACATCTCACCACCTGTATCCTCTCCTGCTCACCAGAGTGATTCGGGTGACAGAGATAAAGACCCTAATCGTCAGTGCCCTATTCATAAGAAGCCTCACCCTCTAAGGAAATGTCGTGGGCTTAGGGCAAAGATGCTACAAGAGCGTAGGGAGATTCTTCAGAAACTTGGAATATGCTACAGGTGCTGTGCTTGTTATGGACATTTTTCTAAAGACTGTAAAGTTGTCATCAAAGTTGTCATCAAGTACACAGAATGCAGTAGTGACAGACATGTTACAGATATGCACCTGGGCCCACCCTCAGACATTTCACAGCAGCCTCCTACCTCCAGCCCTGTCTCAAGTCATGGCGGGGAGCAACAAGGTAATGCACAGAAGTCTGTGGAGAAGGCTTAAATCACAAATGCTGTGCTAAGATATGCCTAATCAAGATATAAGGGTCAACCTGAGGAAGCTACTAGGATGTATGCCATAATAGATGAACAGAGCAACAGTCAGTCGGGCTCAGGTCCCATCCTGTACTAGGTTGGACGTTATTCCCTCAGGTTAAAAAAAAAAACACATAGGGGCAGTCGCATAACAGGGCTGGGCCAGCCGCATAACAGGGCTGGGCCAGCTCGTTTTAGGTAAAAAAATCTTATTACAGCACCCAGCAGAAATCCCTGCAATCTATCTCTGGGACCATTTCCCAGCTTCACTCCTTGGTCTCCCCCTTATCCGCAGCGGTCTCTGATGTCCAGACCAGAGTGACAGTTCTGGAGGTACACCCAGCCACGGCCCTCCCTGACCTGGTCGCCGCCCCAATACTAGCATCTCCTCCTGCATGTACGCCAAAGCTAAGTCCTACCATCCTCCCTTCTCATCTTGTCCCGGCCAGCATCAGGAAGGACATCTTGGAGGGCAAGGATGTCAATCTGGCTTCCCTCCTCGCATCGGTACATTACCTGGCCAAAAACAAATCATACGCCTAGGGGGACGTCTCAGTGGTCGTTAAATCAAAAGACCTCAGGCTCAACCGTAAGCTAACAGTCATTGAGTTTGCCCTTGCTTTTGGGGTGTTCAGAGATGTCCTTTGCTCTGCCATCCCCAGCAAGAGGGAAGAGTTGAACTTATATCTCCATGCAGTATGGGGGACATGCATATTACCATTAACACTGCTTGTTTTCGGCCAAAGCAGCAGCCAGGCTTGCCCAGTTCCAGACCAGGACAAACTGGAGTTTCATCGACACAGAAATGTTTTGTCTTCACTTTGCCGGTCTACACTTCCCGCTCTGATCTGGCTGTCCGCTACCCACATAGCAAACTGGTGCTCCGAAGCAGCCACAAGGCGCCCCCTCAATTTCCCTTCCATCTCCGGTGTGGGTCAGGGCTTGCCAGCCCCCGAACAACAGTGACAGGTGGACAAATTGGGATGGCCTATCTTGTCAGTGTGGGGTGCAGCTATATGCAAGAATTTTAATTATGGCGTATGCACTTATAACCAATGCTGGCTACTTCACATCTGTACATCATGCCATAGGGCACATCCGAAATGTCACGTGACAGTTGAAGCAGTTGAAGAAATCATGACTAAGCCGAGTATATGTCCTTTGGTTGGGGTTCTACCTCTCTACACACCCCACCCCCTCACTGGCCGTATTCCTGGTACACGATTTACTTCAGGATTTCACACTGGCCTCATCACTCTACCCCACTCCACTCACAAGTGCAAGAACCTGCAGTTAGCGGCTATCGGTGAACAGGCCATAGACACCCTGCAACAGGTTGAACTAGACTGATGGTTCATCTTCAGCCCCTTCTTACAGCCACCTTTTCAGATCTGGAGAGTCAGCCCTATTGGGCTTGTCAAGGGCAAGTTCTCCAATAAACTTTGCTTAGTGTATGATTTGTCTGCGCCTCATTCTTCTCATATCCCAAGTCTGAATTCCCTAATTCCTTCCGAGGAATTCTCCCTGAAATACGCGTCGGTTGACTTAGCCATCCAGGCCATCATTAAATAGGTACGGGCGCGTGGCTGTCTAAAGCAGATATCTCAGATGCATTTAAACTCTAACCCTTTGGCAATAGCACGGTATTAAATGGAGGTATTCTTATTACTTTGCCACCAAGTTGACCTTCAGGTCCAAAAGTAGCCCCTGGCTGTTTGATACTTTCGCCCAGTTTCTTACATGGATCCTATCGCATCAGTGTTAGATGGTCATCCATTACCTCAGTGATTTTCTGCTTATCGAACAGCCAGGCATACCCCCGGTAGACCTAGACAGATTTAGAGTGGTGTCTAATAACCTCAACGTGCCTATATCAGAACATAAAGTGGAAGGTGCAGCACACTCCACCACCTTCCTAGGCATCACTCTGGACACGCTTGCCATGCAGGCCAGCCTGCCTCCCGACAAACTAGCCCGCATCAGGTCGGTTATTCATGACTTTACCCTTTCACAAGGGCGTACTAAGAGACAGTTCTTATTAGGGATGCTCAATTTTGCCATGAGGATCATTCCTCGGGGCAGTCATTCATTTCACAGCTCTTGATTTTTCTTTCTCAAGTACAAGACCCTGATCAAATTCTCAAGCTAGACCCAGCAGCGATAACGGACTTGACAATGTGAGATGAGTTCTGTACAAACTGGAACGGCACATCGATTTTCATCCCATCATCATCAGCTCTGTCACCACAGGTAGTCATGGATGCCGCAGCCTCCACAGGCTTTGCTGCAATTTTTGCACAGGACCTTGGCCTCCAGAAATCTTCCTAATTCCCTAACTACATCACCAATTCAACATTCACTGTATGCACATTCCAGGCAAGTGCAATGGCGCAGCAGATTCGCTGTCCCATTTCAATTATGTTTCATTCTTCCAGCAGGAACCTGGAGCCCATCCAACTCCTGTCCCACCTTGGTCACAGCTAACGATGGATTGAAGCCACACCTTGCCAACACAACCCAGCTCATTAACCATTAGTTGTCCCACAACACACTGAAGGCCTATCGCACTGCTTGGAACACCTACTGCAGGTTTCTAGCCTCATGCCCCGGAGCAACCACAGGCGACATTAAGCACATCCTAGCCTTCATATCGTATTGCCACATGCAGTTGGCTCTTTCTCATAACACTATCAGGCTATACTTAGGCAGCATCCAGCATTTTCTGTCCTTACAGGACCCCGGAAAGACATCTTTGTTTACGGCCTACACAGTCAGATCCCTCCTTTGTGGCATCCAGAAGCATCAGCCCGTAGTCAATGGCAAACCCTTGCCTAGCACAAGTGCCATCTTTAGCGACATTTCTGAAATCTCGCATGTTCCCCGTTCGGGGTTCTGCCCAGCCTGTTCATCCTATCAGTCATCTATCTAGCCTTCTACGGCTTTCTGTGGCCTAGTGAATTCACATTTAGTGGCAGCAGCAGCCAGATAGTATACAGACACCACCTGACTCAAACCATTACGTTTACCAGCTTACCAAACCATTACGTTATTCACCTTGTGGTCTCCAAAACTCAACAATCCGGACCCGGGGTTGACATCAACCACTTTCAGATGAACAACGCCTGGTGCCCAGTAACAGTACTCGACCGGCTACTGTCCCACCTAGCCAATCAGACTCTTGCCTGCTGTTGCCTTTTTCGACCAGCCTCCTGAGTGGCAGCCAATTTATCAGGCACATTAGAATTCTACTGGTCAACCTGGGCCTTGACCCCAGTCGGTACTCCAGATATTCCTTCGAGCAGCTTCAGCTGCATCTCAACACAGAGTGCCAGACCATGTGATCAGGAAATTAAGCAGATGGAAATCCGCCTGCTTCGCTAGATACATTCCAAATCCCCAGGTAGAAATGGCACAAGCCTTTACCAAGTTTGCTCAATGATGACGGAATCAATAAAGAATTACTTCAATATCCTAGTATTTTTGCCTCCTTTTCTTGGCATACTGGCCAGATGACCAAGGCACACCTCAGGTCTATTTTATTTTGTAAGTCTTGTCACGTGTTTATGTGATCCACAGGTGTCTCGATCATAGGGCCCCGACCATAAATAAGAAGACCAGTATGGTGGCCTGAATTTATGGGAGGAGCGCGAGGGGTATTTAAGCAGACCACTCGCCCATGCTCCTTGTCAGTTCCAGTGTGCAATACCCTCCCCCCTTTCCCCTTTTTCAGGGCACTTCTCAGCACATTTCTTTTCACAATCATTCATTACTTATCTTGGGTATGCCCCCTTTTCTTGGTATACCAGCCAGAAGACCAAGGCACACCTCAGGTCTATTTTATGTAACTGAACACTCCCACTTTCTGTGTGTTCGGCGGAATATTCACCCACCGAGTGCACAGTCAATATGATGTTAGGAGCAGGGCAGAGAAGCCAGCTGCTGTGGCCTTAACAATGAATGAGTCATTAGCTGTCAATGGTCTTCCCTGCTGACAACTGAAAGAAAAAAAAATTGACCTCAATACAAAATATACAAATACAAAATAAAAAACAGCATGGGGTCCCCCCAAAATCCATACAAGGTCCCTATCTGAGCATGCAATAAGTGAGCCCCCCCTTCCTGAATCATACCAGGCCACTTGCCCTCAACATGGGGGGTGGGTGGGTGGGTGCAATGGCCTCTACCTGACAACCCTGGGCTGTGGTTGTGGGGGTCAAAAATAAATAAAAATAGTAGACAGGTTTTTGACAATTGCTTTATTAAAAAAATAAAATAAAAAACAATGTCCTCTGATGCCGTCAATGAAGGCTGACCATCTACTACAGGCTCCACTGTTTGACTATTCTTATATAGGTAAGGGGCAGAGCCACCTAGCAACGTCATCTGGTGGCACTAGCCCCTTGTGACATCAGAGACCCAGCATGCACCGGTCCATGATGCCACAAGGGGGCAGGGAAAGCAAAGTTCACTGCCCAAGGGGGAAGAGCAACTTCAGTGATGAATCCGATGAAAGTTTTCAAAGTACCTTGTCTTTCAACCTTCACCTCTACCTACTTTGCCTTTATTATTGGGAAAGGTGTACACAAACATAGATGTGCATCACACTGTCTGTCTACAATATTTGTTTCACTGGCACCAGAAAAGAGATTGTTTGCAAGTCATTTTTCTCTGGTTTCCCCTCTCAGTATTTCTTGACCAGACCTACCTTGGCACAGCTGAGGACTGGGGACCTCTCCACAAACTTTAGTGCATGGAAAGGAAACTGCTGGTGAATCTGGGACATACGTTTTTTGTTAACCACGATGGTGTAAGGCAGGGCTGGCTGTACCTGAACTGTGGATTGTCAGGAGGTGGGGTAGGATGCATAACTGTAACATGTTTGTCACTACTACATTCTGTGCACTTGCTGACAACTTTATAGTCTTTAGCAAAATGGTCTAAAGAGGCAGAGCATGTATTGCATAATCAAAATTTCTTGAGAAATTCCTTGTGTTCTTGCAAAGTCTTTCATCAGGGCCTGGATCTGAACCTGGGAGTTCTGTTGTGTCCAGCAGTAACTCTTGTTGCTGAGCCACCTGGGATGCTGCACAGCTTGCTGGACAAGTCTTTAAATTATCTTGCCTCGAACCCTGTTTTCTCTTGAACCTTAAACTCTTTGTCCTCAAATGAGCTTCTCAATTTAAGCCTTTGCTCTGCACTTATTGTTTGCCAGATTACTGTGCTCTCTTCAGTCAATATCTCGCTGTTGTCACTCTTTGCTACATCTCGTTACTGATCCATGGCTTGTTCATCAACGACGTTTCCACTTGATCCAAACATGCATCCAGTTGCTATCGACCTTTGGCTTGTTTAATGACTACACTTCTGCTTATACTTCTGCTGTTATATCTGCTACTGAACCCCGGCTTGCTCATCTCCTGGTGGGGCAATCCTGTGGACCATGACCTGATACTAACATGCAGCAAAACCCATCTCCACCATCAGGAGCTCTGGTGAACACCAGTTAGTATTTAGACTCTGCACCTCAGGAGAACTTGTGCCATCCGCCAAGGTGACCAACTTCTGTACTTATCCAGCTAGTTGGTGGGTGCCGCGCTACTACCATAGGTAATGGCCCCCAAGCCTGACTCCAAAGTCCAAGTCATTTCTTAAGAGGGTGAGGTTTCTTGTGAATTGGGCACGGATGATTGGAATCTTTATCTCTACCACCAGGAGCATTCTGATCAGTAAAAAATTATATGGCAGGTAGCATGTCTCTCTTTTTAATAGATACGATCCTCCTTAAAGCGGAGTTCCACACAAAAATGGAACTTCCGCTTTTCGGAACCCTCCCCCCCTCCGGTGTCACATTTGGCACCTTTCAGGGGGGAAGGGGGGGCAGATACCTGTCTAAGACAGGTATTTGCACCCACTTCCGGCATAGACTCCCATGGGAGTCTACGCCTCTTCCCATCCCCACTGCGCTGTCTCCTGGGAAACACCCAGCTCCCAGGAGAGAGTGGGGACCACTTGGGATGCGCAGCGCGACTCGCGCATGCGCAGTAGGGAACCGGGAAGTGAAGCCGCAACGCTTAACTTCCTGATTCCCTCACCCAGGATGGCGGCGGCAGCTGCCGAGAACCGAGTGGGTTCTCGGCGTCGCCTGCCGACATCGCTGGACCCTGGGACAGGTAAGTGGCCATGTATTAAAAATCAGCAGCTGCAGTATTTGTAGCTGCTGGCTTTTAATATTTTTTTTTTTTGGTGGTGTGGGTAGACCCCCGCTTTAAGTTTTTATGTGTAGCTGCTATATTGTCATACGTTGTACCTTTATGATGAAGCTCAAGTTGGGTTCACTCAAGCTGAATCTGGGATTGTTTCTCATCCAGCCTTGATCAGTGATGAACCTACAAAAAATGTGAATGAAGTAAAGGATACATTATTATCTCTTTTGCATTTTGAGCCCTGTGCTGCTCATTTCTCTTGCAGGCTGTAAGTCAGTTTTGACAACACCAGATTTACGCCATAAGTGGTTTTCAAATAACTTAGTCCTGGCATAAGAGGGTCTACCTTCGCCAACTTTAGTCTCATCAGGAATTTTTAGGGCTTGGAATGATCCTTGCTGGTTATTTTCAGAAAGGTTTATTGTCTTTTCAATAAAGTACTTGCTGTGGGTTCAGGACTACTATAAGTTTGCTTGAGTCTTGCCCATGCATACAAGAAAAACAAGGCTGCAGCTAATCTAAATGGTTGATAATAATTTGTTTACATGCATATTCTTCAATCTTGCAGAAGCAACATTACAAAAACAATTCAGCTGTTACTCCTTGCTTGTTTAGAATATTGTGCCTTGTAGGGCTTATATTATCTATCTAATAACAATTCTTTTGGATTGGTAAAGTGTTAATATCAGCTAATTTCTTGGCTAGTATATTAGCTGTAGCTTATTTTTGCTGTGTTTCCTGGTGAATAATTTGGTGCAAGCTATGCATTTTCATCTTTATTCTAATAGGATTCTAATTGGATTGCAATTTGGCCATGCTCCTGACATAGCTAAATGCAGACAAATTAAGCTTGACAGAAGAAAGGAGAACAGACTGTTTATTATTTTGAACACAATGCATACAGTATATTAAATATTATGTAGCATTCTTATGATTGTCTTTTCAGTGCCATTGTACAGTATAACATGTTGGGTACTTATGCTTTATATAGGAGCATGCTGCTCCTATATAAATACAGCACAGTGAGTAAGCAATGCCACCCAAGGTTACATACACCTTACATATGTAGCGCTGGTAGATTTGCGATCTACCATATGTTAGGTAAATTTAGTAACTTGTTCGTTAGGAAGGTTAGGTTTGCCTCTGTTCCAGCTTGGCTGACATTGTGTGTGTTTCCATACTGACCGGTGGGTGTCGCTGTTATCACTGGTCAGTGTTGGAAAGACAACGTGTTGAAGTGTATGGATGCTCTTCTGTCCCGGAGACAACTCGGTGGAGATGGTCCTCCGAGTTGCATTCTGGGCGAGGGTATTTATGAGACAGACGTCATATTGTGGGGTTTATTTTTACAGCCACCTGCTGGCCCTCCTGGCCGACAGGTATGCGTTAGAGAGCAATTTTGTGGTCCTCCGTCGCTGTGGCGCAGGGGTGGGCCCAGAAGCTTGTCTGGGGCCTGCCATCGCAGCCGAGGAATGGTCCTGAACTGTCTATCCAGAGTGAAGAAGCTGGACAACCGAGGAGCTCCCAGGGGAGGACCCATCATGGAAGGATCACGCAGCGTGCTTGTCTGGAGAGGGGCCTGGTGACTCAGTTGGAGGACGTATCCTAAAGTAACTATATACAGCATAGTGTTGCCGGGTTGGCTTAAAGGTTCAGGCACTGTGACTGATGTTCATTGCAGAAAAACCAATACATCCTGTGGCAGAGGATCGTACAGGTTTATCCCAAACAAGTCTGTGGCAGAGACTTTTGTTCGTGCTACGTACTGGCTGCTAGGCAAGTGAGAGAGGCCTATCCAGGCAAGCAAGGAGTGTGTTCCACGAGGGGAGCGCATTCTATTGTAAATTCTACCAGGACATTTGTCAAGAATCTTACAAGAAGATATTTGAGTGTCTTCTGCAGTTTCCTTTCTGCCTCTTCCCTGCTACTTCCTTAGTAAATTGTTTAACCACTTACCAACTGGCCCATAGCCGAATGACGGCTGCAGGGCGGTTGGATAACTCTGGGAGGGCGTACTATGACGTCCTCCCAGAATTCCCCTCTCGCGCGCCCCCTGGGGCGCGCACCCGAACACATCCGTGACCGGACCCGGCGCATCACGGATCCCGGTAAATGGCCGCTGATCGCGGCCGTTTACCATGTGATCGCGCCGTCAAATGACGGCGCGATCACATGTAAACAGACCGGCGTCATCTGATGATGCCGGTTCCTCTGCTCCCCTCCCGTGTACCGATCGGTACACTGTGAGCGGGGAGGGGGATGGATGGATGTCTGCAGCGCTGTGGGCTGTATGTGTAGTGCCCACAGCGCTGCACGGAGACATCCAGCCATCCATCCATCCATGCTCAGCCATCCCCACTACACTGCAATGCTGTGCAATACTCTACAATACCCCCACAATACTCTGCAATGCTGTGCAATACTCTGCAATACCCCCACAATACTCTGCAATGCTGTGCAATACTCTGCAATACCCCCACAATACTCTGCAATGCTGTGCAATACTCTGCAATGCCCCCACAATACTCTGCAATGCTGTGCAATACTCTGCAACACCCCCACAATACTCTGCAATGCCCCCACAATACTCTGCAATACCCCCACAATACTCTGCAATGCTGTGCAATACTCTGCAATACCCCCACAATACTCTGCAATGCCCCCACAATACTCTGCAATGCTGTGCAATACTCTGCAATACCCCCACAATACTCTGCAATGCCCCCACAATACTCTGCAATACCCCCACAATACTCTGCAATGCTGTGCAATACTCTGCAATACCCCACAATACTTTGCAATGCCCCCACAATACTCTGCAATACCCCCACAATACTCTGCAATGCCCCCACAATACTCTGCAATGCTGTGCAATACTCTGCAATGCCCCCACAATACTCTGCAATGCCCCCACAATACTCTGCAATGCTGTGCAATACTCTACAATGCCCCCGCAATACTCTGCAATGCCCCCGCCATACTCTGCAATGCCCCCGCCATACTCTGCCATGCCCCCGCCATACTCTGCCATGCCCCCGCCATACTCTGCCATGCCCCCGCCATACTCTGCCATGCCCCCGCCATACTCTGCCATGCCCCTGCCATACTCTGCCATGCCCCCGCCATACTCTTCCATGCCCCCGCCATACTCCGCCATGCCCCGCCATACTCCGCCATGCCCCGCCATACTCCGCCATGCCCCGCCATACTCCGCAATACCCCGCAATACCCCACCATACTCCGCAATACCCCGCCATACCCTGCCATGCTGAGCCATGCTCAGCTGTACTCGCCCTCTGTATGTGGCCAGGCTGTGGAAGTCTCACACATGTGGTATCGCCGTACTCAGGAGGAGCAGGGGAATCTATTTTGGGGTGTCATTTTTGGTATGTACATGTTATGTGGTAGAAATATTGTATAAATGGACAACTTTGTGTTAAAAAAAAAAAAAAGCGTTTTAACCACTTCCCGCCCGCCGGCCGTCATACAACGTCCTTGACTTTGTGCGGAGATATCTGAATGATGGTTGCAGCTAGAGGCATCATTCAGATATCAGCTTTTTCAGCCGGCGATTCCCTACACCATGAGAATGATCATAGCGGCTGTTCCACTGCTTGATCATTCTTACGGGAGGCGAGAGGAGATGACCCCCCTCCCGCGCTTCTACCGACTCACCGCTACGATCGAAGCCAGGATGTTTTTTTTTTTTTTAATTTCAGGCTTCCCAGCCTAGAGGTGAGATGTGGGGTCTTATTGACCCCATATCTCACTGTAAAGAGGACCTGTCATGCCATATTCCTATTACAAGGATGTTTATATTCCTTGTAATAGGAATAAAAGTGGTCAAAATTTTTTTTTTTTGGAAAAAAGCATCAAACTAAAATAAATAAAGTAAAATGAGCAATAAAAAAAAAAAATTTTTTTAAAGCGCCCCTGTCCCTGCGTGCTCGCATGCAGAAGCGAACGCATACGTAAGTCCCGCCCACATATGAAAACGGTGTTCAAACCACACATGTGAGGTATCGCTGCGATTGGTAGAGCGAGAGTAATAATTTTGGCCCTAGACCTCCTCTGTAACTCAAAACATGTAACCAGTAAAAAATTTTAAAGCGTCGCCTATGGGGATTTTTGAGTAGCAAAGTTTGGCGCCATTCCACAAGCTCGTGCAATTTTGAAAGGTGACATGTTGGGTATTTATTTACTCGGTGTATCTTCATCTTTCACATTATGCAAAAACATTAGGCTAACTTTACTGTTTTGGTTTTTGTAAAGCACAAAACTGTTTTTTTTCCAAAAAAAACACGTTAAAAAAATTGCTGCGCAAATACCGTGCGAGATAAAAAGTTGCAATGACCGCCATTGTATTCTCTAGGGTCTTTGCTAAAAAAACATATATAATGTTTTGGGGTTCTATGTAATTTTCTAGCTAATAAATGATGATTTTTACATGTAGGAGAGAAATGTTAGAATTGGCCTGGGTGCTCCAGAACACCTGAAGGTGCTCCCCTGCATGTTGGGCCTCTGTATGTGGCCACGCTGTGTAAAAGTCTCACACATGTGGTATCGCCATACTCGGGAGTAATAGCAGAAGGTGTTTTGGGGTGTAATTTGTGGTATGCATATGCGGTGTGTGAGAAATAACCTGCTAATATGACAATTTTGTGGGAAAAAAAAAAAGTAAAAAAAAAAAACCTTGATTTTGCAAAGAATTGTGGGAAAAAATGACAACTTCAAAAAATTCACCATGCATCTTTCTAAATACCTTGGAATGTCTTCTTTCCAAAAAGGGGTCATTTGGGGGGTATTTGTACTTTTCTGGAATGTTAGGGTCTCAAGAAATTAGATATGCCGTCAGTACTTCAGGTGTGATCAATTTTCAGATATTCGCACCATAGCTTTTGGACTCTATAACTTTCACAAAGACCAAATAATATCCACCGATTTGGGTTAATTTTACCAAAGATATGTAGCGGTATAAATTTGGGCCAAAATATATGAAGAAAAATGACTAATTTGCAAAATATTATAACAGAAATGAAGAAAAATGTATTTTTTTACAGATTTTTCGGTCTTTTTTCTTTTACGGTGCAAAAAATAAAGAACCCAGCGGTGATTAAATACCACCAAAAGAAAGCTCCATTTGTGTAAAAAAAAGGACAAAAATTTCATATAGATACAGTGTTGCATGACTGAGTAATTGTCATTCAAAATGTGAGAGCACCAAAAGCTGAAAATTGGTCTGGTTAGGAAGGGGGTTTAAGTGCCCAGTTGTCAAGTGGTTAATAAAGCATTGAAAACGTACTCAAGTGTTGGTGCATGTGTCGTCCAGAGGTAAACTCAACGGAACCCTAGACCCGGTGCCGGTGAAACAGAGGGAAGGAGAGTGAAGGTAGCAAGCCCGCTTAAACCAGCAGCTCCACCGAGAGTTATTGCTACACATAGGTGGTGGGGTTTTGTGGTTCACAGAAGATAGCTGGGAAAGATGATAGCATTGTTTAAAATTTCAATTCAGTTTACAAGAAGTTACAAAAACTCAAAGAGGTATTTTTCTGTATCTTCAGAAATTTTACTAAAGCTGTCCCTACACTACTAGATGTATTTTGTACAACCTGGGAGTTCCAGCCTCCCAATAGAAGTTGACAAACTCTATGCAAACAGTTAAAGGTCCCTTTAATGTTGAGTAATGAGGTCTCCATTCAATGTCTATCTGGAAGCAGCTGCCCTTAGGCTCCCCTGGGCTCTGCTTAAAATAGCTGACTATATGCAAAAGTCACTCTCCTGCACTCAAATGGTGAACTGAGGGGTGTATAGTGTAGGAAATTCTCCTTTGTGCCGGTGGCCTTTCTGTCCCCTCAGGACAATGGGTATCCTTATGGACTGCAAAAACAACAAGAGAAGGGCACACTGACCTAGGGCATTACCACAATAAATCTTATTTCAAAATAAAAACAACAGTTGTTATACTCACAAACGCATAACATATGTACGCATGTCATAGCAAGTGGAACCAGTCGCCTTCAGGTCTGCTACATTTCTACCAATAGTGTGGGAAGGGCAGGAGGTGTCCATGGTGCCTGACCCTCTTCATCAGAGCTAAAATAATGCATCAGATGTAGAAAGAGATACATTATTTTGGCTCTGAAAGAGAGTTCGCCCTTGAAACATGCCAGCCACCACAGACACCTCCTGCTCTTTCCAAACTTGGTAGAAACCTGGCAGACCTGAAGGCGACTGGTTACACTTGCTATGACATGCATACATATGTTATGCATTTGTGAGTATAACAACTGTTGTTTTTATTTTGAAATACAATTTATTGTGGTAATTCACTGGGTCGATGTGCCCTCCTTTTGTTGTTTTTACAGTCCATAATAACTCCTCTGAAGGTGCTTCTTTTGCATAGCCACCTTACTATTCCTTTTTATTGATGCTCCTTGACACCCTAGGTAGGGCCGCTGTTAGAAATCATGGGGCCCCCCTTGACTCTGCCTTCAGACCCTGCCCACCCACTTTGAAAAAAATGCAGCTTTGTACCCTCTTATGGAAGGCTGGAACCAGTGCAGAATACTGTCACACAGGTGAAGCACAGGAACTCGCAGATGCAGGAATTAAAGCTGTAGTCAAAATGAGTCAGCAACAACCGGGCAGAAGATTTTCAGAAGTCAGGTTGGGGTTGATTTCAGATAGACAGAGGAAGTACAGAAAGTGCAGACAGAGGACAGAGTCAGGGCAAAAGCAAAGGTTAGCAATAGATGATCAGATTCAAGTGAAGTCAGGAGGCAGGCTGGATCAAAACACAGGAAAATCAGGATGCAGGTCTGGTCACAACTCATTAAAGCTGACAAACACTCTCCTTAGTTGTGTTATGCCTTAAAAAAGGCACTGGTTGCCAAAAGCGAGTGTCAGGCATGCACAATTCATACTAAAGCATACGTATGTTAGCAAACATGGATAGCATGCCTAGCCCTGATTCTGTGCGCTGGTCCATGCAGATGTTTAGGCCCAACCATGTACTTGATCTTCCTGACACATTGGGGTTGAATTACTAAAACTGGAGAGTACAAAATCTGGTGCAGCTGTGCATGGTAGCCAATTAGCTTCTAACTTTAGCTTGTTCAATTAAGGTTTGAAAAAAAAAACCAAAAAAACTGGAAGCTGGTTTCTATGCAGAGTTGCATCATTTTGCACTCTCCAGTTTTAATAAATCAACCCTTATTGGTACTTCTCACAATAACTAATGCAGACAACTCAGCAAAAGCCTGAATAATCAATATCCTAAGCTTAAGAGAAACCCAACAAGTACAGAAAACATAAAGAAAGCTCAAGCTAGCCATAGCCTAGCTGCAAACAGCACTAACTTTAGCTAGGAAAAAAAATTAAGAGTTGGCTCCCATGGACTTCATTGGGGTTCGGGTGTTATATTTGGGGTATATGGATTTCCTGTTGGATTTAGTGAAAGTCCAGCGAACCAAACTTTGATTTGTTCACTTCGTCCTTTCCCGATAGGGAACCATAAATGTTCACTCTTCATCCATTCTGGTAAAGTTATGCACAAGTCTAGAGCTTAGTTTGCATGGGTTGTATGACTAGCCTGAACTTTTCTCCTGCTTGACTTGAAGAACTCAAATAGTTTACAGCCTGTTGAGCTTGTACACACTTGGCCGTGTTCTGTGATTGAAATACACATCACTATACACTTCAATGCAATTGCTGTTTGGTTGACATAATCAAAAGTTCTTGGCTGCTAGATAGTGTTTACAAAGTGAGATATTGTTTGAAGTTTTCAGTCAGTCTGCTTTATTATATCAGTTATCATAAACATATGACTTTTAGCAACTCAAGACCAGTTTTTTGCCTTTTTGCAGTTTTATCTTTCCTTTGTGCCGAAATCTGTTCATGCCTTATTCCTGACAATGCTTATGCTTTCATCCTAAACTTGTTTCTTTCATTCCACTACACAATTTTGTTGCAAGAAAAAGGTCAATTCTCTTATGATTCGGTTAAACTACACTGGGGCAATGTAGTAGCAATATTGCTCTGAAGCCTAATCATTTTCATTTTGCTTTAAAAATGAATTTCTTGCCTTGCTGAGATTAAATATAATACGGTGTGTACAGTGAGTCAACTTAAGGTTTCCTATGGTGTTCAGACCACTCATACTGCTGAAGCTAGAAACTGCTGAGCCTAAATCAGTCAGGGATCTGGCTTCCGCAGAAAATTTAGATCATCTGCAGACACACATGCATGAATGTGTAAGAAAGAATAAATAAAATAAAAAGTGGGATGATGTTAAAAAAATTCAATAAAAATAAAACTAATCATATTCATTAATGATATGATATGATATGATATGATATGATAAAAAGAATCCAGTAGAAAAAGACAAGATGATAGCAAAACGTATAATGGACAATAAATATAAAACTAAACAACTGAAGAATAAACAAAAATAATAAGTGGCACAGTGTATACTTTATGTATTTACCATCTAAAATGTGACCAGACCACCATCAAATCAATAAAATACATTAAAGTAGAAGTTTCTGTCTAAACTAGGGATGAGCCGAACACCCCCTGGTTCGGTTCTCACCAGAACTTGCGAACAGACAAAAAATTTGTGCGAACATGCGAACACCGTTAAAGTCTATAGGACACAAACTGTGCTCATAGTGCTCAAAGTGCTCATAGGGCTCCCTTTAACCACTTCAATACACCATATTATGTATTGTACACTGCACTATATACCCTGCACTGTATTAAATATACTACACTGAGTACAATATATACTCTGAACTGCAGTAAATATACTATACGGACTGCACTATATACTCTGAACTGCAGTATATATACTATGCAGACTGCACTATGTGGTGGTGGCAGAACATTGTAACCCCTCGCAGTTACTCTTGTTGGACGCAGGAACGGTCCCTGCTGTTAAATATTTAAAAAATTTTAATTTCATGCCCCTGTTAAACAGGGGCAGAAACATTGGGCCTTACGTGTTGGTGGTGCCAGAACACTGTGACCCCTCACAGTTATTCTTGTTGGGTGTGGGAACGGTCCCTGTTGTTAAATATTATTTCAGAGGCTGCTTGCCCTATTTTGCCCTCTCCTTGGAGGCCTTCCGGACATGATGGGTATTTTTTTTTACACCGCACTACACTGTATTATATACTTTGTACACCACCTGAAGTGTATTTGAAACTGTACACACTGTATTATATACTGTGTACCCCGCCTGTACTGTGTTAGAAACTGTACACTGCCGAATGCACTGTATATAAAGGAAGGCTACGCTGAATGCAGAGTATACATATATATATATATATATATATATATATATACACATATATATATATATATATATATATATATATATATATATATATATAGTGGGGACGGAAAGTATTCAGACCCTCTTAAATTTTTCACTCTTTGTTAGATTGCAGCCATTTGCTAAAATCATTTAAGTTCATTTTTTTCCTCATTAATGTACACACAACACCCCATATTGACAGAAAAACACAGAATTGTTGACATTTTTGCAGATTTATTAAAAAAGAAAAACTGAAATATCACATGGTCCTAAGTATTCAGACCCTTTGCTCAGTATTTAGTAGAAGCACCCTTTTGATCTAATACAGCCATGAGTCTTTTTGGGAAAGATGCAACATGTTTTTCACACCTGGATTTGGGGATCCTCTCCCATTCCGCCTTGCAGATCCTCTCCAGTTCTGTCAGGTTTGATCGTAAATGTTGGTGGACAGCCATTTTTAGGTCTCTCCAGAGATGCTCAATTGGGTTTAAGTCAGGGCTCTGGCTGGGCCATTCAAGAACAGTCACAGAGATATTGTGAAGCCACTCCTTCGTTATTTTAACTGTGTGCTTAGGGTCATTGTCTTGTTGGAAGGTAAACCTTTGGCCCAGTCTGAGGTCCTGAGCACTCTGGAGAAGGTTATCATCCAGGATATCCCTGTACTTGGCCGCATTCACCTTTCCCTCGATTGCAACCAGTCATCCTGTCACTGCAGCTGAAAAACACCCCCACAGCATGATGCTGCCATCACCATGCTTCACTGTTGGGACTGTATTGGACAGGTGATGAGCAGTGCCTGGTTTTCTCCGCACATACCGCTTAGAATTAAGGGCAAAAAGTTCTATCTTGGTCTCATCAGACCAAAGAATCTTATTGCTCACCATTTTGGAGTCCTTCAGGTATTTTTTAGCAAACACCATGCAGGCTTTCATGTGTCTTGCACAGAGGAAAGGCTTCCGTCGGGCCACTCTGCCAAAAAGCCCCGACTGGTGGAGGGCTGCAGTGATGGTTGACTTTCTACAACTTTCTCCCATCTCCCGACTGTATCTGGGAGCAGCGTCAGCGGCTTCGCGAAACGGGTACCTGACCACGTCATCAAGAAGATGGGCAGGTGGAAATCCGATTGGTTTGCTTGACACATCCCCAATCCGCAAGCAGAAATGTTACAAGCCTTTAGCAAGCTTGCCCAGTAATACGTTATCAGCTCAAATAAATAATTACTTCCCTAACCAAGTGTTTTGCCCCCTTCTCTTGGCATACCGTCCAGCAGACGAGGACACACTTCAGGTCTACTTTATGTTGTTAGTCTTGTGACGTGTTTATATGGTTCATATCTCTCCTGTCATAGGGCTCTGACCATAAATAGGAAGGCCAGTATGATGGCCTGAAATTATGGGAGGAGCCCGGGGGGGTATTTAAGCAGACCACCCACACTGGTCTTTGTCGGTTCCAGTGCGTGGTACCCAGCCAACCATTCCCCTTCCCAGGGCACTTCTCTTAAAACACTTTGTCTACAAACCATCTACTCACTTATCTTGGGTATGCCCCCTTCTCTTGGCATACCATCCAGCAGACCAGGGCAAACTTCAGGTCTACTTTCTCTCCCGGTCATAGGGCTCTGACCATATATATATATATATATATATATATATATATATATATATATAATCAAACACACTGCCTGTACTGACTGAATATAGAGTTTACACTGTATAAATAGGCTACGCTGAATGCAGAAAATTGATCCAGTGCTGCCTTCCTCTTTGTTTGGTTCTTATAATGTGGGTGGTTTATCTGCCACAGACAAGACAGTTCCCTGAACATGTCAATGAAGATTGCCATAAAGTTGTCATCTTTCAAGATATCCATTTTCACTGCAAGACACAACACAAGACAAACCTAATGTCAGGCAAAACTCTCCTAATCTTGTTACAATATAGGCCTCAATCTAGAAGCAGTATAGGCCCAAGTTTGGCTCTTACCTTCGTTATCACGATCGGCGCCTCCGATACTCCTTCCTCCGCTCACAGATCGTACGTACTACGCACGCGTGTTACGCTTTATACACACTGCGCATGCGTGTAACTCCGCCCGCCCCTGACGTTCTTTCTAGTCTATTCCCCGCCCCTTTTTGTTCGGCGCAGTGGGGGAAGAGCACATGGCGGAGACGCAGCAGGTGCGTGCTAATTATAGCAACGAGGAGGAGGGGGAGGAAAGCCCGGAGCTGGAAATGTCTGAATCCAGAAGGAGACGATTTAAGGCATCAAATATGTCCTTTGGGGAGATTTTGGAGATGGTCAACATCCTGAAGAGGGCCGACTATGATGGAAAGTATGGACCTTACCCCAACCCCAATGTCAGAAAGGCCAAGATCATGGCGAAAGTGGTCAAAAGTCTGCACCGGAATTTCGGGGTACGTCGATCGAAAGATCAGCTCAGGAAACGGTGGTCGGACCTTAAATTAAGAGAACACGAGCAGTACAGAAAGATCCGGAGAGTGCTGCAAAAAAGTAAGTAGTTGTGCTGTGTTCCTATTCTTTTTGTGTTTATTACGTTCGTGCTGCTCCATGTGCTTTTAGGAACTGTTATACAGTTTAAAATGGCAACTTTCATGTTCATGGGCCCATTATTCGTTCGTATCAAACATTTTTCTTTCGGCCTTTAAAACACCATTTTTTTTTGCCATATGCATTGGACCACATTTTTTAGGGCCTACTTGTATGAAACTAATTTGGTTGTGTAGATGTGTTTGTTACTAGAATGAATAGCAAACTAGATTCTGTGTAAGGGGAAGACACTCAGCAGCTGTTTTCACATCTGGACTCTGGAGCACTAGTGTGGGACACAAGAACACCCTTTTTATTAGGGGGGCCATACAGGTGCTCCAGTGTATACTAAAGGGGGTCTCCATCTGTGAAGCTTGTAGAAAACTTGACAAAAGACACTAAAAATTCTATATCTTGGAACTCTACAAAAATAGACAATTGTACCTGACTTCCAAGCAATGTTTCATATTTATAGTTCTGCCATCAAATATCTGTGTGCTAAATATACCTTTTTTTTCACATAGGGGAAAAAAGACTAGGAGGACACCCCTCATCCAAGGAGACCAGAGACCCCCCATCTCTGGAAGAAGGGGAAATACCCCAAACACCAGAAGAGCAGGAGGAGGAAGACGTGGTGGAACTAGTCACCACAACAGGTGAGTGTCTGTGACCACAGGCTCAGGTAAGAGATGGATGCCGGAATATTTATAATACCTGTTTTTTTTTTTGGTTTCTCTCTTATTAGGTGATCGTGAGAGGAAGGGGTTGCTCCCCCAAAACACGTCCCTTGATCCTCCATGATGGCAGCTGGCACATGTTGACATTCGTAAATTGGTGTGCATCTTCAAAATTTGGCTTTTCCAGGGGTGACTTCACCCCATCTGAACACAATATCAAACACAGTTCCTAAATACTCATGTCTGATATTGGCTTCAAGTTCTACCAAATGTGAACTTTGTAAGTTCAAGATTTGTGTCTTTCTTGTTGGTTTTACACATGCCAGTTTTATGTTAAAAGGACATTTCTACTTTTTCTAATGCCACCCCAAAAATTGTTATACAACAAACATGTTGGTTTGTTTTAAAAACCTTGTCAAAATGCACATGTGATTGTGCAGGTATTAAAAAGATTGTTATTAATCAAGAATGTGTGGATAATTGTCTCAACGCTACAACACTTTTGGGGTGCTCTAATTGCTGTTTTCTGTGACAATGGGTGTTATTTCATAAGGGCAAATCCACTTTGCACTACAAGTGCAGTTTCAGGTGCACTTGTAGTACAAAGTGTCTTTGCCTTTAGTAAATAACACCCAACAGTGCTTTGTAAGGTTACACAATCACACCATTTTCACGACTCACCACATTTCTGACAGGGTCAGCTAAACAAAACACAAGCAGTAAATGTCACCAAAGATTTGCTGATTTTTTTGTTTTTTATTTGATAAAGGTTTCACACATTGTCTGGCATATTAATGGCCCCCCTACCCGCAAAGAACTCAAGGTATCTTAGCCGGACATCACGGGCACTCAGGGAGGGCAAGCCAGGATGGCCACTTTCAAGCACCGTCAGGGTTGTTTCATTTATCATTCCGGCCTCAGGCCCAACTGAGCCAGCATAGTTGGCAGAATGTTGACGTAAAAAGTTATGTAGAACGCAGCACCCCAGGATAATATGATTCAGTTTATACTCCACCATATGTATGGGTGTCAGAAATAGGCGGAAATAGGCTGGCCATGATCCCAAATGTGTTCTCCACCACTCTTCTGGCTCTGGACAGCCGGTAATTAAAAACCCTCTGGTCCAGGGTAAGGGTCCTCATCGGGAATGGCCACATAAGATGGTCCCCCAGCGCAAATGCTTCATCCGCAACGAAGACGAATGGGAGTCCTTCCACATTCTCCTCTGGAGGTGGCAAGTCCAAGCTGCCATTCTGGAGAGGCCTGTAAAACTCCGTCTGGGTGATGACTCCACCATCGGACATCCGGCCATTCTTCCCCACGTCCACATACAGGAACTCGTAATTAGCCGACACCACCGCCAACATCACAATTATTATACTATTGAACCCCTTATAATTATAATAGTACGTCCCCGAGTTGGGTGGTGGGACGATGTGGATGTGTTTCCCATCAATTGCCCCTCTGCAGTTAGGAAAGTCCCACCGCTGGGCAAAGTGGGAGGCCACAGATAAAAATATTACCTTCATATACTCCTTCTGCAGGACCTGGATGATGGCAGAACAGGTCTCTGGGATAATGATCCCCAGAGCCTGGGGGGAGATGCCTGTCGAGAACTTGAGGTCCTGCAGGCTTCTCCCCATCGCCAAGTACCGCAGGGTAGCGACGAGCCTCTACTCTGGAGTGATGACTTGCCTCATGCAGGTATCCTGCCTGCTAATATAAGGGGTCAGCAAAGCCAAAAAACGGTGAAAAACGGGGTCCGTCATCCGGAGAAAGTTCCTGAAATCATCAGGATTATTCTCACGGATCTCACGGAGCAATGGCATGTGACAGAACTGGTCACGCTGAAGCAACCAATTCTTGGTCCATGAACTCCTCCCCACCCTGTTCATGGACTGGACCTGTCTCAAGGTCAGGACCCCAACACCAAGCCCCCGCACAGCACCAACTCTACGAGGAGTACGTATACGCAACATGGCTAGAAAACGGTCGGCTGCTCAGAACGAAGTAACAGAACGCACTGAAGAACAGCAAGGCCTGTGAAGAGCGACCTGAAAAACAGCAATGAACGAACAAGAACACAATGACTAATTAAAGTCACGCGTAGCTTGCTGCACGCACTGAAGAGCAGATACAAACCCACAAGCACAAACTGAACAGCAGAAAACGATCTGAAAACCACGAGTCTAAAAAAGCGCGAATCGTCTCTCACTAAACTTTTACTAACACGAGATTAGCAAAAGGAGCCCAAAGGGTGCCTTGCTTGGTTCTGAACTGGCCTTTTCTAGTCTCGTCGTACGTGGTTGACATCACCACGTTCTTGGCGATCGGAAATTCCGACAACTTTGTGTGACCGTGTGTACGCAAAACAAGTTTGAGCCAACATCCATCGGAAAAAATCCTAGGATTTTGTTGTCGGAATGTCCGAACAAAGTCCGACCGTGTATACGGGGCATAAGAATCCAAAACGTGTTGGCCGTGTGTACAGTTTTAAACTGATTTTATATTGAAATACATTTGTAACTGGATTTTAATATCATGGTGTGGTGCTCAATTCCTAGATTTTCTTTATCCAGTCACAATCCAAAGAAATCCTGGAAGACCCTTGCATGTGAAGACACTGCCAGTGTCCAGACATTGTACATCTAAATAACTTTAACCCTATTAGCTGGTAATTTGAAAATAGTAAGGGAATACAGCACAATGTATCCACTTTCTCAGCAATAAAATTTTGACAGACTTTTTAACTCATTCTCATTGTAATGAAAATAAATTAGAAAAAAAATGACTGAAATTGGACTATTGCATTGCTCTGCATGGGCAAAGAAAAAAAGTTCACTTTAAAGGGAAGGTATAATGGTTTGGGGTCAGTTTTATACCACAATTGTTAACTCTTATACGTTATCAAACTAATGTTTCATATCTGTTTGACTACATATATATCTATATTGTATACTGTATATATCTATCTATATCTACTGTATATACATGCATACATAATATTTACTTTACTAATAAAAACTGAATATGTAACACAAGATTCCAGGAGCACCCTGCCTTTTGGCTCGCTTTACCTGAAAGAAAAGTTATCCAATAGGGAACAACTCACTTCACTCATTCATTTATATGTGTGTAAATTGCCGCTTAAACTTTTGAGCTCTTAAAAAAATAGGTTTTGTAGGGTAAAGGTGCTAACAAAACCTGTATATGTATTTGCAATATTTCAAATTTAGCTGGTAAAAATAACATATTTTTAAATAAAATATTTAGCCCTGACCATAATAACTAAAAAAATAAAACCACTATATCTTTAAGCACACACTACTGTAAGAAAGAGAGAAAGAGTGAGGTTGCAGATCAAAGAGTCCTGGGGCACAGATCTGTGCAGAAAAATATAAAAATGCTCCATATGCCACGTACACACGACAGGACTTTCCGGCAGAAAAGGTCAGACGGAATCATTTCATCGGATATTCTGATCGTGTGTGAGCTTCATCTGACTTTTTCTTTCGAAAATTCTGACGGATCTAGAAATAGAACATTTTTACACTTTTATTGTTTCACTTTAAGCATTATTAAAATCACTGCTCCTGAAAAAACTTTTAAAACTTTTTTTTTTTCATTGATACATGTCCCCTGGGGCAGGACCCAGGTCCGGAAACACTTTTTAAGACAATACCATGCATATAAGCCTTTAAAATGATCACTTTTGATTTTTCATGTTCGTGTCCCATAGACTTTAACGATGTTCGCATGTTCAAACAAATGTTTTGCCTGTTCGCATGTTGTAGTGTGAACCGAATGCGGGGGTGCTCGGTCCACCCCTAATCACACACTGGTACAAGAAAGATGCACAGTGCTAACCAGACATTTTATGGTAAATGAATTGTTTTCAGTGACAGATGTGATTTCTCCTATCAATCATTGCTATTTATCACCATAATACCTTCCTTTTTTCTCCTGATTAAATACAAGCAATATTTATAAACTATAATGAAGATACACATGCTTAAGAAAATTTGACAGAAACAGTAAATGGCACTTGACAAGCTCTGTGCTTCAGACTTATAAAATAATTTTCTCCCATAATTATATCAGGTCATTTGTCCTCATAATATCGCATATCACAATATAACATTTAGGATAATAGAACTGTGGTTTATGTATACAGTGGGGGTCATTTACTATAGCGCTATGGCGCTAATTCGTGCAAATTGCCGCGAATTAGCGCTAAATCACGTCAATTTAGCGCGAATTAGCGCTTATAGCGCTAATTCGTGCTAAAACGGTATTGATTATAGCGCTGGTGAGAAAATACTCCCAAAATCGAATTTACTATAGCTCCCTGAAACTAAATAGCGCCCAAACCCTTACTCTGCTAAAACCTGGAGAATTGCACATGGAAATAATGTTTAGAGCATGATATAATTGCCTAAATGGTACTGAAATATGCGGTATATTATTTAAAGATTATCTGCTTTTAAACTGTGTGAAAAAGTGATTTCTACACTGAAATATCTTTAAAAGTCTGAAACGTGAAAAATTCTCCGTTTTGGACAACTAGGTGCCAACACAACTGAGCATGCTCAGACCTGAAAATAACTCTCATTTTAACTCAAGTGTCTTTTTTTACCTGGAGCTATAGTAAATACCAAAATGAGAGCTAATTAGAGAACATTTTTTGGGAGTTTCAGTCATTGATTCTAATGGAACTATTCTAACTTTCACAAAAAAACCTTTTAATGTTGAGATGAAATGTATCTTTCTGTGAAATAAATTTTCCTTTGCAACATTGTTGCTTCTACTTAAAATATTTTGATTTTAAGAATGCTACAATGTGGAATGTTTTGGTAAAATATATTTTCTCTGTCACTTTCACTTTTTACTCTTCATCTCACAACAATCTTTACCCCAAACTCACACAGGTGTCCTTACAATCCACAAACAATACCATTGCTGATGAAAATTTAAAATGAATCACAATTTTTTGTGCTTTTTATTATTTCCAAATATTCATAATTTGAGCCCAAAAAATGTGATATGTGTACCAACATCAGAAAGCAAAATGTATTTCCCAAAAATTTGAGGGTAATATTCTACTCTCATCCACAAAAAAAACACCAAATATCACAGAATAAATCAAGAAGAATAACTCTTGAGTAATGTAATTCCATCACCTGTATGTCCATAGAAATGCAGTATTTATGTGTTTCTATGTGTATTTATGTGTAGTTATGTGTAGGAGGGTCTCACACGTGGCAGCTCCGTGGCTTAGAGGTTAGAATTTCTGCTTCGTATCTCTGAGGGTCTGGGTTCAAATCCCAACCATGTTACTTCATGTAGAGAAATTGTCTCATCTCCCAGGTCCTATAACTATGTCTAATTGCAGTAGTTATGTGTAGGAGGGTTCCACCACCATTGTAAGTCTTTTCCAGATACACTATATAGCCAAAAGTATTGGGATGCCCGCCTTTACACACACATGAACTTTAATGGCAGCCCAGTCTTAGTCCGTAGGGTTAAAATTTGATTTGACCCACCCTTTGCAGCTAGAACAACTTCTGGGAAGGCTGTCCACAACGTTTAGTCTGCCTATGGGAATAGTTGATCATTCTTCCAGAAGTGCATTTGTGAGGCCAGGCACTGATGTTGGATGAGAAGGCCTGGCTTGCAGTCTCTACTCTAATTCAGCCAAAGAGTGTTCTATCAGGTTGAGGCCAGGACTCTGTGCAGGCCAGTCAAGTTTCTCCACCCCTAACTTGCTCATCCATGTCTTTATGGACCTTGCTTTGCGTACAGGTGTGCAGTCATGTTTGGAACAGGAAGGGGCTTTCCCCAAACTGTCCCCACAAAGTTGGGAGCATGAAATTGTCCAAAATGTCTTGGTATGCTGATGCCTTAAGAGTTCCCTTATCTGAAACCAAGAGGCCAAGCCCAACCCCTGAAAAATAACCCCGCACCATAATCCCCCTCCACCAAATCATTTGGACCAGTGCACAAAGCAAGGTCCATAAAGACATGGATGAGTGATTTTGGGGTGGAGGAACTTGACTGGCCTGCACAGAGTCCTGACCTCAACACAACAGAACACCTTGGGGATAAATTAGAGAGGAGACTGTAGGTCAGGCCTTCTCATCCAACATCAGTGCCTGACCTCACAAATGCACTTGGAAGAATGGTCAAACATTCCCATAGACACACTCCTAAACCTTGTGGACAAGAAGAGTTGAAGCTGTTATAGCTGCAAAGGGTGGGCCAAATGAGTTTTGAACCCAATACTAATACTGGGATGCCATTACAGTTCATGTGTGTTTAAAGGCAGGCATCCCAATACTTAGGCCAATATATTGTATATTGCTTGTGACACTGAGCATGGCTATGGACTTAGGACTGGTTCACACCACAGAGATGCCAAGACCATGCTTGGGGCTGCCTGGTGGCTAAGTGGGTAGTAGTTCTGTCTAGCAGCACCTGGGATGTTGGTTCAATTCCACAACATGCTAATGCTTGTGTTGAAGTTTATATGTTCTCCCTGTGTGGGTTTCTCACCACAATCTAAAGACATGCTGGCATTTTATTTGTCTCCTGTCAAAATAGGTTCTAATGTAAGAAAGTTAATTTTGGACTTTATATTGGAAGCTCATTGCAGCCAGGGACTGATGTTAATGTTTATTAGCACTAATCATGCCCAGGGACTTGGACATTTATATAAAGGCCTGCAGTAGGGGGGTTTGTTTGGCCTGAGAAGGTCAGGTTTTTTGTTGTGAGGGAGAAGGAAGGATATTGGGAGATTTGATGAAATTCTTGTGCATTTTTTCAATCAAAAGTGGGTTTATGTGGCCATGCTGTCAATGTTGTGCGTGTATTGTTCCTGTCTGATCATGCAAACATCGTTTGGAAGCATCTGCTGACCTACTTTTTTTGATCTCGTTTAATCGTGTACACCGAAATACAGCTTCCAGCAGAACATGGTCACCAATGTATGTATGTATGTGTGGATTGTGGGCTTTTGGTGGGTGTTTTGAATAAGTCTTTTGTAATATTATGTTGGAATGCTTTTTAAGAATGACTGTTAAGTATGTTTCTATAATCTTGCAGATAATAATGTGATGTGTTGCCCGTTATACACTGAAATTAAAGCTGTGTCCACTCTAAGGTTTTGTCTAATTTTAGATTGTAAGCTCCTATGAGCACGGCCCTTAAAATTCCGTTGCTAAATGTAGCACCATATATCCTGTCCAAATTTTTTTGAAGCTAGTAAATTTAAATATTTTTTTTTCTGCTGGTAAAATAAAAGTACATTATTGAGCTTTTGTTGTGGTGTGTGTTTTTTTTCCTTCTACTTTTCTTTCTCTTTAGTTTTTGTGGGTGGTGGTTTTGGGAAAGTGCAATATCTCTTATATTTTATTTCAATATGTATTTGTGCACCAAAAAACGAATCTCTTTGCCCTGGTGCACATGCTACTTTGAAATTGTGCTACTTCACTTGAAGTAGCACGATTTCAAAGTAGCAAGGTCAGCGTGATTTCAGGTGGCTTCATACACAAATGTCTATTGAAGTCGCACCTGAAATCGGCAAAAGTAGTGCAGGAAATACTTTAGCAAATTGATGCGGTGCCACAAAAAAATGTTGCATCGATTGGAACATTGCCAATAGTCATGCAATTTGATCTCTCAAATCGCATGACCAATCGCTCCAATGTAAACCTAGGCTTCTGCACAACTGCAAGTTATATATAACGATTCCACCTTTATCATTAACAGCTGTGGAGAATTGCAGGTAATGAATTCAGCTGGTGGATAGGCAGTGTTTGAATGTGTCAGCTCTGGTTCACATTGGTGTGATTTGACATGTCAAATCTGTGGCAATTGCACTGTTCTAATTGGTGCGATTTGTATTGATATTGGTGCAGAAACCTGCACTGATGTCTCTCATGTTGCCTCCACAGTCGGGACTGACATGCAGGAATGAAATTGTGGAAGTTCAGCTGAACGCTTTCCTCCTGCTGTCAGTGTGAACCAGGGCTCAAACTAGGCCTTTTGCCTTTGTAATTCACCTGCTACTAACCCAGGGACACCATTTCTTATCAAACTCCCTTAAGTTTACATTCAAATATATGTAGAAATACAGATTTGCATATCTGAAAATAAAAAATACAAATCTTGGTTGAGATCAAACATTCGCAGCTGCAATCAAAAGCGTGGTTTCACCTTCTGACCCAGAAATAAGTCATTGTAATCACCCGAAGTTCCTGTGCTGGTCAGGATCTCCATCTAGGTGGACATGGCGAGGTCTCTTTAGCAGAGAGGAGGTGCTGCTCATTGGCTGGGTAAGTGTAGGATATGTACTTGTACTTAATCAATGTGGGGGTGGATGTCATAGTTAGATTTGGTGTGGGTGGGGTTCATTGATTTGTTTGGCATCACCACACATTTGCTTCCGTCTCATGTGCACACATCACTTCCTGCATTTGTTCTGCTGTAAATCAGTAAGGACTATGCAAGTATAAATGAGAGCTCCTTTTATTAAAATATATATGACTTGTTTCACAGCTGGGCAAATTTTCCAGCAAATTTGGACCTCTGAGTTGCATGACAAGTTGTACCCCATGATTCTCAATGATAAACATTCATATCTGTGCTACTTTAAGTGGCACCAACTTCAAAGTAGTCCCTGTACTACTTTGGTGTGACTTGAGGTATATCAGGTACAATATTACACAGGCATTCCCAGAAGTTGGGGCCAAGTTGCAGCGGCAAAGTGGCAGCAAAATAGTGTGACTTTCAGGTCGCAGCAGTGTGAATGAGATTCAAGGATAACACCTTTGAATTTGGCCCTATTGTCACTTGTGCATCCTGAAGGTGTAGCAAATTCGTCCCTGCACTACCTTGGTTTGACTTTGATGCAATTTGAGGTCCATACACCACAAGATTACACAGGCATTGCTTCAAGTCATGACAAAGCTGTGCAATTGTAAGGTCGCACAAGTGCAAATGGGGCCTTATTCAAAG
Organism: Lithobates clamitans; assembly: GCA_037952925.1. Lineage (NCBI taxonomy): Eukaryota > Metazoa > Chordata > Amphibia > Anura > Ranidae > Lithobates > Lithobates clamitans. The sequence goes on from JBBGZY010001115.1 coordinate 1,451,933, forward strand.
GTGTTATCAATTAATCTCATTAGGTTACTTTCACACTTGGGTGACTTTTCATGGAGCTTTGGACCTCAGAGTCACATGAAAAGTTGTTCCCCTTGATTTCCATGCATATTTATTAGAGCTGCACGATTAATCGTCATCGTGATTTTTTTCCCCTTTACAATCTTGAAAAAAGCGTTTCACGATTCTTGCTATGCAAAGAACTCTCTCTGCTCTTCTGAAGCCACAGCTGAAAAACCAGGAAGTCTGCCAAGAATTAGAACATTCTTTATCAGTGAACTTAACTAGAAACCTTGTAACAATTTGTCAATTAAATAGAATTCTGTGTAAGTGAGGAAAGTTTAACCACTTAAACACTAAACATTTTTCTGACATTTGTTGGTTTCAGGTTAAAATCATTTTTTTTTTGCTAGAAAATTACTTAAAACCCCCCAACATTATATATATATTTTTAGTAGAGACCCTAGAGAATAAAATGGTGGTTGTTACAATATTTTATGTCACACTGTATTTGCGCCTTTCAAATGCAATTTTTTTTGGAAAAAATTACTTTAATGAATTATGAATGTTGCGAGAATCGTGATCTTTTTATTCTAAGCAAAAAAATTGTGATTCTCATTTTGGCCAGAACCGTGCAGCTCTAATATCTATGCAACTTCACCCCTGTTCACATAGGTCTGAATTGACATGTCAAATTGTAGGCCAAATCGGCGCCTATTGATGGCAATGGAACTGTCCGAATTGGTGCGATGCCACAACGATTCCCAAAAGTAGTTCCTGTACTACTTTGGGCGACTTCAGGGGGCGATTTCTTACCTCCCAACTTTTTGAGATGGGTATAAGGGACACCTATTAGCAAAAGTAGGTAGGCATAGGACACCTTCTTAAAGGAGAACAGTTGGGACCTATGTGATTTCACTAGACATCTGTGCAGGAAAGTGTACTGATGTCTCTGAAATTGCTGACAAAGTCGGGCTGAGTCACACTTGTGCAAAGTTGGACATCAGAGTCGTATGACAAGTCATACCCCATGATTTTCAATGCATACCATTCATATCCCTGTATTACTTTGGTCTGACTTTGATGCGAGTTGAGGTCAATAGACCTCAAGTTTACACAGGCATTCCCTGGAATTGCAGCAAAATTGCTGATGCAAAATCGTGGGAAAGTTGCGTGTCTTTCCCTGCGACTCCTGCGTCCATAGACCTCAAGATTACACAGGCATTGCTTAAAGTCGCATTATAATCTCGCAACTTTCAGGTCGCACAAGTGTGAAAGGTGCCTAAGTCACTGTGCTGAGTACTATTTTATACCTAGAATATAAAGTAGTCCCACCATCAAACACTAGTAAACATATGTTCTCAATATAATTGTGCTCAAATGGCTGAAAATCACACAGATGGTATCACCTACTGAAAGCTTGCATTGTACTCATCAGCATATGCTGAAAAGAGGCAAATGCCTATTAGCCAATGTCACATCGGCATGAGCATGGTTGTTACTATAATATTAATGCCTGAAATGCAAAACATTATTGTATAGAATCAAACATTAGTAAATGTATTTTCTCTGTAGGTAAGTACTCAGCTCTGTAGCATAGCAGTATACCCAGCTGCCCCCAAAAGTTCAAGCCATGAATTCAAATCCCACTGACAGCATCACCTCCTGGAAGTGTGCATTGTGAGCATAATTAGCCAAAGCACATCAGCTTGCTTTATTCCATGTTTTAACTCTTCAAATGCATGCAATGGTATGTACTTATTCAATAATATTATGGTATGGAATTCCAAAATTCAAGGAAAAAAATGTCGTAGGGTCCCCCCAGTACATACCAGGCCCTTCGGTATGGACTTTAAGGGGAACCCCACACCAAAATGTAAAATAAATTTGATGTGGGGCCCCCCAAAATCCATACCAGACCCTTATCTGAGCATGCAGCCTGGAGGTCAGGATAGGGGGGACGAGTGAGCACCCTCCCTCCCCTTCTGAACCTTCCCAGGCCACATGCCCCAAAGCACCTTTTCCCCATGTTGATGGGGACAAGGGCCTCTTCCCGACAACCCTGGTCGGTGGTTGTCAGTCTGCAGGCAGGGGGTTTATCAGAATCTGGACATTTTACCCCTACCCATTCACCAAAAAAAGCAGTGAAATGTAAAAAAATCAATAGCCAGTTTTTGACAAGTCCTTTATTGTAAAATAGCTCCGAGCTGTCTTCTTCCCTGAGCCATCTTCTCCAGACGCTGTCTCTCCCTCCTCCATCTTCTCCCCGAGCTGTATTCTCCCAGAGCCGTCTCTCCTGCCACCACCATCTTCTCCATCTGCTGTGTTCTTCCGCACCGCTGGTTACCAGCTAATAAAAAAAAGCTGCTCTTCTTCCATGGTGGTCTTCCTTTGCTGTGTTGTCACCCGCTGTGTGGCGTCACTTATATAGCCATGGAGCGGACTCTCCGGGTGACGTTATCGGATGGCCACAGAAGACCGCCACAAGAAGAGCGGCTTTTTTTTTATTAGTGGGTAACCGGCTGCGCTGAAGAACACATCAGCGGGAGAAGATGGTGGCAGCAGGAGAGACAGCTCGGGGAGAAGAAACATCAAACACTAGTGAATGTATTTTCTATGTATTTTCTATGTATGACTGTGCTACACCCAATAGGCTAGCAGTCAGCACTTCTACCTTGAAGAACTCATGGGTTCAAATCCCACAGAGAAATACTAAAAGATTGAATTGGTGGAAAAAAAGCAAATGACTATTAGCCAATTAGCCAAAGCAGCATATGCTGAAAATAGGTGAATGCCAATGCACTTTAAATTTGGCTGATTTTATTATATTAACTCTTCAAATGCATGCAATGATATGTAAGTATTCAATACTATTATGGTATGAAATTCCAAACACCACACACTAACTAATGGGCAGATTACATTTTTTTGTTTGTTCATTTTAATTCTCTTGTGCACTGAAATAATAAACACAGCTGGGGGATGGTAGGTTGGCTGGTATTTGAACTTGTACCGTGAGTGTTGTAGAGACATCTGAGCAGACTACTAAGCCATTGTGCTAAGTATGAGACCTGCATAATAGTGTAGTATGATTAAAGAATGAATATAAATAATTACCGCTTTACAGTCACCTAAATAAAAAAATAAAAAACAACATACAACAAATAGGTAACCTAAATGTTTAATACATGTAACTTTACAGAATATCAGACATTACTATGTAATAATCATTCATAACTGCATTAGTTAGCAAAAGAAGGAAAAAACTAGGAATACTAATTGCAACATACATCAATAGATGCAGACGAGGTAGAGCACATCTCACATAAAAATGTTTCTTTCACATACATGAATCATGGTTACAGTGCAGTACTATATAACAACTTGGTAGGAATTGGCATTTGCATATACGCGGAAGCGCAAATTAGAATTCGCCAACATGCGTTTCTCACTAATGGCGCTAATTTTTCATTCGCACATTCGCCTGTTGAAATTTTATTTGGCTAAAATGGGCGCTATTATTTGCCATAGTGCCCAGTACTTCCTGGCGCTATAGTAAATGACCCCCATAGACTTTAACGGTGTTCGCGTGCTCAAATAAACTTTTTTCCTGTTCACATATTCTGGTGCAAACCGAACGGGGGGGGGGTCGGCTCATCCCTACCTAGCAGTAAAAAGGGTCGCTAGTTCGTATTCCCAACCACACCACAAGACTACCTGCCTGGAGTTTGCATGTTCTCCCTGTGCCTGCGTGGGTTTCCTCCTGGGTACTCCGGTTTCCTCCCACACTCCAAAGACATGCTGGTAGGTTAATTGGCTTCTGTCTAAATTGGCCCTAGTATATGAATGTGAGTTAGGGACCTTAGATTGTAAGCTCCTTGAGGGTAGGGGCCCATGTGAGTGTATAATGTATATGTAAAGCACTGCGTAAATTGACGGCACTATAGAAGTACCTTAAATAAAAATAAATAAGTCTTCACTAATATTATGGTGTGAATCTCCAAAACACCATACACGAGCTAACAAGCAGTTTACATTTGATAAACTTTATTGTATGGTATATAAACCATCAAACACTAGTAAAAGTATTTTGTATATATAATCGTGCTCAGCCCAATAGGCTAGCAGTTAGCACCTCTACCTTCAAAAATTCAGGTATTGAAAGACTCATGGGTTCAAATCCCTCAGAAGAATCCTAAAAGATTACTATTGGTGGAGAAAAGGAGAATTACTGTTAGCCAGTTAGCCAATTAGCCAAAGCAGCATACAGTGAATGCCAAGTAGCCAATACACTTTAATGTGGTTGATATTATTGTATTAACTCTTCAAATGCTTGCAATGGTATGTAAATATTCACTAATATTATGGTGTGAATCTCCAAACACCACACTTTACAGAATAGCAGACATTACTATGTAATAATCATTCAGAACTGCATTTCTTAGCAAAAGAAGGAAAAAAAAAAAACTAGGAATACTAATTGCAATATAAATCAATAGATGCACGGGAACTAGAGCACATCTCTGATAAAAATGTTTCTTTCACATACATGGATCATGGCTACAGTACAGTGCTATATAACAACTTTGATAAGAATTGGCATTTGTATATACGCGGAAGCGCTAATTAGTGGCAACTTAGAATTTACAAACGTATGTTCCCCGCTTATATCGCAGATTTTCATGCGCAAATTCGCCATTTTGTTTCCATTTGGCTAAAATGGGCACTATTATTTGCCATAGTGCCCAGTACTTCCTGGAGTTATAGTAAATGACCCCCAGTGTGTCAGATTAATGGCAACTCTTAAAAAAAAACATATCTTAGAAGCTGCAACATACTATGGTGAACACCAGGTTGCCTTAAAATGGATATGCATACAATCCTAAGAAGAAAGCAGTGTCGATTTTCAGAAAATTCCTAAATTATGAGTAGTTATTGTGTTTCTGATATTATTTTCTCATTTCTTTTCTTTTCATAATTTTGTTATTGTTTTAAATATAGAGATTTTTAGATCCACCACTAGAGGGAGCTCTATAGTTTGCCCAGTCTCATGCAAACTTTCTGAGTGACAGTTGTTGAGACTAGAGGCTGCCCAGATGGGAATTTCATTATTTTAGTAGTCTTCTGACCCATGGTCTTACACTGTGTGAAAGAGTGCAGTAAAGTTCAAGTGTAGTACATTGCTAATTAAGAAATACAGCATGTAATGCCCAGTATGACTACATTTAAATATAAGTGCCAAAGGATGCCAGGCACAAGGTGGGTTTTTGTTTTCCGAATAGGTTTACTTCAAAGTCACACATTTCGAACTAACAGGCTCACTTTAAATCCATTAGACACGCATATTTGAAAGCTTTTAACATTAAAGAAGAAAGAAGATTCACCGCGTTAAGAAAGTCTTGTTCTCTAAAAATAATGATCAATCCCATGTTTCCAACAGAACGATTTTTGGAAAGATTTTCAGATAGTGAGGCTTCATGCATATGGCAGAAAAGAATATCCCCGTTAGAGGTGCCTGGCATTTTTTATGTCTCTAAATACACGTCTATGTTAGCCTATATGGCCATGAACATCAAGCGATGCACACGTATTTTGATCAGTATCCACTTGCCGACCGCAATACATATATATATATACAGTACATTGCAGACGGCAAGTGGTTTACCGGGATCATGGCTAAAGATATTAGCCATAACCCAGGTATCGTTTTTTGCAGCCAGCAGCAGGCTTTCTCATAAAACCATTTCTGAAGCTGCGGGAAGGGACGGCCCCACTACCGCAGCTCGCCGTTGTTTCTCTGGTTTACCATTTCCGCTGGTTCGCCCAAGAAACGATCCAACGATTCACCTCCCATAGGTGATCAAAAAGTATATATTTGATCTTTTGACCTCTATGGGCTTGAAGGACCGGAGTGACGTCATGATGTCACTTCCAGTCCAAGCTGAAAGTAAATAATATCTTTTTTTCTAAAGCAAAAGGTCCAAAAAAAGTTTTTTGGATCTTTTGCTTTTAAAGGTAAAGAAGAGAATTGGGGTCATTCTGACCCCAGATCTCTCCATAAAGATTGCTGTCATCCTTTTTTCTATTACCAGAAATTTTACATTCTTGGAAATAGGAATAAAAGTGATCAAAATAACAAAAATGAAAGGAACAGTGTAGAAAAAAAGTAAAATAAATAATACATTTTTTGTTTAAAGCGTCCCCATCCCTCTGTGCTCATGCGCAGAAGTGAACGCATACGTAAGTCGTGCATGCAAACAGTATTCGCACCACAAATTACCGCGATCTTTAGAGTGAGAGCAATAATTCTAGTGCTAGACCTCCTCTGTAACTCTAAAAAGGTAACCTGCTAAGGCGTTTAAAGCATTATCTATGGAGATTTTTAAGTACCGTAGTCTCCATTCCATGAGCATGCTCAGTTTTAAAGCGTGACATGTTAGGTATCTATTTACTCATCATAACATCATCTTTCACATTATACAAAAAAATTGGAGTAAATATTGTGGTTTTTTTAATTCATTAAAGTGTATTTTTTTCCCCAAAAATTGCGTTTGCAAAACTGTTGCGCAAATATCGTGTGACATAAAAAATGGCAATATTTGCCATTTTTTTCCCTAGGGTTTCTAGCAAAAAATACTGGATTTCAAACTTGTAAACAAAAAGTGTCAGAAAAAGCCTGGTCTTAAAGGGGGGATTTTAAGTAGCGTTAGAGGCATAAAAAAGAAAATTCACCAAAGCTATGTTCAGACAGGGTCTTATGAGCATAATTTTGACGCATTTGAGTGAAAATGTTAAGTTAATATTCCGGCCAGTAGAATGCATATATGCTCAAAACCATAAACATGAACACGCATACATACGTGACTTTAGAGGAATTTTTTTACTAAGTTTTGCTAAGTTCTGACAGAAAAATCCAGCATATTTGGGGCATAAATTCATACACCTGTGTGCATGAGGCCTTAAAATGTTTTTAGACAGAAACTGATATACAAAATAGATTTTGCTGAATTATTTCCACCTTTGTTGATGTATCGTAGGAATAAGTGGAAACACTGACCAAGTCAGCTTTTTTAAATATAAAGATATCAGAATGGAGATTTCTGTTAATAAATAACAGCTGAGTTTCTTAAGTGTTCTACTGAATGATATAAACAAATCATCTCCGTAAAAACAAAAACATCTAAGCTTTTAAAACTGGTTCTTAACATCTTAGTCAAAAGCCATAGGAAAACAGCCTTTTTCATTGCATTAAAGCATGATTAGTCTTTGCAGATAGAAAGCCCATTAGATAAGATTTTGGATGCCATCTGACAAATGAGTGGCTGTCAGGTAGTTTGTTTAACCCTAGGCCTGTCTATAGCTGGATGTGCTCTGTACTCAGTGTGCTCTTCCTCTCCACCTGCCCTGAGTTTACTCTGCTCCTCCTGCTCTCTCACATCTCCTCCCTAACCCTTCCTGCATAATTTTCCTGGCTCCCCGGAGAAAGTGATTGTGATGGATTCTTTAGAACCATCTGCTCTGCTTGTTAGGCTCCTAATTAACAAGTAATTACCAGCTTAATATTCACAGTTCTGACTGCAACAACATTGTCCAATAAAAACATCTAACTGAAGGAGAGGGTTAACTTAGTCATCCGATCCCTATTGACTGCCGCTGTCCTATGGTGGGGTGTCTATGTGAGGTCAACTGGCAACAGTGAGTTTTTGCAGGCTTCTAGGAAAAGGTGAGCAGGGTCTCAGTAGGGCATAATGAAGGAAGCTGGGCCAGTTCTCAGCACTGCAGTAAATGGCAGGCACACTCAAGTTGTTAATGGGGCCTAGCGGGGATTCTGCTGCTTGGAGAAATACAAGTGTCTAATTGCATTGCCTTGGAAACACTTTTGTAAACTAAAACTGATCCAAAACTTTAGCAAAGAACAGAAACTGTTTGTTTACACTATGTCTTTTGTCAGTGTTTCTGCAGGCCATAGCTTTTGAGCTGTGGAAGCTGGCTACGGATCAAGCAAACAGCCATAGCAGCTGTCCAATGCCAGGTGTGACCCTTCATGTGCCTGTTAGACACTTTGGCATTCTGCATATACATTAGCATGCATTTTGCATAAGAGAAGTTATGATTTAGATATAAAAAACTGATAGTGTGGTATATTCTACTACAATTTTTTTTGTAGCACCGCCCCCCCCCCCACTATCACCACCACCCCAGGAGAAAGGTGGAGTACCCTAGAGGCAGGGAGGGCTAGCATTTCACCATAGGGCTAGGTCCACGGCTCAAAAACAGAGACTGAGAAATCGGATGCCAGTTTGCCTTTTAAGCACATTTTTTCATCACATACAACACAAGCCTTAAGGTCACAAAGGTCTCATCACACACACGAGGGGTTAAAGTGACACTAAATTCTGGTTTAAAAAAAAAGAAAATTCTATTTATTTCTTAACGCAACAAAGTCCCTTCGAATGCTCCCAGCCTCCTCCAAATCTCCAAACTTCATTTTTTTGGATGGGCCAGGATGCTGTCAGCAGCCTGGAAACCTGGTAATTATGTGTAACACCCTCTGTGTACAGTGTAGGAAAATTTAGTTGAGCTCCTCTGTGGGCAGAGAAGCCAGGGTTTGTTTATTTAGAGTTAATTGGCAGAGCTCCAGAGCTGAGTCTCTGTTGCCTCCCCCTGGCTTCTGGGACTGCTGTAGGGTTTTAGAATTTAGAGAGCGAAGGAACAGAGATGAGGCCTGCATATTTATGGAGTCTCCTCAAGTCCCTGGGTGCAGATTGCCCAGAAGGTGAAGAGACGGGCCATAAATATTCAGAAGCCTGGCCATGTGGGGAGTAGAGTTCAGGGTCCAGTGGCCTGGAGGGGACCCCTGTTTTTTTGGGGGGGCTCTGCCCCGCTGCAGAAGGAAGGAGCCCAAGGAAGAGAGAGAGATAGCAGCAAATGAAGCCTCACACCCTTCAGCCTCAGCTAGGCTTAGCTGAGCCATTCAGAGAGTCATTGGGACCTATCCAGCAGGAAGCTTGATCAGCAGTCACATGTGCCACAGGATTCACCTAAGGGACTGAGTGAGTATCTTTAACCACTACACCCCAGAGCCTATAGAGGAGAAGCACCCAGGTGCAATACCTAGCTAGCCTTCTAACAAGGAACAGCCAAAGCTGTTAAAGCCAGTATAGCTACCCTACATCACTTGCTTGGGGAACCTAAAGAGAAGCCAGATGCCTTGGCATTTTCTATGGAGATAGAGCACCTGTGTTCAGTGATTGGAGACCTTTCTTTATCATTTGAGCTGATCTGTTTTTCCTAAAGGAGGACAGCCTTGTGATTTTTTGGTAGCCAGAGACCATTTCAACAGTGATGGCCCATCCATAGAGGGCGCACGGGTGCCGCCTACCGTATTCATGCATCCGGCCCCCTGATCTACTTATCAGTGGTGCCAGACCATGGATTCCAATGCGCCAGGGTGTTTCTTTTTTAAGCAAAAAAGGGTGCTTGTGCTCCGAGGCCACCCAGTTATGTGATCATAGCGAATTAATTTTCGCTATTTTCACACTAATGTTCCTACCCGCCAATTAGGAGGCAGGTCTGTGAGACCTTTGGCTCAAAGCGTCAGGCGATCCTATTGGATGCCTAACACTTTGGTGGAAGAGGAGACATACGGCGGAGGAAGCTGGAGGAGCGGACTCCGGAGCCGCCGTGGCTACTGCCTGCTCTTCAGGAGAGGAGGAGAGGACACACGCAGCCCGCGGGTAAGTGACAGACTGCCCGGGGGCTGTCACCTCCATTATTCCTTCAAGAAAACTTCAATCAATTCTTTACCTATTCTTTTATACTTATCTTATGTTTGAGTTATAGATTGTTCTAAGGCAGTTGTGGGTTTTACTAACCAACTAGACCATATCTTTTAAAATTTCTTTGGGCAGCCTCTATTAAAATATGTATCCCTATATAATGGTAAACTACTATTTACTAAGTAATTCCAAAAGGTCACTGAAGGAGGGACTGTTTTTTCCAGTTTAACGTTATTGCTTTTCTAGCATAAAAAAGAAGCAAACTTATTTGTATTTTTTCCCAATTATGGGAAACCTATTTCTAACTAGCCCCAACAGACAGATCTCCATATTTTGACTCAAAGTAACAGTAAATGAGAAAAATCTCCGGGGGAACATCCGCATCTTCAGCAATTCTGAGTATGTATTGAGCTCATTTTATGCAGCCTATATGGTGTAAAATTTGCCCTATGCGCTTTTTTAAATTGTATATTTTGATCTCTAAGAAATACCAATACTTGAAAAGAAAATCCCCTTATATCCCCCCATTTCTCTTCATCCAACTCAGGAATATATCGCTGCCATTGTGCCTTCTCATTTCTGGTAATGACCCCATAACCAGATGGCTATATAAACTTGAGATATGTTTTTTTAAACGACTTGTTCTCACTACTTGTTCTAATTTAGACTCCATCAAATGATACATACACTGAATAGCATGAGCAAGTTGCATATATTGAAAAAAAATACTCTCAGGGATGTTAACATCTTCAAACAGTTTCCTATGTGATAATATCATTCCCTGGTGTATCTTCTGACCGACTGTTTTTATGTTAAACTTTGCCCAGACCCCTACATCTGGAATAGAACGTAAATGGGGCAACTGAGGATTATCCCATAAAGATGTATTCGGAGATAGTGCCGACTTAGGATATTTTTCACAGGCCAACACCATCTTCCAAGCCTTAATAGTCAATATCATCAAGGGAGCCAACTTATATGGTGCTTTTAGTCCACAAAATAAGAGAAATTGGAGAGAAATTGGAGTGCCTCAATAGAGTGGACTATTGCAGCTTCTAGCATTGTAGAGGAGTTGTATCTATCTAGATTCAGCCACCATACTGCTGTTACCAATTGCGCTGCCAAATCATATTTATGGCAATCTGGAAAAGCTAATCCTCCTTGAGTTATTGAACACATCAGTGTGGATAATTTATATCTAGGAGACTGATTTCTCCATAGAAATGACAAAAAAATACTATTCAGACGTGTAAAGAAACATTTTGGCAACCATTGTGGGGAATTTCTAAATAAATATATTAATTTAGGAAGGATCTTCAATGTATTAAATCTTGACTTTCTGTAGTGCTGGCGCTATATTAAGTGGCAAATCTCTAAATTCTCTAAATTATCTTCTGGAGAAGAAACCATTTTCCCATCCAGAGTGATTATTTCCGGTATAAGTGTAACTGACTGATCATGTTGTACCAACATTGCTAAAAAAATTTAATTTCTGTCTCCTTGCTCAAATAATCTGTTTATTTTTATATAAGTCTAATCTAGTCACCTCAGCCAAATTTAAATTCAGATCGTGTTGAGCAACCATTGTTGATTCAAAATTTCTAATACTAGGATCTAAACCATACCTTTCTTTCTAAAACTGTACTGATATTTGTAGAGACTGAGTACTATTGGCCAATTGCTCCTTCCGAAGTGCCGCTATAACAGAGATATACTGACCCTGAACAATTGCCTTGACGGCATCTCATACAACCCCTGGAGAGAATGTTCCCACATTATTCTCCCAATATTCAGTTATCAGAGATGGCATCTTTTCTGCTATAATTGGATGATAAATGCAGTGCGATCCCAATTGCCATAATGACACGTTTCTAGACGCAGGAAATCCGATTTTCAACTTTAAAGGACAATGGTCCGACAGGCCACTAGGTAAATATGTGGCTTCTATAATGTCTGTCAACATCGTTAAATTGGCAAATGCCAGGTCTATATGCAAATACATTTTATAAGAAGTTGAAAAACAAGAATATACATGTTCATCTGGATTTTTTCAGCGCCATGCTTCTATAACCCTAGCTGCCTCCGCCCAATTCTGAAGTTCCACAGAATATTGTTTCGGCCGCCTAGGTTTATCTAACTCCGGAGACAAAATAGAATTAAAGTCTCCCATTAGAAGTAATTTTGCTGGAAAATGTGGAACAATCCTCTCCAGTATTTTATTCAATACTATAATGGAAAATGGGGGGGAATATATACTGCTACCACAATATATCGCTGTTGCCAGAGCGTAAATACTATCACAATGTATTTACCCTGTGGGTCTGTATGTATATCTTCTACTATACAGGGAAAGGATTTGTTTAACACAGATACACCTCTAGCTTATGTAGAATACGTGGCATGGTATGCCCTTTTCTTCCCCCTCCCCCAAAAACCCCCAAACTCGAACATGGCAGAGGAAAAAAAACCCTGAATACTTCTTAACAAACCCGGATATAGTTGCTACTATGTCCAGTACAAAAAAAAAGAAAGGGGATTCCCCGCACCAAAATTCCTGTGAACGTGTCTAAACGTCATTTTTACGTGTAAGCCGGAGCTCCTTAATTTTATGGCCCAGTAATCATAACAAAGTTCATGTAAACTTAAACGCTTATCATCAAATTGTGTCATGTGTATAGTATTTTATGCCTGGAAAAAATATTTTTCAATGAAAAATCCAAAAGAGGAGAGAAAACAATACAGAAAAAAAAAGAAGTGTTATATTAGCTAAAACTTTAAAAATCTACATAATTAGTGAAAAAGTTGATTTAGCGAGTGTCAAACCATTCCGATGCTGCTTCTGGAGTAACAAAAAAAAAAAAAGAGTATGATCTTCATTTATAACTCGTAACTTACTAGGATATAACAGACTGAATTTAATTTTTGTCACATAATCTTTTCCACCCTTCTGTAAAAGTCCTTCGTTGTTGCTGTACTTCGGGTGGATAATCTGGGAAAAAAAGCTTAGTATTTTCGTATTGTAAATTCAACTTCACCCGGGCTGCTGTTAATATGCAATCTCGATCACGGTAATTTAACAGGCGGAGAAGAAAAGGCCGTGGAGGAGCCCCTGGTTTAGGGGCTGTTAAAGGGATTCTGTCTGCTCGTTCCACCACCGATGTAGATGGTATATTCGTTAGTTCTAATACAGTAATCAATAGCTGTTCTGCAAATTCAGAGGGTTTATTACCCTCAACTCGCTCTGGCAATCCTATTATCCAAATATTATCTCTCTTTAGATGGCCCTCTGTATCTACTGCCTTCTCCTGCAATGCACGGACCTGTACTTTTAAAGCATGCAAGTCTTTTTCTCTGATCTCACTATTTCCTCCACTGTTGAAACATGAACTTCCACCTCAGTAATTCTGGAACTGACAAATTCTTGTTTTATTTCATTAATTTTGTGGCTAGCAGATCCAATTTTATTGCGAGAGTCTCTTTGCAAACTTTAATGGCTGCCAGAATATCTATGCTGGAAAGGGAGTTCACTAATACACCTCCTGCTGTTTGGGTGTTAGCAGCCATAGTGACACAGGGAGATTTGACTGTTATTTTTTTCCCTGATGGAAAGGAGCAGGGAGTACCTGCTGTTATGACTAAGGCCTTATAGGCTGAAACACATCAACTGACTTAATCTGCATTTGTTCACTGTGGCTATTCAATAAAATTTAGACATTTTTAAGCAGAGTTCCACACAAAAATGGAACTTTCACTTTTCGGAACCCCCCCTCCGGTGTCACATTTGGCACCTTTCAGGGGGGAGGGGGGTGCAGATACCTGTCTAAGACAGGTATTTGCACCCACTTCTGGCATAGACTCCCATTGGAGTCTATGCCTCTTCCCGTCCCTTCACGCTGTCTCCTGGGAAACACACAACTCCCAGGAGATAGCGGGGACCACTTACGATGCGCAGCGCGACTCGCGCATGCGCAGTAGGGAACCGGGAAGTGAAGCTGCAACGCTTCACTTCCTGATTCCCTCACCTAGGATGGCGGCGGCAGCTGCCGAGAACCGAGCGGTTTGGGTGGACTCCCTCTTTAAGAGCAACAACCGGAGTGCGGATCATTTTTTCTACAGTACCTGCTGCTGTTCGGCAGCCACACAGGGATAGAAATGATCAATGCCGCCCGCTGTAACTCCGCACAGCTCCGCTCTCCTGGCAGCCTGCCAATCCACCTGCAAATACACTCAGGACCGTCTGGAAGCCAAAGGGAACACCCGCCGCCCCCCGCTCACAGCCCGGTCCATCCAGTGCCTCCACCAGGTCCTCAGAGATCTCCCGCCAGAGCCAGCACTCATCTCAGCCTTATAAAAGCAGGGGAAGCCTTCACAGTGCCACGCTGGAAGTCAGATACAATCGGAGCTCCAGCTTAAGATGTTTCCCTTGCTCTCCCATCTCAGCCACACCCACCTTCCCTCAGTAATAGGGTTAGTAAAAAAGTAGTTTAGTACTTTTCTTTAATATAGTTATATGTTTATTCTTCCTATTTTATACTGTATATAAGGATAAATAATTTATGCAGAGTCACATTCAGGAGTGACATGAATAAAAGGAACACAAACGTGAAAATAAGTTTTTCCTATTTGTTCTTATTTATGGTTTCGGTAAGAATACAACTGTATCTGAATGACCTCAGTAAGGAAACCTTTCATCCAAGTAGACCATTTATTTCTGTGCTGTATATATCACATAATTCAGTTTAAAGAACAAAAGACATCACAGCACTGCAGCTTGATTTTACCTGGAGACCAGGCTACCCTTTAGGGAGCTTACTGAACACAAAGCCTCTTTATACTTTACATGGATTTTATGACATACCACATCTCCCACAAGGAAATGAATAATTCATTCCATGAACTCCATTCCTACATTGTTCTCTCCATGGGATTTTTTTTTAACCCAGCTGGGCCTGAATGACACCTCTGGTTTGTTGCTGTACCATCAAATGGCAAAGCCAAGAGCAATGACTATATGCACATCTGATGGCAATTTGCTATACAAGAGTTGCAGCTTGAGATTTGTGTTTCTGCCTCAAGCACAAAAATTATAATTGCCAAACCCCCATTAATGGAAAAACCTGTTGTCATTTAGCTTTCTTTTGCTACTTTTTTTATACATTATTTTTTCCAAACAGTACTAGTAAAAAGTAGAATAGTTATAAGTGTATAATGCATTTGTAAGTTTTATGTACAGGCCCTTAAGTAGAAATAAAATAACATAATGATTTAGCTTGCTAAAGCATTATACTGTATATCATAAACATTTTTTTAAATTAAAATACTGTTTGTACCTTTGGTTATTCTTTAGGAATCTCACGGTTGCCAATCTCCAGCATTCACTTTCAGCCACTTCCTGTCAATGTTCATGCTTTTCAACAATGGATGTGTGGCATTTCAGATGCCAAGTTTCCTGAGGGTAACAGTAGTGGATAATGCCTGCTTTTGTGTAACACTAGATATAGAATGTGGGATCTTAATATGACAGTCAATGTTTCTAATTCAACCACAGCCATAGGCGTGCGCACAGGGTGTGCCGGGTGTGCCCAGGCACACCCTAATCACCCCATGCGCATGTGTTATCGCTCTGTGTAGCAGCAGGAACATGGTAAAGATCTCCCTCTTACCTGCTCTGCCATAAGAAAAGTGTTTATGCTCTTCTCTTTCACTGTGTCGGCAGGGAGATCAATGTGCCGGGATCATATATATGTAGACACATACACATGCATGTGTGTTTGAGCTTAAGGGTGCACACCCTAATGCAATAGGCTGTGCACGCCTATGACCACAGCATAAGGGAATGGAATCTGAATAGGGAATTGAAGGAATTACCATGTCACTGCTAGTAAGTCCCTAAAAGGACTCTGTAGGCTAGTGGCTATAGACAAGCCAATAAAAAATCTCCAGACCTGACAACTGCAAATCAACAGGGAAGGAGAGGCCATTCTATATTGGAACACCACACTTTGCGCTATTATTATATCTCTGTATGTCACGTTCTTTCTTTTCTTTTACCATTTTTAATTATGTACATATTTTTGTCCACTGCCTGCCAAGGGATAATAACCAGTTGCCGGCCACCCTATAACAGCTTTACTGCTACAGGGCAGGCACTCTGTACAGAGTCATGTATATATGTGATTCTGCATTTCCGGGTAGGGGGCACGGCCACCACTTCTGTTGTGATTAGTCACAGCATTAGCCGATCAGCGGGTGCCAATGGATGACATCTGGGACTGACCGGTGAGGAGAATGACAGAGCAGAGCTCTGCCTATGTAAACAAGGCAGAGCTCCATCCTGTCAGCTGGGATGTGCTGGATTTTGTTTCCCTGCAAAGTAGGGGATAAAATCCAACACATCCCTTAGTAAATGCACCATGTACAGTTAACCTTTTGATCACCCTAAATGTTTAACCCCTTCCTGACCAGTGTAATCAGTACAGTGACAGTGCATATTTTTAGCACTGATCACTGTATTAGTATCACTGGTTCCCATAAGTGTCATTTATTGTCAGATTGTCCACCACAATATCACAGTCCCACTATAAGTCACTGGTTACCACCATTACTAGTATAACATATAAATAAATAAATACAAATTCCAGTATATATACCATAGTTTGTAGAGGCTATAAATTTTCTGCAAAGCAATCAATATACACTTATTGGTAATTTTTTTAATCAAAAATATGTGTTTTTTTTTATTGGATATGTTTTATAGCAGAAAGTAAAAAATATTGTTTTTTATTAGATATTGTCGGACTTTTTTGCTTATAGCTCAATAAATAAAAAACCCAGTGGTGATCAAATAGCACCAAAAGAAAATTCTATTTGTGTGAAAATAAATTACATAAATTCCATTTATGCAAAGCGCTGCATGACCGCGCAATTGTCAGTTTAAGTAATGCAGTGCCGTATAGCAAAAAATGGCTTGGTCATGAAGGGGGGTGAATCTTCCGGAGGTCAAGTGGTTAAATATACAGTAAAATGAATAAATTGGCCTTTTGTGTCCTAACTAAATGTGCAACTCCTAAAGATAATGCTGTTTTAATTGTGCTGCTAATTTGTGTGAGATTGCATCGTGTGACTGCACCCCTGTGTTCACTGTAATTGTAGTGGTTGGTTGACAAAGAGCGCGATGGCCATGTGATTGTATGAAGATTAGTATCTGTGTGTATTGTATCTGCAACAGCCTTTTACCAAAGTACTGTGTTCCAACTATTGCTATAACCAAAATCTCTAAAGCTGCTGTAACTATATTGCAAATTAGAGATGACCAATCCCGAACCTTGAACACTCTCTTTTTTGGAGTTGTGGACTTTTTTAAGCGAGCAGTCTACATTCCAGGCATTAATCCTTGGGTGCATCCTGCCCTAAAAACGTAATACCGATTGATGCACCATGTGGCGCGCTCTGTCCAGCCTGTCCAGCTTCAGCAGTTCCCAGCTTATCATAACCTTTCATAGGCTGCTGGCAGCCGGGCTCCATAGTGTGCCTGTACCTTTCGTCCACACCTAAATGTCTGAGTCTCATGCCCCTGGGCTAAACGTCAGTGTGCATGAAACCTAAAATGGCATTGTGTACATGTTATATGGCCATGGTAGCACAAATAACAATTTACAAAGTCCTTCTAACATCAGAATTTGTTTGATAGCGTACACATAAAAAATATAAATCTTATATATTGCCAAAACACAGTAATACTCAAAAGTGAGTTTAGCAAAAAAATAAAAAAAATTTGAAAGCTTTACTTCCATAAGATTAACATTGTCTCACATAGGAAACATTTTACAAAACTATCCGCGCTCACTCTTGATTAAATCAATGGATTTAAATATTTAAAATACATTTTATGAGTTGATCTTGCAAACAACTTCTGCTTCCAGTAAGATAGGAAATGTTTAATTTACAATGTAATATTTACAATTATTCTTTTCTTGACTCTCAGCTGTTTGCACATATTATAACTTCATATATATGTCATTGCCACAACAGCTAATCCATATCTGACATACAAGGTGAAAATATAAAATTCACTTGCTATGGAAGGGGTCAATTGAAAAAAAATCTTTGCAGTAAAATGCTTATAGATGGATTACTGGACTGACAGATTAATCTATAGAATGACTGCATTATTCAACACTACATAAACCTGTGTTAGTTATGGATTAAAGAACAGCCAGAACAGATTGTATGTGGAAGGTATTAAACCAAACAATAGCTGAACCCTGTGCAGTATACAGGTTAATCATGATGTAGAAATCCACAAGATGTGTATTGTTTCAGCAGCCTTTAGTTTTGTGCAAAACAAGTATATATACATATATATGAATGATAACACCAAAACATTTCTTTCACTCATGGTTAGTGTTTGGCCGAAGCCATTTATTATCAATCAACTGTGTTTACTCTTTTTAAATATAATGACAACAGAAACTACCCAAACTACCCTGATCAAAAGTTTACATACCCCAGTTCTAGGGATGAGCTTGATGTTCGGGTCGAACATAAGTTCGACTCAAACATCGGTTGTTTGCCCATTCGCTGAAGAGCAAATATTATGGGGCGTTTGCAGCAAATTTGAGTGCTGCGGAACACCCCATAATGCACTGTGAGATCGCAGTGCATTGCTGTATGATGATTGGCCAAGGCATGCACTTGACCTGCATGCTTTGGCTAATCATGGCTCAGGGGGACTAAGTCCACGCCCCACACTATATAAGGCTGCTTACACGGCAGCTGTGGTAGTATTGTTGGTGTGGACAGAGCGATAGCTTGATTTAGATTAAGCAGGTAGGTTATTCAGTTATTGGCAGTGTATTTGATATACAGTGGGGCAAAAAAGTATTTAGTCAGCCACCAATTGTGCAAGTTCTCCCACTTAAAAAGATGAGAGAGGCCTGTAATTGTCATTATAGGTATATCTCAACTATGAGAGACAAAATGTGGAAACAAATCCAGACAGTCACATTGTCTGATTTTTGAAAGAATTTATTTGCAAATTATGGTGGAAAATAAGTATTTGGTCAATATCAAAAGTTCATCTCAATACTTTGGTATATATCCTTTGTTGGCAATGACAGAGGTCAAACGTTTTCTGTAAGTCTTCACAAGGCTGATATACACTGTTGCTGGTATGTTGGCCCATTCCTCCATGCAGATCTCCTCTAGAGCAGTGATGTTTTGAGGTTGTCGCTGGGCAACACAGACTTTCAACTCCCTCCAAAGGTTTTCTATGGGGTTGAGATCTGAAGACTGGCTAGGCCACTCCAGGACCTTGAAATGCTTCTAATGAAGCCACTCCTTTGTTGCCTGGGCGGTGTGTTTGGGATCATTGTCATGCTGAAAGACCCAGCCACGTTTCATCTTCAATGCCCTTGCTGATGGGAGGAGGTTTGCACTCAAAATCTCACAATACATGGCCCCATTCATTCTTTCATGTACACGGATCAGTCATCCTGTTCCCTTTGCAGAGAAACAGCCCCAAAGCATGATGTTGCCACCCCCATGCTTCACAGTAGGTATGGTGTTCTTTAGTTGCAACTCAGCATTCTCTCTCCTCCAAACATGACAAGTTGTGTTTCTACCAAACAGTTCTACTTTGGTTTCATCTGACCATATGACATTCTCCCAATCTTCTTCTGGTTCATCCAAATGCTCTCTAGCAAACCTCAGACAGGCTCGGACTTAAGCAGGGGGACACGTCTGGCACTGCAGGATCTGAGTCCCTTGGGGCGTAGTGTGTTATTTATGGTAGTCTTTATTACGTTGGTCCCAGCTCTCTGCAGGTCATTCACTAGGTCCCCCCGTGTGGTTCTGGGATTTTTGCTCACCGTTCTTGTGATCATTTTGACTCCACGGGGTGAGATCTTGCGTGGAGCCCCAGATCGAGGGAGATTATCAGTGGTCTTGTATGTCTTCCATTTTCTAATTATTGCTCCCACAGTTGATTTCTTCACACCAAGCTGCTTGCCTATTGCAGATTCAGTCTTCCCATCCTGGTGCAGGTCTACAATTTTGTTTCGGGTGTCCTTCGACAGCTCTTTGGTCTTCACCATAGTGGAGTTTGGAGTGTGACTGTTTGAGGTTGTGGACAGGTGTCTTTTATACTGATAACAGGTTCAAATAGGTGCCATTAATACAGGTAATGAGTGGAGGACAGAGGAGCCTCTTAAAGAAGAAGATACAGGTCTGTGAGAGCCAGAAATCTTGCTTGTTTGTAGGTGACCAAATACTTATTTTCCACCATAATTTGCAAATAAATTCTTTCAAAAATCAGACAATGTGATTGTCTGGATTTGTTTACACATTTTGTCTCTCATAGTTGAGGTATACCTATGATGACAATTACAGGCCTCTCTCATCTTTTTAAGTGGGAGAACTTGCACAATTGGTGGCTGACTAAATACTTTTTTGCCCCACTGTATATATATATATCTATATATGATATATATCTATATATATTTATACAGGGCTTTTTTCAGCGGGAACGTAGGGAAACACAGTTCCGGCACCTTCACCACTGACAGCAAGTGGTGCTGGGGGGTGCTGCAGGGTCTATTGATACTCACTGCAAGGGGATCTATTCTGGGTGGAGGGTATCTATTTTTTCATGGGGGTCTATTGTTTCTGAGAAAGTCTATTGTTGCTGGTGGAAGACCTACTGTTGCTGGGGGTGGGTCTTATATTGCTGGGAAGTCAGTTGTTGCTGGGAGAGATCTACTGTTGAGGGAAGGGTCTATTGTTGCTGGCTGACGGAGAATCTATTGATGCTGGCTGTGGGGAGATCTGCTGTTGCTGCTGGGAGTCTATTGTTGCTGGGGGGGATTTTGTGTGGTGGGGTGGTCTATTGTTGCTGGCGGGGGCTCTATTGTTGCTGGTGGGGGTCCTATTGTTACTGGCTGCAGGGGTTCTTTTTTTAGTGCTTTTCTTGTTATAATTACCAAATTCCTTACGGATTTCTTAGCACCACAAATTGATACTTGGTTCTGTATTGTCTAAAAGGGCAGTACTGGGAGGTGGGTAGGGGATGGAGCCAAGGAACGGTGCTCGGAGGTGGGTAGGGGGGGAGAAAAGGGGTGGCCCAGAAAGGGTTCCCAGAAAGTTCCTGCACCTATTCTCTGAGAAAAAAAGCCCTGTATATATATATATATATATATATATATATATATATATATATATATATATATATATATATATATACAGTCAGTCTAGTATCAGTCAGTCTAGTCAGTCAGATGGTAAAGCTACCCATTCCTCTTGGCAAAAAGCCTCCAGTTCCTGTAAATTCTTGGGCTGTCTTGCATGAACTGCACATTTGAGATCTCTGCAGAGTGGCTCAATGATATTGAGGTCAGGAGACTGAGATGGCCACTCAAGAACCTTCACTTTACTCTGCTGTAGCCAATGACGGGTCTACTTGGCCTTGTGTTTTGGATCATTGGATCATCATGTTGGAATGTCCAAGTACGCCCCATGCGCAGTTTCCTGGCTGATGAATGCAAATGTTCCTCTCCAGTATTTTTTGATAACATACTGCATTTATCTTGCCATCAATTTTGAGGAAATTTCCTGTGCCTTTGTAGCTCACACATCCACAAAACATCAGCAATCCACCTCCGTGTTTCACAGTAGGAATGGTGTACCTTTTATCATAGGCCTTGTTGACTCCTCTCCAAATGAAGCGTTTATGGTTGTGGCCAAAAAGCAAAATTTTGGTCTCATCACTCCAAATGACTTTGTGCCAGAAGGTTTGAGGCTTGTCTCTGTGTTGTTTATTGTATTGTAAGCGGGATACTTTGTGGCATTTGCATAGTAATGGATTTCTTCTGGCAACTCGACCATGAGGCCCATCTTTCTTCAAGTGCCTCCTTATTGTGCATCTTGAAACAGCCACACCCCATGTTTTCAGTGAGTATTTCACCTGAAGTTATTTTTGGGTTTTTCTTTGCATCCCAAACAATTTTCCTGGCAGTTGTGGCTGAAATTTCAGTTGGTCTACCTGATCGTGGTTTGGTTTCAACAGAACCCCTCATTTTTCACTTCTTGATTAGAGTTTGAACACTGCTGATTGGCATTCTCAATTCCTTGAATATCTTTATATACCCCTTTCCTATTTTATATAGTTCGACTACCTTTTCCCGCAGATCCTTTGACAATTCTTTTACTTTCCCCATAACTCAGAATCCAGACACATCAGTGCAGCACTGGATGAAAGATGCAAGGGTCTGTCAGGAGTCCAGAAACTCATTGACCTTTTATACACACACACACACACTAATTACAAGCAAACAGATCACAGGTGAGGATGGTTACCTTTAATAGCCATTCAAACCCCTTTGTATCAACTTGTGTGCATGTTATCAGGCCACAATCACCAGGGTATGTAAACTTTTGATCAGGGTCATTTGGCTAGTTTCTGTTGTCATTATGATTTAAAAAGAGTAAACACAGTTGATTGATAATAAATGGCTTAGCCAAACACTAACCTTGAGTGAAAGAAATGTTTTTGTGTTATCATTCATATTCTCTGAAAAATGGCCAAGAAATCATAAATTTTGCCAGAGTATGTAAACTTATGAGCACATATATACTCATTGCCGGCATTTAAGCACAGCACATGGATCTAGCTCCTAAGTTCCTTCCCATGCTACCAAGAGCAGATCTGTGGGATATGCTAGTGCCACAACCATGCCATATTACAGAAGCAAGCCAAGTACCATGCTAATAAAGTATTTTGAAACATTACCATTTTTGATGACCTGTTTCTAGAGTTAGTTCATCCATATTACTACAACCAGTGAATTTCTTAAAAGATTGTTGCCATGTGTTATGAACAGAAGTGGATTCTGTGTGTTAGCAACAGTTGGCAGAAGGCTACCCCCAAGCCACCAGGGGTAAGGATGTTGCACTGCCTACTGACTATAGAATATGA
Organism: Lithobates clamitans; assembly: GCA_037952925.1. Lineage (NCBI taxonomy): Eukaryota > Metazoa > Chordata > Amphibia > Anura > Ranidae > Lithobates > Lithobates clamitans. The sequence goes on from JBBGZY010001115.1 coordinate 1,474,679, forward strand.
CACTTGAGATTGCTAAGATGGCGAAACAAGATAGTACAGACAGGATGAAAATTCAGAATCACATTGTTAAGCAGAGATGATGTCAGGACAGGCTGAGGGTCATGGCTGGGGACAGACAAGCATTATCAAAGGATAAGCAGAAGCTGAGGTGGCTTTTCATGAAGTGGCACATGTGTGGAAAAATGGCCTAAGGAATGTAAGGTTTTTTTTGGGTGGCCCCCTAATGCTAGATCCAGAAGTCTCTGGTGTGGATCTAGATAAGACACCAAGAACTGCATTACAAGGTGACTGGGAAAATATAATTTACTCCCCCATACTGGTGAGTACAAGTTATTTTCTTCTCATGAAGGAGAGGAGAGGACCGGAGCTATTGTGCCTTCAATAAAGTGCAACTGGTAATTTGCTTTGTATAAGCAAAGTACAGATGTCCTTTACCAACTGTTGAGATAAGATATTGCCCACATAGGTAGTTTTCCTTTGTTTCATCTGACTCATAGGGGTTGATTTACTAAAGGCAAATAGACTGTGCACTTTGCAAAGTGTAGTTGCACTCTGCAAGGGCAGTTGCACCAGAGCTTTGCAAAGTGCACAGTCTATTTGCCTTTAGTAAAACAACCCCATAGATTTACATTGTGAGAAGGAGCAGTAAAGCACAATCATTTTGTAGCACTGCAAAGCAGGAATCAGAGCTTGTGTAAGGCTGGATTCACACTACTCCGAATTGGAGCTGGTTCAAACATCTCTGCAGCGACTCCGGTGCAAATTGCACAGGAGCCCTGTGCGTCTTTTGGTCCATTTCAGGTCTGAATTCAGCCCAAAATTCAGGCTGAAATCAGATCTGAAACGGTGAATAGAGATGCACCAGACTCCTGCTGTAAGCCGCTGCGATCTCCTGTGTGAACCCAGCCTCTAATGAAAAGGTAGAAACAAGAATTAACACATACTACTAACATGCTTTGCAAGTTGATGCATCTGTTACAATTAAAATGTTACATATTATCATTAAAGGGAACGCCTACAATGAACTTCTCTTGTTTGGCCCCTTTTCATCTATTATATATACCTTTGAAAGCCTTTTGTAATATCTGTTTGATAAGTTCAAAAAATATTCACTGATCTTGTTATAAAGCTTGACAACTGCTAACTTCATGCTCTCTCTGCTTGTGCTAACTCATCAGTTGCAATGTTCTTAGCTATCTCTGATGACTACATTATACCACTCTATGATATGTAGAATATGAGAGTGCTGGGCTTCCGCAGTCCTGTCTTGTTGTGTTGTCTTTATACTGAAGGATGAGTGAGAATTGTCACCCTAGGACTAGATGTGTGTTACTGGAAGAATTATCAGTTGAAAATAGAAGAAAAAAGGAAAACTGTTGCTGCCTTCATATCTAAGGAATGATAGGCTGCAATATATATTATTTTTTTTATTATTTTAAATATTCTTTAACCACTTCAATACCGGACTATAGTAATATGATGTTTGCAGATGGGATCTCCCATCCTGGGTGGGTGTCATCTGACGTCCTCGGCTTCTGGCTGGCATATGGGGGCACACGCAGTGGGCACCCAGCGATCGCTTGTCACGGAGCAGGAACGTGAATCTGTGTGTGTAAACACACAGATCCACATCTTGTCAGGGGTGAGAAGACAGATCGTGTGTTCCTAGTTTATAGGAACACCAATCGATCTCCTCCTCCAGTCAGTCCCCTCCCCCCACAGTTAGAATCACTCCCTAGGTAACACATTTAGCCCCCCCATGTTAATTCCTTCCCTGCCAGTGACATTTATACAGTAATCAATGGCTATTTATAGCACTGATCGCTGTATAAAAGTCAATGGCCCCAAAATAGTGTCAAAAGTGTCCGATCTTACCGCCACAATGTCACAGTCCTGATAAAAATCGCCGATCAGTGCCATTACTAGTAAAAAAATATTAATAATAAAAATGCCATAAATCAATAACCTATTTTGTAGGCGCTATAACTTTTGTGCAAACCAATCAATATACGCTTATTGCGATTTTTTTTTTAACCAAACATATGTAGAAGAATACATATCGGCCTAAACTGAGGAAAAAATTATTAAAAAAAAAAAAAAAAACATTTGGGATATTTATTATAGCAAAAAGTAAAAAATATTGTGTTTTTTTTCAAAATTATCGCTCTTTTTTGTTTATAGCGCAAAAAAACCCCAAGAAACAAATCAAATACCACCAAAAGAAAGCTCTATTTGTGTGAAGAAAAAATGATCAAAATTTCATTTGGGTACAGTGCATGACTGCGCAATTGTCATTCAAAATGTTACAGCGCTGAAAGCTGAAAATTGGCCCGGGCAGGAAGGGGCTGAAAGTGCCCGGTATTGAAGTGGTTTAATAATTGTATGCTGTGTTGATCTTTCTTGATGACCACTACATTAGATAGCCAACTAACCACTTTATTTTTGGGTTAGGCAAGGAAGCTGGAGCCCTCTAAGGGAACCTGCGCTAACACAAGGTAACTAGATTTGCACTGAACCAGTGCTAATACCCAACTACAGTGCTGCCTCCTTAGAGCTAATGACAAGGCTTCAGGTCTAGCAGTATTGAGGCAAAATAATTCATTACACTTTATCTAAAGTGTCAAACACCATTTTCTATAAATTATGGCAAGGTTTTCTCGTACAGAACATATGTTAACCTTTGAAAAGTTACATTTTGGAACTTGCTTCCTATTTGAAGTAGATATCGGGATATTTTTTAAACTTTTTTTTGAGTGCATTAGCTGACAAGCTTGTACATGTTGTCAGTCTCAATTAATCATCTCAATGCCTCTTCTGCAAAAGCATCTCATCTTAATCTGTCATATGAAAGTAAATTTATTAGAAGGAATTAAATCGAATTTGTATGTGCCATGTTAAGATTCAACTTATCTTTCTTACTAAATTTCATCCCTTCCCCCAAGTGAATGACTGTTTTGACTGTGTATTGTGCTCTTGGTGTAGCAGATTTATGACATGGAATACCTTACTTGATGGAAAGTAAGAATGACTTACCAGAGAAGTGTTTCTCACTGCCACAGTGTTGTATTAAAAGGATTGAATCCCATTGGGAATGTGCAGGACTTCACAACCTTTTGACTTTGCACACTAATACAATGTTGCCTGACACTTCAAATGTGCCAAGAAGGGCAACTTCTCTACGCTAGTCTTCGGCTGAGAATGGATCATTTCTTGGGCACTGACTTATATTTAAGAATACTGTACACTCACCGGCCAGTTTATTAGGTACATCTGTTCAATTGCTTAGTAACACAAATTGCTAATCAACCGATCACATGGCACCAACTGAATGCATTTAGGCATCTATATGTGCTGAAGAGGACTTGCTGAATTTCAAACCGAGCATCAGAATGGGAAAGAAAGGGGATTTAGGTTACTTTGAATGTGGCATGGTTGTTGGTGGCTGGTCTGAGTATTTCAAAAACTGCTGATCTACTGGGATTTTGACACACAACTATCTCTAGGCTTTAAAGAGAATTGCCCGAAAAAGAGGAAAAATCCAGTGAGCAGGAGTTGTGTGGATGAAAATGCCTTGTTGTTGTTAGAGCAGAATGGGCAGACTGGTTTGCGATGATGAAAAAGGCAACAGTAACTCAAGCTACTACTTGTTACAACCAAGGTAGGTAGAATACCATCTCTGAATGCTCAATACATCAAACCTTGAAGCAGAACAGGAAACTGAGGCTACAATTCACACAGGCTCACCAAAATTGGACAATAGAAGATCATAAAAAAGTTGTCTGGTCTGATGAGTCTCGATTTCAGCTTCAGTTAAAATGCCACAGCCTACCTGAGTATTGTTGCCTGACCATGTCCATCCCTTTATGACTACAGTATACCCATCTTCTGATGGCTACGTCCAGCATGATAATGCACCATGTCACAAAACTCAAATCATCTCACCACTGGTTTCTAGAACATGACAATGAGTTCAATGTGCTCCAATAGCCTCAGCAGTCACCAGATCCCAATCCAATTGAGCACCTTTGGGATGTGGTGGAACGGGAGATTTGCATCATGGATGTGCAGCCGGCAATTTTGCAGCAACTGCGTGATGCTATCATGTCAATATGGACCAACATCTCTGAGGAATGTCTCCAAAACCTTGTTGAATCTATGTCATGAAGAATTAAGGCAGTTCTGAAGGCAAAAGGGGGTCCAACCTGGTACTAGTAAGGTGTACCTAATAAAGTGGCCGGTAAGTGTGTTTATTGCTGTACACACTTCACATACAGTCCCTGACAAAAGTCTTGTCGCTTCTCTATTTTGTAGAAACTCCTGCTATTAACCTGACTTTTAATTAATCAATTGGTGTTAGAAATAGCTCATATGAAAAGCTTAAGCCCTCCCAAATGATGTTTAATGCACTGAAATAAATTAGTTTCACTGAAAAAAGATTTATCATTTAATCAAGACAGACAGGTCAAATTTTGGCAAGACAAAAGTTTTGTCGCCTATACAGAAATTGAACAACTTTACTGAAAATCCAAAAATATGTCAGCAAATTAGGTAGTGGTGCTGTGAGATCCAAATTTAATATCTTGTATGACTTCCATGAGCTTGAAGGACAGCATCCATGCGGTTTGGCAAGGATTCATACAGTTTATTGATGAAGTCATCAAGAATAGCAAAGAAAACAGTCTTGCATGCCTCCCAGAGTTCATCAGTATTCTTTGGTTTCGTCTTCCATGCTTCATCTTTCATCCTACACCACATATGCTCAATGATGTTCATGTCTGGTGACTGGGTTGGCCAATCCTGGAGCATCTTGATCTTCTTTGCCTTAAGGAACTTTGATGTGGAGATGGAAGTATGCGATGGAGCACCATCCTGCTGCAAAATTTGGCCTTTTTTATGGTTGGGAATATAAGAGGTAGCTAAGATTTCTTGGTATTTTAGACTATTGATGTTGCCTTCCACCCTGCAGATCCCTCACACACCCCCATACTGGATGTAACCCCAGACCATGATTTTGCCTCCACCAAACTTCACTGTTTTCTGGGTAAATCTCGGCTCCATGCGGGTTCCAGTAGGTCTCCTGCAATATTTGCGGCGACTGTGGTGTAATTCAACAGAAGATTCATCTGAAAAATCCACCTTCTGCCACTTTTCCAGAGTCCATTCTTTTAGCAGGCTGTGGCCCTTGGCAAATGCCACACGGTTTTTCAATTGTCTTTTGTTTAGTGCTGGCTTATGGGCACTGATTCGACCATGGAGGCCATTTCGAGACAGAATCCAACAAACTGTTCTGGTTGACACAGGGACTTCAGGTGACCAGGTCTCGTGGAGCTCTGCTGCAGTGGAAAATGGGCTGGCCTTGGATTTTCGAGCCAACAAACGGTCCTCTCGAGCAGTTGTCTTGTGGGGTCGGCCTGACCTGGCCTTGTCCAAAACGTCTCCAGTCTCTTCAAATCTTTTTTTTTATCCTCTGAACTTGACGCTGAGACACATTGAAGGTGTCTGCCACATCAGCAGCAGTGGATCTGGTCTTCAGCCTCTTGAAAAACAACACTTTAGTCTCCGGGTGAATCTTAGGCATGTTTTTAGTTGCAGTTGAGAAGGTCTAGTGTACTGGTGTTCTTTTTATACACACCTGAGACCTAATTGATCCATTATTAGTCACAGGTGAAGCTCATATAACAAGGCGACAACACTTATGTCTTGGCAAAAATTGACTCAATGGGCTTTACCAAGCTGTGAATATTAGAATACTTTTTGTCAGTTTCGTTTTGCACTGAAACAATTTTACAAAAGCTGTTGGGATTAAAATGATCCATTTCTTGTAACAAAATCTTGATTCGAAATATATTTTAGCGGCACTTCAGGTCAATTTGTACACAAGCGACAAGACTTTTGTCAGGGACTGTACAGTATGTATATGTTGAAGGGGGCCTTTTGTAATGGAAGTGTGGGTCATAAGACCTGACACTGATGCATATTTGCATCCATGCATGACAGGTCATCCTTGATCTTGAAACATCTTTCAAAACATGACTTACAATATGGTTTAACACTAGAAATGATTGGGTATATCTTCTCAAGCTCTGATCCAGCCCAGACTTTGACAATTTGTGGGGATAATCAAAGAGAAAAAAAATGAAACAAGATAGGGACACGGTTTTCGTTAAACCGGTTGTATACCCACACATGTCAAAAAAAAAAAATAAAAAAAATAAACCCTGTAAGGCAAAGGCACAATGAGCAAGTATGCACCGCATACTTGCTCATTATGAAATACTTACCTTAGAACGAGGCCGCAGACTGGTCCACGCCGAGGGAGCTGACATTTTGCCCTCTGTTTTTCTTCTGGGTTCATGGCTCCAGCGGTGTGAGTGGCCGGAGCCGCGATGACGTCTTCTCCCACGCATGTGTGCGGCAGTCTTCTTCCCGGCAAAGTCCGGCACCGTCTGCCGGACCTTCAGCCGGGCATTCACATCACATGCGCCGCTGACATCAGCGGCTGCATGCAAAGTAAATATCTTCTAAACCATACAGGTTTAAGAGACATTCATTTTACCTACAGGTAAGCCTTATTATAGGCTTACCTGTAGGCAAAAATGAAAAATAAGGGTATACAACCACTTTAAAGTTGAACCCCAGGCTGATATAAAAGACACACATGAACATGAAGCTGTATAGTGTCTAATAAACCCTTATGCCCTGTACACACGATCGGACTTTCCGTCAGAAAATGTGCGATCGGAGCTTGTTGTTGGAAATTCCGACCGTGTGTAGGCTCCATCTGACTTTTTCCATCGGAATTTCCGACACACAACGTTTGAGAGCTGGATCTAAAATTTTCCGACAACAAAATCCGTTTGCGTAAATTCCGATCGTGTGTAGACAATTCCGACGCACAAAGTGCCACGCATGCTCAGAATCAAGCAGAAGGGCTGCATTGGCTATTGAACTTCATTTTTCTCGGCTCGTCGTACATGTTGTACGTCACCGCGTTCTTGACGTTTGGAATTTCCGACCAACTTTGTGTGACCGTGTGTATGCAAGAAAAGTTTGAGCCAACATCCGAAAAAATCCGATGGATTCTGATGTCGGAATGTCCCATCTTGTGTAAAGGGCATTACATGTAATTTTTAAGGCACCTAGTGCAAGGACATGAGTTTGACTTTTGTCAACTTCTTGCAAACTCTGTGTATGAAAACTTTGGAAGAAAGGTGGCCAGAACTAGAAGTAAATCAGGTGTGCTTCATGTAAATTTACTGACAAGGGACACGCTCATTTAAAGAAAGATTAGAGTTATTAGATGGATAAGCTCATCACTATGCCGTGGCTCCTTCATGGTCCATTTAGAAGGTGGTGTTGGAGAGGTGACATGGCTATATTCTTTAAAGTTTTTTTTTTTGTTTTAGATAGAGCTGCCTGCTGGAGAGGTTTTCCTTCACTTTCTGTCCTGGAGACACAACAGAAAATAAGAGGATAGCCCTCCAAAGTGAATAGATTCCCCACCTTTGTCAAAGGAATAGATATCTCTGTTGTTGAATTTTCACTTTCTCCTTGCAGTGGAGACAACTCAAACATTGTGTGATTCCCCCACTTTCTGTCTGAGTGACAAAGGACACATAGAGGGGTTACACAGAGAAAAAAAAGTGACATGGGTCTAACCCTTCCCTACTTTATTCAAGACTAAAAAAAAATAAAAAAATAAAACATGCACGTGGCTATCCAGAGACACCTCGAAAAGCGCCCCCTAGGGTGGAGTAGACGTGACTGTCAGGGTAAGCACACTGCGGGCAGTCAAACGTAGTCAGCATGAGAGGTAGGGTCACAGTGTAGTAGAGCGAAGAGTAAACATCAAGTTCTGCTACAAATTTGGAAAAAAGGCAACAGAGATGCTTGAAATGTTGGTGGAAGTGTACAGTTCAGAAGCAGTGGGCAGAAAATGTGTATGACTGGTTCAAATGCTTTGGCGTTTTGAAGGAAACGACTGAGGATGAGCCACGTTCAGGTTGGCTGTCAACAAGCAGACAACCCCAGACATGATTGAGCGAGTTCCACAAATGCTGGCACAAGACCGGCGACTGACTCTATGATTGATGGCGGAGGAATTGGGCAGTAGCAAGGACACGTGTTGCACCATCGTGAGCAAAGATTTGGGTAAGCAGAAGATCTGTTCCTGGTATGTGCCGCACAAGCTGACAGAAAGCAAAACGGATGGAAACCTCTGGAGAGTTCATTACCATGTGTGACCAGGATCCATCCTTTCTACAAACCATTGTCACAGGGGATGAGACCTGGTGCTACCAGTTTGATCTGGAATTCAAGCAGCAATCAATAGAATGGCATTCACCATCTTCCCCGTGACTTCTTTCTGTTTCCCCGCCTGAAGAGTGTCATAAAAGGCGCATGTTTTCGGGATGTGGTGGCAATCCAAGAATGTGTGACAGTGGTTCTTCAATTGATTCCTAAAGAGGTCTTTGCTGATAGTTTCCAGAAGCTTTATGAATGTTGCCAAAAGTATATTGTGAAGGATGGCAATTATTTTGAAGGCCAATAAAGGTGATTTGTATGTATCTTCTGTTATGTTTGTTTTCAGATACCATCTACTGAACTTTTTAGACACACCTCATATGTATTTAGATATTGGCCTAAAGCTCAGCTTTAGCACACAGTATATCAACCTGGATCCATAGCTAAAACATATACCCTGTTTCCCCGAAAATAAGACCTAGCGTGATTTTCAGTGATGGCTGCAATATAAGCCCTACCCCCCAAATAAGCCCTAGTTAAAGTCCTTGTAGGTCTTATTTTCAGGGTAGGGCTTATTTTCAGGGAAACAGGGTGGGGGTTATTTGGGAGGTAGGGCTTATATTGCAGCCATCATCGACAATCACGCTAGGTCTTATTTTCAGGGAAACAGGGTATATTTACAGTGAAGAGTTGCTATCTAAATATCAAATTAAAATTTGTAAGAAAGCTGCATTAATGGAATTGTATCCAGTGCCTATCAGAGATCAGCATGCTTAGCCCTTTCACCTTAACATACATCAGAAGCATGACAATTACTAATGCGGAATAATCATGGTTGTGGTATTTGCAGATACCTGATCTAAAGTGTTAATTCAGGTTATCAGCTTTCCCAGCTCTCCTTCCCATACTGTATGTCCATTTTACCATTAAAGGGAACTGAGCAAGTAGTGTACAGCAGCGTTGATGTTTACCACCCAACCTAGACTTATCATTGGGCTGTAGTCCCATTTAAAGACAAAATTCAGCTTAGTTACTGTAATTGCTTGAGTTAATGATATATAATAGCTGTAAAATAGAGTTTGTAAATGATTTATATTAAAAATTACCTATCCATCTAATTCTGTAGCTATCTATAATTTTCTAAAACTGTTCTCTCCCTAAAATTACACTTCTCATCCTTGCAACTGAGATAGTAATTATAACCCTACTTAGTTTATTGACAGAACCTTCTACATAGACGCTTTAACTGCGTTTTTTGCGAGTATTTGAAAGTTTGAAATCTAACCACTTCACATTCTTAGGCTGTTTTAAAAAGTTTTGGACTTGAAGTGGTTAAAACAACCATTGTCTGCAGCCATGAGCTTGGTGTCATTTATCTAAGCCAATGATTGGCTGTTCAGTAAAGGTGATCCAAGTGGCTGTACAGCCACCTGACCACTTTTGCAGTGGTGAGAAAGGCCCTGTTCTTCCCCCACAACACTTATGAGCCCAAAAGTGACATGTAATATGTTACTCCCTGATTCACAGCAGTTATTCTTTGACTACTGTAGCCCAAGATGCAGCTAATCAAGCACAATCTGTGCTTGATTAGCTGCATTGGAGGGCAGAGGACACATTGGGGGGGTCTAAAAAATCCCTGATTGTCTCTTTAAAGATTATCAGTCACCTGTCAATGCTACACATGCTTATTACTTATAAGCTTAAATGTCAACTAAACATTTACATTTAAATGTCAACTAAACATATGACTAAACAATAAATAAATATAATATAATCAAAATTCAATAAAAGTTTATAGGTATGTGAAAAAGTGAAAATCCAAATATATTCATCCAGTGCTTCAAAGTGCTCAGTGCTCAAAAGTGTTCAAAGTGCTCATTCAGAAAGTCAAGTCTCTTACCAGACAGGAATAATCTCATTGATAAGAAATCACAAGCGCTCTCATCATCAGACTTTCAATTAGATTTGTGACACTGTCAACAGAATACAGAAATGGCGACCCCACTGTAAAAGTATTCAGCCAAGTCCATGAGCCACCAAACTCACTTCAACGGAAGCATCATTAATAACAGAGGAAGAAGCCTAATGGTGTAGTACATATGACCATCATTTTCTTAAAATGGTTATTGCACTTGCATGTAGAAGTTAAAAACAAAGGGGTTACAGCAATCCTATTAGAACAGCCACGAGTCCCGCCAGCGTGCCCCTGCGGGATGACGTTACAGATCTAGCTCCATCCGACCCGTTTCTCCATAATAGGTGTCCTCTGGTATAGGTCTCCTATCTCCTAAAATTCAAAGATTAAAAAAAGAAATTGTAATAAAATAAATAAAGAAAAAAGAAAAGTAAAACCTGCGCTAATAAATATGTGAATAGGTGATTCAAAATTAACATAAACTAATGACTGTAAAAAAGCAGCAATTCAAAATATATGACACCCATATACCAAATAAATAAGAAAACACCTGAATCGCGCTATTAATAAGAATATTTGAAAATCTCAACCCAAATTAGAAGTACCATATATCCAAGACTGAATTGCTGAACTACATAGAGCCATGTGGATATATGAACCATATTACATAGCATACAACTCAGTGATAGCTATTAGGGTGATCAATAACCCAATAAATTAGCAAATAAAAGTCTCTAGAATAGGTGATGAAAAAATTGTCCACCCATGCAAAAAATGAAACAGCATAAAAGTCCACACAGAGAGGAATCATCAGCTGTTATATACCAAGAAGTTGTGTGATCCACCACCAGTGTAGAAGGGGTTACTCCTTACCAGACAGAGATGATCCCCCATTACAGAGGATCATAGAAGGCATGTCAACTGTGATGGCAAGTGTATCCCCCCTGCTGGACTCCCGCTGCACCTCAGATCGTCACATTAAACAAATCGTCAGATGGAAAGCATAGCATGTAACAGAAATAGGAGAAACGTGTAAAACCTTTAACATTTAGTCAGTATAAAAAGACAAATGCACACTTACAAACGTAGTATGGTAATCAAGCCTAAAGTCTGTTGTGTCGGCTGAACACACACGGACAGACCCGTCCTGCTCCTCCAACACCCGCACACCGGAAGCCTTCCGGTACAGGGCCGATTCTAGGGTCACAGGCACGCCTGGGTGCAGAAATATTTCTGGCGCCCCCACATGGGCGTGGTCATCTTACAAACTCCTCCCATTTACACATGTTTCTATGGCAATGACTCAAACACAGAAAGGCTCCCCTAAAGAGTCTTTGTTACCCAAGGATCCTCCCATGATCTCTTAACAATAAACAAAATACAGGAAGAGAGTACTCTAATGGGACCTTGAGGGGGGTCTCTCTAATGGTCACAGAGAGGGCTTCTGTTAGAGAGTCTGTTAGAAAGAGCCCCCAGACATACTGCAGACATACTACAGGAGATGGCCTGAGACTGTAGATATGTACTTGTATCAACATGAGAATGTCAGAGACTGCAGACATGATACAAGAGATGGTCAGAGACTGCAGACAAGAGATCAATGCATCAAATGCAGCCTACCAGTGTCCACCAATTGCAGCCTACCAGTGCCCACCAATTGCAGCCTACCAGTACCCACCAATTGCAGCCTACCAGTACCCACCAAATGCAGCTTATCAGTGCCCATCAACTGCAGCTTATCAGTGCCCACCAAATGCAGCCTGCCAGTGCCCATCAAATGTAGCCTGCCAGTGCCCATCAAATGCACCCTGCCAGTGCCCATCAAATGCAGCCTGCCAGTGTCCACCAATTGCAGCCTGCCAGTGCCCACCAATTGCAGCCTGCCAGTGCCCACCAATTGCAGCCTTCCAGTGCCCACCAGTTGCAGCCTACCAGTGCACCTGGATTAAACAGAGTGGCGATGATCTCCTACTGTCACAGAGCTTGGATTTGAATCTCCCGGACGGCCTCTGTAACAAAGTCCCGCCTCCTAGACCAGCTCACAGCTCCTATGATACACGTCCCACTGATTCAATTTCACTGTATTGGATCAGTGTTCTGTCTATTACAGGAGTCGGTCTAGGAGGTGGGACTTTGTTACAGCACTGCCCAAGGGCGGACTGCCAACTCATGAGGCCCCCAGGCAATAGGAGATTATGGGCCCCCAAGGTTTAAAGATGGCTGCCGTCATACCCTCCACACTCCTCTCCTGTACATACCACCCACTGTCATACCCTCTACACACCTCTCCTGTACATACGGCCCCCTGTTATACCCTTCACACTCCTCCCCTAGAGGTTATGACAGAGGGCGGTATGTACAGCAGAGGAGTGTGGAGGGTATGACAGAGGGCAGTATGTACAGGAGAGGAGTTTGGAGGGTATGACAGTGGGTGGTATGTAGAGGAGAGGAGTGTAGATGGTGTGACAGTGTGTGGTATGCACAGGAGATGAGTTTGGAGGGTATGACAGTGGGCGGTATGTACAGTAGAGTAGTGTGGAGGGTATGACAGTGGGCGGTATCTACAGGAGAGGAGTGTAGAGGGTTTTCCAGTGGGCAGTATGTACAGAAGAGAAAAAAATCACGCCCACCAAATGGCCCCCACATCCATTATTTTATATCATAATTAAAATTAAATTAATCAGGAAGTCAGATTTACATGCAACAGCACCCCCACTTCACATCAGGAGTCCCCCTTAACAGCAGGAGATTAATACTTAGCATCAGGAGCCCCCTTTCACATCATGAGCCCCCTATTTAACATCAAGAGCCTCCTTTTACATCAGAAGTCCCCCCCTTTACATTAGTAGTCCCCTTTGCGTCAGTAGTCCCTACTTACATCAGAAGACCCCCTTTAACATCAGAGTCCCTCTTTACATCAAAAGCCTCCTACTGAACATCAGATGTCTCCCTTTATGCCAAAATTCCTCTTTACATCACAAATCTTCCCTTCACATTAGGAATTCTCCCGTGGCTTTGGGTCTTCTACCCACTATGTAGGTGCCCGTGTCCTTCTCCATCATGCGAGTGCCCAAGTCTGGCCCTGGAACATACACAGACTGGTGAAGTTAACAAGCAACCCCCTGGCCCCAACCTCCATCACCACCATTAGCTACTCTAAAGCCTACAAATTTTTGCACCCTAAAATTATCTTTTCCATGCAGAGCAAACTGAGGAGCACACTCCTCTACTGATGCCCGCCTGCCATTGACTGAGCGAGGTAGGGGATGGAGGGCATGCACAGCCTGGGGGAAGTGGTGTGGCCTTTCTACGGGAAATCAGAGTGGCCCAGGGGGAAATTGGCACCCTGCCCCCCCCTCCAGGGTGACCACATTTCCAAACTGCCATTCAGGGACATATTTGCTAAGGATGGGGGGGGGAATGTAGTCTCAGGGTTGATCAGTGGCAGGGTTGACTTGTCGGACGAAAGGCTGGTGTTAGCAATTAAACAATTAATCATCCAGACACCATGCTTGATATCGTATCAGGAAGATCAAATCACATTTCTATTATTACTTTGTAATATATAATGAAAAAGTTCAACATACCATAATGCAGAATCAGTGGGAGCCCTGAGATTTTCACTTGCCACCAGATGCAGCATGTCACTTGCCACCATCACCTGCCACCAGATGCAGCATGCAGTGTTGCCAACCGCCCGTTACGGGCAGCCCGTAAAAATCACCCCATTTTCAGGGCGCCCGTGAATGTCCGTTACGGGCAGCCGGTGCCCGTAAAAAAGATGGCTGTGGGCCGGCCATGCAACTACGCATGTGCCGTTCCGAAGCCTGCAGGACTCGGGAAAGAGGCCTGGGCATGCGCAGTAATGTAATGACGCCGCCTGGCGCCATTTTTTAACAGAAGCCGCCGCTCGTTCTTCTCGGCGGTTCAGCGGGGGGAGCAGGAGGAGCCATGTTACCAGGCCACGGCCACAGGAGGACATTACGGGGGGGGTGAAGCCGGCCCGGTAGAGGACTGGAGGAGGACACTGTGACTGTCACTGGAGAGATGAAAGGGTCACAGTAAGTGACAGAAGGCGCCAGGCGGACACTGTCACTGACTAATGTGGAGAGTGAGACAGGTATTCTATATTCTAGTATCTGAAGGGGGACAGTGGAGGAAACTACCATGCCAGTCCCCGCAGCCTCTGACCATCTCTTAGTGAAGGGTTAGTGTGTGGGTGTGGCGCTGTCCTAATTTATAGAAATACTTGGTAAATTGTGTGTAGCCAAATCCCATATGTAAAGTCGCATAAACCAAAATTGCAAATAAAAAATTCAACGAAAATAAAACCAAACATAAAACAGCAAAGTGACCCCCTTTGGAGTGTGTAGGTGTAACGTTGTCCTAGTGGAGAAAAAAGTGGAGAAAATGGAAAAAAATGGAAACAATGGAAGAAATCGCATAAAGGACTGCTGCCTCCACAGATGTGATTTCCACCAAGGTGGAAAAAAACAGAAGGTAAGTGAAGGGTTAGTGTGTGGGTGTGGCGCAGTCCTAATTCATAGAAATACTTGGTCAATCGTGTGTAGCCAAATCCCATATGTAAAGTCGCATATAAAGTATAAACCAAAATTGCAAATAAAAAATTCAACAAAAATAAAACCAAACATAAAACAGCAAAGTGGCCCCCTTTGGAGTGTGTAGGTGTATCGTTGTCCTAGTTTAAAAAATACTTATGTAAATTATAAACAAAATATAAACAAAATCGCATATAGCAAATTTAATGGCTAGGTTGGCCCCCTTTGAATTGGGGGAGGGGGAAGGGGAACAGGGGATGAAATCAAAAAATGACTTTAGCCAAAGCTATTCCATCCACAGAAAAACCCCATATAGTGATTGACAAACATAACATTGCTGAATAATTACATAGGTTAAATCGTGACTAGTGCTCAGTGCAACTTAAGTGAAAAACTTGACATCTTTGTAAAACAAGGCAGGTATTTGTATTAGTCTTGGTGACCAGGTGCTCGTGTCTTGTGATCATGCGGACACTCACCAGCTTCTTTAACCCCTGCGGGGGTAATGCGCAGTCACAGTGTATGCCACTGTGCGGCAATCCACAGGCTGTTTCTGGGTCACGGTGAAGTTTTAGGCAGCTTCTTTAACCCCTGCGGGGGTAATGCGCAGTCACAGTGTATGCCACTGTGCGGCAATCCACAGGCTGTTTCTGGGTCACGGTGACGTTTTAGGCATAAGAGAAGAAAGAAGAGATTCCATAGCGTAAAACCATAAAACACTCTTTATTGAACGCAGATGACAGAATGGTACTCACATTTAAGCAGTTTATAATAGGCAACCAAATGTCATCAAAACAGGAGAGCGTCAGATTTAAGTTGGTGATCCTCTGGGAGATGATGCAAAAGCGTCAAAATAGGCCACGCCCTACGCGTTTCGTCATAGGGACGTCAACTGGAGCGTAAGGGGCACTGATATAAAGGTTTCCACCTAAATTAGTAACTCCCCTTACCTTAGTGTATTCACTCTGCGGAAGGCGGTCTCTGGTCACCAGAGTGCCCACCACATCAGAGTTCCTGGCATTCCCCTTTACATCAAAGTCTGCAGGATTGCCCCTTACAGTGCAAAGGGGAACTCAATCTGCAGACCCTGATGTAATTGGGAACTCTGATGTAAAGGGAACACAGTGGACGCTGTTATAAGGCGGTCTCTGGTCACCAGAGCCTCCCCTTACATCAGAGTTCCCCCTTAGATCATGATCTGCAGCGTTCCCCTTTACATAAGAGTTCCCTTTCACTGTAAGGGGGATCCCTGCAGAATCTGATGTAAGGAGGGAACCTAGTGCTAGCTGGGTTATAGTAACCTGACCTTCATGTCAATGGAGAAATATGTTTTTTGACTTTTGTTTAACTTAAACACATTGCTAATAGCACTAGCTATATGTTTATAGTTCAAATATGTATCATTGCACTGTTTAGCACTGAAAATAGTAATTTTAGGTACCGTACTTTTTTGCAGCACCAGTAAAAAATGCGGATCTGCCAGTAATTTTCATGTTTTTTGTCCGTAAAAAAGTGGTGCCGTTTGTAAATTTTGACATCCTGCCATCCATGTCACTTTTCACCGTCGCCTGCCACCAGAGGCAGCATGTCACTTGCCACTGTTGCCTGCCACCAGATGCAGAGTGTCACTTGCCACCCATAGCCTGCCACCAGTTGCAGTGTGCCACTTGCCACCCATAGCCTGCCACCAGATGCAGAGTGTCACTTACCACCGTCGCCTGCCGCTAGATGCAGCATGCCACTTGCCACTGTCGCCTGCCACTAGATGCAGCGTGTCACTTGATTCTATTCTTCCTAGTACCAATCTGGCACCCACATCTTCTTCTCTGGCCTTTCCCAGTCCTGTTATAGTTGATCATTCACTCCCCGCCTCATCTGCAGTTGATCACACTAATCAGTCTTTACTCCATTCCTCTGAACTTTGTCCCCCTCTTCCCCCCATTTTACCTTCTTCCCCCAAACCTTCCGCCGCTATTTGTGCTGAACATGTTCTTGCCAATCCTGATCAATCTTCCACTGATTCTATTTGCTCATCTACTACAAACCAAGACCCCACAAAAAAAGATTCTAGGGGGAGTGAGCATCTCTCCCTTGACATATCCACTTTGCCTTTTTTAGTTCAGACCCCCTCATCCAGCCTAACTCCATCCCAATCAAAAAGAAAAAACGTAGAAGAGGCAGGCGAGGGGGACACCGTAAATCTAGAGCTATTCCGCCCACAAAAAGTGCGGAAACTATAAAAATCTTTAATTTATCCTCTTATACACTTAATGAACATGAAACTTCCTTGTTATCCCGAGGCCTCAATTTTGCCCCTACTACTCTCCCCAATCCATTCACCTTATTTAAGGACTTAAATAAATTTATTCGTGACCTCACACTCAAAAGACATTTCAATATTAAAGATAAAAAAACCCCTACAACAGTCACCACCATGTTGGATGACCTGCAGCTCCCGCTGGACAATTCAGCGGATCAACAAGCTATTCTAGATTTATGCGAACTATGGAATATTAATGAGGATGATGACCTGGTAGCATGGTCCCAATACTCCCAGCCCACCTTACCAATACAACACACTTCCTTTAGACCGAAATCCATATTCAACCCTACCCAATCCAAAGGCCCCTTCCTAACGACCTTCTATCAAGTCGTATACAAGGACCTCTTAGGTCTCTGTTCTTCTGAATCTTCCAAAAATCCATATTCCACTCGTAATCTTAATCCTCAGGAACTCACAGCACTAAAATCCCTCAGCACTAATATGGATATCATTATCAAATCCGCCGATAAAGGGGGAGGGATCGTGCTACAGAATAGATCCGACTACCTCCAGGAGACTTACCGTCTCTTATCTGATACCCAAACTTACGAGAAACTGAAAACAGACCCACTAGCCAAATTCATTGATGAGTCTAAGGTTCTAGTCACACAAGCATTAGGACAGGGTATTCTGACTAAACTAGAAGCAGCATTTTTTCTAAAACCCTTTTTTCAGGTCCCCTACCTTTATCATTTGCCCAAGATACACAAAGATCCCAATAAACCACCCGGTCGCCCCATAGTAGCATCCATGAACAGCATCACCACTAGCTACTCACTATACATTGATCAGTTTTTACAGCCACTGGCCCAGTCCCTCCCTTCTTATATCAAAGATGGTACCCATCTGATAGATCTTTTACATCCCTATAGATGGGAGTCTTCTTATTTGTGGGTCTCCTTGGATGTTTGTTCACTTTATACCTCCATACCTCACCAAGTAGGGCTTCAAGCCATTTCATATTATCTTCACTCTAATCCCCTTCTGAACCCATCCCAGATTGAATTTATTATTTCTGCCACAAAGTTCTGTTTAAAACACAATTAATTTACCTTCGATGGCCAGTTCTATCTACAGAAACAGGGGACAGCTATGGGCGCGAATTTCGCGCCTAGCTATGCAAACCTGACTATGGGACTGTGGGAGACCAGATACATCTGGGAGAACAACCCCTTCTCTGCACACCTGGTCTTCTACGGTCGTTATATAGATGACATCATCATCATCTGGGACGGTCCCCCTAGTTCCGTGCAAGACTTCATTACCCACTGTAATAACAATTCTTTTGGTCTATCATTTACACCGACCATGGATTCAGAATTGATCTGCTTCTTAGATTTAGAACTATTCCATATTAATGACCAGATTGCCACTAAAAACTATACTAAACCAACAGCTGGAAATTCTTTTTTGCATTTTTCCAGTTGTCACCATCCTAGGTGGGTGAATAACATACCCAAGAGCCAGTTCCATCGGCTCAGGAGAAATTGCACTAGATTAGAAGACTATAGCTCCCAATGCACCACTCTCTCCAAAAAGTTCATAGACAAAGGTTATCCCTCTAGTACCATTAATGAAGCTGCCTCTTTCTACTTGACAGACTCCCTACCTAATCCCAAGACTCAGAAAACAGAACCCACTACCAGATTCATTACTCAGTTCCATGCTAGTCACAAAAGAATGGAACGGATCATAAAAAAACATTGGCCGATTTTAGCTCAAGACCCCCATTTAGCACCTTCCTTACCCACTGTTCCTCAGTTTGCTTACCGGAGGGCCCCCAATGTGAAGACAAAGATTGCTCCTAGCAAAATCCCAGTTCAGAAAAAATCTTTTATATCCAAACAACTTACCCTCATTCCACTAGTAGGTATGTACCGGTGCAAGAAAGCATTATGCCTCACCTGTTCCCATGTCACACATGGCAAAAAAACTTTCAACACCAATGGTAATCAATACACCTTAAAGTCATTTTTCAATTGTTCCACTACCTATGTCATATATTGTACCTCCTGTCCCTGTGGGCTATTGTATGTAGGCAGAACCATCAGGACCCTGCGTGCCAGGTTCGGGGAACACAGAAGAGCAGTCCTTTATATAGTACTGCTCAGCATTTTACTACTCATCACCAACAAAATATTGCAGATTTAAATGTGTGGGTCATTGAATCTATATCAGACCAGTTTACCCCTGATGAAAGATTCCAACGCCTCTGCAGGCAAGAAACTTTCTGGATCTTTACCCTAAACAGTATGGCACCTAATGGTCCCAACGAAGATATAGAGATCAATACAGTTATACAGTATAAATATGCCTCTGGTTTAGGGGTTGATCAGTATCATATATAGAGCACATACATTTTTGTAGGTTCATACCCTTTTTCCTTTTTTATTATCTATTTTTATATTCTCCATAGTTCCCTCCCTCAGGCTTTTCTTCAACTGTACCCCACCTGTATTTTTTATTTTTTATTTCTATTTATATAGGTTTTTCTCACTGCCCCTTTTCTTCTTTTTTTGATGCATGGGTTTTTTTTCGTATACCCAATCAGCTTATAGCTATACCCATTCATGCAATCTTCTCTCATACACAATATTCAGTTCAACCTTTGATATGATATAATAGATTTTCGTGTGTATACATACATATATGTATGCATATGTATATGCATGGGTGTGTGTATGTATGCTTTGCATATAACCATTCCAACAATTATTTTAGGTGTTTTCAGAATTCTTAATTTTAGGGGCACTATATCCATTTACATGCATGTGTATATGTATGTTTTTTGCATGTATTTTTATATATGTTTGATTTTTATACATGTATGTTTATACGTGTATATATGTATATATTTTTACATATATGTTTTTTATACCTATACGTTTCTAAATAACAGTTACCCATATATATATACTTTTCCTTTTTCCATTTTTCTTTCTCATCTATTTTCAGGTTTTTTCTTTTCATCATTTTTTTCATTTTCTTATTGATTATTATTACTTTACATACTATATTTTATTTATTTTGTATTATTATTTATATATATATATTACTATTATTATTATTTATTATTAATATTATTAATATTAATTAACTAATATTATTAATATTATTATTATTATTATTTATTTATATATATCTTATATATATATATATATATATATATATCTATATATATATATATCTATATATATATATATATATATATATATATATATATATATATATATATATATATATATATATATATATATTTTTTTTTTTTATTATTTACTTATTAATTATTATTTATTCCCCTTATTATTTCACATATTATATTTTATTTTATTTTATTTTCAATTTTTCTATTTTTATTTTTCATTTTTTCTTCTATATTGTTATCCATATATATTTTTTTCGCCATAAACCATTCATCATTAATTACTCATTATTTTTCATTATCTTTTGTTTATTCATTTTTCATTTTTTTTCCCCCTCACATATATTCATTTATCTCCTTCAGTATCAACCTTTCCTACATTCTATCCTCATATTTGCTTGGTGTACCGAATTTAATTCCTATACTTCATTCCATCTCTTTATTTTACTCAGCATGTTGTGCTCAGTTTAATTTGTTGCTTAGCAACCGACTCCATATTTCCCACATAAAGGACACTTGCTCCATTAGCCTGTTAGATCTGAAGAAAATGCGGAAGCATTGAAACGCGTCATCTGACACGTCCATACGTCACTTCCGCCCTTTGGTTCCTGGAACAGTGTTTGCGTTCCACGCTGGTCTCCATCCGGTTCCTGTTTCCTGCTACGGTCCTGGCTCCTCATGTCCCAGTAGATGCCGGCTCTCCTTGCGGACACTCGGACCTTCCCATCTTCCTTGCAGCTCAGCACCCACAACAGAGACCCCACAGACCACCCGCACACCACAGCGCTGACAGCATATCCACCGGAACCTGCACTATGCACCTTTATAACATCTGAGGAGGACGTCCCTGGACCTACTAGATGTCCTTGCCTGTATTTATCCTGTCCTTGTGAGTAGCCATTTGGCTGTTGTTTTTATATATTTTAAATTAAAGCTTTTATGATACTGCACTTAGATTGGCACTTCTTGCCTTTTTTCTTACATTATCTTGCAGCGTGTACTTGCCACCCATAGCCTGCCACCAGATGCAGCATGTCACTTGCCACTAGGGATGAGCTTCGTGTTCGAGTCGAACCCATGTTCGACTCGAACATCGGCTGTTCGACCGTCCGTCGAATTGCGAACGATATGGGCCGTTCGCGCCAAATTCGTGTGGCACGTCACGGCCCATAATTCACTGCGGCATCGCAGTGCATTGCTGGCTGATGATTGGCCAAGCATGCACTATGACCCGCATGCTTGGCCAATCACAGCGCCGTCAGTAGAGAGAGCTGTAATTGGCCAAAGCCAGGGTGGCTTTGGCCAATTATGGCTCAGGGGATTTAGTACACACCCCACACTATATAAGGCCGCCTGCACGGCGGCCCTGTGTAGTGTGTGTTCCGGTGTGCTGAGCGATAGAGAGAGAGAGAGACAGTGTCATTTGATTTGAGTTAGATAGATTAGGCAGAACAGTCAGTCAGTTAGCTGCACTTACAGTGTATTGTGTATATATATGCATCCCAGGTGTTGCATATATATATATACACTGTATTCAGTTTAGCTAGATCCGTTCCTGTTATCTTCTATCTAGACTATTTACATTCAGTGCAGTGTGTCCTGCTCACAGTGTTCAGCTAGATCCGTTCCTGCTATTTACATTCAGTGCAGTGCGTCCTGCTCACAGTGTTCAGCTAGATCCGTTCCTGCTATTTACATTCAGTGCAGTGCGTGCTGCTCACAGTGTTCAGCTAGATCCGTTCCTGCTATTTACATTCAGTGCAGTGCGTCCTGCTCACAGTGTTCAGCTAGATCCGTTCCTGCTATTTACATTCAGTGCAGTGCGTCCTGCTCACAGTGTTTAGCTACATCCGTTCCTGCTGTTTACATTCAGTGCAGTGCGTCCTGCTCACAGTGTTCAGCTAGATCCGTTCCTGCTATTTACATTCAGTGCAGTGCGTCCTGCTCACAGTGTTCAGCTAGATCCGTTCCTGCTATTAACATTCAGTGCAGTGCGTCCTGCTCACAGTGTTCAGCTAGATCCGTTCCTGCTATATACATTTAGTGCAGTACGTCCTGCTCACAGTGTTCAGCTAGATCCGTTCCTGCTATTTACATTCAGTGCAGTGCGTCCTGCTCACAGTGTTCAGCTAGATCCGTTCCTGCTATTTACATTCAGTGCAGTGCGTCCTGCTCACAGTGTTCAGCTAGATCCGTTCCTGGTATTTACATTTAGTGCAGTGCGTCCTGCTCACAGTGTTCAGCTAGATCCGTTCCTGCTATTTACATTCAGTGCAGTGCGTCCTGCTCACAGTGTTCAGCTAGATCCGTTCCTGCTATTTACATTCAGTGCAGTGCGTGCTGCTCACAGTGTTCAGCTAGATCCGTTCCTGCTATTTACATTCAGTGCAGTGCGTCCTGCTCACAGTGTTCAGCTAGATCCGTTCCTGCTATTTACATTCAGTGCAGTGCGTCCTGCTCACAGTGTTTAGCTACATCCGTTCCTGCTGTTTACATTCAGTGCAGTGCGTCCTGCTCACAGTGTTCAGCTAGATCCGTTCCTGCTATTTACATTCAGTGCAGTGCGTCCTGCTCACAGTGTTCAGCTAGATCCGTTCCTGCTATTAACATTCAGTGCAGTGCGTCCTGCTCACAGTGTTCAGCTAGATCCGTTCCTGCTATATACATTTAGTGCAGTACGTCCTGCTCACAGTGTTCAGCTAGATCCGTTCCTGTTATCTTCCTACTGACAGGCAGGCTTGTCTGGTTACAGTATATAAAGCTACCTGAAGAAAATTACAGGTGTTCTTTTTGATCCTATTAGTACCACGGTCAGGCAGCTAGACTATTTACATTTAGTACAGTGTGTCCTGCTCACAGTGTTCAGCTAGATCCGTTCCTGTTATTTACATTCAGTGCAGTGCGTCCTGCTCACAGTGTTCAGCTAGATCCGTTCCTGCTATTTACATTCAGTGCAGTGCGTCCTGCTCACAGTGTTTAGCTACATCCGTTCCTGCTGTTTACATTCAGTGCAGTGCGTCCTGCTCACAGTGTTCAGCTAGATCCGTTCCTGCTATTTACATTCAGTGCAGTGCGTCCTGCTCACAGTGTTCAGCTAGATCCGTTGCTGCTATTTACATTCAGTGCAGTGCGTCCTGCTCACAGTGTTCAGCTAGATCCGTTCCTGCTATATACATTTAGTGCAGTACGTCCTGCTCACAGTGTTCAGCTAGATCCGTTCCTGTTATCTTCCTACTGACAGGCAGGCTTGTCTGGTTACAGTATATAAAGCTACCTGAAGAAAATTACAGGTGTTCTTTTTGATCCTATTAGTACCACGGTCAGGCAGCTAGACTATTTACATTTAGTACAGTGTGTCCTGCTCACAGTGTTCAGCTAGATCCGTTCCTGTTATTTACATTCAGTGCAGTGCGTCCTGCTCACAGTGTTCAGCTAGATCCGTTCCTGCTATTTACATTCAGTGCAGTGCGTCCTGCTCACAGTGTTCAGCTAGATCCGTTCCTGCTATATACATTTAGTGCAGTACGTCCTGCTCACAGTGTTCAGCTAGATCCGTTCCTGTTATCTTCCTACTGACAGGCAGGCTTGTCTGGTTACATTATATAAAGCTACCTGAAGAAAATTACAGGTGTTCTATCCCAGCTTAGTGCAGCTACAGGCCATTAGTATGTCTGGAAGGCCAAGAAGGAGAGGCAGACAGTCACAAGCCAATAAGAGAGGGCAAGCAGGCTCTGTGTCTAGTGCTGGTCGTGGAGACGGTGCATCCTCATCAGCACGTGGCCATGGGACACGCTTGGCCTTTTTTTCGGCAGCTGGCCGTGTTGAGCCGCAACATGCGGAAGACTTGGTCGAGTGGATGACCAAGCCGTCCTCATCCTCCTCATCCTCTCTCACCCATGCCCAGGGTGCTTTGTCTGGCAAAGCAGCGGCCTCTTCCCTCAGCTCAATGTCATCAGTGACTCCTTCCCTAGCTCCACCATGTCCTCATGAGGATTCCCTCGAACTGTTTGACCACAGTGTTGGGTACATGCTCCAGGAGGATGCCCAGCGTTTGGAAGGCTCTGATGATGATACTGAGCTCAATGAAGGCAGTAACATGAGCACGGACAGAGGGGGTGCCCAAGAAGGACAGCAATCTGGCAGTCATGCTCCCCCTGCTGCAGCATACTGCCAGGTTTGCTCCAGTGATGAGGAGGGAGGGGATGATGAGGTCACTGACTCAACGTGGGTGCCTGATAGGAGAGAGGAGGAGGAGGAGGAGGAGGAGGAGGAGGAGGAGGTGTCACATCACCAACTAGGCAGGATGCCCTCCAGGGGCCAGCCTAAGGGCAGCACATTGACTGCATCACACCCCAAAGCTCCACATGTGCAGGGCGCTGCAGTCTCTGCGCGTTATGCAAAAAGTTCTTTGGTGTGGGCCTTTTTTGAGACGAGTGCATCAGATCGCACCGCTGCTATTTGCAATATATGTCTCAAGCGTATCTCGCGTGGCCAAAACATCTCCCGCTTGGGTACCACATGCTTGACCAGACATATGTTGACCTGCCATGCAGTTCGTTGGCAAGCGTATCTAAAAGACCCACACCAAAGAACAAAGACGATCTCTCCTTGCTCCTCATCAGCTGAGATTTCCAACCCCACTAGACCTTCAGTCCTCTCTGCGACCTGCAGTGAGAGGAATGAAGGTGTAGAATTAGGTGTGTCACAGCCAAGTACTTATGGGCAATCTGCTTTTGGTACACCGACGTCAGATTGTACCAGGCAAATTTCCCTGCCCCAGCTGCTGCACCGCCGAAAGAAGTTTGCTCCCAGCCATCCACATGCCCAGCGGTTGAATGCTAGCTTGGCAAAATTGCTAGCACTTCAACTGCTGCCTTTTCAGTTGGTAGACTCTGCCCCCTTCCGTGAGTTTGTGGAATGTGCGGTTCCTCAGTGGCAGGTACCCAAACGCCACTTTTTCTCACGGAAGGCGATTCCGGCTCTCTACCGGCATGTGGAAGGCAATGTCCATGCCTCGCTGGACAGGGCGGTCAGCGGTAAGGTGCATATTACCGCTGACTCATGGTCCAGCAGGCATGGACAGGGACGTTACTTAAGTTTCACGGCGCATTGGGTGACTCTGCTGGCAGCTGGGAAGGATGCAGGACAAGGTGCAGTAGTGTTGGAGGTTGTTCCGCCACCACGCCTCCAAAATGCTGATTGTGACACACCTCTCTCCTCCACCCCCTCCTCTTCTTCTTCCTCCATGGCCTCTTCCTCGGAACCAGCGGTGCTCCGTAGGCGTTCAAGGGGCTACGCAAGTACGCAGGCCAAAAGATGCCATGCGGTGCTTGAGCTGGTGTGCTTGGGGGACAGGAGCCACACTGGGGCAGAGGTTCTGTCAGCTCTGCAGGGGCAGGTTCAGAGGTGGTTGACGCCACGCCAACTTAAGGCAGGAATGGTGGTTTGGGACAATGGCACCAACCTCCTCTCTGCCCTCCGACAGGGACAACTGACCCATGTGCCCTGTTTGGCTCACGTCCTTAACTTGGTGGTGCAGCGGTTCTTGGGCAGGTACCCGGGCTTACAGGATGTCCTGAGGCAGGCCAGGAAAGTCTGTGTGCATTTCCGCCGGTCATATAATGCCAGTGCTCGGCTGACGGACCTCCAAAAGGAGTTTAACCTGCCCAAGAACCGCCTAATCTGTGACATGCCCACCAGGTGGAACTCGACGTTGGCCATGCTGCAGCGGCTGCACACGCAGCAGAGGGCCATCAATGAGTACCTGTGCGACTATGGCACCAGGACAGGGTCAGGGGACCTTGGTTTTTTTTCCCCACGCCAGTGGGCCATGATCAGGGATGCATGCACTGTCCTGTCACCATTCGAGGAGGCCACGAGGATGGTGAGCACTGACAGTGCATGCATCAGTGACACTGTCCCCCTTGTCCACCTGTTGGAGCACACGCTGCGTGGAATAATGGACAGGGCACTTGAGGCAGAACAGAGGCAGGAAGAGGAGGACTTCCTTAGCTCTCAAGGCCCCCTTTATCCAGACAGTGTTCCTGCGTGCCCGCCGATCACACAGGAAGAGGACGAGGAGGAGGAGGAGGAGGAGGAGGAAGATTGTGTCAGTATGGAGGTGGAGCCTGGCACTCAGCATCAGCAGTCTTTAAGGGATCAGTCCCAAGGAACACATGGACTTGTACGTGGCTGGGAGGAGGTGGCTGCGGACGTTGTTGTCCTTAGTGACCCAGAGGACTCCGGACCGAATGCCTCAGCAAACCTACGCTGCATGGCCTCCCTGATCCTGCAAAGCCTGCGTAAGGATCCTCGTATTCGTGGTATCAAGGAGAAGGACCAATACTGGCTGGCAACCCTCCTTGATCCACGTTACAAGGGTAAGGTTGCGGACCTTATCTTGCCATCGCAGAGGGAGCAGAGGATGAAACATCTTCGGGAGGCCTTGCAGAAAGGTCTGTGCAACGCGTTCCCAGAGACTGGGAGGTTACAAACTCCTGTTTCTGGACAACGTGTTGCTGAGGCTTCGGTCAGTCAAAGAAGGAGCGGTGGAGAAGGTGGCCGTCTGACCGATGCGTTCAGACAATTTTTTGGTCCGCAGCCCCAAGGTATGATCGGTTCCAGCAACCATCGCCAGCGTCTGTTTTACATGGTGCAGGAATACCTAGGGGCAAGATCAGACTTGGACACCTTTCCCACCGAAAATCCTCTGGGTTACTGGGTCTTGAGGATGGATCACTGGCCAGAGCTTGCACAGTATGCAATTGAGCTACTGGCCTGTCCTGCATCCAGCGTTCTTTCGGAACGCACATTCAGTGCTGCTGGAGGCGTGGTAACCGATCACAGGGTGCGTCTGTCCACCGACTCGGTCGATCGGCTGACCTTCATAAAAATGAATCAGTCTTGGATCACCACCAGCTACCAAGCACCTGATGCAGATGTAACCGAATAATTTTTTTTGAAATCTCAAATCCCTTCAAAGACTGCCTATGCTGATGCTGAGTGACTATCCCTGAGTAATTATCCTCTTCCTCCTCAATCATCACGCTGATAGCTTGTAAGAACATTTTTGGTTCTGGGCGCCACCACCAGTGCCTAAGGCACAATTTTTCAGCCCCTGTCTAACAGGGGCGTGTAATTACAATTTTTGATGCAATACTTTGCAGCAGGGCTTGTTCCTGCGTTTCAACTAGAGTGTCTGTGAGGGGTTGCAGTGTTGTGGCACCAGCACCAGTGCCTAAGACCCAATTTTTCTGCCCCTGTCTAACAGGGGCGTGTAATTACAATTTTTGATGCAATACTTTGCAGCAGGGCTTGTTCCTGCGTTTCAACTAGAGTGTCTGTGAGGGGTTGCAGTGTTGTGGCACCAGCACCAGTGCCTAAGACCCAATTTTTCTGCCCCTGTCTAACAGGGGCGTGTAATTACAATTTTTGATGCAATACTTTGCAGCAGGGCTCGTTCCTGCGTTCCAACTAGAGTGTCTGTGAGGGGTTGCAGTGTTGTGGCACCAGCACCAGTGCCTAAGGCCTAATTTTTCAGCTCCTGTTCAACAGGGGCATGTAATTACAATTCTTGATCTAATATTTCACAGCAGGGCCCTGTGAGGGCTTACAGTGTTTTGGCCACAGCAACACCTAAGGCCCAAATTTCTGCTGAGTATATAGGGCAGGACCCTACTTTCAAACATCTAACTTACAAACGACTCCTACTTGCAAACGGAAGGAGACAACAGGAAGTGAGATGAAATCTACCCCTAAGGAAGGGAAATTCTCTCCTGTAAGAGTTAATATGGGAAAACAATTTTTCCTTTCCACTGATGCTTTCCAATCCTTGTTCCACAAAAAAACCCAAATTTTCAAAAAACATTTTTCATTGGGACAAAAAAGTGAGGTGAAATCTTCTGAAGAGGAGGAAAGACGCAAAACAAATGTCACAGGGGTGATAACCCTTCCCTATGTTTTCCAAAAAGCTTAGAAAAGATTTTTTGGCTGGAGCTAAACACATTAAAAATGTTCAAAATTACAAACAGATTCTACTTAACAACAAACCTACAGTCCCTGTCTTGTTTGCACCGCCTGTATACTGCTGTTCAGAGTATATAGGGACCTTTCCTTATTTTAATTTGGGTGCGGGGTTCCCCTTAATATCCATACAAGACCCAAAGGGCCTGGTAATGGACTGGGGGGTACCCATGCCGTTTGTCTCACTGATTTTCATCCATATTGCCATGACTCGACATGACATTAAACCCGCAAGCAGTTTTAAATGAGATTTTTTCCTTTAAAAATGACATTTGGTGCAGGGACTGTTCTAAACATGGGAAACACGCGTCACTTTACAGGCATACTATAGACACCCCCCAGGTACGATATTTAAAGGAATATTTCACTTTTTTTTTTTTACTTTAAGCATCATTAAAATCACTGCTCCCGAAAAAACGGCCGTTTTTAAAAGTTTTTTTTGCATTGATACATGTCCCCTGGGGTAGGACCCGGGTCCCCAAACCCTTTTTAGGACAATACCATGCAAATTAGCCTTTAAAATGAGCACTTTTGATTTCGAACGTTCGAGTCCCATAGACGTCAATGGGGTTCTAACGTTCGTGCGAACTTGCGGTCCGTTCGCGGGTTCTGGTGCGAACCGAACCGGGGGGTGTTCGGCTCATCCCTACTTGCCACCGTCACCTGCCACTAGATGCAGCTTGTCATTTGCCACCCATAGCCTGCAACCAAATGCAACGTGTCACTTGCCACCGTTGCCTGCTGCAGCGTGTCACTTGCCACTTATATCCTGGCTCTCTCTCCCTCCCCTTCAGCTGGGCATGCTGGGGGCTGCAGTTTCCCTCTTAGTATTGCTGGGGCTTGCCAGTCCTCGGGACTACATATCCCATGATCCTCTTTTGTGCTCCTTTTTTTTCCCTGCCCAGTAGGAAGGAGAGGGCACCGCTCCCCACTCCTGAGTACAGCAGGAAGAGGAAGAGAGGGAGGGGGAAATAAGAGTCTGCAGCTGCTCTCTTCACACAGAGACACAGCCACTCCCCCAGCTGCTGACCGAAGGAAGGTGGGGGAATGGGTAGAAAACAGAGAGCCCTCTCTTTACAGCGGTGGCTCGAGAAGGAGAGCACAGTTTCTCCTCCTCGGACCCACTCGCCAATTCAAGCCTCGGGGCGGCAGTGGCGGCACCGCTAGGGTTGCCACCTGTCCGGTTTTGGACACATGTGCCCGGTTTTTAAGCAGCCTGAAACCCAGGCACATATAGCAGCAGTTCAGCATCCCGATTCCCGCGCCTGCCATCACTGTTACACATATATTACTGCCTGTGCGCTCCGCATCCGAGCCAAGCTCAGCGATGGGCAGCAGGCATACCTATTCTGCCTGTGATTGGCTGAATATTCCACGTGCGGGAGGCGGACACAAGAGTCTGTGATTGGTCACATATGGAGGCGGGGCTGGACTGTGGGTGACCATGGCCGCTCGGAGTCCCGCCTCCTTGCCTGGTGTGTGCTCTGCTGTGTCTCCTGGAGTCCTCACTGAGGTATCTTTCTCATCTGCCCCTCACCCCCTCTGTCAGCCACTCCCCCTCTGTAAGTCACTCCCTCTCTGTCAGCTCCCCTCCCCTGTCAGCTACCCCCTCTGTCAGTTACCCCCCTCTGTCAGTTACCCCCTCTGTCAGTTACCCCCCTCTGTCAGTTACCCCCTCTGTCAGTTACCCTCCCTCTGTCAGGTACCCACCTCTGTCAGTTATCCACCTCTGTCAGTTACCCCCCTCTGTCAGTTACCCTACCTCTGTCAGTTACCCCCCCTCTGTCAGTTACCCCCTCTGTCAGTTACCCCACTCTGTCAGTTACCCTCCCTCTGTCAGTTAACCCCCCTTTGTCAGCACCCCTCCCCTGTCAGTTCCCCCTCTGTCAGTAACCCCCCTCTGTCAGTTACCCTCCCTCTGTCAGTTACCCCCTCTGTCAGCCACCCCCCCTGTCAGTTACCCTCCCTCTGTCAGTTACTCCCCTCTGTCAGCCACCCCCCTCAGTTACCCTCCCTCTGTCAGTTACCCTCCCTCTGTCAGTTACCCTCCCTCTGTCAGTTACCCCCCTCTGTCAGTTACCCCCCTCTGTCAGTTACCCCCCCTGTCAGCTCCCCTCCCCTGTCAGCTATTCCCCCCTCTGTCAGCTACTCCCTTCTCTGTCAGCTACTCTCCCCTCTGTCAGCTACTCCCTCTCTATCAGATACTCCTCCCCTCTGTCAGCTACTCCCCCCCCTGTCAGCTACTCCCCCCTCTGTCAGCTACTCCCCCCTGTCAGCTACTCCCCCCTCTGTTAGCTACTTCCCGCCCGCCAGCTACTCCCCCCTCTGTCAGCTACACCTCCTCTGTCAGCTACCCCCCTCCTCTGTCAGCTACTCCCCCCTCTGTCAGCTACTCCCCCCCCTCTGTCAGCTACTCTCCCCTCTGTCAGCTACTCCATTCTCTGTCAGATACTCCCCCCTCTGTCAGCTACTCCCCCCTCTGTCAGCTACTCCCCCCTCTGTCAGCTACTCTCCCCTCTGTCAGCTACACCTCCTCTGTCAGGTACTCCCCCCTCTGTCAGCTACTCCCCCCTCTGTCAGCTACTCCCCCCCTCTGTCAGCTACTCTCCCCTCTGTCAGCTACTCCATTCTCTGTCAGCTACTCCCCCCTCTGTCAGCTACTCCCCCCTCTGTCAGCTACTCTCCCCTCTGTCAGCTACACCTCCTCTGTCAGCTACTCCCCCCCTCTGTCAGCTACTCCCCCCTCTGTCAGCTACTCCCACCTTCTGTCAGCTACGCCCCTCTGTCAGCTACTCCCCTCTCTGTCAGCTACATCCCCCTCTTTCAGCTACTCCCCCCCTCTGTCAGCTACTCCCCCCTCTGTCAGCTACTCCCCCCTCTGTCAGATACTCACTTCTCTGTCAGCTACTCCCCCCTCTGTCAGCTACTCCCCCCTCTGTCAGCTACTCTCCCCTCTGTCAGCTACTCCCCCCCTCTGTCAGCTACTCTCCCCTCTGTCAGCTACTCCCCCCTCTGTCAGCTACTCCCCCTCTGTCAGCTACTCCCTTCCATGTCAGCTACTCCCCTTTCTGTCAGCTACTCCCTTCCATGTCAGCTACTTCCCTTTCTGTCAGCTACTCCCCCCTTGGTCAGCTACTCCCCCCTCTGTCAGCTACTCCCCCCCTCTGTCAGCTACTCCCCCCCTCTGTCAGCTACTCCTCCCTCTGTCAGTTACTCCCCTCTCTGTCAGCTACTCCTTCCCTCTGTCAGCTACTCCCCCCTCTGTCAGCTATACCTCCTCTGTCAGCAACCATCCTTGTTCAGCTACTCCCCCCTCTGTCAGCTACTCCCCCCTCTGTCAGCTACTCCCCTCTGTCAGCTACTCCCCTCTCTGTCAGCTACACCCCCCCTCTGTCAGCTCCCCCCCCTCTGTCAGGTACTCCCCCTCTCTGTCAGCTACTCCCCCCTCTGTCAGCTACTCTTCCCTCTGTCAGCTACTCCCCTCTCTGTCAGCTACTCCCCCCCTCTGTCAGCTACTCCCCCCTGTCAGCTACTCCCCTCTCTGTCAGCTACTCCCCCTCTGTCAGCTATTCCCCCCCCTCTGTCAGCTACTCCCCCTCTGTCAGCTACCCCCCCCCTCTGTCAGCTACTCCCCCCCTCTGTCAGCTACTCCCCCCCTCTGTCAGCTATTCCCCCTCTGTCAGCTATTCCCCCCTCTGTCAGCTACACCCCCCCTCTGTCAGCTATTTCCCCTCTCTATCAGCTACCCCCTCTCTCTCTGGCAGGCCACCCCCTCTCTTACCACCTTTCTCTCTCACCCCTCCTCCCTCTCATCCCCCTTTTCTCTCCCACCCCTCCTCTCTCTCTCACCCCACTCCCCCTCACAACCCCAATCCCCTCCCCCTCTCTCTTTCTCACCCCCTCTCTCTTCTGCCTCCTCACCCCCTTACCGCCTCCTCTCAGTCTCACGCTTTCTCACCTCCATCCCCCACCTCTTTTCCCCCCTCAGGGGGCGAGGGCCCCATGATTCCTAACAGCGGCCCTTTGAGTGAGTGCACAAGTTTGGATGTGTTTTGATTCCTGTGTCCTGCCGACACACTAGGCACAGCGATGCAGCACCTGCCTCTACTTTGCCTTCTCTCCAAGCCCCCCAACACAAGGGAAGGGACAGTAGAGCAGCTTTGCTCCGCCCCCAAACTCCGGCTTACACATTTCCTTGCTCTAAATGGCTCTCAGTAAGGCAGTCTAATGTGGATCTTTATAGGCAGGGGACACTGATGGGGGGGTGGCATTGAAGGACCGGCCTTGGGGCGGCAATTGGAGTAAATCTGGGCCTGGGAATGTCATGGTCTGGGGCTGCATGAGTGCTGCCGGCACTGGGGAGCTAGAGTTAATTGAGGGAACCGTGAATGCTGACATGTACTGTGAGCAGAGCATGAACCCCTCCCTTCGGAGACTGGGCCGCAGGGCAGTATTCCAACATGATGATGACCCCAAACACATCTCCAAGACAACCACTGCCTTGCTAAAAAAGCTGAGGGTAAAGGTGATGGAGTGGCTAAGCATGTCTAAAGACCTAAACCCTATTGAACATCTGTGGGGCATCCTCAAATGGAAGGTGGAGGAGCGCAAGGTCTCTAACATCCACCAGCTCCATGATGGATCATCCGTGTCGTCCGTGTCATCCTGGATGAGTGGAATAGGACTTCAGTGGCAACCTGTGAAGTTCTGGTGAACTCCATACCCAAGAGGGTTAAAGCAGTGATGGAAAATAATGGTGGCCACACAAAACATTGACACTTTGGGCCCAATTTGGACATTTTCACTTAGGGGTGTACTAACTTTTGTTGCCAGCGGTTTAGACATTAATGGCTGTGTGTTGAGATATTTTGAGGGGACAGAAAATTGACACTGTTATACAAGATGTACATCAGGGGTGCCCAACCGCTGGCCCGCGGCGCCCTCCGATGTGGCCCGCCATGTCTTGCTCTGAGATGCGGGTCGGGACACAGGAACCCGCGATCTTGGACAGCAGCCACCAGTACCAGCTACCAGTATCAGTACCAGGCACCAGTATCAGTACCAGTACCAGCCAGCAGTACCAGTACAAACCAACAGTACCAGTATCAACCAGCAGTACCAGCCAGCAGTACTAGTACCAACCAACAGTACCAGTGCCAACCAACAGTACCAGTACCAACAGTACCAGTGCCAACCAGCAGTACCAGTACCAGCCAGTAGTACCAGTCATCAGTACAAGTACCCACCAGAAGTACCAGTACCCACCATTTGTCACAGTCATCAGTACCAGTCAGCAGTACCAGCACCAGCCAGAAGTACCCGCCAGCAGTACCAGTACCCACCATCCGTACCAATCATCGGTACAAACCAGCAGTACCAGCACCAACCAGAAGTACCTGCCAGCAGTACCAGTACCCACCATCTGTACCAGTCATCAGTACCAGCCAGCAGTATAAACCAGCAGTACCAGTACCAGCCAGCAGTACCCGCCAGCAGTATCAGTACCAGCCACCAGTATCAGTAACAGCCAGCAGTACCAGTACCAGCCAGCAGTACCAGTACCCACCAGCAGTACCAGTCATCAGTACCAGTACCAGCCAGCAGTACCAGTACCCACCAGCAGTACTAGCCAGCAGTACCAGTCAGCAGTACCCACCAGTAGTACCAGCCAGCAGTACCAGTACCTGCCAGCAGTACTAGCCAGCAGTACCAGTCAGCAGTACCAGTACCAGCCAACAATACCCACCAGCAGTACCAGCCAGCAGTACCAGAACCTGTCAGCAGTACCCACTGGTAGTACCAGCCAGCAGTACCAGCCAGCTGCAGGAATCCTGAGGAAGAAGTGAAGATTGAGGTCAGGTAAACTGCTGTGCTTCAGTGTGAAAGCAGCCTTATGCCCCTTTCACATGATCGGTCCGATCGGGTCCACCTGTCTGTTTTTCAGATGGACTCAAACGGACTCTCCATTCACCTCTATAGAGCGGCAGATGTAAAGGGACTCGTGTCCGTTTACACCTGCCTATCTGCAATCCAATCTCCTTAAAAAAACAGAAGGGGTTCTGTCCCTTTCTGTCTGGGGCAGATTGGAGGGCCCTTAGGGTAGAGCGGGTTGCATCCATGTCTACCCTACATATGCAGCGTGGACACGGACCTGCCATCCCCCTTTACACTCATTGTGGCCCACGACCGGTTACCAAGTCGATAAAGTGGCCCTCGCTCCTCAAAAGGTTGGGCACCCCTGCTGTACACTCACTACTTTACATTGTAGCAAAGTGTCATTTCTTTAGTTTTGTAACATGGAAAGATAGAATAAAGTATTTACAAAAGTATGAGGGGTGTACTCACTATTGTGAGATACTGTATATATTATATATATTGTATATATTATATATATATTATATATGATAGGATCATAGGCAGTCTCCTCAAAACAGAATCCACATGAACATATTTGCTAGAGAAGATTCAAAATTGTGAAGTACAGTAAAACAGCTTTAATTATTAAGTTGAAAATTACATCACATAAGCAGAGGACATAAAAGCATGGTAATATCCATAAAAGACACCAGTCAGCTACAACCAAACACTCAGAGGGAGGGTCCATGGTGGGTCACCACGCTTGCAGCCATTGAGGGACTGAATTTGAGAGCAGTATGCGGTTTGTGATTTTTTTGTTTGGCTAACACAACTTTTTCTAAATCTCATATCATAGATTTTCAGATATTTACTCCATTGTATTTATAGAAACTCTTGCCACTTTATCCATCCAAGGCCATATGATGGGTCTCTTTAAAGCTCAACCCCAACCCATTGTACTTGCTTTTCCCATGTTCCACTGCCATTGGATTGTTCTGCAGTCATAACCCTTTGCAAGATTTCATGTCAGATGGTTTCTGGACTCACTAAATATTTATGACGGATACCCAGCAACCCCCCTCCCCCAATCCCGTTACAGGACAGTGTTTGGGTCTGGAGACTGATGGTTCTGGCCCTAGCACTACATAATGGGGGGGGGGGTCAAATGCTTATATATACTTGGAATGTTAGGTATACCCCCAATGCCCCCTGTTCCTCAGATCTTCACGGTTTTGCAGAGCTGTGGTTTCCAACAGAATTCTTACTTCTGATGCTCAGAGTACATAAAACGCCTGGTCCCCACTGCACACTGTGGTTCCATCTGCTGGCCCCTCTGTCACTACTATGACCTATAGTGTTACAGATGTTAGCAGATGAAACCACAAGACAAACCAGGCATCCAACACACCAAATGTGTTAGACATGAAGATTATGCCATAAGCCATAGCTCTGCAAAACAGTGAAGGAACGGGCAGCAGGAAAGTTGAGCAATGAGAGTATTCTTTTCTATTCAATGGATGTAAACCCGATTCATAAAATTTGAGCTGGGCACATATATCTGCAGTGCTTTGTTATCTCTCTTCAAAGCACTATGTCCCATAGCTGTCTCCTGCTCTGTTCTTCTGTTAGCAGCCTGATAACTCCTGACAAGTTTTGTGTTAGGGAGGATGCTATAATTAGATTAGCACAGAGCTGAAGGATTCAACAAACAGAGCTAAAAGTCTCTACCTATGAGTAGAGGGGGTGTGTGCCTTTCCTCCAATCAGCTGTCTTGGCTGTATGCCCAGGCTTCACTGCAGTGCTAACCAGGAAGAGAAAATCTCCTAACAAGATGTGCACTTTCTAAACTGTATATAAAGATGAAAACAGCAGATATACTGTAGATAGAGCTTCATATATATACATATTACTGGCAATCGTATTTATGATGGAAATCTGGTTAGAATTATAGAAGATTGGCACATGTGTGTCCTGTATTAGGGATTCTGCAGGAGAGTCCCTACACTGGAGCTCCTCCCTTCATACTTCTATGGCAGCAAATACAGAGGGGTGTTTATTGGGGGGGGTATTCTCTGTTTTGGGTATTAAATACATTGGGGGGCATTTATCAAATAAATTACGAACACAAATGATTTTAGCAAATGGCTGCAATATAACAAAGAGTGAAAAATTTAATGGGCTCTGAATGCTTTCCGTCCCCACTGTACATGTAAAACTTATGCAGGGAGATTTATTTCATCCCTGTGTATCATCTGAGGCTGTTCACTTCACTGGGTATATGTGAGGGTTTACATCCATTTTAAGTGAAAGTTAACAGCAGTTTACCAGTATTTTAGCTGAGAATCAGTACCTACAAAAGTTCCTTTATGGATGAAGATGGCCAGCTGGTGGATTAAAATGAATTTTGTGTAATGATTACATTTTTGCCTAAAGCCCACAGAAACAACATTCCTACTACAGGCTCATTACTTTATTTTCTGCTTCCAAAAAGAAACATATTTTTCTTGTTACATATTTATCACTAATAACTTTTCAGTTCATGGCATCAATGTTTTACACTATATTCTTTTTTTAATTCTCTGAAGTTGCCTTATACAAAATCTTTATGGTTGACAGATATGAAAAAAAAAATATACAGCTAGGCCTCAGGTCCCAACAAAATTCCTTTTCTTTCTTGTCTCTCGGTAGCAGGCAAAACTATGACTTCTGTATCAAGAGGCAAAACTTATTGTTATTGTGTTGTCTTGATTGATTCTTCTGTGCATTAGTGACATTCCTTTGGGCTCATATCACTTCTTTATCCAGCATCTTCTCTGCGAATTGCACACAACAAAAGGTACAATTCAAATGAAAGGTTGGGTTGACTTATAATAACTTTGATTTTGATATAAAAGACAAAACACAAATCATATTTTCTAATGTTAAGCAATAATGTTTCATTCAGATGACTCCCTACTGAATGCCACGTTGTCAAATCATGTCTCCATTTCCTTGTAGCTCAAGTAACTCTTTGTTAAACATGCAGTACTTACATCTGCAGTTTTCAGGTTTCCAACATTCAGGGTCATACTATCCACAAGACATGACTAGGGTAGCCAGATACCTTACTGCCCCACCAATACATGTAAACCTTACCTCTATATAAAAGACGCTGACACTTGAATGGATGTAAATGGCCTTCACGGCCTTTATTAACAAAACCAATAAAAAACTGTAAATTTTTTATTTCAAATATTTAAAATTGAATTTACATATTCAAAATATTCAAAAAGATTTTAAACTCGAAATCCCAGTAATTTTGGTTTTTTGGTCCCTGACGACCCTCTTTAACTTTTGAGCCTGTAGCCCCTTGTGTTAGCATCTGCCCCCAGCCGCTAACTCGCCTTGAGGACACACTAACTGACCACAGACCCCCACTTATTAGCCGTTGGTCAAAAAAACTGACACTAGACCAAATGGACTACTCCATCCTGGGATGTGTCCCAACGTTTTCAACACCTCCTTTTCATATATATCTATATAACCATATACATATATATACTCCTGTCGTCAAGGACCTAACGCCACCGCAGCAGAAGTGTGACACCTTACACTTGTGCCTGCAGCCAAACTAACAATGCTCTCCTAATGTCGTCTTCCAGCCCCAAGGCCCAAAGATCAATTCCCACTGGATTGAGATGAACACCATCCCCTCTAAGATACATCCAAGTGTCAACTTCCAACTCCCAATGATGTATGACTATGTCGCCATTGCGGGAAATAAACCTGCCCACTTCTTTGTTAACTTTTATACGGGACTTATTCAGTTTTTCCCATGAACGGGCCCCCCTCCAAGACATGCGGGCTACTATATCCGACCATACAAATAACATGTTCAGGAAAGATGCACTCAGCCTGAGGAAATCCCACTGTATGTCTTTAATCACCTGTCTCATTGGTCTACAGCCCAAGTCGTTTCCTCCCACGTGTAGAACTAATATATCCGAGGCCCTATCCAGTCTGGAAAAGCGATGTACCTCCGGAACTACTTGTTGCCAACGCATACCAGGTATGCCGAGCCATCTAACAGTGCCCTCCTCCCTCGTAATCCTAAGCTGCCTACCGTCAGGTCTGACGTCCGCCCTTCTTGCCCCCCAAAAAACATATGAATGTCCCAGTATCCAAATGAGACATCTTGGGGGATCTGCAAAGACATAAAAGAAAAAATACCAGCAACAATCGAAACCTGGCAGTCCCTACATTTTTAACATGTACAAAATAATCACATTAGGTGTGAGCGAACATACAATTGGTACCTCCTAAACTCCCATCTGCCTATCCTCTTTATTACCTTTTCAGGAAGACCCCAATGAGAAGCCTCCATGGCCGCTCCTATGCGAAAAGAATGCCCAGCGTACTCCCCTGGAGAGAGACCACCCTCCGCTAAACACTTCCGTATCACTGCCGTAAACTGAAATCTAGAGAGGCACTGTCCATTCCTGTGGATGAACAATGCCCCCCCCCCCCCATTGGTCGAATATCCATGAACTGTCGCAGAGCTGTCACTGGACACAACTGAGGATCTCGTCCCCGAAGCAATTCCACCCTGACCCCTTTTCCTTCCTGATCTGTTTTTGAACACTGAATACAAATCAGAACAGACTGCTTTGAACACTGAACATCCCCAAACCTTAAACCTCCCACTACCTTTTTTGAAGGTGAAACTACTCACCAATACGGAAAGCCCCGAAAAACGCCAAAATGAAGGCCGCCCTAAACAGCACTTGCTCGTAGTGCTCCGAACACACCTTTTGTAAACTTAAAATAATCGTTCCTAAAACTGCAAACGACACTGGGCGCCTGGAATCCTGTTTGTGCGAACCTTTTCTACAACCCCTCAACGCCCTGAGAACCAGAAAGGATTTTGTGAAATCCCTTAGCCCTTTTAATTGAAATCAGAAGGCTAAAGCAGCCATCTTTCTACCTATCGAAGGTCCGGAAACCCCATTTGAATAATTTTTACAAATAAAACACAACACCCATACCTGCATGTCCTCCGAATCCTTTGACCCTCCTACCTCTTCCATCAAATTCAACCATTCCTGCCATATTTTGCAATAGGACTTCCAGGTTCCAGCGCTGAGAGAGCTGTATCAAGCCCGCGGTGATTCCAACGCAATTTTCCACAATTCCGACGGGCATTTTTCCCCTGTCCGCTTCGCCTCCGGTGCCAGCTTGTGAAATTCTTCCCACTGGAAACGAGACAAAGCATCCGCTAACTTATCGTCTACCCCAGGGATATGCACCGCATACACAAAGGCATTGATGCGCAAACAACTGAGCACCAGGTATCTCAACAGTCTAACCACAGGCGGGGAAGAGGAGATGTTATTAATTGCCCAAACCACCCCCAAGTTGTCGCAATTGAAACGCACCTTCTTGTTACGCAACTCCTCCCCCCACAGTTCAACGGACAAAACAATGGGAAACAGCTCCAGTAACACCAAATTGCGAAGGAAGCCCGACTCCCTCCAAGTCTCCGGCCAGGGCCCTGCACACCACCTACCCCGCCGATCCTGCCGCATCCGTAAACAATTCCAGGTCAGCGCTGCTGACCGGACCTGTTTGCCACATGGAGCACCCATTAAAGTACTCCAAGAACGCATCCCAGACTGCTAAATCTGCTTGCAATTCTCTAGTCAATCTTATGAAGTGATTGGGAACCTTCACCCCAGCCGTGGCCGCCGCCAACCGCCTACAGAATATACGCCCCATGGGAATGATTCTGCATGCAAAATTTAGTTTCCCTAACAAGGATTGCAACTCCTTCAAACGCAGCTTATGCCTCTTAACTGCCCTACTCACCTCTTCTCGTAGGGCCACCACCTTGTCCTCCGGCAACCTACATTCCATGGCCATGGAATCAATAGTAATGCCCAAAAAAACCAACTCGGATTTTGGGCCCTCTGTCTTGTCCACTGCCAACGGGATCCCGAATTTCTCAGCTAAGTGTTGCAACGTCCCTAGCAACACCCCGCAACAGTGGGAGTCAGGGGGGCCTACACACAAGAAATCATCCAAATAATGGATAATTGAATTAACCCCCGCCACTTCCCTAACCGCCCATTCAAAGAACGAGCTAAACGCCTCAAACAGTGCACAGGAAATCGAACAGCCCATGGGTAGGCATCAATCGACAAAATACGACCCTTGCCAACAACACCCCAACAGATAAACGCTTTGGGGGTGCACCGGCAATAGTCTAAACACCGATTCCACATCCGTTTTTGCCATGAGGGAGCCCTTACCATACCTCCTAACCCATGCGACAGCCACATCGAATGATGTATAGGTAACCGCACAAGCTTGCGGGTCAACCCATCATTCACTGAGCCGCCTTTTGGGTAAGATAGGTGATGTATCATCCTATATTGGCCCACCTCCTTTTTTGGAGCAACTCCCAACGGGGAAACTATTGAACCTGGCAATGGCGGATCAGGAAATGGTCCGGCCATGCGCCCTAGTGCCGACCTCAAGTTTTCGGCCACAGGTGGAATCTCCCGCACCGAACTAGGAATTTGAAAACCTTCCCTAAACCCTGTTTCCAATAATTGCGCCGCCGCCCTATCCGGATATCTATTCAGGAACGGTAGCATCTTTTCTAACCTCACCGGCGTCATCCCTTTCTCCAGCGACGTCACCTGTGCGGCCCTTTCCTTGCTTGAAACATCGCGCGAACGAATGTGTCCCACTACATCCCGAGCATTCATGTTTAAATCTACACGAGTTTCCAAACCGATAGGTATTTTCATTGAACTGCCAGTACACCCCTTTCTTTTTTGGGGCTGGCGATCCAACTGAGGCGGTCCTGCCGACCCCCCCTGGAAAAAACGGGCTCGCAGCCCTGGAAGAAGTCATCAACTTTGTGACAAACCTAGCCGGAGAAGAGGCTTTGGAGGGGACTGAATGCCAGCCTCCTGCAAACCAATGTTCTATTATGTTTGTCTGCCTTGGATCACAGGATGTGTATTGCATTGGAGGGAGGGGGGATTCTTCCAACAGCTCTCCCTGCTAACACTGTGTACTGATGAGACGTTAAACACACCTGACCTGTGTGTCCATTGTCATTGGACAGTTTAACCCGCCCTGTTTTCCAAGGGTGGGGGGAAAGAGTCTCTGAGTTATTTTATCTGTTGTGTCCATGTGTTATAATAAATGAGTTGATTCCTCCATGGAACCTGAAGACAGAGCCGTGTCTCATTTTTGGGGTGGATTATTTGTATGGGTTCCTTGTTCGGCTGATTGGAGTGTTCGGTAGCTGCCTTTGTGTTTGGGTATGAAATGTCCTAAACGACTTTAACCCCTTTCATACTCGGGGTGTCGTTACAAACTTCATCCAGAGACTAATATCCTTGTGGTCCCACCTAATCGAGGGGTGAATGGCCTTTTGCTGACGAAATTGCTTGTCATACCAAAGCCATGCTAAACCCCCATAAACTCTATGCGCCTCGCTGATCGCAACCAGTTAGAAAGAGTGCGCGGAATGAGTCTGTACCTCCTCTTTTCCTCCTCTTCCTTTTTACTTTCATCTGGCCTTACCCTGTCTAAATTAAACTTTTCTAGTGGGAGCAGGGAAAAAATCTCCACATATTCGTTCTTCCAAATTTTTTCCCTGACCTCCTTTTTTAAATGCGCCCCTAGAAGTCCCTCGAAGCTTACGTATACCTCACACCGCACCGCATCAGCCAGTCTCACTCTATCCGCATCCTTCTCCTGCGTTGTGGTCACCGTAGACTCTCCCACGCCGTCACCTCCTGTCTGCGTCTCCGCCACCACCGAGGTCACTGTCCTGCGCGGATGATCCATCACATCAGGGGGCTCCCGCCCACTTGCGGGTTGTGCCATCCAGGGGGCAATTGGGGTCGAGGGCTCTTGAGCCCCATTCTCCAAATGTCGCAGCAACTCCCTCACTGAATCCCATAAGCCCTCATCCCCCCTCCCCAATGCACCACCACCACTAGTTCTATTCCCATCTAACAAACTAGGGACATTTTTAACTATAGAAGGAACTTTTTGCTTACCTGACTGCCTTAGGCGAGAGGACCCACCAGCCGTCTGTCCAGACTCCACCGCTGCCTCCTGGGGATCGTCGCTCAGCTCACCCTTCTCGCTGCTGCTGCTGTTGCTGTCCCGGTGTCTCTCCTGCTGCAGTCCTTGCACTGACCTTCTGTCCCTGCTGTGTCCTGACGATTGAGCGACCGGAGGGGGGGCGACAATCTTGAGAGGGCTCCGTCCTCCCTGAGCACTGCGCTCCGCGGTGACGTCATCAACAGGCAGCATCCTGGCCAACCCTCCCAGGCCCAGCACTGAACCTGGAGGCGGGGTCTCCCGACCGACTAGAATGACCTGACGAACCTCTTCCAGGAGGTAAGATGGTGCCGTCACGTGGCAAGCCGCCAGCCGCATCCAAGGAATGGCCGGCACCCGAACGTCCCCTCCTCCCACGCTGGGCAGCCACTCCGACCGCAGCCTCGCCAGAGGTGGCCGCCTGTTGTCTCTGCGAATGGGCACTACTGGAGGGGACCGGCCTAGTGGCCTGTGAAATGTCCCACCCACCTGCACTAACCTGTGAACGGGGCTGACACACAGGGCCCCCCACGCCGTCCGGGCTGTCTGCTTAGCCGGGGGTCCTGAGGGGGTCCGACCGTGACTCCCCAGTCTCCGGGTAGGACTGGGAGTGTTGTCGGGGCTAAGGCGCTCCGGAGGTCTGGACCTCCTAGCCCGTGCTGAGGCAGGCCTCACTCTGGATGGGC
Source organism: Lithobates clamitans (assembly GCA_037952925.1). Taxonomy (NCBI): domain Eukaryota; kingdom Metazoa; phylum Chordata; class Amphibia; order Anura; family Ranidae; genus Lithobates; species Lithobates clamitans. The sequence continues at coordinate 1,517,532 of JBBGZY010001115.1, forward strand.
CCTGTCCTACCCCCTGCAGTGTTGCAGTAATCTGGCTCTGAAGCCAGTCAGAGCCATGGGTCTCTGCTGCTTCCCTCAACTGTGACCACAAACTTGCTAAATCGCTCATCCTGAACTTACTGTCTCACCAAAGTTCTTCCTAGCTGTCTCACCCATGACTGAACTTCCCACTCCCCCCAGCTACTTCCCAAAATTACACACTCCTCCCCTCTACACTGATCCCCCAATCCCGACAGGGAAATGAATTCCCTAAACCACTCCTCATTAATTAACCTGTTCCTAAGCTACTTGCACCCTGTCATGTCTGCACTGCGCTTCATCTTCATTACAGCTCCGTACATGTCTTTCATAGATGTATGAAGATGGGTAAAGGGGACCAAATCCTATCATCAAAACCCTACTGAACTTTCAGTTTAAATCAGCTAAATACATTCCAGGTACATCAAAATCAGTGGCGTCTCCAGCTTTCATATTTAGGGGGGGCACATGGGGGGACAAGGACAAAAGTAGGGGGGCCAAGTATAAATATTTATATATATATATATATATATATATATATATACACACACACACACACACATACAGTGCCTTGAAAAAGTATTCACACCCCTTGAAATTTCCCACATTTTGTCATGTTACAACCAAAAATGTAAATGTATTTTATTGGGATTTTATGTGATAGACCAACACAAAGTGGCACATAATTGTGAAGTGGAAGGAAAATGATAAATGGTTTTCAAAATTGGCTCTGGGGCGCATCCTACATCTGGCATCCCTCCCCCACGTCAAGTGATGTTAGGGTAGTATACTAGCAGATTGGGGTGGTATAGTGCCAGGTTAGGGTGATATATTGCCAGGTTAGGTGCTGGTGCCAGGTTAGGTGATATACAATAGTGCCAGGTTAGGTGGTAGTGGCAGGCTAGGTGTAAGTGCCAGGTTAGGTGATATACAATAGTGCCAAGTTAGGTGGTAGTGCCAGTTTAGGTGATATACAATAGTGCCAGGTTAGGTGGTAGTGGCAGGCTAGGTTGCACTGCCAGGTTAGGTTGTAGTGCCAGGTTAAGTGATAGTGCCAGGTAGGGTGGTAGTGCCAGGTTAGGTAATAGTGCCAGGTTAGGGTTGTAGTGTCAGATTAGGGTGGTAGTAGTGCCAGGTACCACTACCAGGGTTCCCCTGCGGTGGCTAGGGGGGGAAGAAGAAAAGAAGGAAAGTGGAGGGGGAGGGAGAAGGGAAAGAGAGGAAAGGGAAAAGGAAAAAGAGGGGAGGGAAAGAAAGGGAGGAGGAATTCCATCCTGCCCCCCCCCTTTTTCATTCCCTTTTCTTCCCCCCTCCCTTTCTTTTGCTCCCCTCTTTTCCCTTTTCCCTTTCCTCTCTTTCCGTTCTCCCTACCCCTCCACTTTCCTGCTTTTCTTCTTTCCTCCTTTTTTTCCTTTCTTTACCTTTCATCTGTTCACTTGTATGAGTGCAGTTCATGCATCCATCTACAATTATTATTATTTAACTTAGATATACGTCCATTGTCTGCATGTCCCTCCTAGCTGCCACAGGAGAACCCTGGTGGCGCTTTTTCCCTGGTTGGATCTGGGTTGCAGGTAAGCAACTTTGCTCTTTTTCCCCTCATTGCAGTCTCACCATGCCCAATTATTGCAGCCTTACTGTGCCCTCATTGCAGTCTCACCATGCATGCCCTCATTGCAGTCTCACCATGCCCATCTCATTGCACCCTTACCGTGCCCTCATTGCAGCCTTACTGTGACCTCATTGTAGCCTCTGTGCCCTCATGACAGCCTCACCATCTTGCAGCCTTAGCGCTGTGTCACGGAGCTGAGTGTGATTGTAAAATCATGTTCTGCTGCGCTATGACAAAAGTCCCGCCCTCCTCCTAGACCAGCTCGTGTGATAGACAGAACAAAGCGTCTATCACATGAGCTGGTCTTGGAGGAGGGCGGGATTTTGTCATAGCGTGGCAAAACATTTCAAATCTCCGTGACACAGCGGTCTCGGGTCTCCCGCTGCTGCCTGTGTGAGAAGGAGGGAGGGGAGCGCTGTGCTGTACGGGCCTGTTGCGGGGGCACATGGGGGGGCCCAGTATGATGTTGGGGGGGTCAGTGCCCCCTGTGGCCCCAGGCTGTGACGCCAATGATCAAAATACAAGGAGTACAAACTCTTACAGTTTGTTTTCTTTAAAAAGCAGCCACAACCTGGGTGTTAAAGCCTGTCCCATAGAGAAGGACTCTAATTCTCTACTGTATGTGGAAGCAGTAGTGTCTTTACGGAGGTCCAGCATGCAACCTGCTGAGTCAGAGCTAGAGCTCTCCTATCAGCAGGGATCACCAGCTTTGCTTTAAAATATATTCAAAGCGGTATTAAACTCAAAACCAAAAATTTATTAAATTGCAGCTCACCAATCATTAGATGTGGGGGCTGCATTAGTTCAATTTTAATTTTTTTTTTCCCTCTGTTTTCACCTAGGCAGTAACACACCTTCTGTATTAAAGTGCCCCCACTTTGGATGAATGAGCACGGGGGGCACCTATGGACAGCAGCTTTGTCAGTCTGGGGGAAGGAGAGCATTATGCCCTGTACACACGGAAAATGTGCGATCGGAGCTTGTTGTCGGAAATTCCGACCGTGTGTGGGCTCCATCGGACTTTTTCCATCGGAATTTCCGACACACAAAGTTTGAGAGCAGACTATAAAATTTTCCGACAACAAAATCCGATCGCGTCAATTCCGACCGTGTGTGACCAATTCCGACGCACAAAGTGCCACGCATGCTCAGAATAAATTCCGAGACGGAATTGCTCGGTCTGGTAAAATTAGCGTTCGGAATTGATATAGCACTCTTCTTCTTTATAATGCTAGAAGAATGAAGTTGTTTTGCTGCTTATATTCACACAGAGTTCTCACAAACTTCTTTCTTCATTATTTATCGTGATTTCATCAATATAATATTTTTATTTGTCACATCTACCGACAAATTTTTTTGTTTTTTGATGTTTTTAGATTAAATTTTTTTATTTTGGATTTTTTTAAATCCTGATCTTGTGTTTTATTTATTTATTTTTTTAAACTCCAGAATAGTTTTGGGTGCGTTTTGTGTGTCAAGTTACCACAACACCATTATTATCTTGTATTATTTAATCTCAAGGAGGTTGCTTGGTGTTGGTGTCTCTTGTTAATTTCACATTGTATTTTTGAAATGTACCTGTCTCCTCACAAACAAACTGTCCTTTTTGAAGGAAAAAACACATAGGCGAGTATTATTAAACAAACCAAAAATTTATTAAGGGGTCCTAACCAAAGAAAGAGGGATGCAACGCTGGAGAAACAGCAGAAATTGGCGAAGCCTTTGGCCCCCAGGGCACACATCAATTATTTTACTGCAGAATTGGTGGCCTGAGGAGTCCATATATAAGGGAGTACAATCTGGTCCAGAAGTCCAAGAGATCATGAACAGCAGCAGATGACATACATGTCCCCAGGCTGTGGTCATACAAGAGCCTACATCTTTTGTCATACCAGACTGAACCCAGGCCATCACTTTCTTGTCTTCCTTCCACTATTCCTTCCACGCTGTGTCTGTGATGTTGGAGTTGTGGCAGGAGGAGGAGGATGATGTAACTCACACAGGTGGGTATTGGGTGTGATTTCTCCCTTCACCCCCTTAGTTAATGTTTTATAAAGGATGTCCTCAGACATGAGCTGGGACCAATCCTATTTAATTTGTTCATAAGCGACCTGGAGGATGGGATAAACAGTTTAATCTCTGTATTTGCAGACAATACTAAGCTAAGCAGGGCAATAACTTCTCCGCAGGATGTGGAAACCTTGCAAGAAGATCTGAACAAATTAATTGGGTGGGCAACTACATGGCAAATGAGGTTCAATGTAGAAAAATGTAAAATAATGCATTTGGGTTGCAAAAATATGAATGCAATCTATACACTGGGGGGTGAACCTCTGGGGTAATCTAGGATGGAAAAGGACCTGGGGGTCCTAGTAGATGATAGGCTCAGCAATGGCATGCAATGCCAAGCTGCTGCTAACAAAGTAAACAGAATATTGCCATGCATTAAGAAGGGGATCAACTCCAGAGATAAAACGATAATTCTCCCACTCTACAAGACTCTGGTCCGGCCGCACTTAGAGTATGCTGTCCAGTTCTGGGCACCAGTCCTGAGAAAGGATGTACTGGAAATGGAGCGAGTACAAAGAAGGGCAACAAAGCTAATAAAGGGTCTGGAGGATCTTAGCTATGAGGAAAGGTTGCGAGCACTGAACTTATTCTCTCTGGAGAAGAGACACTTGAGAAGGGATATGATTTCAATATACAAATACCGTACTGGTGACCCTACAATAGAAATAAAACTTTTTCGCAGAAGAGAGTTTAACAAGACTCGTGGCCACTCATTAAAATTAGAAGAAAAGAGGTTTAACCTTAAACTACGTAGAGGGTTCTTTACTGTAAGAGCGGCAAGGATGTGGAATTCCCTTCCACAGGCGGTGGTCTCAGCGGGGAGCATCGATAGCTTCAAGAAACTATTAGATAAGCACCTGAATGACCATAACATACAGGGATATACAATGTAATACTGACACAAAATCACACATAGGTTGGACTTGATGGACTTGTGTCTTTTTTCAACCTCACCTACTATGTAACTATGTAAGCTTCGTTATCACGATCTGCGCTTCCTATACTCCTTCCTACGCTCACAGATCGTACATACTACACACGCGTGTTACGCTTTATATACACTGCGCATGCGTGAAACTCCGCCCACCCCTGACGTTCTTTCTAGTCGATTCCCCGCCCCTTCTCATTCAGCGCAGTGGGGAAGAGCACATGGCGGAGACAGAGCAGGTGAGTGCTAATTACAGCAATGAGGAGGAGGAGGAAAGCCCGGAGCCAGAAACGTCACAATCCCGGAGGAGACGATTTAAGGCATCCAATATGGCCTTTGTTGAGATGGTGGAGATGGTCGACATACTGAAGAGGGCCGACTATGACGGGAAGTATGAACCTTACCCCAACCCCAATGTCAGAAAGGCCACGATCATGACTAAAGTTGTGAAGAGTCTGCACCGTAATTTTGGGGTACGGCGATCCAAGGATCAACTGAGGAAGCGGTGGTCGGACCTCAAATTAAGGGAGCACGATCAGTATAGAAGGATCAGGAGAGTGCTGCAAAAAAGTAAGTTCGTGCTGCTCCATGTGCTTTTCTTTATACTGTTGTACAGTTTAAAATGGCAACTTTCATGTCCATGGACATATTATTCGTTCGTAGGAAACATTGTTCGTTCGGCCAATAAAACACCATGTTTTGTCCAGATGCATTTCAATATATTTTTTCTGGCCTACTTCTCTTAAAATACGTTTGTTCTCTAGATGGGTTTGTAACTAGAATGAAATGCAAAATAGATTCTGTGTAAGGAGAGGACACTCAGCAGCTGTTTACACATCTGGACACTGGAGCACTAGTGTGGAACACCAGAACACCCTTTTTATTAGGGGGCCCACACAGGTGCTCCAGTGTATACTATAGGGGTGTCTCCATCTGTGAAGATTTTCCAAAACAGGTAAGTATTCAAGCTTGACAAAGGAAAAAAATATTTCTTCATCTTGCAACTCTGCGAAAACAGACAATTGTACCCCACTTCCAAGCAATGTTTCATATTCCTATTTCTGCCATCAAATATCTGTGTGCTAAGTATACCTATTTTTTTTTTACATAGGGGAGAAAAGACTCGGAGGACACCACTCATCAGAGGAGACAACAGACCCTCCACCTCAGGAAGAAGGTGAAATCCCACAAACACAACCAGAGGAGGAGGAGGGAGACGTTGTGGAAATAGTCACCACAACAGGTGAGTGTCTGCGACCACAGCTTCAGGTAAGAGATGGATGATGGCATATTTATAATACATGTTGTTTTTTTTAGGTGATCGTGATGTTGTGGATGAAGGTCATTTTAATGAAAGTGCCCAGATTCTGATCGGGGAGATCATGGGGTGTAATAGGGACTTGGAAAACATCAAGCAAACCATCAATGATGTTCAAAACAAAATGAAGGACATCATTGATGTTTTAGGGAGAATTTGAAACCCCTTGAAATCCCTAACTTATTTCTGCTTTGTTTTTCTGACAGTTTTTTTTTAATTTTGTGACAAATTATAGAAAAGCCAAATTTTGAAGATCCACACAGTGTGTCAACATGTGTTATCTGCCATCACGGGAGATCAATTACGCGTTTTGTGGGTGCAACCCCTTCCCCAATAAAGTAGCTGAGAGGAAGGGGTTGCACCCACAAAACATGTCCCTTGATTCCCCATAATGGCAGCTAGCACTGTGACAGACCTAGCCGGGAGAGAGACTTTTGGAGGGGACTGAATGCTAGCCTCTTGCCGATCGATCATGGGCCCTGGCATTTGGGGGAACGGTGCTCTCTGTGAGCTGTATGCCTGGGTACCCTTGAGGTGGTATCACTGTGGATTTGGGTCCTGGTCCCCCAGGACACACAGACTCTGGGGACCCTGGATTTGCCATATTAGAAATAGTGGCTGATTCATAATGCCTGGACAAATACTGTTAGGAGATGCTGATGTCAATTCCAGCCACCTGTCTGTCTGTTGCCTGCTAGAATGTGTATTGTAAATAAGTCCCTAGTATGGGATCTAAGAGTCATTAGATCCCCATTGTTGTTTGTTTTAATTAACTCTGCTATTGTGATCATTTTGATTGGGTTTTCTGAGCTACAAGACGGCCAGTCTGGCCTAAAGGTCATGTCTGAGTCATCTAGCCTGTCTAAAGGGATTAGTTAATTAGCCCATGTTAATTAGGTTTCTGGTCACAGGTGTATGTTCAGAGTAATATGAGCCGGAGGTATGCACCTCCTCTTTTACTGTATAAAAGAGCCTGTATTTTTCAATAAAAGAGATTCCTGGTTGAACTTACATACACCCTGCCTGGTGTTTGTTCTGAGCTACACAACTGGATTAGAACGGCACATAGCTGTAGTTCTAGCCCCGGAGCATTGGATGACCGAACCATCAGATGTTGCGATCTGCAATTTGTTTCTATAGCTGCAGAGGAGTGTGGGGAGAGTGGAATTGAGAGAGCAGGGGCTCGTTACAAGCACATGTTGACATTCGGCAATTTGTGTGCATCTTCAAAATTTGGCTTTTCCAGAGGTGACTTCACCCCATCTGCTGAACGCAATATCAAACACAGTTTATAAATACGATGTCCGATATTGCCTTCAATTTCTACAGAAGTTGAACTTTGCAAGTTCCAGAGTTGTGTATTTTTTGTTGGTTTTAAACATGCCTGTTTTACCTTAAAAGGCAATTTCAACTTTTTAATGTGACCTAAAAAATTGTTATACAAAAAACATGTTGGTTTGTTTTAAAAACCTTTTATAAATGCATTGTGATTGTGCTTTGATAAAAAAGATTGAGAATCAAAAATGTGTGGCTTCTTCTTTCAATGCTCAAAAGCATTTTTTTCTTGTAAAGTTGGTATTTTCAGTTACAATGGGGGTTATTTACTAAAGACAAATTCACTTTGCACTACAAGTGCAGTTTCAGTGCAGTCTCAAGTGCACTTGTAGTGCAAAGTATATTTTCCTTTAGTAAATAACACCCAACAGTGCTTTCTAATTTTACACAATCACGCCAGTTTCAGGACTCCCCAAATTTTGGTCATGGTCAGCTAAAAGAAAGCCAAGCAGTAAATCCAAGCAAATATTTGTTCAGTTTAAATATATTTTTATTTAAAAAATGTCTCAGACATTGTCTGGCATATCGATGGCCCCCCTACCCGCAAAGTATTCCATGTATCTTAGACGGACCTCGTGGGCACTCTGGGGGGGCAAGCCAGGACGGCCAGCTTCAAGCGCCATCAGGTTTGGTTAATTTATAATAATTCCGGCTTCAGGCCCAACTGAGCCAGAATAGTTCACAGAATTTCTCCTTAAAAAGTTGTGGAGAACACAGCAAGCCAGGATGATGTGATTGAGTTTATATTCCGCCATGTGTATCGGTGTAAAAAATAGGTGGAACCGGCTGGCCATTATTCCAAACGTGTTCTCCACCACTCTTCTGGCTCTGGCCAGCCGGTAATTAAAAACCCTCTGGTCCGGGGTGAGGGTCCTCATAGGGAATGGCCGCATAAGATGGTCCCCCAGCGCAAATGCTTCATCCGCAACGAAGACGAATGGGAGTCTTTCCGCATTGTCTTCTGGAGGTGGCAAGCCCAAGCTGCCATTCTGGAGACGCCTGTAGAACTCCGTGTGGGTGATGACTCCACCATCTGACATCCGGCCATTCTTCCCCACGTCCACATACAGGAACTCGTAAGTAGCCGACACCACTGCCAACATCACAATACTATTGAACCCCTTGTAGTTGTAATAGTATGACCCCAAGTTGGGTGGTGGGACAATGTGGATGTGTTTCCCATCAATTGCCCCTCCGCAGTTAGGAAAGTCCCACCGCTGGGCAAAGTGGGAGGCCATTCCTGTGGGTTGGAAGGAAACTGTGGAGTCAAACAAGAAAAATAAATTAATCGTTTTGTACATAAACATGGAAAGCAGATTAGACACAAACATTCTTGGCCAACATCAGTATAACATTTATTTTAGGGAGTATTTCAAGACAAGGGTATAAGGTCCACCTATCAGATCCCCCCCCCCCCCTCTCATGGGCCGTTTTAAAAATTTTAGGGGGGGGGATGTTTTGGCCAGGTAACCCTCTCCACTTCATTGAGAGATGAATGCCTAAATAATGTGTATTACTTTGGCCAGCCCCTCCTTACTTACACTATTGGCAGCCCACTGGACAGGTAAGAAGTGTCATAATACAAAGAGATAAATACACACTGTACACATTTTAGCACATTTTTACATTCTGCTATTACCTATCAAGATAATAATAGGATTAAAAAAAACTTTTAACATTACCATTTTAAAGTATTCAGGCAGGCCCTTGCACTACATGCTTTGGGGAATTCATCCATAAATGTGACCAAAAAAGAGGTGGGTATAGTGTGTAATGGTTTGGCAAAGTCAGCAGATAGAGGATTGAGCATAGATAGAGGATTGGTATTAGCTGAGTTAGCGGTTGGGGGGGGAGGGAGGGTTGCAAATGATTTTGGGACCCCCCCAAAAAATCTGGCACTCTAGACCCTATAGGCCCAGGAGAGCATGCTGGGGAGATAGGTTAAGGCAAATATGTATGAAGGACAAAAAAAAAATTAAATTTCCAGCATGCATGAGGACAAAGGGGACATTCACAGCATATTACAATCATGGTAATTAGGGAATGAGGAAAGAAATACAATACATTATCAAACATTAAATACAATAAAATGTGATGTTAAAGGATAAAAATCTTACCTTAATATACTCCTTCTGCAGGACCTGGATGATGGCAGAACAGGTCTCTGGGATAATGATCCCCAGAGCCTGGGGGGAGATGCCTGTCGAGAACTTAAGGTCCTGCAGGCTTCTCCCCATCGCCAAGTACCACAGGGTGGTGACTAGCCTCTGCTCCGCAGTGATGGCTTGCCTCATGCAGGTATCCTGCCTGCTGATATAAGGGGTCAGCAAAGCCAACAAACGGCCAAATACGGGGTCCGTCATCCGGAGAAAGTTCCTGAAATTGTCAGGATTATTCTCACGAATCTCACGGAGCAAAGGCATGTGACAGAATTGGTCACGCTGGAGCAACCAATTCTTGGGCCATGAACTCCTCCTTGCCCTGTTCATGGACTGGGCTTGTGTCAAAGTAAGGACCCCAACACCAAGCCCCCACACAGCACGAACTCTATGATGAGTACGTACACGCAACATGGCTAAAAAAAGGTTGGCTGCTCAGAACGAAGTAACAGAACGCACTGAAGAACAGCAAGGCCTGTGAAGAGTGACCTGAAAATCAGTAATGGACAAGAACACAATGACAAGTCAATGGTAACTTGCTGAGACCAGATACAAACCCACAAGCACAAACTGAACAGCAGAAATACGATCTGAAAACCACGAGTCTGAAAAAGCGCCAATCGTCTCTCACCAAACTTTTACTAACACGAGATTAGCAAAAGGAGCAAAAGTTTGTGTGACCATGTGTATGCAAGACAAGTTTGAGCCAACATCCGTCGGAAAAAATCCATGGATTTTGTTGTCGGAATGTCCGATCAATGTCCGACCGTGTGTACAGGGCATTAGATGTACTAGCAGATTTATTAGGGGAGCTGGGAGATCGGTCCCCAACTGGTCACCCAAAACAAGAAAATTGCGGACTATCTCGGTACAGGATTGCACAATATCAATTCGAAATGTATAATACATAAATAAATGATTTTATTAATACAGAATGAAACCACAATTAAAAACATATTGTTGGGTACATTATAGAAATGCATAATACTAATCCATGTGTATCACCAGCATAATGGTCCCCTAGGAGGGAGGATCACATTAGGATAATTGTTCACTGAATGTCGCTTCATCAGGAGAGTATCTGCAATTTGATTGATAAACAATAACTGTCAGATCCCCCAGATGAAGGCACGCTATCCCTGTGCCGAAGACGCGTAGGAGAGGGGCAGGACGGAGCTACACAGACAAGCAGAGGATTATACACCACACTGCACGCCAGACGCTTATTCCTGTATCCCTGTGTATCACACTATGGATAGGATTGTGCACTGACGCACCCATACCTTGTGAGTACCCTCCTGGAGGGAAGTGGTTTTTATTTTTAATAAATCTCTGACGGTATTATACTATGGAGTTTCTTTCTTTCCCACATATGTTACCATTGATGATTATCTGAGAGAGGTGCAGATCATTCCCAACAGATCCTATATGAGCCCAGGAGTGGCTCCACTGCGTGTATAGACACTGTTTAATCACTGTGTCACATGCTCAGAGGTGAGCGCATGAGCTATTGGGGGTCACTGGAGGGCACCAAAGCATGCCGTATTTTGCACACCATATAGGAAGAACATGAGGAATGCCTATATATATTTTTTTGGACACTAATGCCTGCACTTTATATATCATATTTTATTGATTATTTTTATTGAATTTTTGGACACTTTAATATACTTTTTTCATCATCACTTGGATTTTTTCACATTTTTGCATGGTGCATGTTATATTATTCATTCACTGGTTTTTATAAATGAATGGCACTGATTATTATTGAATATTTTTAATGAGATTTATAGATCATTTATATATATTTATTCACTGGTTTTCATAAATGAATGGCACTGATTATTATTGAATATTTTTAACGTGATTTATAGATTTTACGCTACGTTATTAATTCGGTGTTTTCTATATTTTTATCACGTTACTTATTTTTTACCTAGCGCATACACAATTATTTATTTTGATTTTATAACAATACAAAGTATACACAATTTATTAACAATCAAGGAATTATATAAAAAAGCGGAAAAAGAGCAAAGTTGCTTACCCGCAACCCAGGTCCAACCTGCGCAAAAGCACTACCAGGGTTCCCCTGCGGTGGCTAGGGGGGAAGAAGAAAAGAAGGAAAGTGGAGGGGGAGGGAGAAGGGGAAGAGAGGAAAGGGAAAAGGAAAAAGAGGGGAGGGAAAGAAAGGGAGGGGGAATTCCATCCTGCCCCCCCTTTTTCTTTCCCTTTTCTTACCCCCTCCCTTTCTTTTCCTCCCCTCCTGCTTTTCTTCTTTCCTCCTTTTTTTCCTTTCTTTACCTTTCTTCTGTTCACTGTCCTTATATGAGTGCAGTTCATGCATCCATCTACAATTATCATTATTTAACTTAGATATACGTCCATTGTCTGCACGTCCCCCCTAGCCACCACGGGAGAACCCTGGTGGTGCTTTTTCCCTGGTTGGACCTGGGTTGCGGATAAGCAACTTTGCTCTTTTTCCCCTTTTTTATATAATTCCTTGATTGATAATAAATTGTGTATACTTTGTATTGTTAATAAATTGTGTATACTTTCTATTGTTATAACAGTTTTTGTTTATCAATCAAATTTCAGATACTCTCCTGATGAAGTGGCATTCAAGCCGTGAAACATGTTGAGATATGTTATCCGTAAACAATCATTCCAAAGTAATCCTCCCTCCTAGGGGACCATTATGCTGGTGATACTCATGGATTACTATTATGCATTTTTCTACTGTACCCAACAATATGTTTTTAATTGTGTATTAATTCTGTATTAATAAAATCATTTATTTACTTATTATACAATTCGAATTTATGTTGTGCAAGCCCGTACCAAGATAGTCCACACCCTTTGAGAAAGTCATGTGATCAGTGACGCAACGCGTCAGGAAAGAGAATCGGGTAACGCTGTGTTTCCGGTCGCGGCCGAGATCGTGAAACTGCTCATGTGAAATGCTGTTTATGAACATATTTACTGTAGGTGCATTACTTTTATTTAACATGGTTTTATGTTAATTACTACACTATGGAGTCCTCCTTTTCCTCTTCATATACTGCCTTATGTTATCTGACTGAGAGTTTGTGGCACCTGGGATATTGATCTGGCGGATTGAAAGGAAAACCATAGGAGCGGTGTCATTAAGGGGGATCGGGAGTGGATCGGCCAGTGTGTCCTGTCATTTAGGCTCATTTTGCCTATACATAAGGTGAGAGGCTGGAGGAACCATTTATTCATGCACATTGGAGAGTGGCTGCACGGTGTCACTGAAGAATCTGGATGACCTACTTTTATTGAGGGAGATTGCCACAATCGGATCACACTGTGTATGGGATCTCTCTCATCAATCTATTGGATTTGTTCACCATTTGATTATCAAGCACTTTGTTGGACTTATTCTTTGGACTTGTTTTACACTCTAGTATATATTGTTGTTTTGCACATGTCTTTATTAGCATTATGCACATTGTTTGCTGGGTTGCACATCTGGTTATCTTTCACTGTTTTTTTTTGACAGTACTTTGTATTTGTCATCATCGCACAGATTGCTATTTTCTGCACAGTTACAGCAATTGCATATTCTACCTCATATTCTACCTCAATTATTTTGATTATCGCCATTATTTCACTTTTCTGCGTTTTTTTTGCACATTTATTTGCATATTTTGCACTTTTCAGTCTTATTTAGATGTGACATACTGTATTCTATTTAGTTATTATCTTTAATAATTTGTTTCTGCTTTTTTTTATTATTATTTATATTTTTTTTATTAATATTTATCAATTATTCTGCCCTCACATGTCACATCATTTTGATTGCAATTTTTAGCCCTAATGCTTGATTTCCATGTTTATATGCTTCACCTGTTTGGGTATTAGGAGTTATGATCTTCCCCTTATTGCTTTTAACTATTTGTACTCCTGTTTGCTGCATACTTGGAGGCTTAGATTCTCATTAATTGTTTAGCATTGGTCCCATTATCTTTGCCTTTACAATGTTGAGGAGACATTAATTTAAGGTCACTTTTTGTTGCTTAGGATTTACCTTTGGTGGTATCTCCTAAAGCTTACCATTGTATATTACCTTTTGGTTAGCGCCACATTTATCCCTTTAACAAGATAGTCCACAATTTTTTTTGTTTTGGGTGACCGGTTGGGGACTGATCTTGCAGCTCCCCTATTTCATCTATATAGGACAATGGTACCTCCCTTCCCATTCATACCTAGTTTAAACTTGTAGAGGCCACAACTAGGGATGAGCATCGAGTTCGAGTTGAACCCATGTTGGACTTGAACATCACATGTTTGACCGTTCGTCGAATTTTGAACGTTATGAGCCGTTCGCGCCAAATTTGAGTGGCGCGTCACGGCCCATAATTCAGCACGTCATTGCAGTGCATTGCTGGCTGATGATTGGCCAACCATGCACTATGACCCGCATGCTTTGGCCAATCACAGCACGGTAAGAACTGAGAGCCATAATTGGCCAAAGCCAGGGTGGCTTTGGCCAATTATGGCTCAGGGAGTTTAGTACACGCCCCACACTATATAAGGCTGCCTGCGTGGCGGCCTTGTGTAGTGTGTTGCGGCAGCGGCGGAGAGTTAGACAGAGAGAAAGTGTCATTTGATTTAAGTTAGATAGAGTAGGCAGGCGAGTCAGTTAGCTGCACTTACAGTGTATTGTATATATATATGCATCCTAGGTGTTGTATATATATATATATATATATATATATATATATATATATATATACATACACTATATTCAGTTTAGCTAGATCCGTTCCTGTTATTCTCTTCCTACCTCTGCGTCCTCTGCACAGTGTGCACCTAAAGCTACCTGAAGACAATTGCTGTTGTTCTGATCCTATTAATACCACAGGCAGACAGCTGCAGTATTTACAGTTAGTCTACTGTGTCCTCTTACAGCTACCTGAAGAAAATTGCTGGTGTTCTTCTGATCCTATTAGTTTTATATGCTACAGTATTTACAGTTAGTGTAGTGCATCCTCTGCACAGTGTGCACCTAAAGCTACCTGAAGAAAATTGGTGGTGTTCTTCTGATCCTATTAGTACCACAGGCAGCTGCAGTATTTACAAGTTAGGGTATTGCGTCCTCTGCACAGTGTGCACCTAAAGCTACCTGAAGAAAATTGGTAGTGTTCTTCCGATCCTATTAGTACCACAGGCAGTTGCAATATTTACAGTTAGTGTAGTGCATCCTCTGCACAGTGTGCACCTAAAGCTACCTGAAGACAATTGCTGTTGTTCTGATCCTATTAATACCACAGGCAGGCAGCTGCAGTATTTACAGTTAGTGTAATGTGTCCTCTGCACAGTGTGCACCTAAAGCTACCTGAAGAAAATTGGTGGTGTTCTTCTGATTCTATTAGTACCACAGGCAAGCAGCTGCAGTATTTACAGTTAGTGTACTGCGTCTTCTGCACAGTGTGCACCTAAAGCTACCTGAAGACAATTGCTGTTGTTCTGCTCCTAATAATACCACAGGCAGGCAGCTACAGTATTTACAGTTAGCGTACTGTGTCCTCTGCACAGTGTGCACCTAAAGATACCTGAAGAAAATTGGTGGTGTTCTTCTGATCCTATTAGTACTACAGGCAGGCAGCTACAGTATTTACAGTTAGTGTACTGTGTCCTCTGCACAGCGTGCACCTAAACCTACCTAAAGACAATTGCTGTTGTTCTGCTCCTATTAATAACACAGGCAGGCAGCTACAGTATTTACAGTTAGTGTACTGTGTCCTCCGCACAGTGTTCACCTAAAGCTGCATGAAGAAAATAGGTGGTGTTCTTCTGATCCCATTAGCACCACAGGCAGGCAGCTGCAGTATTTACAGTTAGTATACTGTGTCCTCTGCACAGTGTGTAGCTAAAGCTACCTGAAGAAAATTGGTGGTGTTCTTCTGATCCTATTAGTACCACAAGTGCGATTAAAGCATAGAAAGTTCCACCGCTCAGGTAGGTCTAGATCCAAGTGAACAATCAGTATAAGTCCTTCAGAGGTGGAGAGTCCCAGGTGCAGGCTGAATGCAAGGTAGGGCAGAGTTGAACGAGAAGATCTGGATGCGGCACACCGGATTGAATAACAAAACGACTTTATTGTAAAAGCTGGATCACAAAATATACAGGACAATATGGCAGAATTTACAGGGTTCAACTGACGCGTTTCGCACTCATGGCAAGTGCTTACTCATAGCTGACAAAACATTGGAATGACAAACATATATAAAGCTTATAAAAGATGCCTTGTGACCACATAATTAAGCATAGAATCAGTACCAGCTGAACGCCGGTTCTGTGAGGTCTCGGCACTTGCTGTCAAATAAGCATGCTTTCCAATGAAGACTCCCATAAGAATGGTATATAAGCATCAGGAAAAGAAAAACTTAGTTGAGTGAATAAATAAATATATGTACGAATGTATATAAAAGATGTGTTTAAAAATAAAAATAAAAGTAAAATCATGATAGAAAATAAAAAATAAAAAAATGTAAAAAAGTGTAAAAATATATATGTAACGTGTGTGATAGAAACTGTGTAAAGGGAAGTCATCTAATTGAGTAATGTAAAGTGTGTATGTGAATTAATAATAAGTAATATATATATATACCATTCTTATGGGAGTCTTCATTGGAAAGCATGCTTATTTGACAGCAGGTGCCGAGACCTCACAGAACCGGCGTTCAGCTGGTACTGATTCTATGCTTAATTATGTGGTCACATGGCATCTTTTATAAGCTTTATATATGCTTGTCATTCCAATGTTTTGTCAGCTATGAGTAAGCACTTGCCTTGAGTGTGAAATGCATCAGCTGAGCTCTGTACATTCTGCCATATTGTCCTGTATATTTTGTGATCCAGCTTTTACAATAAAGGCGTTTTGTTATTCAATCTGGTGTGCGGTATCCAGATCTTCTCATTCATCTCTGCCCTATTAGTACCACAGGCAGGCAGCTGCAGTATTTACAGTTAGTGTACTGCGTCCTCTGCACAGTGTGCACCTAAAGCTACCTGAAGACAATTGCTGTTGTTCTGCTCCTATTAATACCACAGGCAGGCAGCTACAGTATTTACAGTTAATGTACTGTGTCCTCTGCACAGTGTGCACCTAAAGCTACTTGAAGAACATTGGTAGTGTTCTTCTGATCCTATTAGTACCACAGGCAGGCAGCTGCAGGATTTACAGTTAGTGTACCGCGTCCTCTGCACAGTGTGCACCTAAAGCTACCCTAAGACAATTGCTGTTGTTCTGCTCCTATTAATACCACAGGCAGGAAGCTACAGTATTTACAGTTAGTGTACTGTGTCCACTGCACAGTGTGCACCTAAAGCTACCTGAAGAAAATTGGTGGTGCTCTTCTGATCCTATTAGTACCACAGGCAGGCAGCTGCAGTATTTACAGTTAGTGTACTGTGTCCTCTGCACAGTGTACACCTAAAACTACCTGAGGAAAATTGGTGGTGTTCTTCTGATCCTAATAGTACCACAGGCAGGCAGTTAATTCTGCTAGCTGCAGTATCAGTATATATATACATCCCAGCTTTGTGCAGCTACATCTCAATGCAGGCCATTAGTAAGTCTGGAAGGCCAACAAGGAGAGGCAGACAGTCACAAGCCAATAAAAGAGGGCAAGCAGGCTCTGTGTCTAGAGGCAACAGTGCTGGTCATGGAGACGGTGCATCCTCATCAGCACATGGCCGTGGGACATGCTTGTCCTTTTTTTCGGCAGCTGGCCGCATTGAGTCGCAACATGCGGAAGACTTGGTAGAGTGGATGACCAAGCCGTCCTCATCCTCCTCATCCTCTCTCACCCAGGCTCAGGGTACTTTGTCTGGCAAAGCAGCTGCCAACGTGGCCTCTTCCCAAGGGTAAGGTTGCGGACCTTATCTTGCCATCGCAGAGGAAGCAGAGGATGAAACATCTTCGGGAGGCCTTGCAGAAAAGTTTATGCAACGCATTTCCAGAGCCTGGGAGGTTACAATTTCCTGGTCCTCCTGGACAACATGTTGCTAAGGCTTTGGTCAGTCCCAGAAGGAGCGGTGGAGAAGATGGCCGTTTGACCGATGCGTTCAGACAATTTTTTAGTCCGCAGCCCCAAGGTTTGATCAGTTCCAGCAACCATCGCCAGCTTCTGATTCACATGGTGCAGGATTACCTAGAGGCAAGATCAGACTTGGGCACCTTTCCCACCTAAAATCCTCTGGGTTACTGGGTGTTGAAGATGGATTACTGGCCAGAGCTTGCGCAGTATGCAATTGAGCTACTCGCCTGTCCTGCATCCAACGTTCTTTCGGAACGCACATTCAGTGCTGCTGGAGGCTTTGTAACTGATCATAGGGTGAGCCTGTTCACCGAATCGGTCGATCGGCTGACCTTCATAAAAATGAATCAGTCTTGGATCACCAGCTACCAAACACCTGATGCTGATTTAACCGATTGATTTTTTTTTAAATGTGAGACCCCTTCAAGATTGCCTATGCTGATGCTGAGTTACTATCCTGTTATGCTAAGTCACAATCCTCTTCCTCCTCAATTTTCATGCAGATAGCTTGTAAGAACATTTTTGGTTCTGGGCACCACCACCAGTGGCCAAGGCCCAAATTTTCTGCCCCTGTTTAACAGGGGCATGTAATTACAATTTTTGATGCAATACTTTGCATGGGGGGCTCATTCCTGCGCTCCAACTATAGTATCTGTGAGGGGTTGCAGTGTTGTGGCACCAGCACCAGTGCCTAAGGCCCAATTTTTCAGCTCCTGTTTAACAGGGGCGTGTAATTACAATTTTTGACGCAATACTTTGCAGCAGGGCTCATTCCTGCACTCCAACTAGAGTATCTGTGAGGGGTTGCAGTGTTGTGGCACCAGCACCAGTGCCCAAGGCCCAAATTTTCAGCCCCTGTTTAACAGGGGTGTATTATTACAATTTTTGATGCAATACTTTGCAGCAGGGCTCATTCCTGCGCTCCAACTATAGCATCTGTGAGGGGTTGCAGTGTTGTGGTACCAGTGCCTAAGGCCTAATTTTTCTGCCTCCGTTCAACAGGGACATGTAATTATAATTCTTGATCTAATATTTCACAGCAGGGCCCATTCCTGCGCCCACCAAGAGAAATTGTGTGGACTTACAGTGTTTTAGCACCACCAAGAAAGGCCCAATTTTTCTGTCCCTGTTCAACAGGTGCATGTAATTACAATTCTTGATATAATATTTCACAGCATAGCCCGTTCCAGCACCCACCAAGAGTAACTGTGAGGACTTACATTGTTGTGGCACCAGCAGCACCACCACCACCACCAAAGGCCCAATTTTTCTACCACTGTTCAAAAATGGCATGTAATTACAATTCTTTAGCTAATATTTCACAGCAGGGCCCATTCCTGCGCCCACCAAGAGTAACTGTGAGGGCTTACAGTGTTGTGGCAACACCAACACCTAAGGTCCCAATTTCTGCAGAGTATATAGGGCAGGCCCCTACTTTCAAACATCCAACTTACAAACGACTCCTACTTGCAAACGGAAGGAGACAACAGGAAGTGAGATGAAATCTACCCCTAGGAAGGGAAATTCTCTCCTGTAAGAGTTAATATGGGAAAAACGGGTCTCCTCTTCACTGATGCTTTATCACCAATCCTTGTTTCACTAAAAACCCCAAATTTTGAAAAAACATTTGTCATTGGGACAGAAAGTGAGGTGAAATTTTCTGAAGAGGTGCACAGACAGCAAAACAAATATTACAGGGGTGATAACCCTTCCCTATGTTTTCCAAAAAGCTTAAAAATAGATTTTTTGGCTGGAGCTACACTTTAAAAATGTACCAGTTCAAAATTACAAACAAATTCTACTTAACAACAAACCTACAGTCCCTGTCTTGTTTGCACCGCCTGTATACTGCTGTTCAGAGTATATAGGGCCGGGGGGCCCCACGCCTTTCCTTTTTTTAATTTGGGTGAGGGGTTCCCCTTAATATCCATACAAGACCCAAAGGGCCTGGTAATGGACTGGGGGGTGGGGGGTACCCATGTTGTTTGACTCACTGTTTTTCATCCATATTGCTGGGACCCGACATTACATTAAAGCCGCAAGCAGTTTTAAATGACTTGTATTCCTTTAAAAATGTCATTTTGTGCAGGGACTGTTCTGAGCACGGGAAACACGCGCCACTTTACAGGCATACTATAGAAACCCCCCAGGTATGATATTTAAAGGAATATTTCACTTTTTTTTCACTTTAAGCATCATTAAAATCACTGCTCCTGAAAAAAATGACCGTTTTTAAAAACTTTTTTTTGCATTGATACATGTCCCTTGGGCAGGACCCGGGTCCCCAAACCCTTTTCAGGACAAAAACTTGCATATTAGCCTTTAAAATTAGCACTTTTGATTTCGAACGTTTGAGTCCCATAGACTTTAATGGGGTTCTAAAGTTTGCGCAAGCTTTCGGTCCGTTCACAGGTTCTGGTGCGAACCGAACCAGCGGGTGTTCGGCTCATTCCTAGCCTCAACCGTTTCCTACTAGCAGATTTAGATATGCTAATACATTGACGCCAAACTCCAGCTCATATTTTTTTTTTAAGCAGTTACAGCAAACTGTTTTTTTTTTCCTTTGGGGATAAAGGTATTACATAAAAGCTGCCTGTTTTAGGCACCCCTACCATGCATTTTATTGGGATTTTTGTGATAGACCAACACAAAGTGGCACATGATTGTGAAGTGAAAGGAAAATGATAAATGGTTTTCAACATTTTTCACAAATAAATATCTGAAAAGTGTGACATGCATTTCTTTTCAGCCCCCTTTACTCTGATACCCCTAACTAAAATCTAGTGGAACCAATTGCCTTCAGAAGTCACCTAATTAGTAAATAGAGTCCACCTGTGTATAAATACAGCTGTTCTGTGAAGCCCTCAGAGGAACACACCAGACAGGTAAGCGATAAAGTTGTGGAGAAGTTGTGGAGAAGTTTAAAGCAGGATTAGATTATAAAAAAATATCCCAAGCTTGGAACATCTCACGGAGCACTGTTCAATCCATCATCCGAAAAATGAAAAGAGTATGGCACAACCTTCCAAGACATGGTCGTCCATCTAAAATGACAGGCCAGGCAAGGAGAACATTAATCAGAGAAGCAGCCAATAGGCCCATGGTGAATCTGGAAGAGCTGTAGATATCCACAGCTCAAGTGGGAGAATCTGTTCAAGGGACAACTATAGGCTCCACAAATCTGGCCTTTATGGAAGAGCAGCAAGAAGAAAGCCATTGTTTAAAGAAAGCCATAAGAAGCCCATTTGCAGTTTGTGAGGAGCCATGTGGGGTACACAGCAAACATGTGGAAGAAGGTGCTCTGGTCAGGTGAGAGAAAAAAATTGAACTTTTTGGCCTGAAAGCAAAACGCTATGTGTGGGGAAAAACTAACACTGCACATCACCCTGAACACACCATCCCCACGGTGAAATATGGTGGAGTCAGCATCATGTTGTGGGGATGCTTTTCTTCAGCATGGACAGGGAAGCTGATCAGAGTTGATGGGAAGATGGATGAAGCCAAATACAGGGCAATCTTAGAAGAAAACCTGTTAGAGTCTGCAAAAGACTTGAGACTGGGGAAGAGGTTCACCTTCCAACAGGACAGCGACCTTAAACATACAGCCAGAGCTATAAAGGAATGGTTTAGATCAAAGCATATCCATGTGTTAGAATGGCCCAGTCAAAGTCCAGAAGTAAATCCAATTGGGAATCTGTGGCAAAACTTGAAAATTGCTGTTCACAGACACTCTCCATCCAATCTGACAGAGCTTGAGCTAATTTGCAAAGAAAAATGGGCAAAATGTTACTCTCTACATGTGCAAAGCTGGTAGAGACATACCCAAAAAGACTTTCAGCTGTAGTTTCACCCCATGTGTAGAACTGAAAAAGTAGAAGGTTTTAAAATTTAACGGGCACACTGGCTGCATTTGATGGGCACACTGGCAGCATATGATGGGCACACTGGCAGCGTTTGATGGCAGTGTGGCAGCATTTGATGGGCACAGTGGCAGCATTTAATGGGCACAGTGGCAGCATTTGATAGCACAGTGGCAGCTTTTGATGGAACAGTGGCAACGTTTGAGGGCACAGTGGCAGTGTTTAATGGGCACAGTGGCAGCGTTTGGCACAGTGGCAGCATTTGAGGGCACAGTGGCAGCGTTTGATAGCACAGTGGCAGCGTTTGAGGGCACAGTGGCAGCGTTTGATGGCACAGTGGTAGCATTTGGGTACAGTGGCAGCGTTTGAGGGCACAGTGGCAGCGTTTGAGGGCACAGTGGCAGCATTTGATGGGCACTGTGGCAGCGTTTGGGCACAGTGGCAGCGTTCGAGGGCAAAGTGGCAGCGGAGCATTACCCTCCTCTGTGCCGACTGCGTGGCCGGGAGCGGGGTCTCTGAGACTGTGACCAGTGACGTGACTCATGACGCGAGGAGAAGAGACAAGTCACGAGTCACGAGAGTCAATTAAAGCCAGTTATTTTCAGTGTTCTCGTGTGCGGAGATATGTTTTTAACTGATCTATTGTAGCAGTCATCGATAAAGGATGAGAATGGTGGTGTGTGTGTGTGTGTAGGGGGGGCGGCATTGAAGGACCTGGCCTTGGGGCGGCAAAGGGAGTAAATCTGGGCCTGGGCATGATGGGACTTGTAGTTTTGCAACAGCTGGAGGTCCGCTAATTCCTGGTCTATCACATAAAATCCCAATAAAATACATTTACGTTTATGGTTGTGAAATGACAAAATGTGGAAAATTTCAAGGGGTATGAATACCTTTTCAAGGCACTGTAGCTGTGAATTGCAGTATGTCACCATTATGTACCCACCTTTGTGTTGACATTGTATAGACCCAATAGTCCTTTTTAGGATTACCTATATGTGTGTGTCAGCAACAATTTGATTTGCTGTTTAGCTGCATCTCCCACCCTACAGTTTTTATTTGTTATTTGGTTTTCAATTTTAACATATTTCTATTTCTGTTTTAATTTCAGTTAGGTTTAAAAAAATATAAGTATGGGGTCAGTATTTTAGGATTGTAGTGTTTTGAGTTTTTTATTGATGAAGGAACTGTATATTTAAATATAGTTTTTCTAGGGTCTTTTTTTCGAGGTCAGCAGCATAAACTTTGACTGACACAGGCAAAGTTGCTCTTTGTTTGCATCAGATCTGCATGCTAATGTGTTTTTTGCACCAAATTACAAAATTGTTAACTGCACCAAAGCACCACATCCTCAACATTCTTCTGTTATAGCTGCTAATAAAGTTAGGAAACTCCTTGTAATGTCCTTTATATTCCTTTCACGTAATGCAATTTAATGTCCCAGAAATTCCTTTATAGTGTCTATGAGGCCCAAAGTGAGAGGCAAAGGTTCTTTATACACAGCTAGTAGGCGGCGAGCAGATTATCAGATGTAGATCCAGAGATACAGGCAACCAAAGTCAATAGGCATATAGGCAAAATCAAATATGTCCTGTAATAGTTTAGCTTGACCTCTTCTTCCCCATCCTTCCCATAGATAAAAAAGGCCTCCTGTCTGATAAAGGGACAAACAGAGGCTAAGGAGGCAAGAGGAGACATGATCTGTGCCCCTGTGTAATGTCACCTAACGGATATACATCTTTAGAAAAGCATTTGTCCCTGGGCACATACTACCCTAAACATTTGTGCCGCTAGGTGCACCATCCAGCCCCAGTAGCTGTCAGTCTCTCATAGAGTGGGGTTGGACAGTGAAGCTCCCCGCTCCACCTGCAACTAAATGCTAAAGACCGAAGCATCAGAGCTAAACTCCCAGTGTGTATGGGGCATTAGGCTTCTTATGTACCGTGTCATTAGTTCAGTATGTTTTGTGCTAAGAATAAAACTGATGAATACTGATTTGGGTTAAATGAATTTGCACATGCTTTTTCAGTTCAGTTCACTTATATAAGTTTACATACAATTTTGCATCCGTTTTTTACATGTCCATTTTTTTTAGTTGTTGAAGAAAAAAGACATAGGTGACAAAAGTATAAACAAAAATATATTAATAAATTATTTGCTTAAAACAGATGTAAAAGGAATGACATCCATTTACTGTACATTTGTTTATATCCACAAAAATGGAAAAGGGTAAAGATGTTTTCCTTATTTTCTGTGAACATAAACAAACTCAGTTGTAAGTACAGTAGATGTTAATGTAGTGCCCTGCTCCTGTTGACCAGGCGCTTGCATGTAAATTTAGTGAGTTATCTGTTCTGTCTATAGTTCAGATTCAATGTTATGGCTAAATTAGCCTCTGTTCCAGCATTGGTTGTGCTGCGTGCAGTTCCACACTGTCGTCTGTAGGTGTCGTTGTCACCACAGGCCAGTGATGGAAGAGCAACAGGCTAAGGTGTATTGAGTGTCCTTCTTTTCCAGAAACAGCCAAGTGGGAGTGGTTCACCGTTGTGCATTCTGGGAAAGGATACTTAAGAGATAGATGCCATTTTTTTTGCTCTCTCACCTCATGGCCCACCTGGCCTAAGGTATGTGACAACTCCTTTTCTGCCTCGGGGCTCTGCTGGCCCGAGGCTACGTGACTGCAAGTAGGCTCAGAAGCCGTCTGAGGCCTACCGGTTCAGAGGTGGTCCTGTGCTGTCTGTCCTGCGGGAAGAAGCTGAGCAATTGAAAAATCCGGGGGAGGACTCATCTTGGAGAGGACCGAGCGAAAGGCTGGTATCTCAAGAGGAGCCTGGTGACTCAATTGGAGGATGCATCCTAACCAATCTACCTCACAGTACTGCCGGATGGCTTAAAGAAACTTTGGTACTGTGTTGCTGTATTCATTACCACTACTAAATCCTGTGGCAGAGGATCGTTCAATTAACACTAAATCCTGTGGCAGAGGATTGTTCAACAATTATTGTTCTCATCAAGTCTGTGGCAGAGACTTTTGTCTGTGCATCATTCGGGCTGCTAGGCCAGTGAGAGCGGCCTATCCAGGTGAGCAAGATCCGTTGACTGAAGGTGTACTTGTCTCCGGGATTTCAAGATCCTCAGTGATCTACACAAGATATCTGAACTTTCCCCTAACTCTCCATTCCTCTACTGCTCAAGTTGTTTAATAAAAAGCATTGGAAAAATAACTAATTGACTGGTGCATATATCGGTGGGCGCAAGGCCCAGTATAGATTCTAAGCTTCTGGTATGGTGAACTGTGGGTAAGGGGTGATGGCAAAGACCCAAACTAATAGCCAGCAGCTCCTTCGGGGGTCAGTGCTACATGAAGGGACATACAAGATCCAATATATGGCTAATACCTTGTATATCACCAATACATACTATGGAGTCTGTGAAAAAAAAATGGCATGTGGATCTTTTTAACATTCACACAGGCACAACAATTAATTGCAATATTGTTTGTAATAGAATTATCTCTTATGTTCATCAACTCCATCTAGTGGCCATAATGCAGAACATTTTTGATCAAGGTAGTTCAGAAAATACTGCATTTTGACCACTACATGTATTTCTACCTTAGGCCCCTTTCACACGGGCGCCTCCACTAAGCATAATGCGCTTGCTTGCGGGGGTTATCTCCGCTGATCCCCGCTGAGCAGGTGGATGACAGGCCTGTGTCCACTTCGCTGTGCAGAGCGGACATGGACACAGTCCCGCTCTCCTCTATCAGGCAATCGGATGGAAATAGACAAACTGTTCATTTCCATCCGATGCCATCTGATCTGCTGTACAGATAGGGCCACTGTCCATCTGTTTTTGGCGGACAGGATCAGATCGGATGGCAGCTGGTGTGCCCGCTGGGAGATCGGGAGCGCGCACAGCAGTGGTGGTGATCCCCGGAAAGAGAGCAAGTGGGAGCAGCATATGAGAAGTTATTATCGCCCGGTTTTCAGCTTACCTGTTTGGTTTACATGCTGTGTGACCTGTTTCAGGTCGAAGATTGCAGGTGAGGGGCCATCCATATATGGTGAAGGGATTTTCAGTCACCTCTGATCCTATCCTAGGCGTTTTGACTATCCACTGGTGATCTCATCTCCCATTTTTATCTTTATTATTGTTTTATTATCGAATGGATAATCTATCTGCGCAGCACCTTTATTATTTATATGATTTTTGAGGTTTTTGTTGAATTTGCCTTCGTGCTTGCTTGCATTTATTTTTTATTGTTCTTGTGTCAGCGCTGAGTTGTTTTTATATCTTTTTATAGCTGGTGTCAGCGGACATGTGTGTGCTGACATTCGTTGCTCCATAGAGGACAATGCAGGGCCCGATCAGGTCCACCTGAAAAACTGACAGGCAGACCTGTTCAGACAGCCCGCATGAAAGGGGCCTTACAATAAACATTCACTGTAGTCTTTTATTATTGGCAAAACTACACACACACATACTGTACACACACACACCTGTCATCTTCTCGCACCCTTTTTACTATGGTTTGCTGCTTTTGAATGGATATGATCTGAGAGTTTGTCAGTCCTAGAGATGGAATTCTTAAAAACAATTTTACAATCTCACTCTATAGTACACAGGAGGAAAGATGGAGACAGTTCCCTGAGCAACTGATTACTAAATTTGGGCTGTGCTTTTTGCACTTTAACCACTTAAGGATCACCTCCTGTACATATACTGTGACAGGGTGGCCCTTAAGCACGAAATATGAATCTCTGTCTTCCTTCAGTTAAACCATCCCCCACACAGTAAGAAAGCACTCCCTGGAAACACAGTTAACCCTTTGATCGCCCCTGATGTTAACCCCTTACCTGCCAGTGTCATTAGAACAGTGACAGTGCATTTTTTTAAGCACTGATCACTGTATTAGTGTCACTGGTCCCCAAAAAGTGTCACTTGGTGTCTGATTTGTCTGCCACAATGTCGCAGTCCCATTAAAAATCACTAATTGCCACCATTACTAGTAAAAAAAAAGTCTTTAAATCTATCCCATAGTTTCTAGACGCTATAACTTTTACACAAATCAATCAATATACACTTATTGGGATTTTTTTAACCAAAAATATGTAGCAGAGTGCATAATAGCCTAAATTGGTGAAGAAATTCGATTTTTTACTTATCTTTATCTTTTTTTATTGGATATGTTTTATAGCAGAAAGTAAAAAGTTTTTTTTTTCCACAATTGCCAGTCTTTTTTGTTTATAGCACAAAAAATAAAAACAACAGAGGTGATCAAATACCACCAAAAGAAAGCTCTATTTTGGGGAAAAAAGGACATCAATTTTTTTTTTGGGTACAACGTCGCACGACTGCACAATTGTCAGTTAAAACAATGCAGAGCAGTATTGCAAAAAATGGCCTGGTCAGGAAGGCGGGTAAACCTTCTGGAGATTAAGTGGTTAAAGGGAGCGTGGTAATTGGATACTGATTGAGCACTGATAAACAATGGAAATTGTTTAAAAATATCCAACTCTGTCATTATCATGTCACATTTTTTGCTTTCAGATAAGTCATTGATTAGCACATCCGTTTGAGTATATTTTGAAAATACTTTGAAGTATGAAACTATGGTTTACAAGAATATGATCAAACAATGTTTGAAGACAGAAAAGTTTGTTTCAGTAGGCTTACTTCAGGAAAAGTGTGAAATATGATTATCATCCAAAAATAATTCATTGAGTTTGCATCTCAGAGGACTTTTTGAAGTACATTCTGACCTCAGATCTTAACTTTATTTAAATCAGCAAACTGCTCACATTCAAAAAATAATTCTAATAGTGAAAGAACAATTGATCAGGTGGGAAAAACGTATACATTTCCAGATGGGATGCAAATTATTTATTTATTTTTTCATTGTTGTTGTAGGATGTGCTAAAACAAAAGGGACATTTACAAAAGTGTATTGTTTTGTCATTTGCCAGCAATTTTAAACACTGCGCTCCTTTGTAAATGTCAGTGCTGCTGTAACACTTTCTGCATATGTGCCCCTCAGGATTAGAGCACCCCGGGGGCATCTTATTTAAAGGATTTGGGCATTGGTAATGTTTCACACTAGGGGCGGCACGACTTGCAGGTCGCCTCACCGAGGCGACCTGCACACAACTGCCACGGCGACTTGCAAAACGACTTCTGTATAGAAGTCTATGCAAGTTGCCTCAAGTCGCCCCAAAAGAAGTACAGGAACCTTTGCGTCGCTCCGATTAGAACAGTTCCATTGTACAGAGCGGGGCGCTACTTGTCAGGTGACTAGGTCGCCTGACAAGTCGTCCTAGTGTGAACCGAGCCTAAGCATTTGAAAGAAATCACTGCCCCTGACTAAATAACATTTTTAATATTTTATTGCTTTAGAATTTATTCCCCAGGACAGTAGCCACCTCCTGTTTTTTTTTTTTTTGACACCCCCTAGCCTATAAGCCCAGAAAATTTTTTTTTTTTTTTTTTTTTTATATGATAGACTTGGCTACCATTGATTTCACTGGGCAGAAGTGATAACACGGTAGCAAATATCAATGCAACAGTGGAAGAGAACACAAGATATTATGAGGTCACTAGATTTCAGGCATATTTTAGCATTTATTAAACAGATATAACAAAACATTTTAATTGGTTTATTTAATACACCAAAAGGGAGCTAATAGGTAAGGTACACATTGCCATGTTCACATCTGGCATTTTGGTATCCTGACCCTGGGCAGAATTGCTGCAATGCTGCCCACGGTCCCAAATCTCACTCTAATAGTGGAAAAACTTACTAAATGCAGTGTGGTTTTGCCGATATTGTTGAGCGATAAATTGCACAGCAATCTACTTGCGTGCAGCTTGTCGTTCAAAAGAAGCTCCTGCTCTTTTTTGGGTGACAGGCTATATGCAATGCAGTTTGCTGCAAATGGAAATGAATGGCACCCGAACACCTGTTGTGCATTTTGCCACTATTGTAGTGCGATTTGGGATCATGGGCAGAATTGTAGATATTCTGTCCGAGATCCCAAAATGCCAGATGTGAACGTAACCTTAAAGTGGTTTTAAAGCCTAAACATTTTTTTATCATAATGCATTCCATGTATTAAGGTAAAAAATGTTTAGGCATTGATTTTGCCCCCCCCCCCTTATACTTACCTGAACCCTCATTGGATCCAGCACTGTGTATGTCTGCAGCTTTTCTCTCCCCTCACTTCCGTGTCTCACTGACTTTGCTGGGACTCCCAGTGTTGTCAATTAAATCCAGTGATGAGGGAGCGGGGGGCAGGGCTGAGTCCCCCTGTTTGTGTGAATGGATGCAGCAGTGTGGCTCGGGAGTGAGCACGCACAAGAGCCCCTATGAGAAGCAGCTTCCTGTGGGGACACTGGACAGAGAGGAGGAGCCAAGAGCACCAGCAGGGGACCCGAGAAGAGGAGGTTCGGGTTGCTCTGTGCAATTCAATTTTTTAAATGTTTCATTTACAACTGCTTTAAAGTGGTCATATACCGCTGGAGGTTTTTTTTTTTTTCTGCAAGGCATATTGTGCTAGTATGCATTGCATACTAGCACATTATGTGAAACTTACCTAAAAACTAAGCTGTTCCAGCGCTGCAATGTCAGTGCTGCAGCTGCTTCCATTTTCACTTGTCTTGCTTCTGGGCTCTCGGGCTCCGGCTCCGTGACTGTCCAGAGTCACGATAATATGGGGAGCCACTGTTCACGGCACGGAGCTCTGAAGGAATGGCACCAGTGGCTGTTCCTTCAGAGCGCATGTGCCAGTGATGTCACTGGCTGCATGTAATGTAAATATATATTTACACTATCTATAGGTAAGCCTTATTATAGGCTTACCTATAAGTAAATGTCTGCAGAGGAAGTTTACTTCTTTAAGGTTTATATGCACTTAAATCTAAAGGTAAATTCAGGGTGATTCAGAGGTTTCACTGGAATGCATGCTTCACTCTTCACAGCCACTAAACCTTCAGTTGAGGCCAGGAGCATACAAACTGAGGCGTATGCTAAGAACTTGTACAGACAGGGACAATATCCTGTCCTTGTGTGGCTTAAATTCTGTTGTGTATGTGTGGGGCTAGGGGAAGTTTCTGCACTGAGAAGCAATTTACATGCATCGGACTGTGGTTTTAAAATTGTCCAAGCCTGCTTTTATTTTTAAAATGTGTACAGTCAATCCCAATTTTTTTTTTCAAAAATATGGGTGTAGGAGGGGGTTAACTTATTCTTTAGCCAAACGCTCCTCCTTTACAGGAAGTGACCTGGTGTTCCTGCTGCTCTGGCAGGATCCATGGTACAGTATAAGGTGGGTGGAGCCCAGGAGGGAAGAAAGTTGTTGTGTAGCTAGGATAGGAAGAATGTAATAGAAGGTCAAGTTGAGCTATTGATAACAGCACTGACCTAAAGGAGACAAACACTTTATGCTGCGTACAGACGATTGGAATGTCCGACAACAAATGTTCGATGTGAGCTTGTTGTCGGAAATTCCGACCATGTGTATGCTCCATCAGACATTTGCTGTCGGAATTTCCGACAACAAATGTTTGAGACAACAAAACTTGTTGTCGGAAATTCCGAGCGTGTGTACACAATTCCGATGCACAAAATTCCACGCATGCTCTGAATCAAGTACGAGACGGAAGTGCTCGGTCTGGTAAAACTAGCGTTCATAATGGAGATAGCACATTCGTCACGCTGCAAAGTTTTTAATCTTTTAATGCAGTGCATTCTCTTCTTCTTTATAATGCTAGAATAATGAAGAAGTTTTGCTGCTGATATTCACACAGAGTTCTGACAAACTGATTTCTATATTATTTCTCGTTTTTTCTCGTTTTGTGTGTAAAGTTACCACAACACCATTATTATCTTGTATTTTTTAACCTCAAAGAGGTTGGTTGGTGTTCCTTGCTAATTTGACATTGTATTTTTGAAATGTACCTGCCTACTCACAAACAAATTGTCCTTTTTTGAAGTAAAACACATAGCCAAGGATTTGTAAAAAAAAAAATAGAAATTTATTAGGGATCGTAACAAAATAAAGAGGAAGGCAACGCTGAATAAACTGTTGAAAGCCTTTGTAACCCAGAGCAGACATCAATTATTTGACAGGCAAAATTGGTAGCCTGAGGAGCCCATTTAATAGGGAGCACAATCCGGTCCAGGACTCAGAGAAATTGGGAGCAGCAGCAGATGACATATATGTCCCAAGGCTGTGTTCTTACAACAGCCTGCATCTTTTGCCAAACCAGACCGAATCCAGGCCATCACTCTCAAGACTTCCTTGCATGCTTCCTTCCAGGCTGTGGCTGTGGTGTTGGAGTTGTGGCAGGGGGTGGAGGAGGAGTATGGTCCAACTCACATACGTGACTTTTTTTGTGAGTTAGCCCCTCACCCCCTTATTTAGGACCTGAAATATCAGCTCCTTACTGATGAGGCATTGGCCCACCTCCATTTCCTACATCTTACTGGCCGTCATACAGGCAAAGGCCTCCTGGACATTAGGGGCTGTTGTGAGGACCGCAGTAGCCTGCTGAATCAAACCAAGTGCAGACTCCTCCACGTTACTCTCCTTCCTGGGCCTTTTTGTTGGAAGGTGGAGGGGAGGAACCTGTGATTCGGTCAGGCTACTGGGCCCAGCCACCTCCTGGCTGCCACTTTCCATGGCCACCTCCTGGCTGCCACTTTCCCCCACCACTTCCTGGCTGCCACTTTCCACGGCCTCCTCCTGGCTGAGACTTTCATGTGTATGAAAATGGGACATCGTTTTAGTTTTTTGGTCATCAATCACACAATTTTGAGCTCATGACTGTTGCAAATTGAATGTTAACAAATAGAAAAGACTATCATTCTGACCCCAGCATTTTTCATTCTTGTCCCAATCCTTTTTGGCTACTATTGTCTATTGATATGTAAACAACTTTGTTAAATCAGAAATTAGTTATCAATAATAACATCTAGTTAACATTATTCAATTTTTGACAAGAAATATGTTGAACAATGCTATACCTGACTCAAGCTGGGCTCCTCCACATCTTCCTGGGTTGAAGGTAGGACGTCGGAAGCCTCAGCTGAGGTGGAAGGAAGAGTGGAAGGAAGGGCTGAGAGTGATTACCTGATTTCAGTCTGGTCTGACAAAAATCGCAGTCTGTCATAGTACCACAGCCTGGGGACATAAATGTCATCTGCTGCTGCTCCTGATCTCTGGGAATCCTGGACCTTCTTATGCTCTCTATTATAAGTGCTCCTTAGGCCACCAATTTTGCACTTCAAATAGTTGATGTTTCCTGTGGGGATCACAGCTTCACCAATTCCAACAGTTGATCCATCGTTTCCTTCCTCTTTATTTTGTTATTATAAAAAGGGTGTTTCACCTGCCTCAAACAAGGCAGCTCTGTCACGTACCTGGTAGGTTGTTAGCCTGAAGTGCAGGAAAAGACCTCCCTTACAGCTCCCACTCCCGTTCCCCTGGAATGGAGACAGAGGGCCAGGAGTGAAGAGGGAACCAGGCACAACAGCAGGTAATAGCAGACTGGAAGCTGGACTGGAACAACAGCAGAAGATAGCCTGGAACACTGGACTGGAACCAGGAACAACAGCAGGTAATAGACTGGAACGCTGGACTGGAACACAGCAGAAGATAGCCTGGAACGCTGGGCTGGAACACAGCAGAAGGTAGCCTGGAACGCTGGACTGGAACCAGGAACAACAGCAGGTAATAGACTGGAACGCTGGACTGGAACACAGCAGAAGATAGCCTGGAACGCTGGGCTGGAACACAGCAGAAGGTAGCCTGGAACGCTGGACTGGAACCAGCAGAAGGTAGCCTGGAACGCTGGACTGGAACCAGGAACAACAGCAGGTAATAGCAAACTGGAAGCTGGACTGGAACCAGGAACAACAGCAGGTAATAGCAAACTGGAAGCTGGACTGGAACCAGGAACAACAGCAGGTAATAGCAGACTGGAAGCTGATGAACACAGCGGAGGGTCAACAAGCCGGTGGTCAGTAACGTTCGGACAGCAGAGGTACCAGGGGTAATGCAGAGGGATGGTCAGGCAAGCCAAGAGGGTCTGATGCAGGCAGATAGCAGGATCGTCAAACAGGAAGCCGGGTCAGATAACAGGAAGCACAGATCAGATCAGGTAACACTCACAGAACGCTGTAGAGCAGACAGCGGGGATGGAGTGTGACAGGCTGGTTTAAATAGCCCGCCTGGCACTAGCGGGAGTGCGCGCGCGCGTGCCCGTGCGTGACAGCACCCGTGAACGCGCGCGCATGCGCAGTGGAACCTGCGGCCGTGTCCCCCTGCATCTGGATCGCTGATTATTGGCAGGATCTTCATGACAAGCTCCCTGTACATGTCAATGAAGCTGGGGAGGAAATCGTGATCATTGAATCTATTCATTTTATCTGAAAGACACAACACAAGACAAACCCTAATGTCAGGCTAAACTCTCATAATCTTGTCCCAATATAGGCCCCAATCTATAAGCAATATAGGCCACTGGTGCCCCAAGTTAAAATTGTACCTTCATCGGCACTTACGCTACTCCTTCCTCCACTTACAGATCGTACGTACGGCGAATGCATGTTACGCTTTATATGCATTGCGCATGCGTGAAATTCCACCCACCCCTGACCTTCTTTCTAGTATATTCCCCCCCTTCTCTTTCGGCGCAGTGGGAGAGCACATGGCGAAGACACAGCAGGTGTATGATACTAGCAGCAATGACGAAAGCCAGAAACATCCCGATACAGGAGGAGATATAAGGCCTCAAATATGTCCTTTGTAGAGATGGTGGAGATGGTGGACATCTTGAAGAGGGCCGACTATGATGCGAAGTATGGACCGTACCCAAACCCAAATGTGAGAAAGGCCAAGATCATGACTAAAGTTGTGAAAAGTCTGCACAGGAATTTTGGGGTACGACGATCCAAGGAGCAATTGAGGAAACGCTGGTCAGACCTAAATTGAGGGAGCATGATCAGTACAGAAGGATCAGGAAAGTGCTTCTAAAAAGTATTTGTCGTGTGTTCCTATTATTATTATTACTTGCATGCTGCTGCATGTGCTTTTCTTTACTGTTGTACAGTTTAAAATGGCAAGTTTCAGATTCGTGGGCACAGTAATCATTCATAGTAAACATCGTTTGTTCGCCAAATAATACAATGTTTTTGGCAGATGCAGGTTAACTACATTTTTTCATGCCTATTTGAATTAAAATAAGTTTGTTGTCTAGATTAACTAGAATGAAATGCAAACTTGTTTCAGTGTAAGGAGAGGACACTTATCAGCTGTTTACACATCTAGACGCAGGAGCACTAGTGTGGGACACCAGAACAAACTTTTTAGGGTGTCCCACACAGGTGCTCCAGTGGATACTAGGGGTCTCTCCATGTGTGAAACTTTACCAAAAAAGATCAATATTACAGCTTTAAGAAAGGGAAAAAATCATGTCTTCAGCTTGGAACTCTGCCAAAACAGACAATTGTACGACACTTCCAAGCAATGTTTCAAATTCCTATTTCTGGCCTCAAATATCTGTGTGCTAAGTATACCTTTTTTTAATTCACATAGGGGAGAAAAGAATCTGGACATATGAGAACACCAGGAACCCCACACCTCATAAAGAAGGGGAAGTCACCACACCACAACCTGAGGATGTGGAGGGAGAGGTTCATGAAGTGGGCGAAATAGTGACTACAACAGGTCAGTGTCTGAGACCACAGTTTCAGGTAATAGATGTATGCCTGCATATTTACAATAAATGGTGTGTTTTTTTATTTTCGGTGATGTGGATGTTGTGGAAGAAGAAACTCATTTCACCAGTGCAAGTGCACACATCCTAAACGGGGAGATAATGGTGAGCAATTGGGAGAGATTTTGAAAATGCACACAGTGTGTCAACATGTGGTATCTGCCATCACGGGATATCAAGGTATGCGTTTTGTGGGTGCAACCCCTTCCTCACAACTCAAGTGGGTGAGAGGAAGGGGTTGCACCCCCGAAATACGTCCATTGATCCCCCATGATGTGAGCTAGCACATGTTGACATTAGGCATGGGATCAGGAGGTAAATCCACATTTTGAGTCCCAATTTGTGTGCATCTTCAAAATGTGTCTTTTACATGACATCACCCCATCTGATGAAGGCGAGATCAACACAGTTTTGTCATGTCTGATATTGCCTTCACTTTTTCAAAGCTAAACTTTGTAAGTTACTGAGTTGTGTATGTTATGGTTTTAAACATGCCTGTTTAACCCATTTCTAATGTCAAACATAAAAAAGTTATACACCAAAGATGTTGGTTAGTTTAAAAACGCTTTTCTAACGCACATGTGAATGTGCACGGAGTAAAATGTTTTCTACTCAACAATGGGGGTTATTTACGAAAGGCCAATCCACTTTGCACTACAAGTGCAAAGTGCACTTGAAAATGCCCTGAAAGTGCACTTGGAAGTGCAGTCGCTGTCGATCCGAGGGGGAATGCAAGGAAGATAAAAAACAGCATTTTAGCTTGCACATGATTGGATGACACAATCAGCAGGGCTTCCTCATTTCAGATCTTCCCATCGGATCTTCCAAGTGCACTTTCAGTGCAATTTCAAGTGCACTTTGCACTTGTAGTTTGCACTTGCAGTGCAAAGTGAATTTGCCTTTCGTAAATAACCCCCAGTGTGTGGCTTCTTTTTTCAATGCTCATTACCAGTTTTGGGAGTAAGTTGGTGTTTACAGTGACAATGGGGGTATTTGCTAAAGGCAAATCCACTTTGCACTACAACAATGTGTAGATTCTTCTTTCAATGCTCAATACCAATTTTGGGAGTCAGTTGGTGTTTACAGTGACAATGGCGGTATTTACTAAAGGCAAATCCACTTTGCACTACAAGTGCATTGCAGTTTCAGTGCACTTGTAATGCAAAGTGGATTTGCCTTTAGTAAATAACCCACACAGTGCTCTAAAATTGGCCCCAATCAGGCCATTTTAGGGACTCAAAAAATTAATTCATGGTGTTGAAAAGGATAATTATTTTTACCATTAATGCATTACATACATTAACAACAAAAACAATGTTTGTGTGTAGCAGACCCAAAACATAACAGTTAGCCGAAGAAGAGATTGTCACCTCATGTATCAAATAAATTACGTTTGCACTATTGAAGAAAATGGCCAAAAAGAAAAGCCCATTGGAGAACCTAGGAGACAGCTAAAAGAAACACAAGCAGTAAATCAAATGAAATATTAGTTCAGTTTTAAATAAAAATGTATTTTAAAAATATTTCACACATTTGCTGGCATATCAATGGCCCCCCTACCCGCAAAGTACTGCAGATATTTCTGTCTCACTTCGTGGGTGCTTTGAGGGGGCAAGCCAGGACGGCCAGCTTCAAGTGCCGTCATTGTTTGTGCCGGTGAAAAGTTGGCCTCAGTCCCAACTGAGGCCACATAGTTCTTTGCATTTTTTCATAGATAATTGTGCAGAATGCAGCAGGCAAGCACAATATGGTTCAGTTTATATTATGCCATGTGGATTGGTGTCAGAAATAGATGGAACCGGCTGGCCATTATGCCAAACCACATTTCTGGCTCTGGCCAACCGGTAGTTAAAAACCCTCTGGTCCGGGGTGAGGGTCCTCATGGTAAATGGCCTCATCTGATGTTCACCTAGCCCAAACGCTTCATCAGCGATGAACACAAACGGAAGACCAGCCACATTGTCTTCCACAGGTGGCAAGCCCAAGCCACCATTCTGGAGCCGTCTGTAGAACTCGGTATGGGCGATGACTCCACCATACAACATCTGGCCATTCTTCCCCACGCCCACATACAAAAACTTGTATGTCGCTGACACCACCGCCAACAAAACAATACTATTAAACCCCTTATAGTTATAATAGTATGACCCCGAGTTGTGGGGTGGGACGATGTGGACGTGTTTCCCATCTATTGCCCCTCTGCAGTTAGGAAAATCCCACCGCCGGGCACACTGGGATGCCACAGTCTGCGATTCTTGTGGGTTTGAAGGAGACTGTGGAGTCAAGCGAGAAAAAAAAATAGTACTTTTGCACATAACATTGCAAGCAGATTAGACACAAACCAACATCATTATAACATTTATTTTATGGAGTATTTAACGACAAAAGTATAAGGTCCACTTATCAGATTCCTCACACCCTCTGATGGCACATTATAAAATTTTTACACTTCATTGAGAGCTGGATGCATACATAATGTGTGCTACTTTGGCCAGCCCCTCCTTACTTACACTATTGACAGCCCACTGGACAGGTAAGAAGTGTCATAATACAAAAATATGAATACACACTGTACAAATTGAAGCACATTTTTACATTCTGCAATTACCTATCAAGATAATAGGAGAACAAAACTTTAAACAGTACCATTTGAAAGTATTCAGGCAGGCCCTTGCACTACATGCTTTGGTGAATTCATCCATAAATATGACCACAAAAGAGGTAGGTATAGTGTGTATGGAAAAAAGGGGGAGAGAAACTGCACTTAAGTGAAGTGTATAGAAATAAATTAATGAGCTGCAATTCCTCTATGCAACAGTCCATCAAATGTACAATGCCTAATGTTTAATAATGACAAAATTAGACAAAAGTCCATGTGCATATAATGAATATATATCACCCATGTGATAAAAAAAAAGTCCATGTGAACTATGATTCCTGCCAAGAATAGACAAGAGTGCTTGATCCACCACCGTAGGTAAACAATGGCCGCTTACCAGAAACTCATGATCCCCCCCTACAGAGGATCAGAGAGAGCTGTTTAAAAGGATGATAATCTGGATCACAACCATAAAACCAGATGCCTTGGAGTATAATGGCACATCAGAGACCTTGATACCGCAGTAAAGGAATTCCAACTGACCGGTAATAGGGCACCAAGCTGCAGCAGAGTGGATATGATCATGAAAAGTAGAAAGGCTCCAATAGTGTAAAACCGTAAAGCTTTTATTAAAATATATATAAAAAACAATAATGCACTCACATGCTGACAGTATATAGTAAGTGCCTGAAAGTGTTTGGAGCACCGGCTGAACGCTCACAGACAACCTGTCCTACTGGTAACCGCAGCAGCGATGAGAGGTGACGTGAACACGTCGCTCCACCGTACGCGGCGTTTCGTAATAGAGTCGTGTATGGGTTTGGCAAAGCCAGCAGACAGAGGATTGGTATCGGTTGACTTAGCGGTTGGGGGGGAGGGAGGTTTCCAAATGAGTTTGGGCCCCCCAAAAAAAGCCTCTTGCACGCTGCCTGAATTTAATGACAAAAATAACATTTAAACACATTTTAGGGGGTGTTTAGGGTAAGCACTACAATGGAGCAGACAAGTTACATTGTTAAGAGACTAGGCTAGATGTGTATGGGCCCAGGATAGCATGCTGGGGAGGTTAGTGAAGGCAAATATGCATGAAGGACAAAAATGGAACTTTAAAAACTTCCAGCATGCATGAAGTCAAAGAGGACATTCACAGCATATTACAATCATGGTAATTAGGTAATGATAAAATAAATACAATACATTAGCAAACATTAAATACATAGAATATGATGTTAAAGGATAAAACTTACCTTAATCCTTCTGCAGGACCTGAATTATGGCAGAAAAGGTCTCTGGAATAATGATCCCCAGGGGGGAGATGCCTGTCGAGAACTTGATGTCCTGCAGACTTCTCCCCGTCGCCAAGTACCGCAACGTGGCGATGAGCCTCTGCTCGAGAGTGATGGCTTGCCTCATGCAGGTGTCCTGCTTTGTAATATAAGGGGACAGCAAAGCCAACAGACGGTAAAAAACAGAGTCAGTAATCCATAGATAATTCCTAAAATCATCAGGATTATTCTCCTGGATCTCCTGCAACAAAGGCATGAGAGAGAATTGGTCACGCTGGAGCATCCAATTCTTCATCCATGAACTCCCCATTGCCTTGTTCATGGACTGGATTTGGGTCAAAGTAAGAACCCCAACATCAAGCCCCTGCACAGCACGGACTCTACGACGAGTATGTACCCGCAACATGGCTTCAAAACTTTCGGCTGGTCAGAACGAACTAACAGAACGCACTGGAAATCAGATAGGCCTGAGAAGAGCGAACTGAAAATCAGAAACGAGCGGACAAGAACGCACTGAAAAACAGATACGAACTGACAACACACACTGAAAAACAGATACGAACCCACAAGCACAAACTGAAGAGCAGTAACGAATTGAAAAGCACAAGGCTGAAAAGCGCAAATCGTCTTTCACCAAACTTCTACTAACACGAGATAAACATGAGATTAACATAAGGAGCCCAAAGGGTGGCGCACTTGGTATTGAACTTCGCTTTTATAGTGCCGTTGTACGTGTTGTATGTCACTGCGTTCTTGGCGATCGAAATTTCTGATAACATTTGTGCGACCATGTGTATGCAAGACAAGTTTGAGCCAACATCCGCCGGAGAAAAATCCACGGTTTTGTTGTCGGAATGTCTGATCGTCTGTACGCGGCATTAGACTGTACCAGAAGATATGGATTTATTGGATTGAAACCTGAAGTGTCTTATTTACCTTTCTAATCATTGGAAGTTTTACTCTTTATTACAAGCAAATAAATTAGACTTTGTTTCTGGCTGGAGTGATGTCATTCAAGAAGTTGCCTGACAGCTGAATTAAAGTGTGTAAGGTGGACCAGTACACAGTGAAGCCACAGGCAGCTGGATGTGTGCAACACATGATACAGTGCATGGGTGCTGCTGGACATGGTGCTACATACATGCTACATGATATAAACCTGCTTGGATTAATTGTGACATGGGCCTCAAGCATTCAGCTGTACTGTTGCAGACTTGATTTTTGACCATGGATAATTGCAGGGCCCTGCTGCTATGTGAATACTCCCAGCCACTCAAGGATCGGTGCTTTGGTGGACCAGGAGGGTGGTGTAATGAAGGATTTTCAAGAGGCCATCCATTCACAAGTTGGCAGTGAGGTCTGTGCAGGCTGTGAGACAGTTGTGGACTAAAGTGTAAGGCTTATCTGAGTGGGCCCCCTAGCAGAGTGTTGAGTACTTGTAATAACTATAGACCTGCTAACACAGAGATCCCAGCAATCTGAACCTTCCTCCTGTTGTTCCCTAGATGTTGAAGCCCAACCTCCCTACTGCCCTTGGTGCTCCCCCTCCCCTCATGGAGACCCACCACTGTGTTTGTGCTTCTTAAAATATACTGTTTTCAGAAGCATTAAGGCTGGTCACAGCCTTATATTCCTCTTAAGATCTTCCCCTGATGGTGGGCACTGTTCTGTCTCTGGGACAGATAGCTAAACCTGCTTATCCCAATAACTTCAGATACCATATTTCTTTGATCTTGATCTGGCGTTACAGCACAAAGAGTAGGACGAGAGCAGCAGCACAGACCCCCAGCAGCCAGAGCGGGTCCCTCTGGAGTGCAGCCAATGGTCGTCCGTCCAGATGAGGTCAGCGACAGATCGGAAGGGGAGCTGTCCAGGTCGGAGAGGGACGAGGACCAGGGACACGCGCCAGCGGTGGATTCCAGAGTGGCGGCTGGTGGGCCCAGTCCTGGGCAGCCCGGTGAGTGCGGCTCTACTTTATCTATTACTTCTTTGTTAGAAAAGTTATTAGAGCAAGGCAGAAAAAGGGGTCCCTCGGGGGGGTAATTTGGCAGGGGGGAGTGTGGTTAGGCCACCCACAGAACAACCCAGGGAGGCCAGAGAGGAGGCAAGCAGGACAGGCCTGCAGGATTTATTGACTGGTTTGCGGGATCTAGTACAGCGCTTTGAGCCGACCACGAGGGACAATTCGGCACCAGCGCGGGCATGGGCGACGCCGCAGGAAAGGGATGCGGCTGCGGTGATTACGCCTACACCGATGGTCGCGGTTAGCGTGGATTCGGTTACACCGGCAAGTGGAGCTGGGACGGCGGTGATTGACCCGATTGGACCATCAACCAGCTGTTCTGTCCCGGACAGCCAGGAAAAAACAGGGGAAAAGAAGACGGAGTCAGTCAGGTTGGCAGACTCCTTAAAGAGTGAGGTCTACGTCTGTTTTGAAGGCCCATTGGGGGCCCACATCAAAACAGAAGTGAAGGAAAAGATTTGGAAAGGAGAATATGTGGAGATATTCACATTGCTCCCATTAGAGAAATTCAATCTGGATAGATTGAAACCGGAAGAGCGGAAGAAAGAGGACGAGGAAAAACGCCGATATAGGCTGATTCTGCGCACTTTTTCTAATTGGCTGCAGGCTTTTGCTATCTTGGCGAGTGTGGTTGGGGAAAAGTCCCCCGAACATTGCTCAGCCTTGTTCGTTTATTTGGATGCCATTAGTGAGGCGCATCGGACATACGGCGGAGTGGCATGGCTGCCATACGACGAGCAGTTCAGGCAACGGATGGCCGTCAGACCTTCACTACGCTGGGATCATAAGGATATCAGCCTGTGGATGAAACTTATGACCGCTGCGAGGGCTCCGAACCAGTTTTTTCAGGCAGGGGTCGGAGGTAACGCTGCTCCAGGACAACCGACCGAGAAGAAATGGGGCTTCTGCTGGCAGTTTAATGAGGGCACCTGTAAGTTCAGAACAAACTGTCGATTCAAGCACACATGTTCTGGTTGCGGGGGCTCTCACGCACTGTCAAAGTGCTTTAGAAGAGGAAAGGGGCGTGGCGGAGAGTCTGCGAACAAGAGGGACGATGCCGGTGCGGGTGGAAAGGATGCGACCTTTCCTCATTAGGTACCCTGACAAAAATACGGCTCAGTTATTAGACTCAGGATTCACGAGCAGTTTTAAAATACTGTGTTCCTTGGAGGCTGCACCTCCCATAGCAAAAAATTTACGCTTTGCCCTCACGCATCCGACGGTGGTGGCAGAAAAATTGGAAAAAGAAATACAGTTAGGGCGCATGGCCGGCCCTTTTACTTCAGTTTCACTTCCGGGATTGGTTGTATCCCCATTGGCAGTGGTTCCAAAGAAGGAGCCAAATAAATTCAGGTTGATTCATCACCTTTCTTTTCCGAAGGGTGGTTCAGTCAATGATTCGATTGCGGCAGAGGAGTGTGCAGTTACGTACACTTCCTTTGATGCAGCGATATCATGGGTCCGTCGCTACGGTCGGGGGTCACTCATGGCGGAAGCGGATATTGAAGCTGCCTTTCGGCTTTTGCCAGTTCACCCGGAAAGTTTCCGTTTGCTAGGCTGCATATGGGATGGGGCATACTACGTAGATCGATGCCTCCCGATGAAGTGTTCTATCTCCTGCGCTTTCTTTGAAAAGTTCAGTTCGTTTCTGGAATGGGTGGTACGGGATGTTTCTGGGATCAATTCAGTCATCCGCTACCTGGACGACTTCCTTTGTGTTGGCCCTGCGGGTTCCAACATCTGTGCAGTCTTATTGGGCACGTTACAGCACATAGCAGAGCATTTTGGGGTCCCGTTAGCGCCGGAAAAAACAGTGGGCCCCATGTCCAATATTGTTTTCCTGGGAATTGAGGTAGATTCCATGGGAATGGAGTGCCATCTGCCGTTGGACAAGCTTGAAGCTCTCAAGGCAGAGGTGCGTGGCACCATTGGGAAGCGTAAGGTGCAATTGAGGCAGCTACAATCGTTATTGGGCAAGCTAAATTTTGCTTGCCGAATAATTCCCATGGGCAGGGTCTTTTGCCGGTGGTTGTCGGCAGCGACTGCAGGGGTCACCGCCCCTACTCACTTTGTGATGCTTAACAGCGACCATAGGTAGGATTTGTGGGTATGGCATGAATTCCTGGAATCATTCAATGGGCGTGCTCTTTGGATGTCAGGTCCCATCAGTAATTGGGATCTGGAATTATTTACGGATGCGGCCGGTTCTACGGGCTATGGGGCCGTTTTCCAAAGAACTTGGAGCGCTGCCCGCTGGCCCCCTACTTGGGTGGAGGCTGGGTTCTTGAAGAACCTAGTTCTACTGGAACTGTTTTCAATTGTGGTGGCAATGGAAATTTGGGGGGTGTCTTTCCGCAACCTGAAAGTGCGGCTCAACTGTGACAACTTAGGTGTTGTCCAGGTGATTAACCGTTTGTCAGCCAAGTCCATGCCGGTGGTCAGGTTGCTGAGGTATTTAGTATTGCGCTGTTTGAATTTGAATGTTTTCATCTATGCTGTACACTTACCAGGGGTCTCGTTTTCAGTGGGACAGGTTTTGGGAGTTGGCACCAGATGCGGAGCAGCAGGGGGTTACCTGCCCGGACTGGATGTGGAAGGTTGCCTTGGGAACGTGGCAAGGTGGATTCAGCACTCCGTGAGTAAGGCCACTTGGGACGCTTATTCCAAGGTATGGCAAGACTGGCTGGCATGCTTACAGGGGCTAGAAATTGACCCTGTGGGCCGGGAGGTACCTCAGGCGATTCTTTATTTTATTAATATGGGTTTTGAGAGGGGCATCTCCGCAGCTGCCATCGATAAGAAACTGGCAGGTTTGGCCTTTCTTTCTGCGTGACCACACAAAAGACTTCTGGGTGAAACAAGCAGTGAAAGGCTACAGGAAAGAGCATCGGAAGAGTGATGGTCGGCGCCCAGTGTCTTTTGACATGTTACACGGCCTATTTCATCAGGTATCGTATATTTGTAGTTCTGAGTTTGAAAGCGCGTTATTCCGGGCGGCTTTTGAGTTTTTTGGGGCGTTACGGGTAAGTAAATTGGTCAGCCCGTCCAAACGGGCCACAGGGGGGCTTCAATGTGATGATCTGGAGTTTTCGACCGATTCGGTTAGGATATGGATTAAAAGGTCAAAAACTGATCAGATTGGTAAGGGAGCGCAATTGGAGGTTTTCCGGATTGCGGGGACCCACATTTGTCCGGTAGCAGCAGTGGCATTGTTCAGGGATAGGCGTCCGCAATTGCCGGGCTCTTTTTTGATTCATGCAGATGGATCGTCCTTGTCAAAATTTCAATTTGTAGCAGTGTTCAAAAAATGTTTAGCGGCGGCCGGTCACGATACTACCAGGTACTCATCCCACTCTTTCCGCATAGGGGCTGCTACAGAGGCTGCCAGGGTGGGGCTTAGTTGTGAAACAGTGAAGCGCATTGGCAGGTGGGACTCAGATAGACTTAAGCTTTATATCTGTCCACATTTATTATAGGCTTGTGTTTGGGAGGTTTTCATTTAGGGTATAGAGTTTAAGGTTGGGGGTTGCTTATTGTGTTGTTTGTCAATCTTGCTTTACAGGTGACTCTGTTCCCCTGGTTTGGATTTTGGGCCACTCCTTCATTTTCTGGGGGGCAAAAAGGTCTGACGTTCGGCCAAACGGTAGGCAACTAGTTATCCCGAGACAGGAGGCACGGGTCAGGTGGATCGGGCTTCCGGGTATGCTGTGGAACAGGGTAAGGTCAGAAGTCCACAAGTTTGCTCGTTGGGACAGGGCTCCAGATGTTTTAGTGCTGCATGTGGGGGGAACGACATGGGGGTTAGGTCCATGAGGGATCATATACGAGACATCAAGTGCGATTTTTTACGCTTACATGCGTCATTTCCTGGCATTGTTATAGTGTGGTCAGATATGGTGGGGAGGACGACATGGCGGTGGGCGTTGTCTGATAAAAAGGTTGACAGGGCCAGAGTTAAGGTAAACAAGGAAGTCAGCAGGTTTGTTATGCATAATGGGGGGGTTACCATACGACATAGGGAGTTGGAGGTGGATACGTGGAGATACCTTAGGAGTGATGCGGTGCACCTTACTGAAGTAGGTACTGACCTTTGGGCGTTAGGAT
The DNA here is from genome assembly GCA_037952925.1 of Lithobates clamitans. Lineage (NCBI taxonomy): Eukaryota > Metazoa > Chordata > Amphibia > Anura > Ranidae > Lithobates > Lithobates clamitans. The sequence continues at coordinate 1,561,687 of JBBGZY010001115.1, forward strand.
TGCAGGATGGGGTACAGCGTGCATTGAGGGTTTGGAGGTGCGTGCAAGGGTAAGGCTTTACCCCTTGCGTGCGGTAGCAGTGGTTTGGGTCTGTGAGGAGGAGATTTATGTTATGGTGATTTTACATGGTTGGTACCCATATGTAATATGGGCTTTGTTATGTACAGTACCTTCCGGTTACGAGGTGTTAACCAGGAAGGGGTAAAGTTAGGTCACTGGGGAAGGTTGTTTACTGTCTCACAGTCTGGGGTTTGCGACTGGAGACCAAAAAGTTTTTTACGAAGTTTTTGCAGTGACCTGTGGGTGGGTTCCCCTCCAAGACCCTAATAAGTACTGAGAAAGTTTATTATTAAAAAGTTATTTAAAAGTTATTTAAAATGTTATTTATTTATTTTATATTTTTGTTAATAAAAGGCCGTCAAGGCCATTTACTCCAGCACCTTGTCACGTCTTTTGTGGGGAGATTTGGAGGGGTTTTGAGTATGTCTAAGGGGGTGGTTAAGAGGACTGGGGGTTTAAGTCCTTCACAGGTCATGAAGCTGGGTATCAATTAACTGGGTGTATCTAGTACTGAAGAAACTACTACACTCTGCAGAGCTCCTTCTCCTATCCCTGCACTGCACACAGCCTGGGTACAGGAAGTAGAGGTCCTCCTCCACACACAGCTGGGAATGGATTCCCTTACACACAGCCACGATCTGCACAATGTGTAGCTTGCTGCTGCAGCTGCACTGCAATTCTGGGGAATTTCACAGGAAACTGCAACATAGCAGCCAACTACACCCTGTGCAGATCATGGGAATCTGATCTCAGCTGTGTGCTGTGTGGGGAGGAGGAGTTCTGCTGTCTGTGCCCATGCTGTGTGCAGTGCAGGGATGGGAGAAGGAGTACAGCATAGTTGCCAGCATTTTAAAAAATTGCAGAGTCACCTTTCAGAAAGCCTTTTTATTGTTACTATTATTATTATACATGATTTATATAGCACTAGCAGTTTAGGTGAAGAATGTACCTAATTAGGGGAAGGGGCATTTATTTAAAATGAGCTCGGTTTTACAAGCGACATATTATTAGCCTAATGCCATACTTTGATTAAACATGTATAAGAGAGCTGTAGTTATGCTAGGCCAGTACAGTATCAGATAGGACTGTATAGTGTCAGGTTAGGGCAGTATAGTGTCCAGCTAGGGCAGAACAGTGTCTGGCTAGGGCTGTAGAGTGACAGGTTAGGGTAGTATAGTGACAGGTTAGGGCAGTGTAGTGTCAAGTTAGGGCAGTATAGTGGCAGTTTAGCATGGTATAGTGTCTGTCTGGTTAGGGCAGCATGGTGTCAGGCTAGGGCTGTATAGTGTAAGGTTAGGGGAGCATAGTGACAAGATAGTGCTGTATAATATAAACCTAGGGCAGTATAGTGACAGGCTAGGGCAGTATATTGTCAGGTTAGTGCAGTATAGTGTAGGTAGAATTAGGGCAGTGAAGTGTCAGATTAGGGCAATATAGTACAACGATGAACAGAATATGAAGTCATGGACTTTGTGTGGACATATAGAAGAGTACCATTAAAAACAAATTTATTATGAACCATTATAAATCTTTTACACAACAATTAAAACTGCTCTCCAAATAGGGATTCACAACATGCCACACATCATAAAGCAGACCCATTTGCCTGAAGTGAGATGAATGGCAGTCTCAGCCCGGGCTCCAGCCATGTCACGCCCCCAGCAGAATTTTCAGGGTTTTTTTTAGTTTATTTAGCAAAAAAATAAAAAAACCCAGTGGTGATTAAATACCACCAAAATAAATCTCAATTTGTGTGAACAAAATTACAAAAGTGTAGTTTGGTACTGTGTTACATAAACACGCAATTGTCATTCAAAGTGCAACAGTGCTAAAAGCTGAAAATTGGGCTGAGCAGGAAGGCGGTAAAAGTACCCAGTTTTGAAGAGGTTAATAGAGTAATATCAGCCGGTAGGAAAGACTTGAATTCATAGCATGTGTATGTTGCCCATAGAGGTATAAATGATTAAGCGAGGGTGCATTTATGTGAACTGACTTTGTTTCTTATCAAAAGCCCCCTCTTTGGAATATACAGTATGTGCATTGACTACTTTGACTATAATGCTTCCTTTATGGTGACTTACTGACATTGTGCCTGGATGGTTCCCCATTGGGAAGTTGTCCCTTTTTAAGATTATGTGTACAAGACCATTGACTGTTTACTCAATGTACTCCAATTTTCCATCTGAGAGGCAGTGGCTTCACCTTAAAAATAGCAAATCTGTTGCACTTGAGCTATATAACTAACAAACAGCTGCTAGCACAATATTGCTGGGTACAATAAAGGAAATGATAAAAGAAGTGCAGCGCTTATTTAAATAAAGCCCAAATAATTCAAATAAAAGTTCATGACGAGTCAAAGTAATCTTGAAGTGAATACTGAGAATACTATTTCTGCAGTGAGGATCCTCTATTGGTTTTCCTAGCGGTCGATGGTGGAGTTTGAATACTGATATCCATACCTGTGCATTGTGATCAGCATACCTCTGGTGGAGTGGACTTATTTGCTGTTGAGGATCGCTGGTATTAACATTTGGCTACCCACTGTACATATCCTTTTGTTTTAGGGTAAGAGTCAGTATTATTGGGTGTTGGTGACGGCTTTTCTATCCAGCGTACCAGTATTCACTTCAAGATTACTTTGACTCGTCATGAAATTATTATTTGATTTATTTGGACTTTATTTAAATGCACCCTCTTTTATCGGTGGCTTCACATTGGTTACTGACTTGCACCTCTATGGGCAACATACACATGCTATGAGTTTTGCCAACATACACATGCTATGAGCTCTGCTAATACACATGCTATAAGTTCTGCTAATATACATATGCTATGTTAACATATATAATGGAATTGGTATATTGGTTTTACTGTTTTATAAACGTAAATGGTTTTCCCCATTATAAAAATGTACAGTATTGCTATTTCATGTTGGTTTGGGTAGTTAGTTCTAAATAGCAAGGTCCCTAGAGAAATGTCTTTTTCATTTTTCTTTTAAATGGAAACATTCAAATAAATCATGTAGATATATTTTCCTAAACTGGTAATCTAATTTAACTGTAGAAAATCATTTCAATTTCTCTTTTCAGAACAATATCAACAAACGGTTAAAGATTTCATTGCCTATGATTTGCTCATTAGCAGAACATTTCCAGGCTTAGGCACAAGCTTACATTTTCTAAACTTTATTGTGCTTCATTCTTATTCTGCAAAAGCCTCTGAAACTCTTTAGAACCTTAATTTGCATCTCTTTGCAAATCTCAGCATTTGCTTCATTATGAGATGAAAGTTCATTATATGGGATAATATATGTACGGGAGAAATCAAATAACTCAGTAAAGTATAACTAACTGCTCTAATAAGTTGGGGAAGTTTATTACCTAACTCAGAAGAAAAATCATTTCTGTCTGTACCTATAACTGCATAGAATACAAGCAAGGCTATATTTATAAAGTGACAAATGGTTGGTTATATTCACTGGTTTTGCACTAAAGGATATCTATAAAAAGGTTTGTCACATTTATAAAGTATATTCTCACTCTGTAATTGCTCAGTCAAGTCGCATTCCCCATTATTAAATGGACATCTGAATTTATCACTCATCAGTCGAAAATCCAGGTATCATTTCCTAATTTCCTAAGGAAGCCCACCAACTTAAAACTGGCACATTGTTCACACGTTCCACAAAATTGATCTACTGCAAATGGGGGTTTTAGCCTAAACTCATCATTTGGATAGCTGATACACAAGTTCCACGCTCCTGAACTGAATGTGTCACTACTGCGCTCATGAACACAATAATAACCCCTAAAGCTGCCAACCTAAATCTAAATAATTAAATTAATAAAGTGTTTTATAGGAAAAAACAGTGGCCCTATATAAATGAATCAGTGACAGAAACTCAAAAGCTAAATAGAACAATACATAAATTCAGTGTTTGATAACCAAAAAAAGAAAAAAAATTATATAAAATGAAATAAAGAAAAAACTCCACGTGTGAAAGTGTCCATAGATGGGTCAAGCACAAAGTCCATGCATAGTGATGAAGTCCGTATGCACAGTAAAAATATCTTCTTAAATTTGAGCAATATAACAATATCTTCCACCACACCAAATGTGATCGTGTCCACTCCCCATTGAAATCACACTCACCAGACCAATATGCCTTGCATTCTCATGCTCGGCACACAAGCTGTTTAAATATCACCAGGGTTTAATTAGACTTCAGCTCTCAAAAAGTTGTCAGGGTCATTGTCTTATTGCTGCATTGAGATTAGGCGACCATTCACTCACAAACTGTTGAAACTTGTTACCAAAGCCCGCAGCAGCAGACCCCCGGCAGTTGAGTGTGGAGGGTGTGTTGGGGGAAGTTGTTATTGCTTTATCCTTTTTACCAACAGCACACAATAGTAAATCACAGCTGTTGCATGAATGTAACCCATTCATACCAGTTCAAAACATTGCTGTTGCAGTGTACAGTAGTACAGTGTCACCATGGTGACAATTACCTACTCCGATGAAAGTATGTAAAAACAAATGTTAAAAAAAAGGTAAAGAAAATGTTTAAGAAATTGAATCATAATTTTTTTTATTTTTTTATTTGTTTAACATACTGTCACTAGTCAGTATCCCTGATCACCGCCACACCAGTCATATGATGATGCTGTACTGCACTGGTGACAGTATGTAAAAAAAAATGTGAAAAAAACAAATTTTATTTAATTTCGTAATTTTTCAAAATATTGTGACAAAAAAAACAATACAACTTCAAAAAACTCTTACTAAATACCTGGGGCTGTCTAAATTCCAAAAAGGTTTTTTTTGGTGTGTGTGTGTATGTGTACTGTCCTGGTATTTCAAGGGTCTGAAGAAATTAGTTAGGCCGTTAGTACACCAGGATTTATCAATTTGCATATATATATATATATATATATATATATATATATATATATATATATATATACACAGTAAATAATCATAGTTTATGGATGCTATAACTTTATAACTTTCAACAAAAACAATTAATATACACTTTTTCGATTTTTTTTTATTTAGCAAATACATGTAGCAGAATAAATGGCCTAAATTTTGAAGAAATTAGATTTTATTAGGTATGCTTTATAGAAGAAAGCAGAATTTCCAGTCATTTTTGGTTTATATAGCTAAAAATAGAAAACCCAGTGGTGCACCATTACCACCAAAAAAGCTCTATTTGTGTACAGTGTTGCATGACCATACAATTGCCAGTTAAATTTTCAGTGCTGAATAGCATGAAAAGGACTGGTCATGAAGGGGGAAAAACCTTCTGGAGGTCAAGTAGTTTTCAAATTTGACAGCCATCTGTGTACAGCAGTGGTGCTGAAGGAGTTCACTATAATAATGCTATAACCATCTGCAGGTCACGTGCAGCTAACATGTGCCTAAGGAAAACTTAAAACTTGCAGCCTTAAGTAGCCTAAAGTCTGACTCCAGCCAATTGGACAGGAAGTGATGGGAAATATCTCCCACAGTACCATAAGGGTGTGTTTATCAAAGATTCATTGAGCAATTATCCCAGTAAATATTTACCAAAAAGATTCCCCTGGAGATTCACCTCTTAGATTCTGGCAACAGTAATTCTACAGTATTTATTATGCAGGCAGCTGATGGCTGAATCTTGAATAATCAAATGTTGCCAAGTCTTAAGTAATTCTAATGATTAAAGTTATTCTCTAATTTATGGTTATATTTTTGGATAATTGTTTGGGGCAAATTTTGTTAAACAGCGGAAATTACTTTTAATCCTGTCCTGATATAAAATTTTCATGGTGCTGAAACTGTGTATACACAAATTTAGCACTGGGAGGGTCAAAGGTAATTTAGTGCAATTAAAAAAAATGTTAAAAAGGAAAACATTGTACCCCTTCTTCCTATTCGATCTAACCAGCCAGGCATACAGGCTTATATCATTATAGCAAGGGAGCATGCAGCCCTCCTGCTATGCTGATACCAGCCCACCTGCCCTTCAGCAATAAGAGATGTTTGAGAGCAGTTCCATCCCCAAAACTGGGTTCTATTCCCCAAGCACTAGTGCCCAATGCTGACAGGCACCAAGTTCTTTGGCACCCCTGGTGCCCAGGATGGGTTTGGCAAGAAGGGCTTCTTCACCAGTGACCTGCTGCATTGTGGGAGCAAGTAGGGTGTCCCTTCCTCTTGAACTGTTTTTCCAAGGTCCCTCAAACGCATACTGTTTTTATTCTACTTTTAATTAATATACACCTTTTCAAGTTTCAGTAATGCTCAAAGGTACCCCACTGTATCTCCCTACTGCTGGTGGCTCAGAGGAAGGGGAAGAAAATATGAGTGGTTATATCATTGGGAACTACTTCCTTTGAACTCATACACACCTTCCCTTTATTCCCCAGCCAATATATTCAATGATGCCAGTAAAGGAACCATCTGCAAGCTTGGAATTGCTCTAGTTAGAGCTTATACAGTGATGAAGACCATCTCCCCACTCCATATGACAGCCCTGAACCAATCAAAAGTACCAACACTATCACATGAGAGGAAGGGGGGTATGTCAACTGTTCCTTCTTTTTCTTTTTTTCTTTGCTCCCATTAGCTGAATATAGCAGTAGGGGGACCAAAAAAAGGTGTAAGTATAAAAAGCTGGTATCAGACATGGGTTTACTTGGCCTTTAAGACAAATAATACTGATTTAAGATCCAAATGGTTTGTTTGAATTAAATAATTAGTGAATTAAAAGATAACATTCATTTTCAGTAAAGTAAAAATGGTATGGTCATCTTGAGCAGTAAAGTTTCAGCACCATATAATGCTTCACAAATGTAAATTAAATTATTACAGATTAACTTCTTTTATTCTACAAAAAAAATTGATCACATAAAAAAAAACAAAAAACTAGTAAATCTTAACTCTTAAGCCTAGTGCACACTACTATTTTTTTTTTTGGGTCGATCAAAAAAACCTCACAGCTCAGGTCGGAGCCACCGTACTAACAACCCGATGTCTGATCTCTCCTCCTGTGCTATTGTGTTCTGACAGGGGAACACCCCCCCCCCACCACCAGAACACTCTGGTTAGCGCTCTCAGCCATTGGCTGAAAGCGCAGATCAAGAGCCGGTCGGCAAACCATTTTCAGTGATGACCCGTCGACATAGACCGGCTTCTGTTGGACCGGCTGCCATACACACGGGCCAAATGTCGGCCATTTCTATTTCGCCAGACATTCTGCCGATGTGTACTAGGCTGTAATCTGAACACATCCCTGAACAATACCCTAAAAAAAAGACATATTTTGAGAAAAACAGAAGTTCCCCTTCTGTGAATTCTAGTTGCCTGGCTAACACGTTGACCCTCTTTTACTGTAAATGTTTATTAAATCACCCTGAGGAAGAAGCATGCATTGAAGGATGAAGGTAAGCAACAGCAATTCCTGTATTTTTCTATAAACATGGTAAATCTTAAACCCCCACAAATGTAATGTACTGTAGCTAACAGGTTATTGTGGTGACTGCATTAGTACGGTATTTATTTCAGCTTTTTTCCCTTTATTTTTACCTGGTAATCCTGCAAATAACACACTTTCTTTGTTGATCTCTTATTTTGGGAGTGGGGGTTTAGCAGTCTGCATAAGAAAGTTAAAGTTGTTTGTGTTTTCTGATAAGCTTACAGAAAGTGACAAAGGACACTGCATTTCTGGCAAGATCCCCAGGTTTTTACTGCAATTCCTGCAAATGCTGTGTAGTCAGGTATCTCTCCTCTGGACTACAGTTCCTACAAAACAGTGGTGCCTGACTCAGTCTATTGAACTCTTCCTGCTCAGCAGCTCCATTCTCTAGCCGATATAGCGTTTTTTCGGTTCTGCACCGCAGGGCAGCAGCTACAGAGAGTATTTGTGGTGTTTCTCTCACTCTGAATTTAAGTTTATGAATCCACAGTGAGAGAAACACTGCAGCTGTAGCTGCTCTCCATGCCCCATGGCGCTGAACTGATTAACAGCTATATCAGCAAGAGGAGGAAGCTGCTAAGCAGGAAGAGTTCAATGGACCAAGTCAGGCACCACTGCACTGTAGGAACTGTAGTCCAGAGGAGAGAGACTCTACTGTAATCAAGAGCTTTTGAGCTACATTTCCCAAAGTGAGATTGCCAAGGGGAGGGGTAAGAGCTGAAATTTCTCAGGCTGTACAGGACACAGCATCTTCTTGCCATGAGGGGGACCAGAGAGTGCACATCGCTGTCTAGTGTGCACCATCACTGCTGCATATTGGCAGCCTGAGCAAGAATCAAAATGCATGTAGGAAACTACGCTAGGCACCGTAGACTGGATCACTTGCCCTGCACATGGGGTACCTTAACTCATGACATGCTCATCAATGCCCCTGGACAAGGCTTTCCAACTTAGAGATGGTCGTACACCATGTACAGTTGAACAAATAAACTGACTACAGGCATGCACTCTTCCTCTTCCGTACCTGTGCACAGGCTGGGGACCTCTGTTGCACCGATTTGCTTCTGTTGCTATGAGAGATGGACCTGCTCACAGAGAGAGTGCCAATAACAACTCCTCCGGCAAGATGCTATCCCACCTGCCATATGTACACACTTGCGGCAGACTGCTACAGAAACCTTTGTTACCCTTGATAACCACTTGTGTCCTCACACCTGTCACGGACCTAGTAGATGAGCCTGGCTGAGTTGGCTGAAACCTGGAACAGGCTTGTATCAGGAAGACACTCACAGGATACAGAGAGGAGGTTCCAGGGATTGGAACACAGGAAGGTCAGGTAGGCTGGGTCATACACAGACAGTCAGTACTAGAACAGATGCAGGAGACAGGAGCAGAGTCACTGGACAAGCTGGGTCGGTAACAGGCAGGCACGGATGGACCTAAGGATAAGGCAAGTGCGAGGTTATGGGCAGATGCAGGCGGATAGCAGAGGTAGTTACAGGGCAAGCCAGGTAATCACAGGAACAGATCAGATAAGCAAGTAACTCACAGGAAACGCTGTAAATCAGACAGCAGAGCTTCAGTGTAACAGCTGAGTTTAAATAGCCCTCCTGGTGCCGGGGATCGTGCGCGCGCGTGCACGTGAACGCTTGTGCATGCGCATAGGCACCCGCAATCATGCACCAGCTTGTGTAGAACTTCTGCTCCCAGCAAGCATTTCCTGACAACACCGTATTAACTCCAAAGCCCCATACACACTATCAGATTTTCTGCTGATTTTTTCTTTCAGATTTACCAAAACCATATAATATGAGGTCAAACCTTAGGAGTTTCAATTTGTATGCAATCGGGCAGGCCCTTGCACTACATGGTTTTGGTAAATCTGAAGACAAAAAATCAGCAGAAAATCTGATAGTGTGTATGGGGCTTTAGGCCTGTTGCACACGGGAGTAAAAAATGCAAATTTTTTTACTGATCTGAAATGAAATGCATTGTTGTCTATGGGACATTGCACACAGCTGAGTAAAGATCAAATACAGCATTGAGTACAGAGTAGTAAAACAACAATATAAATTTTTACATTTGAGTGCAGTTATTTACTTGTAGGTTTACTTGTTTAATGCTTACGCATGTAGAAGTGAATATATTACAATACTGGCAATGATATACACTTGCACACCTTTACTCGCCTATACTCAACATTAATAAGGTCTTTACACAGAGTTTTAGGCCCCTTACACATGGGTGTCACAAGTATCTGAGTAAACATCAGTAAACTATGATGCCCGTGTGCAAGGGGCCTTACACTGTTGTCTTCATACCCCAATGTGCTTAGCTGATCCATTCTATAAACTATGTGACTTGGTTACTTTAATTACACCCTTTAAGTAACTTCAGACCAGGCAAGGATAAAGTTTAAAAAGCTTTACCGGAAACACTCAGCTTAACAGTCCCAAAACAAAGTGCAGTCTTTCCCCCAAACTAATCACTAACCCAGACATCCCAACCTGCAAAAACTAATTTCAGGGAGATGGCAAACACATTTAAATGGCAAATAAATAATTTTTTAAAATATTTTTTTCACAGTGCGTCTGGGGAAGGGGGTGGGGAGTATGTGGCGGTAATGTTGTCAGTAGGGCAGTGGACGGTGTCAGCAGGGCAGTGGAGGGTGTCAGTAGAGCAGTGGACAGTGTCAGCAGGGCAATGGATGGTGTCAGCAGGGCAGTGGACGGTGTCAGTAGAGCAGTGGATGGTGTCAGCAGGGCAGCGGACAGTGTCAGCAGGGCAGTGGACGGTGTTAGCAGGGCAGTGGACGGTGTCAGTAGGGCAGTGGACGGTGTCAGCAGGGCAGTGGACGGTGTCAGTAGGGCAGTGGATGATGTCAGTAGTTTTTATTTTTACATATTGTTTTTTTTTTATTTTCATTTTTTTTTCCGTTCACAATGCTTTTTGGGGGGAGAGGGTTGTGGCAGTGGACAGTGTTGGTAGGGCAGGGGGTGGTGTCAGTAGTTTTTTATTTTATATATTTTTTATAATATAATTTTTTATCATTTTTGTTTACAATTTTATTTATTTTAAAATATTTTTTGCATTTTTTTTTAATCAACTCTGTTGGGGGGCTTTAGTGAGATATCAGGGGTCTAAACAGACCCCCGACATCTCCTCTTTAAAAAATGGAAAGGGACTGAGGACATTGATTCCTCAGTCCCTTTCTCAGCATTGAAAATGAATGGAGAGAAGACAGCGGCTCCTGTCCATTCATAAACTGAGCAGAGTAACACACAGGTTACTCTGCTCAGTTTTCACAGGACACAGGAGCGATCTCGCTCACTGTGTCCAATTCAGAAAAGGCAGGGGCTGGTAAATGACCGGTCCCTTCCTCCGCTTGCCATCCTGACAGATCCCCACAGCTGGCAGGAGAGGAGGGAAGCCGGCTGCGGGGGATGGGGGTGGAGGAGGAGGACAGGGAGCGGGTGAAGAAGGGTTGTGAAGGACACGGAGGGGGCTGGAGGAGGAGGACAGAGAGCTGGGTGAAGGACAGGAGGGGAGCCGTAGAAGACAGCTGTGATCACCGATCTCCCTGTATAGCTTTTTAGCCGACAGCCGCGGGAGGGAGAGAAGGACAAGCGGATGTCAGCTATACAGGGAGATCGGTGTTCACAGCTTCCTGTTGCACCGATCATCTCTGACTGCTCCCTGTATCCTCCTCCTCCAGCCCCTCTCTGTGTCTTCTATGGCTCCCCTCCTGTCCTTCACCCGGCTCTCTGTCCTCCTCCAGCCCCCTCCGTGTCCTTCACCCCCCCTTCTTCACCGGCTCCATGTCCTCCTCCTCCACCCACATTCCCCGCAGCCGGCTTTCCTCCTCTCCTGCTAGCTGTGGGGATCCGTCAGGATGGCAAGCGGAGGAAGGGACTGGTCATTTACCGGCCCCTGCCTTTTCTGAATTGGACACAGTGAGCGAGATCACTCCTGTGAAAACTGAGCAGAGTAACCTGTGAAACAGAAGACCATATAGGTTCAGCCCCGCAGCCGGGATATTGGGCAGCATTTGCAGGTGTCTGGGATGCTCCCCCCAAATGCGGGGCTCCTGCACCTCGCGGGAGACTTGAGATGTCTGCTAACCTAGGCTTGTGGCTTCTCCAGCATACCTGCACAGGCTAGAGTCCATACAAAGCAGAGGCCACAGTGGCAGATCTCTAGAACTGGTGTTCTTCAGGGAGGACTGCAGGCCCCAGCAATACCCCTACATGGAGGATGTGACAGCAGGCAGGCTTGTTTTCTGAGGTGGAACTACTCCCCCTTCTCTCTTCTCTGTTAGCAGCTGGAGATTACAAGTTATGGCTTGTCTGTGTCTTCCCTTCCCATGCAGACTGCGTGTATGGGTGGAGATCTCACCCCTTTTAATATCAGCACAGGGAGAGAGGTAGAGCTTAGCAAAAAGAATAGGAAATAGGTTAAGGCTGCATTCACACTACAGTAGGGTGACCAGACGTCCCCGGTTACCGGGGACAGTCCCCGGACTGAGCATACAGTCCCCAAAGGAAGTTTGTTTCACGTTTTGGCCCCGCTTTGCAGGGCCGGGGAATTCTGGTCACCGACAGTTCAACATACAGCTGTGTAGCTGTGTGCAGGAGAGAGATGGGAGATGTGCGCGGGAGATATGAAGAATACCAGCTACACATTCCAAGCTGTGTGAAGTATGCTGAGCCACCAACATCCAGCCTGCTCCCTCCAATGAGTGAGCTCTGCATTTACACTTTGATCAGTGAACTGTCCCTATCTCCCTCCCCCCTTTGTTCTTCCAAGTTAGCACTTTTATGCAGCAAATACTTTGATTGCTTTTTTTTCATCTATACATGCCAAGTGGATGGGGGAATCCTCCTATTGTGGACCAGTGGCCGAACAACCAGGGTTGTGGTCCTGCCCCTGTAATAGACAGCGCTGGTCTCTGTCTCCATGGCAGCACATTAGGACCCAGTGTTGGTTACTTTATGGGGCTGATGGGCACATGTGCAGAAGCACGAGTACAATTGGTTGTAAACAGCTGAGCCTTCCGCAGGTCGCATAGCAGCAGTAGCACTGCCTAGTCATATCTGACATGCTGATCGGGATGTGATCCAGGTGATGCTCCCAGTCAGATCTAATATTAAATAAAATAGTAATTTAATTGATCAGAACCCCAACTTTACTGGCATGGAGCCCACGTGGCTTCTAAACATATTTTTGATACATACAGTATGATTGTACTTTTGATTCTTATAAATACTGTGTTTATTAGATCTAACTGGGAGTGTCACCTGGATCACATCTCAATCGGCATGACAATAGTACTGCTTCCAGGTGACCAACGTGGGACTCAGCTGTCTACAACCAATAGTGCCAGCCCTCACCCACATACACCAATCAGACCCATAATGTAACCAGACTGGCACCGCTGCCATGGAGATAGAGAAGTCAGAACAGCGCTATCAAAAGCAGGTGCTTTAATGGCAGCAGAACACCAGGGCCTGATCACAAGTGTGACCTTTGCAACCCTGGTAATTCTGCCACTGCATTGAACTCTTATATGGCGTTCCCTGGTGTGCTGGTGACATATATAGTGCTTTCTGTCACTGTAGGGTGGGCCCAAAATGTAGGAAAGGAGCCCACTGCAGAACACATGAAAAGGCACTGCTGCGGGGCCATATTAAAAGGGCCCTGCAACAGGAGTAAAGAGCCCCAGGATCAGTGGGGAGGGCCGTGGGACCAGAGAAAAGGGCCCCGGGACCAAATAAATTAGGTTTTTTTCGCACCAGGGCCCTGAAGGTTCTAGTTACACCTCTGGATAACCCTACTCTATATTTAAGTTAAGTCCTACTGGGCTCCTGGGGGCTTGGGCTGTCTCGGATGGTGAGGGCGGGTTTCGAGCACTGCTAGATTATACAGAGTGGGGATCTGCCACTTACTCAACTGTCAGAGGAAGTCCCGCCTCCTGGACTGCCTCCTATGATAGGCAGCACACTGGTGATGTCTTTTATAGGAGGCAAGACATCGCCTGAGAACAGCAGTCACACAGGGTAAACAGGAGGTCCCCGCTCTGTATAATCCATCTCCTCTCCTCTAGGTAAGGCTGCATTTATGGGCACTAAACAGGCTGCATTTATGGGCACTAAACAGGCTGCATTTATGGGCACTGAACAGGCTGCATTTATTGGCACTGAACAGACTGCATTTATGGGCACTGAGCAGGCTGAGCTGATGGCTGCTGAGCTGCTCGGCACTGAACAGGCTAAGATGGGCACTGAACAGGCTGAGCTGCTGGGCACTGAACAGGCTGAGCTGCTGAGCACCGAACAGGCTGAGCTGCTGGGCACTGAACAGGCTGAGCTGCTGGGCACTGAACAGGCTTTGCTGCTGGGCACTGAACAGGCTGAGCTGCTGGGCACTGAACAGGCTGCATTGATGGGCACTGATCAGGTTGCATTGATGGGCACTGAGCAGGCTGAGCTAATGGGCACTAAGCAGGCTGCATTGATGGGCACTGAAAAAGCTGGGCTGATAGGCACTGAACAGGTTGCATTGATGGACACTGAACAGTCTGCATTGATGGGCACTGAACAGGCTGAGCTGATGGGCACTGAACAGGCTGAGCTGATGGGCACTGAACTGGCTGAGCTGATGGGCACTGAAAAGGCTGAGTTAATGGGCACTGAACAGGCTGAGATGATGGGCACTGAACAGGCTGAGATGATGGGCACTGAACAGGCTGCATTGATGGGCACTGATCAGGCGGCATTGATGGGCACTGATCAGGCTGCATTGATGGGCACTGATCAGGCTCAATTGATAGGCACTGATTAGGCTGCATTAATGGGCACTAAGCAGGCTGAGCTAATGGGCACTGAGCAGGCTGCATTGATAGGCATCAAACAGGCTGAGCTAATGGGCACTGAACAGGCTGAGATGATGGGCACTGAACAGGCTGAGATGATGGGCACTAAGCAGACTGCATTGATGGGCACTGAGCAGGCTGCATTGATGGGTAATGAACAGGCTGAGCTGATGGGCACTGAACTGGCTGAGCTGATGGGCACTGAAAAGGCTGAGTTAATGGGCACTGAACAGGCTGAGATGATGGGCACTGAACAGGCTGAGATGATGGGCACTGAACAGGCTGAAATGATGGGCACTAAACAGGCTGCATTGATGGGCACTGATCAGGCGGCATTGATGGGCACTGATCAGGCTGCATTGATGGGCACTTATCAGGCTCAATTGATGGGCACTGATCAGGCTGCATTGATGGGCACTAAGCAGGCTGAGCTAATGGGCACTGAGCAGGCTGCATTGATGGGCATTAAACAGGCTGAGCTAATGGGCACTGAACAGGCTGAGATGATTGGCACTGAACAGGCTGAGATGATGGGCACTAAGCAGACTGCATTGATGGGCACTGAGCAGGCTGCATTGATGGGTAATGAACAGGCTGCATTGATGGGCACTGAATAGGCTGCATTGATGGGCACTGACCAGGCTGCATTGATGGGCACTGAGCAGGCTGAGCTAATGGGCACTGAGCAGGCTGCATTGATGGGCACTGAGCAGGCTGCATTGATGGGCACTTGAACAGGCTGCATTGATAGGCACTGAGCAGGCTGAGCTGATGGGCACTGAACAGGCTGAGATGATGGGCACTGAACAGGCTGAAATGATGGGCACTGAAAAGGCTGAAATGATGGGCACTAAACAGGCTGCATTGATGGGCACTGATCAGGCGGCATTGATGGGCACTGATCAGGCTGCATTAATGGGCACTGATCAGGCTCAATTGATGGGCACTGATCAGGCTGCATTGATGGGCACTAAGCAGGCTGAGCTAATGGGCACTGAACAGGCTGAGATGATTGGCACTGAACAGGCTGAGATGATGGGCACTAAGCAGACTGCATTGATGGGCACTGAGCAGGCTGCATTGATGGGTAATGAACAGGCTGCATTGATGGGCACTGAATAGGGTGCATTGATGGGCACTGACCAGGCTGCATTGATGGGCACTGAGCAGGCTGAGCTAATGGGCACTGAGCAGGCTGCATTGATGGGCACTGAGCAGGCTGCATTGATGGGCACTTGAACAGGCTGCATTGATAGGCACTGAGCAGGCTCAGCTGATGGGCACTGAACAGGCTGAGGTGATGGGCACTGAACAGGCTGTATTGATGGGCACTGATCAGGCTGACCTAATGGGCACTGAGCAGGCTGCTTTGATGGGCACTGAACAGGCTGCATTAATGGGCACTGAACAGGCTGTATTGATGGGCACTGATCAGGCTGTATTGATGGGCACTGATCGGGCTGCATTGATGGGCACTGATCAGGCTGAGCTAATTGGCACTGAGCAGGGTGCATTAATAGGCACTGAACAGGTTGCATTGATTGGCACTAAACAGGCTGCATTGATGGTCACTAAACAGGCTGCATTGATGGGCACTGAGCAGGCTGAGCTGCTGGGTACTGAACAGGCTAAGCTGCTGGGCACTGAACAGGCTGAGCTGCTGGGCACTAAACAGGCTGAGCTGCTAAGCACTAAACAGTCTGAGCTGCTGGGAACTGAACAGGCTGAGATGATGGGCACTATACAGGCTGAGATGATGGGCAATGATCAGGCTGCATTGATGGGCACTGATGAGGCTGCATTGATGGGCACTGATCAGGCTGCATTGATAGGCACTGAACAGGCTGAGTTGATGGTTGCTGAGCTGCTCAGCACTGAACAGGCTAAGCTGCTGGGCACTGAACAGGCTGAGCTAATGGGCACTGAGCAGACTGCATTGATGGGCACTGAGCAGACTGAGCTAATGGGCACTGAGCAGGCTGCATTGATGGGCACTGAGCAGGCTGCATTGATGGGCACTGAACAGGCTGAGTTGATGGTTGCTGAGCTGCTCAGCACTGAACAGGCTAAGCTGCTGGGCACTGAACAGGCTGAGCTAATGGGCACTGAGCAGACTGCATTGATGGGCACTGAGCAGGCTGCATTGATGGTCACTGAACAGGCTGAGCTGATGGCTGCTGAGCTGCTCGGCATTGAACAGGCTAAGCTGATGTGCACTGAACAGGCTGAGCTGCTGGGCACTAAACAGGCTGAGCTGTTGTGCACTGAACAGGTTGAGCTGCTGAGCAATGAACAGGCTTAGCTGATGGGCACTGAACAGGCTGGGCTGCTGGGCACTGAACAGGCTGAGATGATGGGCACTGATCAGGCTGCATTGATGGGCACTGATCAGGCTGCATTGATGGGCACTGATCAGGCTGCATTGATGGGCACTGAGCAGACTGAGCTAATGGGCACTAAGCAGGCTGCATTGATGGGCACTGAACAGGCTGGGTTGATGGGCACTGAACAAGTTGCATTGATGGGCACTGAACAGTCTTCATTGATGGGCACTGAACAGGCTGAGCTGATGGGCACTGAAAAGGCTGAGCTAATGGGCACTGAACAGGCTGAGATGATGGGCACTGAACAGGCTGCATTGATGGGCACTGAGCAGGCTGAGCTGCTGGGCACTGAACAGGCTAAGCTGCTGGGCACTGAACAGACTGAGCTGCTGGGCACTAAACAGGCTGAGCTGCTGAGCACTGAACAGGCTGCATTGATGGTCACTAAACAGGCTTCATTGATGGGCACTGAGCAGGCTGAGCTGCTGAGCACTGAACAGGCTACGCTGCTGGGCACTGAACAGGCTGAGCTGCTGGGTACTAAACAGGCTGAGCTGCTGAGCAGTGAACAGGCTGAGCTGCTGGGCACTGAACAGGCTGAGATGATGGACACTATACAGGCTGAGATGATGGGCACTGATCAGGCTGCATTGATGGGCACTGATGAGGCTGCATTGATGGGCACTGATCAGGCTGCATTGATGGGCACTGAGCAGACTGAGCTAATGGGCACTGAGCAGGCTGCATTGATGGGCACTGAGCAGGCTGCATTGATGGGCACTGAACAGGCTGAGTTGATGGCTGCTGAGCTGCTCAGCACTGAACAGGCTAAGCTGCTGGGCACTGAACAGGCTGAGCTAATGGGCACTGAGCAGACTGCATTGATGGGCACTGAGCAGGCTGCATTGATGGTCACTGAACAGGCTGAGCAGATGGCTGCTGAGCTGCTCAACATTGAACAGGCTAAGCTGCTGTGCACTGAACAGGCTGAGCTGCTGAGCTGCTGAGCACTGAACAGGCTTAGCTGCTGGGCACTGAACAGGCTGAGCTGCTGGGCACTGAACAGGCTGAGATGATGGGCACTGAACAGGCTGAGTTGCTGGGCACTAAACAGGCTGAGCTGCTGAGCACTGAACAGACTGAGCTGCTGGGCACTGAACAGGCTAATCTGCTGGGCACTGAACAGGCTGAGCTGCTGGTCACTGAACAGGCTGTATTGATGGGCACTAAACAGGCTGCATTGATGGGCACTGATCAGGTTGCATTAATGGGCACTGAGCAGGCTGAGCTAATGGGCACTGAGCTGACTGAGCTGATGGGCACTGAAAAGGCTGAGCTGATGGGCACTGAACAGGCTGCATTGATGGGCAATTATCTGGCTAAGCTAATGGGCACTGAACAGGCTGAGCTGATGGGCACTGAAAAGGCTGGGCTAATGAGCACTGAACAGGCTGCATTGATGGGCAATGATCTGGCTGAGCTAATGGGCACTGAACAGGCTGCATTAATGGGCACTGATCAGACTGAGCTAATGGTCACTGAACAGGCTGAGCTGATGAACACTGAACAGGCTGAGCTGATGGACACTGAATAGGCCAAGATGATGGGCACTGAACTGACTGGAAAAACAAAAAGAAAAAAACTGCGCTTCAAACGTTTGGTCAGGACATCCGCTTGTAGAAGGAACTCACCTTCATCCAAACAGTTACGTTTCAAGTGGATGTACTGACTTTTTGGCACCGACTAAATCCAAGCCCTGTTAGTAGGGATATACGAGTTACGGTCGGTGTCTTTAAAATAGGTAGCGGTGGAGAATTGACCCTCCTTAATCCGAATAATGAGGTCCAAAAAATGAATCTCTTGTTAACTGGCCTCATAATTCAAAAAGATGCCCCTATTGTTGTTATTAAGTCCTCCAAGAAAAAAATCAGGATTGAACTTATCCCCATCCCATAGGAGGAAGATGTCGTACCTGGCCCACAGAATCACCTATGGTTTCTGTTGGGCATAGACGACATCCTCCTCCCACAGGGCCATAAAGAGGTTCACTAAACTGGGGGCATATTTGGCCCCCATGGCGACTCCTCTGTCTTGTTCATAGAACTGGCCCCCGAACCAAAAATAGTTTCGAGATGCAACGAATTGAAGCAATTCCATTATATATGGAGTTTGGAGGACTGATAGGGAGTTTGTTGCCGGCCTAGATTCCTTATGTGAAAAGAAGGATTTGGTGATCAGACCGGCTGACAAGGGGGGGAGGGAACATTATCCTCGATAAAAAGGATTATCTCACGGAAATGTATAGAATTTTGGCAGATAGGGACACCTATAACCCCCTTGGTTTTGACCCAAAAATTAGATATAGGAAGGAATTGGAAGTCCTTATTCAAAAAGGTTTTGAACTAGGTATTTTGAATAAAAAGGAAAGATCACATTTGATAAAAAAGGGCACCGTGCACACCGGTGATATATTATCTGCCCAAGGTTCATAAACATCCCACTTGCCCCCCGGGTCGTCCCATTGTCAGTGGCATTGACTCTGTTACGTCCCGGGTGGGCAAGTACATTGATTTCTCCCTCCAGCCATTAGTCAATAGGATGCCCTCCTATTTAAAACACTCACGCCATGTGATCAACTTATTGGCAACTCAGACTCCGAGACCAGGTTTGTGGATGGTGACAGCCGATGTCACATCCCTCTACACTATCATTCCACATAGCCTGGGTCTTTTTGCGGTCGAATATTTTCTTAGGCGGGACTCTGGCCTATTCGATGAGCAAATATCATATAATGGAATTGCTTCAATTCGTTGCATCTCGAAACTATTTTTGGTTCGGGGGCCAGTTCTATAAACAAGACAGAGGAGTCGCCACGGGGGCCCTGTGGGAGGAGGATGTCGTCTATGCCCAACAGAAACCCCAGGTGGTTCTGTGGGCCAGGTACATAGACGACATCCTCCTCCTATGGGATGGGGATAAGTCTAATCTTGATTTTTTTCTTGGAGGACTTAATAACAACGATAGGGGCATCTTTTTGAATTATGAGGCCAGTCAAGAAGAGATTCATTTTTTGGACCTCATTATTTGGATTAAGGAGGGTCAATTCTCCACCGCTACCTATTTTAAGGACACAGTGCCAAAAAGTCAGTACATCCGCTTGAAACTTAACTGTTCGGATGAAGGTGAGTTCCTTCTACAAGCGGATGTCCTGACCAAACGTTTTCTTGTGAAGAGTTGTTCTGATACGCTCTTAAGAAATACTCTTGATGAAGTGTCACGTATTGATAGGAGTGAACTTCTGAAAGAGAGGACAGCTAATTCCAATAGGACGCCTTCCACCCCTTTTGTTACTACATACTCTATTCAGCATAGGACGGTGAGCCAATTGATCAAGAAACATTGGCACATCCTTACTAGTGATCCTACTCTTAATACTATTCTCCCGGTTAATCCTCAAGTGGTCTATAGGGGGGTACCTTCCCTCAGGAACACTATTGCCAATAATATTATTGATCCCCCCTCTTTTAAGAAAGGGTTTTTTGATAGTCTTACGGGATTTTACCAAAGCAGAAGATGCAGAATTTGCTCGCTGAATGGCTGCCCGCATAGGACAACTCACTCCTTTAGATCCAATAGTACCCAGGTTGAGTTCGAGATCAAGCCCTTCATCACATGCTCTACCAAGGGGGTTGTTTACCTGCTCCAGTGCCCATGCGGGCTACAATACGTGGGCAGGACTAAGCGACCCCTGATGGTTAGGCTTAATAAGCATGTGACAAACATCATTAATGGCTTCCCGAAGCATCCTGTGTCACGACATTACCTAGAAGCTCATAATAAAAATCCAGACAAGACTATATTTTTGGGGATAGATAAATTTACCTGTCCCTGGAGGGGGGGTTCCCTGGTTCGAGGTATTTCGCGCCTCGAAATGGCCTGGAAACACCGTATTAAGAGTTACACACCATTTGGGTTGAACGTGGAAGTAGACCTAAATGTGTTTATAGAAAATTCTTAGGAATGTGTTTTCTATGGTGTGTGCATATTTCGGGCCTACTGGTTTTTATTATTTGGTATTATATTAGGCTGCTCTTTTTATAATGTAGGTGTATGTTGTTGTGTTCACATTATGGGGACTTTTTGGAACATATATGTTATGGTTACCCTATATATTGTTGTGAACTTGTTGTGACATCTCAGAGACGTAACTGGCCTAGATGTGTGCACCCTTTTACACATAGAGGTTTTCCACATTTATATTCCTTTTTATTTTTCATTATTTATATATTGTTTGCAAGTTTTTACGGTTAGTACAGCATGCAAACACTGACTGTCAGGTATAAATTTTTGATCCATCCACCCAATTAAAGATATTACATCATGTTTAAAAAGTTTTGAGTAATAGCCCGTATTTTTGGGCTAGGAATCATACATACTTTTTGTTTTCTTCTATTGTTATTAGATGGCGTCAATATTTACATAAATAATTTCTATTATTTTTTACAGATATTTTCGTTTTTTTGGGTGACATTTTTTGTTTTGTTAACAAGATGGCATTAGGCCATAATTTAATTTATATATTTTTTATTATCTAGCAGTCTTGTGGTCAATTTGGGGGGTATGACCCTATACCACTGCGATTTTCCATTCATACATGTGATATTTGTTTTTTTCTTTTGTTCCGTTCGATTTTTAGGTGTTAATCACTTATTTTTCGGTTTTTCA
Organism: Lithobates clamitans; assembly: GCA_037952925.1. Lineage (NCBI taxonomy): Eukaryota > Metazoa > Chordata > Amphibia > Anura > Ranidae > Lithobates > Lithobates clamitans. Next base: position 1,583,120 of record JBBGZY010001115.1, read on the forward strand.
ATGGTCTTGCCTGTGGTTGTTCGCAACCTTGATACTGACTAATTGATTTGGTAGCTTCCGGGGTTTATCCCGGCAGCGGATTTGATCGAATAACTGGCCGTGTCACTTCCGGGTCATATCCCGGCAGCGGATTGGCTGCCTATGTTTGGCGCCTCCGAGATGTCACAACGGGGCGTGGCCTCTTTTTGTTTTATATTGCGATGTGTCAGAGCGTTGCCCGTTCCCCAGACGACGTCAGTGACAGACAAAACGTACGTCGGGAGGTTGACGCTCTGACCACATCGCACGCAACTACGAACGGGCGCTCGCTTCCCGGCTGGCGAATGCTCTTTTTATACTTCCTATTTGTAAATGTTTACCTTATTTTAATAAAAAGTTCTTATCAGATTCACGGTATGGCTGCTTCTCCTTTGCCCCTATGTGATTAATTCTGGTTGGTGTTTGGTTGGATCCACGCTGTACGGAGGGCTATTGCAGATAGGATACTGGGACCCATCCCACACGCCCATCATCCCTAGAGTAGTGATTACGTCAAGCTGCCTGACCAGGATACAGTTTTGAGATGAGCCTTATTGTGCTTCCCATCTGGTAAGCACATATGTTTGATGGTGAATGATCACTGTGCTGGGTGTGCCTTATTTCCACTTTCCTACTTGCCATTCACGGAGAACTATCAAGGGACTCTTCCTGATCTTTTTATGTCTATGGACTTTGTTATTATCAATATCTACTTATACAGTCATTATTAGTAATATTTCTTTGCAATCATTGCACTAATGTTCTGATGTCATTGGAGCGATTCCTGTCCGAATTGCGTGCCATTTCCGCCACCGCTCCGGTGTGTGTGTGTTGTACAGGACGCCGTGGCTGGGTCCTGGAAGGACGCTATGTTTCCCCTCTGTTGGGACTGTGGTCCCTTTAAGGGAACAAAAAAGGGTTAACTCACCTGTAAGAGGAAGTGGGTTTAAAACAAGACAGGAAGTTAGAGAGGGTGTGGAGGAGTGTAGAGGAGAATGTGGATGGTGGATGGTGTTTTGGTGTGCAACAACAGTGAATAGCAGTGTCCTGCTTGAAAGGCTCCTGCTAGGGGAATCTACCTGCAACAGAAACTAAGGACTGTTTAACTGCAATAGCAGTTCTGGACTTTGCAAGTCGGTGAGACTGAAACCTTTTTCTTTTGTTTTTGCTGCTGTAAAGCTATTTAAGTTCAATAAATCTCCTTTTGAGTGAAAAGCCTGTGTCCTGCAATCTAGCTGGTTCCCCAAACTTTACAAGTGGTGCTCGAATGCGGGCAGGACAGAGTAACAGGCATTTTTCTTGCTGTTTTTTTTTTTTTTTTTTTGTGTATTGGACTTAAAACTGACATTTAAAGGGACAGTACAGTGGATTTATGTCCTGGGTTAAAGCCGCACAAACCCTGAAAGCTGAGGCAATGGAGGAGCTAATTAAACAGCTGTCCTTGGCTAATATACAAGCGCAGACTCACCATGAGGAAGCTAATCAGCACTTAAAAACCCAGCTGGAGGTACAGCAAGAAAACACTCGCCTGTTGGTGGCCCAGTTGGCAGCCCAGCAAGAGACCCAGCAAGAGGTTATGCAGGCTCAGGTGACTGCCTTAAAAGAAGTAGTGCAGCAGCTTTCTCAGGGCCGTGAGCAAGCGGCTGTTGCCCCTGGCAACCAGGTGACCGTGAGGGCAAGCCATTTTTTGCAGAAGTTGTCCCTGAGTGATGATGTAGAGGCTTTTCTTGCTACATTTGAGAGGACGGCAGAGAGAGAAGGGTGGCCCCAGGACCAGTGGGCCGGCCTAATTGCTCCTTTCCTAACCGGAGATCCTCAAAAAGCCTACTTCGACCTGCCACCAGATCACGCTAAAGACTATCAAAAATTAAAGGCAGAAATATTGGCTCATTTGGGGGTAACTACCCTAGCCTCCTCTAAGGCTATTGCCTGGGAATTATTCCAGTTGTTTACACAGACTGGTTTTCCCAAGGACCAGGGCACCCTGTTTATGTCGAGGGTTATGGCCGATGTGAGCAAGCTCTTCCGGATTAAACAGCTGCGCACATCAGTCTACCATCCCCAAACGGATGGGTTAGTAGAACGCTTTAATAAGACCCTTAAATCTATGCTCAAGAGATTTGTACAAAGGGATGGGAAAGACTGGGACTGTCTGTTACCAGCTCTCCTGTTTGCTATCCGGGAAGTGCCCCAGGCCTCCACTGGGTTTTCGCCCTTTGAGTTGGTATATGGGCGGAGACCTCGTGGACTACTGGATTTTGTTAAAGAGGAATGGGAAAGTGAACCTAGTCAGCATAAGAGTGTTCTTGAATATGTTTCCCAAATGCAGGAGAGGATCCGAACTGTGTTGCCACTAGTCAAGGAACATTTACAAAAAGCCCAGGAGGCTCAATGACGAGTCTATAATAAGGCTGCTAAAATAAGAAACTTCCAAGTGGGGGATCGAGTAGCGGTGTTGATTCCCACTGTGGAAAGCAAATTCTTAGGCAGGTGGCAAGGCCCCTTTGAAGTTGTAGAAAAAGTGGGAGAGGTGAATTATAAAATCCACCAACCGGGTAAGAGGAAACCCTATCAAATATATCATGCAAACTTGTTAAAGCCCTGGACAGAGAGGGAACCAGTGACCTCCCTGGCTAGTGCAAGATTGGAGCCTCGGGTTTGGGGTGGAGAGTGTCCAAGTAGCAAATACCCTGTCTAAAACCCAAAGTCAGCAGGCAAAGGAGTTCTTGCAGAGAAATAAAGACAAATTTTCAGACTTTCCAGGGCTCACGAGTACCATAGAGCATGATATCATCACGGAACCAGGAGTCAAAGTTTTTGTCCGGCCCTACCGCATCCCAGAGGCCCAAAGGAAGGCTGTTTCAGAGGAAGTAAAGAAGATGTTAGACCTGGAGATTATTGAAGAATCGCAGAGTGAGTGGTCGAGCTCGATTGTGTTGGTACCGAAGCCCAATGGGACTCTGCAATGATTTCCGGAAACGTAATGAAGTTTCACGGTTTGATGCCTACCCCATGCCCCGGGTAGATGAGCTTATTGAGAGACTAGGTCCAGCCAGGTTTATCACTACGTTAGACCTTACCAAGGGATATTGGCAAATCCCGTTGACTAAGGCTGCTAGGGAGAAAACTGCTTTTTCTACCCCAGAGGGGAGTTTTCAGTACAAAAGGAGGCCTTTTGGATTGCAAACTGCTCCAGCCACATTCCAGCGAGCAATGAATAGGATTTTATGACCTCACCGGAAGTATGCCTTAGTGTACTTGGACGACATAGTCATTTTTAGCAGAGACTGGGAATCACACTTGCCCAAAGTCCAGGCAGTGCTGGACTCTCTTTGGAAGGAGGGGTTTACAATAAACCCTGAAAAATGTGCTTTGGGAATGGAGGAGGTGAAATTCCTGGGCTATATCATGGATAGAGGGGTGGTGAAACCTCAGGTCAGCAAGGTAGAGGCTATACAGAGTTGGCCCCGTCCCCTCACAAAAAAGCAGGTACGTGCATTCTTTTGCATGGTGGGATACTACAGGAGGTTTGTACCCAACTTTGCCACGTTGGTGGCTCCATTGACCGATCTGACTAAGGGTCCGAAATCGGTCATGGTGGAGTGGAATGCAGACGCTGAGAAGGCCTTTTTGGAGCTCAAGTCGGCACTGTGCCAACACCCTGTCCTGATAGCCCCCAATTTTTCAAAAGAGTTTGTTGTCCAAACTGATGCTTCCGATGTAGGGTTGGGAGCGGTGTTGTCACAGGTTGTTCATGGAGAGGAGCACCCAGTAGTCTTCCTCAGTAGGAAGTTAACACCAGCGAAGAAAAACTACGCTATAATTGAACGAGAGTGTCTGGCCATTAAGTGGGCTCTGGAGTCCCTCAGATATTACCTTTTGGGGAGGAAGTTTAGGCTGATTTCTGACCATGCCCCTTTAACATGGTTGAGACAGGGTAAAGGGAATAATGCCAGGGTTACTTGGTGGTTCCTGGCACTCCAGGAATTTAAATTTGTAGTGGAGCATAGGCCCGGGAGACTGCATCAAAATGCAGATGCCCTCTCCCGAGTCTATTGTTTGAGCTCCACTGTTGCCTCCACCTCCATGGCGTTGGGGCACAGGGGGGGATATGTACAGGACGCTGTGGCTGGGTCCTGGAAGGACGCTATGTTTCCCCTCTGTTGGGACTGTGGTCCCTTTAAGGGAACAAAAAAGGGTTAACTCACCTGTAAGAGGAAGTGGGTTTAAAACAAGACAGGAAGTTAGAGAGGGTGTGGAGGAGTGTAGAGGAGAATGTGGATGGTGGATGGTGTTTTGGTGTGCAGCAACAGTGAATAGCAGTGTCCTGCCTGAAAGCCTCCTGCTAGGGGAATCTACCTGCAACAGAAACTAAGGACTGTTTAACTGCAATAGCAGTTTTGGACTTTGCAAGTCGGTGAGACTGAAACCTTTTGTTTTTGCTGCTGTAAAGCTATTTAAGTTCAATAAATCTCCTTTTGAGTGAAAAGCCGGTGTCCTGTGATCTAGCTGGTTCCCCAAACTTTACAGTGTGTATAGAAAGGGAAAACCGCCATCTAGTGGGCAGTTTATTAAAAATGTTAGGGCTCATGTACACAGGACGTTTTTACAGCTGCTGTTAGGGGCGTCTGACGTTTTTTTTTAACTGCCTCTAAACGCCCCTCCATGTTAGCCTATGTGTCTATGCACACATAAACTGTCAGAGGCTTTTGGAGGCATGAGCGTTTAGGGGCAGTAGAAAAAAAACGACAGCATGTGTGTCCAGGAGCCCTGAACAGGCTGAGCTGCTTGTCACTGAACAGGCTGCATTGATGGGCACTAAACAGGCTGCATTGATGGGCACTGATCAGGTTGCATTGATAGGCACTGAGCAGGCTGAGCTAATGGGCACTGAGCAGGCAGCATTGATGGGCACTGAGCAGGCAGCATTGATGGGCACTGAGCAGGCAGCATTGATGGGCACTGAACAGGCTGCATTGATGGGCACTGAACAGGCTGGGCTGATGGGCACTGAACAGGTTGCATTGATGGACACTAAACAGGCTGAGCTGCTGGGCACTGAACAGGCTGAGCTGATGGGCACTGAACAGGCTGAGCTGATGGGCACTGAACAGGCTGAGCTGATGGGCACTGAACCGGCTGAGCTGATGGGCACTGAACTGACTGCATTGATGGGCACTGAACTGGCTGAATTGATGGGCAGTGATCAGACTGGGCTAATGGGCACTGAACAGACTGCATTGATGGGCACTGAACAGGCTGCATTGATGGGCACTAAACAGGCTGAATTGATGGACACTGAACAAGCTGAGCTGATGGGCACTGGTGAGGCTACATTGATTGGCACTGGTGAGGCTGCATTGATTGGCACTGGTGAGGCTGCATTGATTGACACTGGTGAGTCTGTATTGATTGGATTTGGCGAGGCTGCATTGATTGGCATTGGTGAGGCTGCATTGATTGGCACTGGCGAGGCTGTACTGATGGGCACAGGTGAGGCTGCATTGATGGGCCCTGATGAGGCCATGATGATAAGCACTGGTGAATATAATACACTCTTCAAATGTGCTTTAAAATGCATGGTTTTCCCTTTTATGAACAAGAAAATAATGACGTTATGCGGTTGGGCTGGCATAATAATGCTATGGGGCTGGTATGAAATGATTTCCAGAAATAACGTATATATCATACAATCATTACATAAACACATACCACATACACTGCATATATAATTTGAGGAAAATATGCTTATAAAATCGTTTACTATTTGCCAATAAAAAAAAAAAAAAATGTCCCCGGATTTCATTTTAAAAAATCTGGTCACCTTACACTACAGCATTTTTTGTTTTTTTGTTTTTCCCATAATTTTTATTGTTTTTTGGATAATTTGTGCAAACAAGAGGTTATCACACAGAATGTGCCAAATAAAGCTTATATTGGAAGAATGGTAAATTCAGTATGTGAGGTTCATCTGATAATAATAATTTGTACTCTTAACGTAATAGTAATTGTTAAGCATGGATGAACAGTTGGACCATTTTACAGTTTAACATTTTAACAATTCTAGATTCCTTGTCAAAAACCTAACTATCTATCTGAATAATTTTGAGTATTTACTACAGCGTTTTGAATCGCTGGCAGATTTGCCACAGTTCTGCCCGTGATTTGACAGTGCCGAGGTGTGAATGACAAAACACGGGACTGTCTTTCGAGATGGCGTTCATTTGAAGGACACCTCAAATCGCGGTATGGACAGAGTCAACTGGGTGCAGAGCATAGAGTGGACCAATCGCTGTGTGACCAGTTGATGAGCAATAATATTGCTTGGACTGGTGAGCTGTTGCTGTAGGGGTTTTCTATCTGCTGCTAAAATGTTCTGGTGCTTAGACCAGTGAAGGAAAATATCCTTTAGACTTTAGACTTTTAGTAATAATGGTTTGGTTAATTTCTTTCCCATTATCCTGTTTTTTTCTGCGCTGTTAATTCCATTCTATTTTTGCTTTCATTTCTACTTTTATAATCAAGCTTGCTGACAGAAATATCGATTGTGGCACATGTAATTAAGGGCACTGATTTGGAAAGGGGCTGTCATAGCAGTTATGTCTCCTGAAAACTTGTCTCAAGTCTATGAATGCCCCCAGATTCCAGCCATCGGCTGTAGCATGTTGACATTTTTTGACTATCTCTTAGCATGCTTGTAGGCTCTGACCATCTATAGCTTTTTGACAACATTTCTGCCATTTTTGGCAGCTTTCTGTAGCTTTTCTGCAGCTCTTTGATGTCATCAGGACCCTGTGTCAAGTAAGTTGACCACCAGTATGGTAGACTAAAGAGTGCTTGTAGCCATCATTACTGTCATAAACCCTACACCTAGCCCTAAAAATAAACCTAACTATTACCACTGGTACTGTGATTCAAATACCCATTATTGGTCGGACCATGAAGTCAATACTAATGCCAACATTTTTCACCATCCTGAACCAAAAACAACAAATAATCAGTGCAGGAAAAAAAGCACTTTCCTTACATCTTTGTGTCAAATGTACTGTTTAGCAATAACATATCTCACCATTATTAGAATTTCTTATCATTCTTTAGACGGAAGCTGGAACATTGTGTTCAAAGATATCCACTGCTGTCTAATTTCTTTTTCACAATCAAACCCAAAAAGTGCTCATTTGTTGTCCATGTCTTCAAAACCTCTAGCATCATATGATAAGTCCGTATTTTGAATAAAAAGTTCCTTAACGTCAACTTGATCTTGCAGCATGTAGAGAAACAGATTGATCTAAAACATGGTGGATATCAGTTAAGCTTTTCAAAACTGTCCTTGAATGATAAAATTAAGGTAGTGTAATCTTATTCCTGTAGGCAGCAGATATCATGCTGTGAGGAATAGGTCAGGACTGTTTGGTACAGCGTATAGTGATACAAACGTTCAATACTTCTCAGGGGAAATCATACTACCAGATTGCTTTACCTTATCAGCTTAAGATAAAAATGACAGCATATTTTTAAAAGTAGAATTTTGGACCCTTATATTTCTAGGGCTCATGTCCTATTATTTCCCAAGGTGATTAGTGCTAGTCATCCAATACCACATTAAATGGATATTTCACCAAACTGTTTTACTGTATTTAATCTTGTCTGCTTTAATGCCTACCTGTTAGTGTGAATAGCTTAAAAAAGACATCTACTAAATCTAAGTCTAAACACTGTTGTTTTAAAAAATGTACTTATAAAATGACTCTATTATCAAGTCATGTCCATCTATTACTTCAAGAAAACTATACCAATTTCTGTGAAACAAGAATTTCCCTTACATATTTGTCCCTATACTTCTGCCAGGTGTAGGGCTTTCAACTCAAACCTGGAGGCATCAAATTAATGAAGGGGCTGCATGACTGTTGGGAGGAAAAGCACTGGGACAGAGTTACAAACTAGAGGACAGTATAGGAGCTGGAGACCTTAACCTGACTGGAGATCAGTGTTCAGGTGGCAGAGAGGAGCTGCAGGACCATTGGGGATTGCTTGGAGATCATTCCAGAAAGGTTGATGAGAGAAAAAAGTTGTACAAAACAAGAATGTCAGCGCTCAGTGGGTTAAATCAAAATGAAAATGAATTCATTTTGATTTAACCCATTGAGCGCTGACATTCTTGTTTTGTATTGCTGCTATCCATATCCTCCAGGTATGCTTATCGTCCAGCTGCACTGGGTTTAGTGCATATTAATTTCCTTGTCATTCCCTTTGCTTTTTTAAATGATCCTCAATTTAGCGCTGGTGATTAGGGATGAGCCGAACACCCCCTGGTTCGGGTTCGCATCCAGAACACGCAAACGGGCTAAAAATTTGTGCAAACTTTCGAACACCATTAAAGTCTATGGGACTCGAATGTGAGAAATCAAAAGTGCGAATTTTAAAGGCTAATATGCAAGTTATTGTCCTAAAAAGGGTTTGGGGACCCAGGTCCTGCCCCAGGGGACATCAATGCAAAAAAAGTTTTAAAAACGGCAGTTTTTTCGGGAGCAGTGATTTTAACAATGCTTAAAGTGAAAAAATAAAAGTGAAATATTCCTTTAAATATCGTACCTGGGGGTGTCTATAGTATGCCTGTAAAGTGGTGCGTTTTTCCCGTGTTTCCCTGCACAAAATGACATTTCTAAAGGAATACAATTATTTAAAACTGCTTTCGGCTGTAATGTAATGTCGGGTCCTGGCAATATGGATGAAAATTATTGAGAAAAACAGACAGGGACTGTAGGTTTGTTCTTAAGTTAATTCTGTTTGTAATTTAGAACTGGTACATTTTGTAAGTGTAGCTCCAGCCAAAAAATCTATTTTTAAGCTTTTTGGAAAACATAGGGAAGGGTTATCACCCCTGTAACATTTGTTTTGCTGTTTGTGCCCCTATTCAGAAGATTTCACCTCACTTTCTGTCCCAATGACAATTTGGATTTTGAAAATTTGGGGTTTTTAGGGAAACAAGGATTGGTGATAAAGCATTAGTGGAGGAGACACCTTTTTCCCATATTAACTCTTACAGGAGAGAATTTCCCTTCCTAGGGGTAGATTTCCTCTCACTTCTTGTTGTCTCCCTCTTTTTGTAAGTAGGAGTCTATTGTAAGTCGGATGTTTGAAAGTAGGGGCCTGCCCTATATACTCTGCAGAAATTTGGACCTTAGGTGTTGGTGGTACCAGAACACTGTAAGCCCTCACAGTTACTCTTGGTGGGCGCAGGAACGGGCCCTACTGTGGAATATTAGATCAAAAATTGTAATTACATGCCCCTGTTGAACAGGGGCAGAAAAATTGGGCCTTAGGCACTGGTGGTGGTGCCACAACACTGCAACCCCTCACAGATACTTTAGATGAGCGCAGGAACAAGCCCTGCTGCAGAATATTACAGCAAAAATTGTAATTACACGCCCCTGTTGAACAGGGGCAGAAAAATTGGGTCGTAGGCACTGGTGGTGCTGCCACAACACTGCAACCTCTCACAGGTACTCTAGTTGAGCACAGGAACATGCCCTGCTGCAAAATATTACAGCAAAAATTGTAATTACATGCCCCTGTTGAACAAGGGCAGAAACATTGGGCTTTAGGCACTGGTGCTGGTGCCACAACACTGTAACCCCTCACAGATACTCTACTTTAGCGCAGGAACAAGCCCTGCTGAAAAATATTACAGAAAAAATTGTAAATACATGCCCCTGTTGAACAGGGGCAGAAAAATTGGGCCTTAGCCACTGGTGGTGGTGCCCAGAACTAAAAATGTTCTTACAAGCTATCAACATGAACATTGAGGAGGAATATAATAGTCACTCATCATAACAGGATAATCACTCAGCATCAGCATAGGCAGTCTTCAAGGGATCTCACATTCATAAAAAAATTAATCGGTTACATCAGCATCAGGTGCTTGGTAGCTGGTGATCCAAGACTGATTCATTTTTATGAGGGTGAGTCGATCAACCGAGTCGGTGGACAGGCGCACTCTGTGATCGGTTGCAAAGCCTCCAGCAACACTGGATGTGCATTCCGAAAGAACACTGGATGCAGGACAGGCCAGTAGCTCAATTGCATACTGTGCAAGCTCTGGCCAGTGATCCATCCTCAAGACCCAGTAACCCAGAGGATTTTCAGTTGGAAAGGTCTCCAAGTCTGATCTTGCCCCTAGGTATTCCTGCACCATGTAAATCAGACGCTGGTGATGGTTGCTGGAACCGATCAGACCTTGGGGCTGCGGACTAAAAAATTGTCTGAACGCATCTGTCAGATGGCCACCTTCTCCACCGCTCCTTCTGTGACTGACCGAAGCCTCAGCAACTCATTGTCCAGGACCAGGAATTTGTAACCTCCCAGGCTCTGGAAAGGCGTTGCACAAACCTTTCTGCAAGGCTTTCCGAAGACGTTTCATCCTCTGCTCCCTCTGCGACGGCAGGATAAGTTCCGCAACCTTACCTTTGTAACGTGGATCAAGGAGGGTTGCCAGCCAGTACTGATCCCTCTCCTTGATACCACGAATCTGAGGGTCCTTTCGCAGGTTTTTCAGGATCAGGGAGGCCATGCAGCGCTGAGGCATTTGGTCTGGAGTCCTCTGGGTCACTAAGGACAACCTAATCCTCACCCGCCTCCTCCCAGCCACATACAAGTCCATGGGTTTCTGGGGACTGTAAACGATCCCTTGAAGACTGCTGCTGATGCTGAGTGCTAGGCTACACCTCCATGCTGACACAATCCTCCTCCTTCTCTTCCTGTGTGATCGGCGGGCCCGCAGGAACACTGTCTGGATAAAGGGGGCCTTGAGAGGTAAGGAAGTCCTCCTCTTAATCCCTCTGTTCTGCCTCAAGTGCCCTGTCCATTATGCCACTCAGCGTGTGCTCCAACAGGTAGACAAGAGGGACAGTATAACTGATGCATGCACTGTCACTGCTCACCATCCTCGTGGCCTCCTCAAATGGTGACAGGACAATGCATGCATCCTTGATCATAAACCACTGGCGTGGCGAAAAAAAGCCAAGCTCCCCTGATCCTGTCCTGGTGCCATAGTCGCACAGGTACTTATTGATGGCCCTCTGCTGCGTGTGCAGCCACTGCAGCATGGCCAACGTTGAGTTCCATCTGGTGTGCATGTCACAGATTAGGCGGTTCTTGGGCAGGTTGTATTCCTTTTGGAGGTCAGTCAGCCGAGCACTGGCATTATATGACCAGCGGAAATGCACACAGACTTTCCTGGCCTGCCTCAGGAGATCCTGTAAGCCCGGGTACCTGCACAAGAACCACTGCACCACCAAATTAAGGATGTGAGCCAAACAGGGAACATTGATGAAGTGTCCCTGTCGGAGGGCGGAGAGGAGGTTGGTGACATTGTCACAAACCACCATTCCTGCCTGAAGCTGGCATGGCATCAACCACCTCTGAGCCTGCCCCTTCAGAGCTGACAGAATCTCTGCCCCAGTGTGGCTCCTGTCCCCTAAGCACACCAGCTTAAGCACAGCATGGCATCTTTTTGCCTGAGTGCTTGCATAGCCCCTAGAATGCCTATGGAGCACCGCTGGTTTAGAGGACAAATCTATAGAGGAAGAGGCCATGGAGGAAGAAGAAGAGGAGGGGGTGGAGGAGAGAGGTGTGTCAGAATCACCACTAGTAACATTTTGGAGGTGTGGTGGTGGAACAAGCTCCAACAATACTGCACCCTGTTCTGCATCCTTCCCAGCTGCCAGCAGGGTCACCCAGTGCACCGTGAAAGATAGGTAACGTCCCTGTCCATGCCTGCTGGACCATGAGTAAGCAGTAATATGCACCTTACCGCTGACCGCCCTGTCCAGCGAGGCCAAGACATTGCCTTTCACATGCCGGTAGAGAGCCGGAATCGCTTTCCGTGAAAAAAGTGGCGTTTGGGAACTTGCCACTGAGGTATCCCACATTCCACAAATTCATGAAAGGGGGCAGAGTCTAGCAGTTGGAGTGCTAGCAATTTAGCCAAGCTAGCATTCAGCCGCTGGGCATGTGGATGGCTGGGACCGAATTTCTTTCACTGGTTTAGCAACTGGGGTAGAGAAATTTGCCTGCTACAATCGGACGTTGGTGTAGCGATAGCAGATTGCCCGCAAGTACTTGGCACACCTAATTCTACACCTTCATTCCTCTCAGTGCAGGTTTCTGAGAGAACTGAAGGTATAGTGGGGTTGGAGATCCCAGCTGATGAGCAGCAAGGAGAGGTCCACCTTGTTCTTTGGTGTGGGTCTTTTAAGTACACTTCCTACGTGAGGAACGCCCCCAACGGTGTTTGCTGCATCTTCTTATACCTGTTTTTAACTTACTTTTGTAAGTATACCTTTTTAGCGCAAAAAATTTGCTTTCTTGGCATACTTCACTATTGGTCCCCCTTTTTTCTTCCTTTTTGGGTACCTGTTTTGTATGGCTGAGGATTTACGTTGAATGATCGTTTATCATCTCATCAGTAAACTTGCCATCCTGAGTCGTTCTCTGGATATCGTTCTAAGCCTTATTGACTCCCAGACTGAAAATCTGTGTGTCATTGTGATTTGGTGAGTGGGGACACATGTGGGGGTGCCTTAGTATGCCTGAAAATATTTTTCTGCAACATCTTTCTCTGCACTTTTTGAACACCAGATGTGTAGCATTCCCTGCGATTTTGCACATTAGTTGTGAAGCACCTTTTCAATTTTATATGGACTGTATTTAGCTGTGAAGCACTTTTTTTATATGGACTATATGTTTTTGTCACCTACTATGGGTCTCTGTTTGTGAGCGCATTCCCTGCCATTCCCTGCGATTTCGCACATTAGTTGTGAAGCACTTTTTTTTTATATGGACTGTATTTAGTTGTGAAACACTTTTTTTATATAGACTATATGTTTTTATCACCTATTATGGGTCTCTGTTTGTGAGCGCTGTATTTATATATTTTGTCACTATGGTCAAGTGTTTAGCACTTTGTGTATAGCAGCCACATTCATTCTTTATCACCCATTTTCTACACCATCAGCGCTAGTTGATATATTTAGATTATATGTTTTTCCTGGTCATCCACTCTACCAATTCATATAGTTACACAGTTACATAGTAGGTGAGGTTGAAAAAAGACACAAGTCCATCAAGTCCAACTTATGTGTGTGATTATTTGTCAGTATTACATTACATATCCCTGTATTTTGCGGTCATTCAGGTGATTATCTAATAGTTTCTTGAAGCTATCAATGCTCCCCGCTGAGACCACCGCCTGTGGAAGGGAATTCCACATCCTTGCCGCTCTTACAGTAAAGAACCCTCTACGTAGTTTAAGGTTAAACCTCTTTTTTTTCTAATTGTAATGAGTGGCCACGAGTCTTATTAAACTCTCTTCTGCGAAAAAGTTTTATCCCTATTGTGGGGTCACCAGTACAGTATTTGTACATTGAAATCATATCCCCTCTCAAACGTCTCTTCTCCAGAGAGAATAAGTTCAGCGCTCGCAACCTTTCCTCATAACTAAGATCCTCCAGACCCTTTATTAACTTTGTTGCCCTTCTTTGTACTCGCTCCATTTCCAGTACATCCCTTCTGAGGACTGGTGCCCAGAACTGGACAGCATACTCCAGGTGCGACGGGACCAGAGTCTTGTAGAGTGGGAGAATTATCGTTTTATTTCTGGAGTTGATCCCCCTTTTAATGCATGCCAATATTCTGTTTGCTTTATTAGCAGCTGCTTGGCATTGCATGCCATTGCTGAGCCTATCATCTACTAGGACCCCCAGGTCCTTTTCCATCCTAGATTCCCCCAGAGTAGGGATGAGCCGAACACCCCCCTGTTCGGTTTGCACCAGAACATGCGAACAGGAAAAAAGTTCGCTCGAACACGCGAACACCGTTAAAGTCTATGGGACACGAACATGAATAATCAAAAGTGCTAATTTTAAAGGCTTATATGCAAGTTATTGTCATAAAAAGTGTTTGGGGACCTGGGTCCTGCCCCAGGGGACATGGATCAATGCAAAAAAAAGTTTTAAAAACGGCAGTTTTTTCAGGAGCAGTGATTTTAATAATGCTTAAAGTCAAACAATAAAAGTGTAATATCCCTTTAAATTTCGTAGCTGGGGGGTGTCTATAGTATGCCTGTAAAGGGGCGCATGTGTCCCGTGTTTAGAACAGTCTGACAGCAAAATGACATTTGGAAGGAAAAAAACATTTAAAACTACCCGCGGCTATTGCATTGCCGACAATACACATAGAAGTTCATTGATAAAAACGGCATGGGAATTCCCCACAGGGAAACCCCGAACCAAAAAAAAAAAAAAAAAATTACGTGGGAGTCCCCCTAAATTCCATACCAGGCCCTTCAGGTCTGGTATGGATATTAAGGGGAACCCCGGCCAAAATGTAAAAAAAAAATGACGTGGGGTTCCCCCTAAATTCCATACCAGACCCTTCAGGTCTGGTATGGATTTTAAGGGGAACCCCTAGCCAAAAAAACCCAAAAAAACGGCGTGGGGTCCCCCCAAAAATCCATACCAGACCCTTATCCGAGCACGCAACCTGGCAGGCTGCAGGAAAAGAGGGGGGGATGAGAGTGCAGCCCCCCCTCCTGAACCGTACCAGGCCACATGCCCTCAACATTGGGAGGGTGCTTTGGGGTAGCCCCCCAAAACACCTTGTCCCCATGTTGATGAGGACAAGGGCCTCATCCCCACAACCCTGGCCGGTGGTTGTGGGGGTCTGCGGGTGGGGGGATTATCGGAATCTGGAAGCCCCCTTTAACAAGGGGACCTCCAGATCCTGCCCCCCCTATGTGAAATGGTACGGGGGTACTTACCCCTACCATTTCACTAAAAAACTGTCAAAAATGTTAAAAATGACAAGAGACAGTTTTTGACAATTCCTTTATTTAAATGCTTCTTCTTTCTTCTATCTTCCTTCATCTTCTTCTTCTTCTGGTTCTTCTGGCTCTTCTGGTTCTTCCTCCGGCGTTCTCGTCCAGCATCTCCTCCGCGGCGTCTTCTATCTTCTTCTCCTTGGGACGCTCCGCACCCATGGCATGGGGGGAGGCTCCCGCTCTTCTCTTCATCTTCTTCTTCATCCTCTTCTCTTCTTCCTTCTTCTCTTCTTCTCTTCTTCATTTTCTTCTCCGGGCCGCTCCGCACCCATGCTGGCATGGAGGGAGGCTCCCGCTGTGTGACGGAGTCTCCTCGTCTGACGTTCTTAAATAACGGGGGGCGGGGCCACCCGGTGACCCCGCCCCCTCCGACGCACGGTGACTTGACGGGACTTCCCTGTGACATCACGGGGAATGCCACAGGGAAGTGCCGTCATGTCACGTGCATCAGAGGGGGGCGGGGTCACCGGGTGGCCCTGCCCCCCGTTATTTAAGAACCGTCAGACGAGGAGACGCCGTCACACAGCGGGAGCCTCCCTCCATGCCAGCATGGATGCGGAGCGGCCCAGAGAAGAAAATGAAGAAGAGAAGAGGATGAAGAAGAAGATGAAGAGAAGAGCGGGAGCCTTCCCCCATGCCATGGGTGTGGAGCGGCCCGAGGAGAAGAAGATAGAAGACGCCGCGGAGGAGATGCTGGACGAGAACGCCGGAGGAAGAACCAGAAGAGCCAGAAGAACCAGAAGAAGATGAAGATGAAGGAAGAAAGAAGAAGCATTTAAATAAAGGAATTGTCAAAAACTGTCTCTTGTCATTTTTTACATTTTTGACAGTTTTTTAGTGAAATGGTAGGGGTAAGTACCCTCTTACGATTTCACACAGGGGGGGGGGGCCGGGATCTGGGGGTCCCCTTGTTAAATTTCCAGATTCCAGATTCCGATAAGCCCCCCGCCCACAGACCCCCAAAACCACCGGCCAGGGTTGTGGGGATGAGGCCCTTGTCCTCATCAACATGGGGACAAGGTGTTTTGGGGGGCTACCCCAAAGCACCCTCCCAATGTTGAGGGCATGTGGCCTGGTACGGTTCAGGAGGGGGGGCCGCACTCTCATCCCCCCTCTTTTCCTGCAGCCTGCCAGGTTGCGTGCTCAGATAAGGGTCTGGTATGGATTTTTGGGGGGACCCCACGCCGTTTTTTTGGGTTTTTTTGGCTAGGGGTTCCCCTTAAAATCCATACCAGATCTGAAGGGTCTGGTATGGAATTTAGGGGGAACCCCACGTCATTTTTTTTTACATTTTGGCCGGGGTTCCCCTTAATATCCATACCAGACCTGAAGGGCCTGGTATGGAATTTAGGGGGACTCCCACGTAATTTTTTAATTTTTTTTTGGTTCGGGGTTTCCCTGTGGGGAATTCCCATGCCGTTTTTTTATCAATGAACTTCTATGTGTATTGTCGGCAATGCAATAGCCGCGGGTAGTTTTTTTTTTTTTTTTTTTTTTTTTTTTTTTTTTTTTTTTTTTTTTTTTTTAGCCGCGGGTAGTTTTAAATGTGTTTTTTCCTTCCAAATGTCATTTTGCTGTCAGACTGTTCTAAACTCGGGAAACATGCGCCCCTTTACAGGCATACTATAGACACCCCCCAGGTACAAAATTTAAAGGGACATTACACTTTTATTGTTTGACTTTAAGCATTATTAAAATCACTGCTCCTGAAAAAACGGCCGTTTTTAAAACTTTTTTTTGTATTGATCCATGTCCCCTGGGGCAGGACCTGGGTCCCCAAACACTTTTTATGACAATAACTTGCATATAAGCCTTTAAAATTAGCACTTTTGATTTTTCCCATAGACTTTTAAAGGGTGTTCTGCGGCATTCGAATTTGCCGTGAACACCCCAAATTGTTCGCTGTTCAGCGAACTTGCGAACAGCCAATGTTCAAGTCGAACATGAGTTCGACTCGAACTTGAAGCTCATCCCTACCCCAGAGGTTCTCCCCCAGTGTATAGATTGCATTCATATTTTTGCCACCCAAATGCATTATTTTACATTTTTCTACATTGAACCTCATTTGCCATGTAGTCGCCCACCCCATTAATTTGTTCAGGTCTTTTTGCAAGGTTTCCACATCCTGCGGAGAAGTTATTGCACTGCTTAGATTAGTATTGTCTGCAAATACAGAGATTGAACTGTTTATCCCATCCTCCAGGTTGTTTATAAACAAATTAAATAGGATTGGTCCCAGCACAGAACCCTGGGGAACCCCACTACCCACCCCTGACCATTCTGAGTACTCCCCATTTATCACCACCCTCTGAACACGACCCTTGTAGCCAGTTTTCAATCCATGTACTCACCCTATGGTCCATGCCAACGGACCTTATTTTGTACAGTAAACGTTTATGGGGAACTGTGTCAAATGCTTTTGCAAAATCCAGATACACCACGTCTACGGGTCTTCCTTTATCTAGATGGCAACTCACCTCCTCATAGAAGGTTAATAGATTGGTTTGGCAAGAACGATTCTTCATGAATCCATGCTGATTACTGCTCATGATATCGTTCTTATTACTAAAATCTTGTATATGGGGGGCGTGTCCAAGATGGCGACGGGAGAGGACGCTCAGTAACAGAGCTCCTGGAGACTGTTTCTCATCCTTCATATAACCCGGGATCTGGTGCCAATCCTGTGCTGAGCGAGAGCCCAGGGGATCAGCGGTGGCTCCGGGTCATGCCCAGCGGCAAACTCAGAAAGTCCAAGCCGGCAGCAATACACCCTGACGGAGCGAGGACACGGAGCCAGGCGGCCATTACGGCGCACATGGCGTCCCAGACGGAGGCAGCAGACTCTCCTCCAGCTACGGCAGCTGATTTAGCTGCAGCCATCCAAACGATCGCCTCAGGACAGGCAGCCCTAATGGACAAAATAGATCACGTTCAGACCAATGTGGACTTTATCCGCAGAGACCTGGACTCCTTCCGCGGTCGCATGGCGGAGGTGGAGCAGCGGGTCTCTGGGACTGAGGACGCCGTGCGAGATCACTCTGGAGACTTGCACACATTGAAGGCGAGGGTGAAGGCCCTGGAGAGTAGAGCAGAAGATGCCGAGAATCGGAACAGGAGAAACAATCTCCGCATCGTCGGTCTCCCGGAGGGAGCTGAAGGTATGGACCCTACTGCATTCACAGAGCGTCTCCTGAAGGAACTGCTCCCTGGGGCGAGATTCTCTCCCTTCTTTACTATAGAAAGGGCCCACCGCATGCCAGCGACACGTGGGCCGCAGGGATCCCCCCCCCGCACATTCATTTTTAAAAAATCTTGTATATAGTCCCTTATCATCCCCTCCAAGAGTTTACATACTATTGATGTTAGGCTAACTGGTCTGTAATTCCCAGGGATGCTTTTTGGGCCCTTTTTAAATATTGGTGCTACATTGGCTTTTCTCCAATCAGCTGGTACCATTCCAGTCAATAGACTGTCTGTAAAAATTAGGAACAACGGTCTGGTAATCACCTGACTGAGTTCCCTAAGTACCCTTGGATGCAAGCCATCTGGTCCCGGTGATTTATTAATGTTAAGTTTCTCAAGTCTAATTTTAATTCCGTCCTCTGTTAACCATGGAGGTGCTTCCTGTGTTGTGTCATGAGGATAAACACTGCAGTTTTGGTTACTGAAGCCCCCCGATTCACTCGTGAAGACTGAGGAGAAGAATAAATTCAATACCTTTGCCATCTCCCCATCCTTTGTAACCAGATGTCCTTCCTCATTCTTTATGAGGCCAATATGGTCTGTCCTCCCTTTTTTACTGTTTACATACTTAAAGAATTTCTTGGGATTTTTTTTGCTCTCCTCCGCTATATGTCTTTCATGTTCTATCTTAGCCGTCCTAATTGCACCCTACATTTCTTATTGCATTCTTTATAAAGTCTGAATGCTGAGGATGATCCCTCAACCTTGTATTTTTTGAAGGCCTTCTCCTTTGCTTTTATATGCATTTTTACATTGGAGTTAAGCCATCCAGGATTTGTGTTCGCTCTTTTAAATTTATTACCCAATGGGATACATTGGCTAATGCCCTTATTTAATATGCTCTTCCATCTCTCCTCCGTATTCTTTGTTCCTAATATTTTATCCCAATTTATGCCTTTTAGCAAGGTTTGTAGTTTAGGGAAGTTGGCTCTTTTGAAATTCCGTGTCTTTGTGTTCCCTTCATGTTTCCTATTTGTGTGATTTATACTGAAACTAATTGACCTGTGATCGCTGTTACCTAAATTGCCCCGTATTTCCACATCTGTGATCAGGTCTGTATTGTTGGTAATCAGTAGATCCAGTAATGTTTTATTTCTAGTTGGTGCGTCTACCATCTGACCCATAAAATTGTCCTGCAAGACATTAAGGAACTGGCGAGCCTTAAATGAATGCGCGGTTCCCTCCGCCCAGTCTATGTCTGGATAATTAAAATCCCCCATTATGATAACACTTCCCATCCTTGCTGCTAATCCAATTTGTGATAGGAGATCTGTCTCCACTTCCTCCCTCAGGTTAGGGGGCCTATAGCATACTCCCAGTATTATTTTCCCCTTAGCTTCATCCCTTTGGAGCTCTACCCATAAGGATTCCACCTCCTCTCTAGCTCCCTCAGTGATGTCATCTCTCACATTCACTTGTACATTATTCTTGATATATAGGCATACCCCTCCCCCTTTTTTACCCTCTCTATACTTGCGGTATAGGGTATACCCTTAAATGTTTGCCAGCCAATCATGAGAGCTGTTGAACCAGGTCTCTGAAATTCCTAATCCAAATCCTCCTTGTACAACAGTATCTCTAGTTCACCCATCTTGTCCACCATGCTCCTGGCATTGGTGAACATGCCACATAGTTTAGACCGGTCGCATATTGTCCTCGTATTGCGTGTTTAAAGATTGCAACTAGGACTTGCTATTATACTCACCTTGTGTTTTTGTGCTTTGGTTAACCTACCACTAATGCCCCCCAATACTACCCTCTGGAATATCTTCCGCGCTGGCTATCACTGTCTCTGGACCCTCCCCCCCATCGCCTAGTTTAAAAACCCCTCTAACTTTTTGGCCATCTTCATTCCCAGCAGATCTGCACCCTCCTCATTTAGGTGCAGTCTGTCCCTTCTATAGTACCGGTTACCGACTGAGAAGTCGGCCCAGTCCTCCAGGAACCCAAACCCCTCCTTACTACACCAGCTCTTCAGCCACTTGTTTACTTCCCTAATCTCCCTCTGCCTTTCTGGTGTGGCTCGTTGTACCGGTAGTATTCCTGAGAACACTACTTTGGAGGTCCTTTTCCTCAATTTAGCACCTAAGTCCCTAAAATCGTTCTTTAGGACACTCCATCTGCCTCTGACTTTGTCATTGGTGCCAACATGCACCATGACAGCCGGGTCTTCCCCAGCCCCTCCCAGTAATCTGTCCACAAGATCCGTGATGTGCCGAACCCGAGCGCCCGGTAGACAATATACTGCATGTTGTGGCTCAACACGGCCAGCTGCCAAAAAAAACAACAAGCGTGCTTCACGGCCACGTGCTGAGGATGCACCGTGTCCACGACCAGCAATTTGGCTGTAGACACAGAGCCTGCTTGCCCTCTTTTAGTGACCTGTGAGCGTCTGCCTCTCCTTGTTGGCTTTCCAGACATACTGTATGTGATGTATTTGTAATGTATTTGAATAGGTACACCAGGAATGGCCTGCAGTGAGATGCAGCTGCACAAAGCTGGGATATATATATATATATATATATATATATATATATATATATACACTGAATATACTGCAGCTAACTGAATCAACTGCCTGCCTGTAGTATATTAGGAAGAGAGCAACAGGAACAGTCTGCAGTGAGATCTAGCTGCACAGGATACAGTACTGAATATACTGCAGCTAACTGAATGAACTGCCTGCCTGTAGTATATTAGAAAGAGAACAACAGGAACGGTCTGCAGTGAGATCTAGCTGCACAGGATACAGTATTGAATATACTGCAGCTAACTGAATGAACTGCCTGCCTGTAGTATATTAGGAAGAGAACAGGAACGGTTTGCAGTGAGGTCTAGCTGCACAGGATACAGTACTGAATATACTGCAGCTAACTGAATGAACTGCCTGCCTGTAGTATATTAGGAAGAGAACAACAGAAATGGTCTGCAGCGATATCTAGCTGCACAGGATACAGTACTGAATATACGGCAGCTAACTGAATGAACTGCCTACCTGTAGTATATTAGGAAGAGAACAACAGGAACGGTCTGCAGCGAGATCTAGCTGCACAGGATACAGTACTGAATATACTGCAGTTAACTGAATGAACTTCCTGCCTGTAGTATATTAGGAACAGAACAACAGAAATGATCTGCAGTGAGATCTAACTGCACAGGATACAGTACTGAATATACTGCAGCTAACTCAATGAACTGCCTGCCTGTAGTATATTAGGAACAGAACAACAGGAATGGTCTGCAGCAAGATCTAGCTGCACGGGATACAGTATTGAATATGCTGCAGCTAACTGAATTAACTGCCTGCCTGTAGCATATTAGAAAGAGAACAAAAGGAACGGTCTGCAGCCAGACCAAGCTGCACAGGATACAGTACTGAATACACTGCAGCTAACTGAATGAGCTGCCTGCCTGTA
This sequence comes from Lithobates clamitans, assembly GCA_037952925.1. Lineage (NCBI taxonomy): Eukaryota > Metazoa > Chordata > Amphibia > Anura > Ranidae > Lithobates > Lithobates clamitans. Next base: position 1,604,675 of record JBBGZY010001115.1, read on the forward strand.
GTATATTAGGAAGAGAACAACAGGAACGGTCTGCAGTAAGATCTAACTGCACAGGATACAGTACTGAATATACTGCAGCTAACTGAATGAACTGCCTGCCTGTAGTATATTAGGAATAGAACAACAGGATTGGTCTGCAGTGAGATCTAGCTGCAAAGGATACAGTACTGAATATACTGCAGCTAACTGAATGAACTGCCTGTAGTATATTAGGAAAAGAACAACAGGAACGGTCTGCAGCGAGATCTAGCTGCACAGGATACAGTACTAAATATACTGCAGCTAACTGAATGAACTTCCTGCCTGTAGTATATTAGGAACAGAACAACATGAATGGTCTGCAGTGAGATCTAGCTAAGCTGGATACAGTATATATATATATATATATATATATATATATATATATATACTAAATATACTGGAGCTAACTGAATCAACTGTCTGCTCAATCTATCTAAATGAAATTAAATGACTCTCTCTCTCTCTCTCTCTCTCTCTCTCTGAACACCGGAACACACTACACAGGCCGACGTGCAGGCGGTCTTATATAGTGTGGGGTGTGTACTTAATCCCCTGAGCCATAATTGGCCAAAGGCACCCTGCCTTTGGACAATTATGGCTCTGCTTGCGCACAGCGCTGTGATTGGCCAAAGCATGCGGGTCATAGTCAGTGCATGCTTGGCCAATCATCAGCCAGCAAACCACTGCCCATAATGTTCGATCTTCTCAAGTCAAACTCATAATCGACTCGAACTCGAAGCTCATCCCTACTGGTGATACTTTTGTTTCTCATTACTTGTTGTTGAGAGAAAAAAGTTATACCACCCACTCTCCCTCATTGTATGACAACGGGGTTATGTTACAATATGGTTGCTTACAGCAGCTTAATGGGTTACGGTATATTTATGGGTCAATGGAAGAGTGGGATGGTTACAAAATGGGGGGACATCTCATTGTATGGTACCACCTCATTTTTGGTGTTGACTATTTTCTAGGGGCTCAGTCTCTTGTGAAAACAGAAAATTGCCAATTCTGAGCTGTCCTTGTGCTGAAGGGGTGTGAGTTGGGACAGGAGTATCTGCTAATCCCATCTGTCAATCCCTTCATTAGCATTTGCTCACCCAACAAATTAAATTCAAAATACTCACAACTACTTACAAAGCCATCCACAACTTAGCCCTCAGCTACATCACTAGACTAGTCTCTAAATAGCAACCTATTCATTCTCTTCGTTCCTCTCAAGACCTCCTGCTTTCCAGCTCCCTCATCACCTGCTCCCATGCTTGCCTCCAGGACTTTTCCAAAGCCTCTCCAATCCTATGGAACTTCTTACCCCAATCTGTCCGATTATCTCCTACTCTATTATCTTTCAGACAATCCCTGAAAAGCCTTCTCTTCAGAGAAGCCTATCCTACCCACACCTAACAACTGTATTTTCATTTTTTCCATCAGCTTATCCCCCATAGTTAGTACCTTTTTTTTCACTTGACCCTCCCTTCTAGATTGTAAGCTCTAACGAGCAAGGCCCTCTGATTCCACCTGTATTGAATTGTATTGTAACTGTACTGTCTGCCCTTGTGTTGTAAAGCACTGTGAAAACTGTTGGTGCTATATAAATACTGAATAATAATAATAATAATAATAGTAATAATAACATTAGAGACCAAAAACACCCCTCTTGGTAACCAACAGTTGTTATGTTATTTAGCAGCTACAGTCTATTTGTTATGTACTGAATTGTTTATTTTTTTGAACAATACATTTTTATAGAATTTTCCAAAAATAATAAAAAATAACAATAAAAATAACAATATATAATAAAATAAAGACATAAAGAAATGGTCTAATAGGCACAATTTTTGCCAAGTAGGGCCTAGCAGCAGTAAGGAATTCCAGTTCAACAGTTATATATTACAAATTAAAGTAATTGCAGTTATTTTAATACATATACCAATAAGTTAGCAGAAATGAATGTCAAGTGTACCAATCCACCCATGCCTTCCAGTTTTTATCAAAGGAGGAGCAAGAGACTATTCTAGAGGATATTCATTTTTCATAGTGATAATTAAAAATAACTTGGGCCTGAATTGTGTATTTTTTATAAAGGGCTGCCGTGGTCAATTTAAATTTATTATATGCAGGCCATAAATTTACTGGGTGACCCAATTGATAAAAATCTTTCAGTCAGTGTAATCACACATTTTTTCTTTTTTTTCTAAAGTGGGCAGTGTAACATTTGGATTCACTGTTCACAGTATCCGGCAATGCCACCATTTGCTGTTTGAGCTAAACATAATTTTGCATCTTGTGAGCTGCACAATCAGCTCATTAACTCCTGGGGCCCCATTGTTACACTCAAACCACTGTGGGGCATACCATCACAAATCTGTTTGTTTTTTTTTAGGAGATTGTTATTGCTATGCTGACCTGCCACTTTAAGATTTAGACAGCTCTAATTTGTAAATGTTACTATGATGCTCCATGCTTTGTATTCCAAGTCAGCACATTATGGAATCAAAATAAAACATTATTTGGACTGTAATCATATCATGTAGATGACCGTTTAACACCATTATGTTAAATAGATATGAAGAGGACATACTCACTGCATAAGCCAAGACCTACTTCAGGGTGTTAGTAAGACTTTCTGTCTTTATGAAAAATTGTTACCAAGGTCTCTTCTCTCTGTCTATTGATATACATTTCCTGTTACAATAACAAATTGCAGTTAAAAAGGGATTGGGTCACAAGGGGTTTGTCTAATCCTACATATAATGCAATCTTCAAATCAAACTCCTTTAAAATTTGTGGGGGTAGGGGATTTTGAAAATATATTTTGTCAATTTCAAGGCTAATAGGCAATGGATTGTCAAAAAAGGCATAGGGAGTTGGGCTCTGCCATAAGGGACATGTACCATTGCAAAAAAATAAAAATCAATGCAATTTTGACTGTGACAAAAATGTCAATCCTTTGAATTACATTCTTGAGAGATGCCTTTTAAGCTGTGTCTAACATTACAGACCTGTATGATCACTGCATGAACTATATGATAGTATTAGCGACATTGTATTCCGGCATCACATATTTCAAATGTATAATAGATTTTGTAACTTTTACATTTAGTTTGGTTTAAGTACAGCAGCATAATAATCTGATTAATCTCAACATGAAAAAGTATTTTAGCAGTGACACCTGCTTTTTTATCTCACAGTAATAGGTCTGAATTGAACAGTGGAAGTAGGAGCCACAATATTTTTAAAAGCTATAGGAAAAAAAAACTAAACTGATCAAGTTTATACGAACTAGCCAGTAGCAAAATAGCAAAACAGTTTCACAGTATAATTGTGCGCTTTCTAAAACAGAGTGCACAAAAACATTTCAAAACCACAATTCCATATTCCCTTAATCATGTTAATCCATCCTTTCCCTTCTGTTCCTCTTCTTCCTCATCCTACTTCTCAAAGGTGCATAGCAGTCATTTTTTGGAACTGCTAATGCACTTTTTTTCCTCCTCAAGGGCACATAGCAGCCATTGTTTTGAATTACTATTGCAGACTCTTCCTCCTCCTAAAAGGTGCATAGCAGCTTCTTATTTTCCTCCTCCTCCAATCATGCCATGCCTTTGCTTCAGTTCAGAAAACCTTCCTTTTTTAATGTTTTTTTTTTTTTTTTGCTTCTCCTGCAGAGCAGCCACTTTTTTGTTTTTGTTTACAGTGCTGCTCATACACCCTTTTCCTTCTCTTTCCCATCTTCCTACTCAAGAGTGCACAGCAGTACTTAAAGCAGTTGTAAAGGTTGGAGTTTTTTTGCCTTCATGCATTCTATGCTCCCCCACAACCCCCAACACTCACCTGAGCCCCCTCTCGATCCAGTAATGTACACGACAGCCTCGGCTATCCCGGTACTCCCTCTCCTCAATGGCTGAGACAGTAGCGAGAGCCATTGGCTCTGACTGCTGTCAATCACAGCTAGTGAACCAATGACGAGAGCGCAGGGGGGGCGGGGCGGAACTGCGGCTCCAAGTGTCTTATGGACACATAGAGCAGGGCTCGGAAGTGAGCACGCACCAGTGCCCCTATAGCAAGTGGCTTGCTATTGGGGGCACTGGTCAATAGGGAGGAGCCAAGAATGGCAGCTGGGGGAACCGAGAAGAAGAGGATTCGGGCTGCTCTGTGTAAAACCACTGCACAGAGCAGGTAAATATGACAGGTTTGTTAATTTTTAAAAAAAGCTGAACCTTTAATACCACTTTTAAATAAATGGCTGATATGCATCAGTTTGCTCTTTTTTTACTCCTCTGTCTCCTCCAATACGCCATACCTACATAGTTAGTAGACTTGAATAAAGACACAAATCCATCCAGTTTAATGTGTGTGTGTGTGTCGCTATGAATTTTCATATCTATATCCATGGAATGAATAAATAGAAGAAAAAGAAATAGAATAAACAGATCCTTGCATAAACACAGATGATGTGTGATGCAGGGATCTCTACTGCTTGCCTTTAACGCTGAATTCTAGGAATTTAGCTACTTTGTTAAATGTGCAGGAACACTATGAGTTAAGTCCAAGGAGCTGAATGGCATCTCCTAAACTTCAGTCTATTATTTTATATCTGACAGGTTTATGGCTGTGCCGGCACATACACTGACATTCGGGGCTGTGAGAGAGGAGAGAGAGGCACACAGAGTAGCCTTGCCCACCCTTCTGCTGCCCATTCAGAGGAGCCTTTGCATTTTCTGAATTAGTTCACATAATACAAAGACTTCTTTGAAGGGGAAGGAGGAGGGGAGGGGCAGGCATAACAGCTGCACTGACTGTAATGAAGATGCTTAGGCCTGAGGCATCAGCAATGGGCTTCTGTAAATACAGCTATAGCCCTCTTCTGGGAGTGCAATACAACTATCAGTTGTAAATAATAGAGATAAGCTCAGGAAATATCATGCACCTCCCTGGACTTAACTCATAGTGTGCCTTCACTTTTTCAAAGGAGCTAAATTCCTGTAATTCAGGTTTAACTGTGGAAAAAAGTTCCACATTTTAACGCTCTAACCGTAAAGAATCCTTTATGCAGCTTTTAATCCAACTTCTTTCGGAGGCTGTGTTTCTTCTTCAGAGACTTTATACTAAATGTATTTTCCCTAATACTACATTCAGCATCCAAATTTTTTATATATTGCGATACGCGCCTCTTCTTCATGGAAATAAATGAAATTTGTAGTCATTCCTCATAAGCCTCCAGCCTTCCTGTTAATTTGCTGTCCTTCTCTAAAGCCTCTCCAATTCTAGGATATCATTTCTGAATATTGGTGGTAGGGTTGCACCAATACCAAGCATTTGCACGAGTACTTGTACTCGTGCAAATGCTCCGATGCTTGATCTGATACCTCGGAATGCAGGGTATCACTCCCGGAAGTCATTGGGCAGAGAGGGAGTCACACTGGCAGCAGTGGCAGGTAAGCTGGCTGGGGCAGGGGCACGTGGGGCGCAGCCGCTATTTTCCCAATGCTGGGTGTTCTGTCAGAATCGGCGACCCATCACATTTTCTAATGGATTGACATTCCGTCAGAACACCGCAATGCCCAACTTGGTACACCCTGCACTTGGCAGCAGTAAGCCTGCAGTCAGAAGGCAGCAGAGGACATCTTGGTACACCCAGCCCATATAGTTCACTAACTATATGGGCTGGGTGTACCAAGATGTCCGCTGCTGTCTTCTGACTGCAGGCTTACTACGGCCGAGTGCGGGGTGTACCAAGATGGGCGTCACAGTGTTCTGACGAAACGTAACATCCATTACCGAGTATGACGGGTCATCGATTCTGACAGAACAAGTCTGACTTGCTAGCAGAATTGAATCATTTAAATATAACTTATCGCATTATGCCAGCCAATTGCCAATCAGTGATGCATTTCAGTGCCCATCAGTGCCTGCCCATCAGTGCCACCTATCATTGCCCATAAGTGCCAACCATCAGTGCCACCTCATTAGTGCCCATCAGTGCCAACCATCAGTGCCACCTCATCAGCGCCCATCAGTGCCACCTATCAGTGCCCATAAGTGCCACCTATCATTGCCCATAAGTTCTTCCTATCAGTTCCCATCAGTGCCATCTATTAGTGCTCATCAGTGCTGCATATCAGTGCCACCTATCAGTTCAGTGCCCATCAGCACTGCATATTAGTGCCTCCTCATCAGTGTCCTTTAGTGCCCATTGGTGCTGCATATTAGTGCCTCCTCATCAGTGCCACCTCATCAGTGTCCATCAGTGCCGCCTTTCAGTTCCCATCAGTGCTGCCCATCAGTGCCACCTATCAGTGCCCATCAGTGCCGCCTATCAGTGCCCACAAGTCAATGCCACCTATCAGTGATCATCAGTGCTGCATATCAGTGCCACCTATCAGTTCAGTGCCCATTAGTGCTGCATATTAGTGCCTCCTCATCAGTGACACCTCACCAGTGCCTTTCAGTGCCGCCTCATCAGTGCCCATCAGTGCTGAATATTAGTGCCTCCTCCTCAGTGCCACTTCATCAATGCCCTTCAGTGCTGTCTCATCAGTGCCTATCAGTGCCACCTATCAGTGCTCATCAGTGCTGCATATTAATGTCATTGTCAAAAGGATCGGTACTTGTACTCGGTCTTAAAAAAGTGGTATCGGTGCAACCCTAATTGGTGGCCAAAACTGGACTTTCTTAGGATGAAAAGAAAGAGTTTTTTGGGGGCTTTGAATAAGGCACAAGACACGTGGTAGGAGAAATTATGTACATTGTTTAATTGGCATAAAAACAAAGCATACCTCATAACATGTGATACATGATTAAACATGAGTATTTAAATCTATATACAAAACAATGACATACAAAAAAGAATTCATATATGTATACATGCACGCATCAGAAATTGCATAGTGCCCCATTAACGTAACTGGTATAAAAAGCCAAATGCTTGTTTGGGTATTAATAAAAATGGGTTATAGGATACAGATGAATGTCAGTTGAGGTGAAGCTATGTGTTGGGAACATGATGACATTGAATAGGCACAACAGGTTTCATGACCAGTTGCCATTCATCAGGAGCAAACGCACAGCTGAAAAGATCTAATTTTTTTGCCCAGATGGTAAGAAAAAAAGGTAGGGACAAGGGGAAACGAGGTGTATCTCCCTAGAATACTTACAGTACGCATAAATTGCGCTACATAAGCAATATTGCAAGTTAGGATCTGCGAAAGTGAGTCTATCCCGGGAGCTAACGGAATGAACCCAAGGAAGAAGCGAGTTCACAGACACACCCCAGGTACACCCTCCAAACCTAATGGCAAGGGGGAAATATGTCTGTAGAGTAAATTATATAGGACCAATATATGTGAATAGTACCGGTATGTACATATTCATGGAATATAAACCAACACCCATTATTGCCTAAAAAAAGTGAAAAGCATGGTAGACACAAAGTGAAGGGAATCATATACCATATAAAGAGAAATGAAAATAAAAATGTGAAAAATCGCATGAAAATCTTACGATTCCCCAAAGGGGAAAGGGGTGAGGAAAAACAGAAAGGTGTGCAGTCTTGGTAATAAAGGGGAAATCAAAGAGATAGTTACCTGGTGACATTGCACAGAGACATGCTCCAAAATATGGTGTGCATGTGTGAGGAGAAAAGCCAGAGTGTGAACAAGAGTGTAACTGTGCTGACCTTAAAGTGATATATATACCTTACCACGTGAACAATCTGTGAATCTGTGATTCATGAAAAATGACTAATAAATTCATTCATCAAAACTCAGAATAATAAAAAATATAAAATATAAGAGAAATGACTAAAATGAAAAATCGTGTGGTAACAATTGTCCCAATAATCCTCTTCACAAACTTATCCGAATCCCACGTGCACAAATTCACACCCGTGATTTGAAAAACTTTTCACCAATTCCGAAGCACCACCACCTTCCAAAATGGACACTCACCAGAACAAGGGAAAAATTGTGCCTTTGGTTTATGCTGGGTTAACCACTCCACTCTTACAGGTATATTTGAGATTCCCCAAAATTGGTTGCCACTGATTGCTCCTTACACCTCCACATTAGTCTCGTTATCTCATAAAAAGCAGACATCCATCATTGCACAACATATTTTTAAAATTTATTAAATCAATAGAGTAAAAATATAGTATATACACTCACAAGTCTGGTGCCTTTAGACCGGCACTGAGTCTTTCCAGCAGTGTGTTTTTGGCCCTAGCTAGCCCGTTCCATCTCCCAGGATCTGCGTGCGGTCCAAGCCTTGATCTGGTACGGGTTGGGGCAGGAAGTGACGTTGGCGCTTACTTAGAAGCCTCTACGCATTTCACATCCAATCATGCATCATCAGGAAGCCTTATTGGATGCGTAACGTGCAGAGGCTTCTGGGTAAGTGCCGACGTCACTTCCTGCCCCAACTTGTGTCAGATCGAGGCTTGAACTGCGCGCCGATCCCGGGAGACAGAACGGCACTAGCTAGGGCCAAAACACACTGCTGGAAAGACTCAGTGCTGGTCTAAAGGCACCGGATTTGTGAGTGTATTATCAGAAACCATGAAATCAGGCCGAGACAGAAGTACAGTTAAATCATACTTGTTTAATAATAAAAGTAAAAAGAACAAATGTAGTCAAAACATAGCCAAAGTTCAGTAACCGAAACGGATAGTCAGCCAAGCCAGAGGTCAGGGATCAATGTAGTGGAACAGCAAGCAGGATCTGGAGACAGAAGGGACGTCAGCAAAGCAAGTCTTGAACAGGATTGCAGGAGATTCACCATGAGATAAACTGTGAGTTTCTGTGATGTGACCAAGGCGAAGGCAGAGCTCCTCTGGACTAGACGGCTTAAATAGGCAGGACTGATGAGCAGGATATCATCAACTGCTGAGTAACTGTGGAGAGATAGGAGCTGGCAACTAGCCGACAGCTGAGCAGCCAGCTCAGAGAAGGAAGGGCCGAGCCCAGCCCTGACAGTACCCCTGATAGTAACCCCTCCTACCCCTGGAGGACCACCAGGCTTAAGGGGAAAATGTCTATGGAAATCACTGAGGAGGACAGGGGCATGAGACTCAAGAGCATTCATCCAGACCATACCCTTTCCAATACACCACGTACTGTATGCGCCCACGGAACCTACAGGAGTCAACAATGGACTGTATTTCATACTCCTCATGGTTCTCAATCTGTACAGGGTGAGGATGTGGCACTGAGGTGGTAAAGTCATTGCAGACCAAAGGTTTTAATAAGGAGACATGAAATACATTCGAAATACGCATATTAGAAGGAAGGTCTAATGCTTAAGCCACTGGGTTAATCCTGCGAAGAATACGGAAAGGCCCAATAAACCGAGGTGCGAACTTCAGTGAGGGAACACAAAATCGGAGGTTGTGAGATGACAGCCAGACCCTGTCCCCAACCTGGTAGGAAGGAGCAGGCAGGTGTCTGCGGTCAGCATGGTGTCTGTACCTATCATTAGCATGTTGCAAAGCCTCCTAGACTTGTGCCCAGGTGGAATGAAAACCACGGAGATGCTTCTCTAATGCAGGAATTTTCTGCAGAACAAATGAGTCAGGCAACATGGAAGGTTGGAAACCATAATTTGCTATAAATGCGGACAATCGGGAAGCAGAATTCAAGGAACTGTTGTGAGCAAACTCTGCCCATGGTAATAGGTCTGACCAGTTGTTATCATAAAGAAAGGAAAAAAATCTGGACGGCTGAACACCGCTAAAGGCATCTTTATTTAAATGATTACAATCTAAAAACAGTCAAATCTTGTGCATCTTCTATGCACAAGTTTTGACTATTTTTGGATTTTAATTGTTTAAATAAAGATTCCTTTAGCGGTGTGTGGCCGTCCAGGATTTTTTCCTTTCTTCCAAATTTGAGCAGAGCAAGCACCTACAGGATCGTAATATGGCGAGTGTCTCTAACAGGTCTAGAGCTTTTTGAGCTGCAATTTTTCTTTCAGTTTTTATGATAGTCAGAAATATAGCAATGTAGGAATTGCTCCAAGGACTAATTGACTTGTTCTGCGGCCCCATTAGACTGCGGGTGATACGCAGTGGAGAAAGCAAGCTGAATTCCCAACTGTGCACAAAAGGCTCACCAGAACAGGGACTCAAACTGACTACCCCTGTCTGAGACAATCACCTTGGGTAGCCCATGTAAGCGAAAGATCTCCCGAGCAAAAATGGAAGCCAGTTCCTTAGAAGTGGGCAACTTCTTAAGTGAAATACAATGACACATCTTTGAGAACCGGTCAACCACCATAAGGATAACTGTGTTGCCCTGGGAGTTGGGTAACTCCACAATGAAATCCAAAGACAGGTGGGATTTGTTGCAAACATCAATAACCTTGAAGCAATAAAAGTTCCAAATCCCAAGTAAAGTGCTCGTGCTCTACAAAATGGATACGAATCCGTGCTTGATAAGTGCTTGATATGTGCTCCCACATAGATGTGAACTCACCCTCCAAGTGGACCAACTATTTCTAGTTTGGTCAAACACGCATGTGGGACAGTCCCCGTGGATTTTCTGTGGGCTGATGTGGTTTAAGATCGTTGTTTCCTCATATCAATGTATGTAATAAAGAGTGCCTCATTCCTAGCGATGTTTGGGGCAGATGTTCCTCATAAAAATGATAGAAAAGCCTCATTGCGCAACAACGTTTAAAACGTTTATTCCAGATAAAAAAAACTTGGCATTAGACTCACATGTAAGGGTGCCTAAAAGCCTGGCACCTGGTGTAACCAGCAGATAAGTCCCCAGGAAATATGCCCATAAGCAGTGGTAAGCCGCCGCCACGGTATACTGGTTGATTTCCGGGACCAGAAGTGTGTCGTGATGATGCGATAAAGCGGACCAACCTCTACATGTTTTAGCCAGACGTGCCGTCTTCAGGAAGTTGTGGTTCCGCCATTTTAGTTGAGGGTATAAATACCCTCACTTCAAGTCACAGGTGTGATTATATCCAATCTGGATTTATTGGAAATTGTTACCTGCTCACAATCTCTTTAATAACACATTCCATGTACCAAATACTTAAAACATCACACCTGAACAATTCAGTAAGATGTAGATCGTAAGACCAGAGAGTTAAAAATTATAATATAACTTCCAAAAACCGGAATAAACTGGAAGTGGAAAAAACTTTATTTCTCTATCAGAAACTGCTGATACAGAGTAATCAGTGTGAACCTAGGCTAAGAGAGCAAATCTCGGAGGACATTGTTAATAAATTCCTGGAAAACTGCCGGGGCATTACAAAGGCCAAAAGGCATTACAAGGTACTCATAATGGCCTGTTCTGGTATTTACTGCAGTTTTCCACTCGTCTCCCTCCTTAAACCTCACAAGATTGTATGCCCCTCTCAAATCAAGCTTTGTGAAAACCGTTGCTCCCTTGAGGCGGTCAAATAATTCCGTAATCAATGGAATTGGATAGGCATTCTTAATTGTGAAACAATTGCGACCCCTATAATCAATACAAGGTCTCAGTTCACCACTCTTCTTCTTCACAAAGAAGAAACCAGCACCAGCAGGAGATGAGGATTTGCAGATGAAACATCGAGAAAGTGCGTCTGCAACATACTCCTTCATGGCCCTATCCTCCAAAACCGACAAAGGGTAAACCCGGCCACGAGGGGGTATGGCACCAGGTTGAAGGTCAATTGCGCAATCATACGGCCGGTGTGGAGGCAAACTACTGGCTTGACCTTTGTCAAAGACATCGCTAAAATCGCGGTACTCCTCCGGCAGGGAGGAGAGTGAAGAGGTGCACAGGACCTTAGCTACCTTCTGGAACAAATTGTGGACAAGGAAAGATTACTCCTGCGCTTGTGAGGGTCTGTTTGGGTTTGAGAAAAGTAGTGTTGTGAAATTATAGCGAAGCTGAAAGAAATGGTGTTGCATGTCCCGCTGCCCAGAAAATGACCCCGGGGTGGTCAGGTAAGGCTATATGGAGAGTGATGGATGAAGGGCGCGTGATCAGTTGCTCACATCAAAAAGTATAAAATGTATTCAAATGAAAAAGCCCATAAAGGCAAATAAAGGCGATTAAATAATGCCAATACTACGTATCAATACAAACAGGTAACAAAATATAAAAAACATGGAAATTTAAAGATAAAAATGGGTTAAAAGTATCATGCGCCCATATTGAGGCAGGTGTTTAGAGTTGGCTGATGCGTTTCGAGGATAACCTCTTCATCAGAGCCTTTGAGAACCAGGGTGCAGTCTCTATGGGCCAGTAGGCCAAAATCTGTACATCAACATAATGGCTGGTTGGAAAAGATGGCCTGAAATGGGGAATATGGTTTTCTGTGTTCCATACCAGTCCACGTATAAGCGCTCTATGTGGTAGTAGAAGGTGTGTGTGTTCTCCTTTAAGTTTGTAGAGAAGGAATTGTAGGATGGTGTGGACCTGTCACTGGCTGGATGAAAGGGAGATTATTCAGCCTGTCTGCGTCCTCCTGGGAAAGTGCTGTCCTGTATTGTAGAGGATGGAGGGGGGTCTACTACAGGAGGTGGACAGAGGATGCGGACATACTACAGGAGGTGGACAGAGGCTACGGACATACTACAGGAGGTGGACAGAGGCTGCGGACATGATACAGGAGGTGGACAGAGGCTGCTGACATACTACAGGAGGTGGACAGAGGCTGCAGACACATTACAGGAGGTCGACAGGGGCTGTGGACACAGTACAGGAGGTGGGCAGAGGCTGCGGACATACTACAGGAGGTGGAAAGAGGCTGCGGACATGATACAGGAGGTGGACAGAGGCTGCGGACATGATACAGGAGGTGGACAGAGGCTGCGGACATGATACAGGAGGTGGACAGAGGCTGCGGACATACTACAGGAGGTGGAAAGAGGCTGCGGACATACTACAGGAGGTGGACAGAGGATGCGGACATACTACAGGAGGTGGACAGAGGCTACGGACATACTACAGGAGGTGGACAGAGGCTGCGGACATGATACAGGAGGTGGACAGAGGCTGCGAACATACTACAGGAGGTGGACAGAAGGTGCAGATGTGATAGTGTCCTCCTCACCCACTCACAGTAGCCTCCTCCTCTGCCCACCATCATATTACTTCTACACATCAGTGTGCTGTGTCCTCCTCCTGTGCCCCTTTCACCTCTCCACAAGTCAGGGCAGCAGTGCTGCTCTGACCTGTGGAGAGGTGAAAGGGGTACAGGAGGAGGACACAGCACACTGATGATGTGGACTGGAGAAGTAATACAATGGTGGACAGAGCACATCTGTCCCCCTGCATGGCATGGCTTCTGTCCCCTTTTTACTACGATATCCTAATCCCCCCAACAGCTTCACTCTCCTCTTCACCGTCGCAGGCTGCTCGGCATGGCTCCTTTGCCTATGACAAATGCATTGCAGCACAGGACAGACTCTCCGGCCGCAGTGGTCTCTCTCCATCTATTCAAAAATTAATTACATTACTGCGCATGCGCCACCTGGCCGAGCGTGTATGAGCTTTCCCGAGCCCGGCCGACTTTGGAACAGCACATGCGCAGTTGCGTGGTAGGCTCACACCCATCTTTTTTACGGGCACCGGTGCCTGTAACGGACTTTAACGGCCAGCCCGAAAAAGGGTTTAAATTTACGGGCAGCCAAGCCAGAAGTCAGGGATCAATGTAGTGAAACAGCAAGCAGGATCTGGAGCCAGAAGGGATGTCAGCAAAGCAAGTCTTGATCAGGATCGCAGGAGATAGTTTCTGTGATGTGACCAAGGCGAAGGCAGAGCTCCTCTGGACTGGACGGCTTAAGTAGGCAGGACTGACGAGCATGATATCATCAACAGCTGAGTAACTGTGGAGAGATAGGAGCTGGCAATTAGCCGACAGCTGAGCAGCCAGCTCAGAGAAGGAAGGGCTGAGCCCAGCCCTGACATGCATATTCTATATTTTTACTCTATTGATTTAATACATTTTAAAAATATGTTGCGCAATGATGGATGTTTGCTTTTTATGAGATAGCGAGTGTAATGTGGAGGTGTAAAGAGCAATCAGTGGCAACCATTTTTGGGGAATCTCAAATATACCTATAAGAGTGGAGTGGTTAACTCAGTATAAACCAAAAGGCGCAATTTTTTCCTGGTTCTGGTGAGTGTCCATTTTGGAAGGTGGTGGTGCTTCAGAATTGGGGAAAAGTTTTTCAAGTCACGGATGTGAATTTGTGCACATGGGATTCGGATAAGCAGTTTGTGAAGATTATTGGGACTATTGTTAACATACGATTTTTCATTTTAGTAATTTCTCTTATATTTTATATTTTTATTATTCTGAGTTTTGATGAATGAATTTATTAGTACTTTTTCATGAATCACAGATAAAAAAATTTTCACGTGGTAAGGTATATATATCACTTTAAGGTCAGCGCAGTTACACTCTTTATTACAATACTACCTACTCCACATTATTGGTGGGGCATTTATAACTGCAGCAGATCTGACATTTAAAGATAAAGTCACGTATTATATATATATATATATATATATATATATATATATATATATATATATATATATATTTTTTTTTTTTTTTTTTTGCGCCGGTGACACACTTTCTCAATTTTCAGAGTGTGAACAAAACTCCCAGAGTGGGGGTATAAGTAATGCTCGACATTCCCCGGGCTCCTCAAAGCATTACGCTAAGCATGGAGAATAGAGGAGAGACAGCCTCACCACAGCAGCAACATCGTCTGCTATTGCCGTCCAACCGCTCCCCTCGTGTACCATTAACGTGATGTGATTAACGTGCCGTGTACATACAACACACGGTGCGGGGCGTGGGCCCAATGCACGTCAGGAAACCCGCCCACTCCTTCATGTTAAATACAGCAAAGGGGGAGGGCACCCAACGTGCATCGGAGCTCTTGGGTGTACAGACAGATACGCAGCCTGACCAGCAAAAACCGCATAAAATAGAAACGATCACTTAACATGGAATGATAAAGGATGTACTAGCATACACAACATTTCTGTGATGATAATGTTCATTTCCTCTAGATGGCGCATGTGTGCTTATTTGTTCATTTATTTTCCCCATCATGCATTATTACATGCTAGCTTCCTGTTTTTCTTCTTGCTGAACTAAAAGGAGAACAGTGCTTTCTATCCAAGTTTTAAAGTGTTTTTTGTGTGTAAAGTAAGCGATCTGACCAAGAACCTTCAAGCTACAAACCCCCTGTCTTAGCTCACAAGCAGGCAAAAGTGTTCTACGGTGTTAATGTAAGTGTCAGTGTAAGAACTTGATATGTACAGAAAACATTGGCGTAGTAGAACACTTTTCTGTGTCTGTGAAGGCCAAAGTAGAACACCTGCTGCGTTTGTGAAGGCCATGAAACCATGGGGCCTCCTCAAACATGCACACCATATTTTGCAGCATGCAGAAATTGGCTAGCAAGGAAAGCATTACGTTTGATAAGGGAAGTACAACATTGGAAACGATCACAATTAATTGACTGAGGCAGCTAGTAGCAAGTAAAGGCTGAACAAGCACTCACCTTTAATACGGAACAGATGTCACACACAGTTGAAAATACAGTGCTGGCCAATTCAGAAGTCAGTCCTGTAGACCCTATTGCCCAAGATGTTGTCAATACAGAGCAAGCCAACCCATCATAACAAGCAGAAATTGCAGCATAATCGCAACAGCCTGAGGTGAGCTCAGATAATACACAGCTCCCAGACATTAGAAGAAGGCAGTGTACACGCACACTCACCAAAAAAGATAAAGCACTGCAAGATGTTAAATTAAATTCTCTAATAAAGGATTTTGAACAGAAATATAGAGGATGGAAATATCATATCAATGATTTGTAAAGAGCCCTTAAGAAAAGTGGTAATGCAGAATTGATTATTGAAGTTATGAGCACAATCAATACCACTCAGTCAAAGGTTGACCATATTTATGGTGACATAAGAAGCATAACAAGCCTTGTACCTGAAATTAGGAGGAAAAATTACACTTGTTTTGCAATCACTAACACTGTAAATGAAAAGGTTCAACACTTTATCATCGAAGGTCCAGAAGACATAACTTGGCCTGATTCAGAGTCAGTGTTTGAAACTACTGTGTCCAGCATCATTTCAGCAACCTCCAGTAAGTTAAGGCCTGTTTCCAAGATGTCCAGTCAGTCTTCTCACGAGTCATTGCAGAAAAAACAAGAAGCAGCAGCTGAAGTAGCAGCCGCACATGGGGTGATTCAAATAATGAAGACACAACATCAGTATGAAAAAGAAATTAGAAAACTTTAGGCAGAGGATGTAAGGTTAACAGCAGAGAGAGACGCCCAAGAAAGGGAAATAGAAGAAGAGAATGCAAGAAAAAGAGCACAATTTATATCAGAGAGCACCAGTAGAAAAATGAAGTTGAAAGAGAAGAAGAAAGAAGTGGAACAATTGGAGGAACTAAAAAGGCACAATGCAGCAAAAGCTTGGCTACAAATGTGAGCAGGGAAGCATCAGAAGGGAGAATGAAGAACAACCTTCTAGTCCTTTTCCTCAACGAACACAGGAAGGTCATGTTTAAGTGCTCCTTCTAATCTTTCTTATCCTGTCCTGCTCACTTAAGTCACAGCTCCTTTAAACCAACCCCTTATTACTCCTCAGAGGGTTCCATTCACCCAAGGTCCTGTCCCTCAGTCAGCTACATTTACTACCTCCCATGAAGCGCCTAATGACCTTGTGAAAGCACTCGCTGAAGCAATTACAGCCAATATAATTCCAATTCCAGAACCTGTTGTTTTCTTTGGTGACCCTCTGAAGTATAATGACTGCAAGCTGTCTTTTTCAGACATTCATTGACCGTAAGAACTTTCCAACCCAAGAAAAGCTTTTCTTTTTACGCAAGTATGTAATAGGCCCAGCAAAGAGAGCCACTGAAGGACACTTCTTAGTTGGAACAGAAACCACTTATCGAGCTGCCTGGGACATACTTGATGACAGATTAGGTAATCCGTTTGTAGTTGGAATGTCCTATCGTGACAAAATACAAAAATTGCATAAGATTGCCAACAAAGACAGCAAAGATCACTGTGAATTTGTAGATTTTCTAAGCAGCGTTGAGTCAACCATGTCTTATGTTCAAGGTTTACAAGCTCTAATTGACTGTGTTGAAAATCAAAGGATAGCAGCCAAGCAACCAGAGTGGTTGAGATCATGTTGGAACAGAGCAGTCACCAGGTTCCAAGATGAATACAGAGCATTCCCTGATTGCAGGTACTTTGTCAAATTACTTAAGAAAGAAGCTAGAATTGCATGCAACCCGATTTCCTCACTGCAAGCAATAAAGCCAACAGAACAAGAAAGATCTAAGCAAACAGATCAAGATTATTTTAAGTCTCAACTCAATCACAGTTCAAGTGCCAAAAAGTTTGATATTATTTCTAGTGAAAGAACTAGCATGATGTGTGCCTTTTGTAAGAGACATGGCCAAACTCTTCATAAGTGTCGCAAACTTATGGAAAGACCAGTGGAAGAAAGAGTGAAGTTTGTACAGCAAAATAATTTGCTTTGGCTGACTTAAAATCGGTCACAACTCCAAAAATTGCACATCCAGAAGTGTGTGTGATAACTGCGAAAGGCGTCACCCAACATGCCTACATCAATCGTGAGAATAAAGATCAAGAACAAAGAGTCAGAACCAATGCAATGCAGTAAAAAGGCCAATCATGGACCCGCAGAAAGAACAGTTGAGACAGAGAAGACACAAGAGTCTATTCAAGTGACTTCCAACAGAGTTACATAGTAGTTAATAGTAGGTGAGGTTAAAAAAAGACAGTCCATCAAGTCCAACCTATGTGTGTGATTAAATGTCAGTATTACATTGTATATGCCTGTATGTTGCGGTCGTTCAGGTGCTTATCTAATAGTTTTTTGAAACTATCAATTCCCCTCCCTGAGACCACCACCTGTGGAAGGGAATTCCACATCCTTGCCACTTTTACAGTAAAGAACCCTCTGCGTAGTTTAAGGTTAAACCTCCTTTCTTCTAATTTTAATGAGTGGCCACAAGTCTTGTTAAACTCCCTTGTGCGAAAAAGTTTTATCCTTATTGTGGGTTCACCAGTATGGTATTTATATATTGAAATCATATCCCCTCCCAAGCGTCTCTTCTCCAGAGAGAATAAATTCAGTGCTCGCAACCTTTCCTCATAACTAATATCCTCCAGACCCTTTATTAGCTTTGTTGCCCTTCTTTGTACTCGCTCCATTTCCAGTACATCCTTCCTGAGGACTGGTGCCCAGAACTGGACAGCATACTCTAGGTGCGGCCAGACCAGAGTCTTGTAGAGCGGGAGAATTATCGTTTTATCTCTGGAGTTGTCCAAGAAAGAAGTAACACTCATACCTCATCAACTATTCCAGTATATGTCTCAACAATAGCTGAACCAAGGAAAGAAATTCTAGTGTATGCTTTGCTTAAAACTCAGAGTGACATTACTTTTATCCTAAAACATACAGCTGAAATGCTTGATACTAAAAAAGAGCCAGTCAAACTCAAGATTTCTACCATAACTTCTAAAACAAAAAAGAGAGTGGGGGCTGTGTAATGACACAGGTGGGACTTTAAATGAGGCGCACATGAAGTGCGCCTCCATCCCTGATACAAAGTGATATAAAAGGAAGGTTGGGAGTTTATATGAGGTTCAAGACATGGTGGAGATGGTTATAAAAATCACATGTTTATTAACATGGGGAATGTGTAAGTGTACATGCATGGGTCATTGGATGGCACATAATATACATATACAACATGGTCATAGGCAGCACATAATCATATCAACTTGGAAACTCATGACAATATGGCAGTGCATATATAAAACATGGTACATCAAGGTTATGAAGTAGTGTCAACTTAGGAACGCATGACAGTAATAAAAATGATTGAGCAATTCCCATGAGTCCTTATACGTAAACACATATTTGATTGTGGCACACTGCATGAACGCTACCAAGGTAACTTTAATGACAGTTGCCATACCATTGGAATAGTTAGTACTATCCCAATACTTAACACAGATTCTTATCTATTTATGTAGATTCCATGGCAGTCTCCTTTACCTACCTCGTCTTGTACCATGGCATGTGATATAGAGCGATCTATCTAATCTGAGGAAGCTCTAAGCAATATACTTCAACCACACGTGGCCCCACTATACCCCAGCTTCCGCGATGGACATCTTTCTGGTTGCTTTGGCCTCACATCCAACACACCCTTACCCTATACTACTCTCTATATGTAAGTACTTTGGATGGGCTAATTTGCTGCTTCCTTTAACCCATAGTTCACCTTCATATTCAATAATTCTTAACTATATATACATTTTTTAGATATTTGGGAGCATCCTCCCCTGATGAGTGTGCAAACACGAAACGCGTCAGCCTATCCAGGATGCCAACATACACCACTACTAGCAACCAACCATATCCACTGTTTCCTCACCAATTGTGCTTTCACGCATTCATATCATGCTATTTTTATGCAGTGTGCCGCAATCAAATATGTGTTTACCTATATGGACTCATGGGAATTGCTCAATAATTTTTATTACTGTCATGTGTTCCTAAGTCAACACTACTTCGTAACCTTGATGTACCATGATGTCATGATTGATGTCATGAGTTTCCAAGTTGATACGATTATGTGCTGCCTATGTCCATGTTGTATATGTACATTATGTGCCATCCCATGACCCATGCATGTACACTTACACATTCCCCATGTTAATAAACATGTGATTTTTATAACCATCTCCACCATGTCTTGAACCTCATATAAAGTCCCAACCTTCCTTTTATACAACTTCTAAAACAAAGGTTGTGTCCAGCCAGAAATCGATTGGTCTACAAGTAAGAGGCATCAAGTCTGAAATAAAAATTGAACTTTCAACAACTTACACCAGAGACTACATACCTGCCAATAAATCCTATTTACCCACATGTGACACTGCAAGGAACTGGCCCCATCTAGAACACCTAGCAGATTAAATGTTTTCTGAACTTGACTGTGAAGTAGGGTTGTTAATAGGCTGTAACTGTCCTCAAGCCTTACTGCTCAGAGGGGTTCTCAATGGTAACGAAGACCAGCCATTTGCACAGAGATACGTGTTGGAGCATCATCGGATACCATTACTCCGACAATGGCTACAAAGATGAAATTGGTGTGAGTCATAGGATTATCATGAAGCAAGTTTTACCCGCTTTCAAACCATCTCTAAAATTGAAATCAGAAGTTTACTTTGTGTGTAGGAACAAAGTGAAGGAAATGATCACTCTAGCAGATATACTGAGGATTTTTGAGTCAGATTTGGGTGAAAGAATTAGGGAAGAAGTTTTTATGTCACAAAGGGACCTACAGTTTTTGGCAACATTAAAAGAAGGAATTAAGCAAATGCAAGATGGACACTGTGAAATGCCATTGCCTTTTAAAAACAAGAGGCCAGAATTGGCAAACAACAAAGCTTGCGCAGAACAGACTCAAATGTCTAGAGAAACGTCTGAAGAAAGATGAGCACTACTACAATGACTACATAGCTTTCATAAAGAATAAAATAGTAAGAGGCGATGCTGAAAAGATTCCAGAGATGGAGATAAGAAATGAACCAGCATGGTATATCCTTCATCATGGGGTTTACCACCTCCAGAGACTAGGCAAGATCCGCGTTATCTTTGACTGTTCTGCTAGATTTCAGAATACTTCCCTGAATGAACATCTACTGACTGGACCTGACCACACAAATACCCTTGTAGGAATCTTATGTTGTTTTTGGAAAGGCAAAGTGGCCATCATGTGTGATGTGGAGCGCATGTTCCATCAGTTTCATGTTACTCCAAGGGATAGAGACTACCTTCGGTTCCTGTGGTAGGAAGAAGGCATCATGGAATCCCACTATCAGTGTATCGCATGAAAGTTCACCTGTTTGGAGCTGCTTCCTCGCCTGGATGTGCAAACTTAGGGCTCAAGCACCTTGCCGCACAAGGTGAAGGCAAGTTTAATCAAGGTACAGTGAAGTTTATACAACGCAATTTTTATATTGACGATGGTCTAACAAGTGTAGACATAGAGGCAGATGCTATCCAGCTTGTGTAGGAAGCCAGGGATCTATGCAATGCCGGGAAACTTCGCTTGCACAAATTTGTCACCAACAGCAAGAAAGTGATGGCTACAATCCCAAGGGAAGAATGTGCTGAATGTGCAACTGACTTTGATTTGACCCCGGATGAACCTAAAATAGAAAGGTCGATAGGGGTCCAATGGTGCGTAACAGCAGACAAGTTCCATTTCAGAGTCTTAGTAAAGGAAAATCTGTTCACTAGAAGAGGAGTGCTATCTACAGTAGCTTCGATTTTTGATCCTCTTGGATTTGTCACTCCCTTCATCTTAGTTGGTAAAGGGATACTACAAAAGATGTGTCAAGTAGGGATGAGCCAACACCCCTAGGTTCAGTTTGCAGCAGAACATGCGAACAGGCAAAAAATGTGTTCGAACACACGAACACCGTTAAAGTCTATAGGACACGAATGTGAAAAATCAAAAGTGCTCATTTTAACCAGTTGCCGACCGCCGCACGACGATGTACGTCGACAGAGCGGCACGGGCAGGCAAAAGGGCTTACCTGTACGTCCTTGCCTGCCCGCGGGTGGGGGGTCCGATCAGACCCCCCCGGTGCCTGCGGCGGTTGGCAAATCTCCCCCGCCGATCGGTGGTGAGGGGGAGGCCATCCATTCGCTCCCAGCCAATGGGATCATTTCCCTGCCTCTGTATTGTACACAGAGGCAGAGGAAATGATGTCATCTCTCCTCGGCTCGGTATTTTCCGTTCCGGGCTGAGGAGAGAAGACTGTAATGTGAGTGCACAACACACACACACACACAGTAGAACATGCCAGGCACACATTACACCCCGATCCCCCCCCCGATCCCCCCCAATCACCCCCCCTGTCACAAACTGACACCAAGCAGGTTTTTTTTTTTTTCTGATTACTGTATTGGTGTCAGTTTGTGACAGTTACAGTGTTAGGGCAGTGAGTGTTAGGCCCCCTTTAGGTCTAGGATACCCCCCTAACCCCCCTAATAAAGTTTTAACCCCTTGATCACCCCCTGTCACCAGTGTCGCTAAGCGATCATTTTTCTGATCGCTGTATTAGTGTCGCTGGTGACGCTAGTTAGGGACGTAAATATTTAGGTTCGCCGTCAGCGTTTTATAGCGACAGGGACCCCCATATACTATCTAATAAATGTTTTAACCCCTTGATTGCCCCCTAGTTAACCCTTTCACCACTGATTACCGTATAACTGTTACGGGTGACGCTGGTTAGTTCGTTTATTTTTTATAGTGTCAGGGCACCCGCTGTTTATTACCTAATAAAGGTTTAGCCCCCTAATCGCCCGGCGGTGATATGTTCGCCCCAGGCAGCGTCAGATTAGCACCAGTACCGCTAACACCCACGCACGCAGCATACGCCTCCCTTAGTGGTATAGTATCTGAACGGATCAATATCTGATCTGTTCAGATCTATACTAGCGTCCCCAGCAGTTTATAGTTCCCAAAAACGCAGTGTTAGCGGGATCAGCCCAGATACCTGCTAGCACCTGCGTTTTGCCCCTCCGCCCGGCCCAGCCCACCCAAGTGCAGTATCGATCGATCACTGTCACTTACAAAACACTAAACGCATAACTGCAGCGTTCGCAGAGTCAGGTCTGATCCCTGCGATCGCTAACAGTTTTTTTTGGTAGCGTTTTGGTGAACTGGCAAGCACCAGCCCCAGGCAGCGTCAGGTTAGTGCCAGTAGCGCTAACACCCACGCACGCACCGTACACCTCCCTTAGTGGTATAGTATCTGAACTGATCAATATCTGATCCGATCAGATCTATACTGGCGTCCCCAGCAGTTTAGGGTTCCCAAAAACGCAGTGTTAGCGGGATCAGCCCAGATACCTGCTAGCACCTGCGTTTTGCCCCTCCACTCGGCCCAGCCCAGCCCACCCTAGTGCAGTATCGATCGATCACTGTCACTTACAAAACACTAAACGCATAACTGCAGCGTTCGCAGAGTCAGGCCTGATCCCTGCAATCGCTAATGCCCTGTACACACGGTCGGACATTGATCGGACATTCCGACAACAAAATCCTCGGATTTTTTCCTACGGATGTTGGCTCAAACTTGTTTTGCCTACACACGGTCGCACAAAGTTGTCGGAATTTCCGATCGCCAAGAACGCGGTGACGTCAATCACGTACGACGAGACTAGAAAAGGCCGGTTCAGAACCAAGCGCGGCACCCTTTGGGCTCCTTTTGCTAATCTCGTGTTAGTAAAAGTTTGGTGAGAGACGATTCGCGCTTTTTCAGACTCGTGGCTTTCAGATCGTTTTCTGCCGTTCAGTTTGTGTTGTGGGTTTGCATCTGCTCAGTGCGTGCAGTCAGTTCGTATCGGAGTTTTCTGTGCGATCTTGTCCGCTCGTTGCTGTTTTTCAGGTCGCTCTTCACAGGCCTTGCTGTTCTTCAGTGCGTTCTGTTACTTCGTTCTGAGCAGCCGACCGTTTTCTAGCCATGTTTCGTATGCGTACTCCTCGTACAGTTCGTGCTGTGCGGGGGCTTGGTGTTGGGGTCCTGACCTTGACACAAGTCCAGTCCATGAACAGGGTGGGGAGGAGTTCATGGACCAAGAATTGTTTGCTTCAGCGTGACCAGTTCTGTCATATGCCTTTGCTCCGTGAGATCCGTGAGAATAATCCTGATGATTTCAGGAATTTTCTCAGGATGACGGACCCCATATTTCACCGTTTGTTGGCTTCGCTGACCCCCTATATCAGCAGGCAGGATACCTGCATGAGGCAAGCCATCACTCCGGAGCAGAGGTTGGTCGCTACCCTGCGGTATTTGGCCACAGGGAGAAGCCTGCAGGACCTCAAATTCTCGACAGGCATCTCCCCCCAGGCTCTTCTTTGTGGACATTTACTGCTTGTGTTTGTTTGAGCTGACCCTGACAGAAATGTGTGGAGTCCAGAAAATGGCGTGATTGTGTAACCTTATACAAAGCACTGTTGGCTGTTATTTACTAAATGCAAAGACACTTTTCACTACAAGTGCACTTGCAACTGCACTGAAACTGCACTTGTAGTGCAAAGTGGATTTGCCCTTAGAAAATTACCCCCATTTTCTCATAAAACAACAATTACATCACCCCAAAAGTGTTGTAGCGTTGAGACAATAATCCACACATTCTTGATGAACAATCTTTTTAATACCAGCACAATCACATGTGCATTTACCAAAGGTTTTTCTGACAAACCGACATGTTTATTGTATAACATATTTTGTGGTGTCATTATCCAAAATCAAAATGTGCATTTTATAGTAAACAGGCCTGTGTAAAACCCACAAGAAAGACACAAATCTTGATCTTACAAAGTTCACATTTGGTAGAACTTGAAGGCAATATCAGACATGAGTATTTAGGAACTGTGTTTGATATAGCGTTCAGATGGGGGGAAATCACCCCTGGAAAAGCCAAATTTGGAAGATGCACACAAATTTCACAATGTCAACATGTGTTATCTGCCATCAGGGGGGATGAAGGGACGTGTTTTGGGGGAGAAAGCCCTTCCTCACCGCTACTTTATTATTGAGGAAGGGGTTGCACCCCCAAAACGCGTCCATTGATCTCCTGTGATGGCAGATAGCACATGTTGGCACACTGTGTGCATCCTCCAATTTTGGCTTTGGGAAAAATCACAAAAACATTTCGCACATTGTAGCACACAAAAGAAGAAAGTGATTTTGAGGGGCTTTAAACTCTCCCCAAAACATCAATGATGTTTTTATATTTTGGAATAACATCATTGATGTTTTGCTGGATGTTTTCCAATTGTAAATTACACCCCATGATCTCCCCGATCAGGATCTGGGCACTTTCGGATGTGAAAGGATCTTCATCCACAACCTCACGATCACCTAAAAAGAAAGGAAACCCAAAATAAATTAGGTCTAAAAAAAATGCCGCCATCCATCTCTTATCTGAGCCTGTGGTTGCAGACACTCACCTGTTGTAGTGACTACTTCCACCACGTCTTCTTCCTCCTGCTCATCTTGTGTTGGGGGGATTTTCCCTTCTTCCAGAGGGGGGGGGCTCTGGTCTCCTCGGATGAGGGGTGTCCTCCGAGTCTTTTATCCCCTATGTAAAACAAAAATGGTATAATTAGCACACAGATATTTGATGGCAGAACTATAAAGATGAAACATTGCTTGGAAGTGGGGTACAATGATCTATTTTCAAGATGTAGCTTTTTTAGTGTCCTTTGTCAAGCTGCAATACTTTACCTGTTTTGTACAAGCTTCACAGATGTAGCCCCCCCTATAGTATACACTGGAGCACCTGTGTGGCCCCCCCTAATAAAAATGGTGTTCTGGGGTCCCACACTAGTGCTCCATTGTCCAGATGTGAAAACAGCTGCTCGGTGTCCTCTCCTTACACACAATCTAGTTTGCATTTCATTCTAGTAACAAAGCCATCTACACAACCCAATTCTTTGAAGACAAGTATAGGGCGTCAAAATGGTGGCCAAATGCATATGGGCTAAACAATGGTATTTTATATTTGCAACGAAAAATGTGTGATCCGAACGAATAATGTGCCCATGAACATGAAAGTTGCCATTTTAAACTGTACAACAGTTCCTAAAAGCACATGGAGCAGCACGAACGTAATAAACACAAGAACAATAGGAACACAGCACAACTACTTACTTTTTTGCAGCACTCTCCGGATCTTTCTGTACTGCTCATGTTCTCGTAATTTCAGGTCCGACCACCGCTTCCTGAGCTGATCTTTCGATCGTCGTACCCCGAATTTCCGTTGCAGACTCCTGACCACATTCGCCATGATCTTGGCCTTTCGGACATTGTGGTTGGGATAAGGCCCATACTTTCCATCATAGTCGGCCTTCTTCAGGATGTCCACCATTTCCAACATCTCCCCAAAGGACATATTTGAGTCCTTCAATCTCCTTCTGGATCGGGACGTTTCAGGCTCCAGCCTTTCCTCCTCCTCCTCGTTGCTGTACTTAGCACTATCCTGCTGTCTCTCCGCCATGTACTCTTCCTCCACTGCGCCGAACGAAAAGGGGCGGGGAATAGAATAGAAAGAACGTCAGGGGCGGGCGGAGTTATACGCATGCGCAGTGTGTATAAATCGCAACGCGCGCGTCTTACGTACGATCTGTGAGCGGAGGAAGGAGCATCGGAGACGCCGATCGTGCTAACGAAGGTAGGATCTAAACTTGGGCCTATACTGCTTCGAAATTGAAGCCTATATTGTAACAAGATTAGGGGAGTTTGGCCTGACCTTAAGGTTTGTCTTGTGTTGTGTCTTGCAGAGAAAATGGATGGGTTCAACGACCACAATTTCCTGCCCCTGTTCATAGACAAGTACAGGGAGCTGCCCTGTCTGTGGCAAGTGAGACACCCCCACTATAACCATAAATAGAAGAGGCAGGCAGCGCTGGAGAAACTGCTGGAGTTGGTGAAGCCGGTGGTCCCCACAGCAACCATCCCTTATTTAAAAGCTAAAATTGGTGGCCTGAGGAGCACATATCTTAGGGAGCGCAAGAAGGTTACAGATTCCCAGAGATCCGGAGCTGCAGCAGATGACGTTTATGTCCCCAGGCTGTGGTACTACGAGAGACTGCGATTTCTGTCAGACCACACTGAAGTCAGGGAATCCCTCTCTACTCTTCCTTCCACTCTTCCTTCCACCCCAGCTGAGGCTTCTGATGTCCAACCTGTGCCTTCCAGCCAGGAAGAAGTGGAGGAGCCCAGCTGGAGTCAGGTATAGCATTCTTCTACTGATTTCTGGGCAATAAAGAAATGATGTTTACTAGATGTTATTATTGATCACTAATTGCTGATTAAAAAAAGTGTTTTACATATCAATAGACAGTAGTGGGCAAAAATAATTGGGACAAGAATGCAAAATGCTGGGCTCAGAAGGATAGTCTGTTATATTTGTTAACATTGAATTTGCAGCAGTCAGGAGGTGAAAATTGTGTGTGATTGATGAAAACAATACTAAAGCTATGTCCCTTTTTCATACACAGGAAGACCTCAGCCAGGAGGAGGCTGTGGAATGTGGCAGTCAGGAGGAGGCGGGGATTAGTGGCAGTCAGGAGGAGGCGGGGATTAGTGGCAGCCAGGAGGAGGCGGGGCTAAGTGTCAGCCAAGAGAAGCCAGGGACAAGTCGCAGCCTGACTGAGTCTCAGGTCCCTCCCCTCCGCCTGCCATATAAAAGGGCCAGGAAGGCCACTCCCAGTCCTGTGCAGGATTCAGTGTACAGGCTGATCCAGGAGGCTTCAGCGTCCCTCAGAGCCTTCCCCAGTCCTGCAGAGGCCTTTGCCTGCATGGCTGCCACCAAATTGCTGGGCATGCAGGAGGGCCAATGCAAGATTTCTGAGGACCTGATTTATAAAGTCCTTCGGAAGGGGGAGAGTGGGGAACTGACACACAAGAAGGATGTCATGGAGAGGGACGATCCTCCTCCTCCTCCTCCTGCTGCCACAACTCCACCACCACAGCCAAAGGCTGGAAGGAAGCGTGGAAAGAAGACCTGAGAGTGATGACCTGGGTTCAGTCTGGTCTGACAGAAGCTGCAGTCTCTCGTATGACCACAGCCTGGGGACATAGATGTCATCTGCTGCTTTCCGGATCTCTGGGACTTCTGGACCAGACTGCCCTCCCTTAGATAAGGACTCCTCAGGCCACCAATTTTGCTTCTAAATAATTGATGTCTGCCCTGGGGGTCCAAGGCTTCGCCCACTTCTGCAGTTTCTCCAGCGTTGCCTCCCTCTTTGTTTATAGTTGTGACCCCTTAATAAAATATTTTTAGGTAAATTCTACTCTCCTGTGTGTGTTTTCATCCAAAAAGGACAGTTTGTTGGTGAGTATTCAGGTACATTTCTAAAGTACAATGTGAAATTAACAAGGGACAACAACACCAAACAATCTCCTCCTACAGATTAAATAGAACAACATATCAATGGTGTTGTGGGAACTTGTCACAAAAAACACACAAACATTTTCGGGAGTACAAATCAAAATCACCAAAAAAAAAAAAAAAGAGAAACACAAAAAAAGATTCTACATTAAAGTAAAAAAAAAAACAAAAACAAATATGTTGTCAGATGTGAGAAATCAAAATATATTGAGGGAATCCCGATAAATAGTAACGAAAGAAGTTTGTGAGAAGTGTGTGTGAATATGAGCATCAAAACGACTTAATTCTTGTCACATTATAAAGAAGAGAGTGCGCTGTATTAAACCATTTTTTACATTGCAGCGTGACGAAAGTGCTTTATCCATTACGAACGCTAAGGTTACCAGAACGAGCTGTCCCGTGTCGGAATTTCTTCTGAGCACAGGAACAGGCCACACATGGTCGGAATTGACGCGATCGGATTTTGTTGTCGGGAAATTTTATCTCCTGCTGTCCAACTTTGTGTGTCGGAAAATCCGATGGAAAATGTCCGATGGCGCCCACACACGGTCGGAATTTCCGACAACACGCTCCGATCGGACATTTTCCATCGGAAAATCCGACCGTGTGTACGGGGCATAACAGTTTTTTTGGTAGCGTTTTGGTGAACTGGCAAGCGACAGCGGCCTAGTACACCCCGGTCATAGTCAAACCAGCACTGCAGTAACACTTGGTGACGTGGCGAGTCCCATAAGTGCAGTTCAAGCTGGTGAGGTGGCAAGCACAAGTAGTGTCCCGCTGCCACCAAAAAGACAAACACAGGCCCGTCGTGCCCGTCGTGCCCTTCCTGCTGCATTCGCCAATCCTAACTGGGAACCCACCACTTCTGCAGCGCCCGTACTTCCCCCATTCACATCCCCAACCAAATGCAGTCGGCTGCATGAGAGGCATTTTTATGTCCTCCCGAGTACCCCTACCCAACAAACCCCCCCAAAAAAGATGTTGTGTCTGCAGCAAGCGCGGATATAGGCGTGACACCCGCTATTATTGTCCCTCCTGTCAATCCTGGTCTTTGCATTGGTGAATGTTTTGAACTCTACCATTCACTAGTTGAGTACAGCATTGCACAGACTAGGCACACTTTCACAGGGTCTCCCAAGATGCCATCGCATTTTGAGAGACCCGAACCTGGAACCGGTTACCGTTATAAAAGTTACAGTTACAAAAAAAGTGTAAAAAAAAAAAAAAACACAAACAAAAATATAAAATAAAAAATAATAGTTGTTGTTTTATTGTTCTCTCTCTCTCTATTCTCTCTATTGTTCTGCTCTTTTTTACTGTATTCTATTCTGCAATGTTTTATTGTTATTATGTTTTATCATGTTTGCTTTTCAGGTATGCAATTTTTTATACTTTACCATTTACTGTGCTTTATTGTTAACCATTTTTTTGTCTTCAGGTACACCATTCACGACTTTGAGTGGTTATACCAGAATGATGCTTGCAGGTTTAGGTATCATCTTGGTATCATTCTTTTCAGCCAGCGGTCGGCTTTCATGTAAAAGCAATCCTAGCGGCTAATTAGCCTCTAGACTGCTTTTACAAGCAGTGGGAGAGAATGCCCCCCCCCACAGTCTTCCGTGTTTTTCTCTGGCTCTCCTGTCTCAACAGGGAACCTGAGAATGCAGCCGGTGATTCAGCCAGCTGACCATAGAGCTGATCAGAGACCAAAGTGGCTCCAAACATCTCTATGGCCTAAGAAACCAGAAGCTACGAGCATTTTATGACTTAGATTTCGCCGGATGTAAATAGTGCCATTGGGAAATTGGGGAAGCATTTTATCACACCGATCTTGGTGTGGTCAGATGCTTTGAGGGCAGAGGAGAAATCTAGGGTCTAATAGACCCCAATTTTTTCAAAAAAGAGTACCTGTCACTATCTATTGCTATCATAGGGGATTTACATTCCCTGAGATAACAATAAAAATGATTAAAAAAAAAAAATGAAAGGAACAGTTTAAAAATAAGATAAAAAAGCAAAAAAATAATAATAAAAAAAAAAAAGCACCCCTGTCCCCCCTGCTCTCACGCTAAGGCGAACGCAAGCGTCGGTCTGGCGTCAAATGTAAACAGCAATTGCACCATGCATGTGAGGTATCACCGCGACGGTCAGATCGAGGGCAGTAATTTTAGCAGTAGACCTCCTCTGTAAATCTAAAGTGGTAACCTGTAAAGGCTTTTAAAGGCTTTTAAAAATGTATTTATTTTGTTGCCACTGCACGTTTGTGCGCAATTGTAAAGCATGTCATGTTTGGTATCTATGTACTCGGCCTAAGATCATCTTTTTTATTTCATCAAACATTTGGGCAATATAGTGTGTTTTAGTGCATTAAAATGTAAAAAAGTGTGTTTTTTCCCCAAAAAATGCGTTTAAAAAATCGCTGCGCAAATACTGTGTGAAAAAAAAAATGAAACACCCACCATTTTAATCTGTAGGGCATTTGCTTTAAAAAAATATATAATGTATGGGGGTTCAAAGTAATTTTCTTGCAAAAAAAAATAATTTTTCATGTAATCAAAAAGTGTCAGAAAGGGCTTTGTCTTCAAGTGGTTAGAAGAGTGGGTGATGTGTGACATAAGCTTCTAAATGTTGTGCACAAAATGCCAGGACAGTTCAAACCCCCCCCCCAAATGACCCCATTTTGGAAAGTAGACACCCCAAGCTATTTGCTGAGAGGCATGTCGAGTCCATGGAATATTTTATATTGTGACACAAGTTGCGGGAAAGAGACAAATTTTTTTTTTTTTTTTTGCACAAAGTTGTCACTAAATGATATATTGCTCAAACATGCCATGGGAATATGTGAAATTACACCCCAAAATACATTCTGTTGCTTCTCCTGAGTACGGGGATACCACATGTGTGAGACTTTTTGGGAGCCTAGCCGCGTACGCGACCCCGAAAACCAAGCACCGCCTTCAGGCTTTCTAAGGGCGTAAATTTTTGATTTCACTCTTCACTGCCTATCACAGTCTCGGAGGCCATGGAATGCCCAGGTGGCACAAAACCCCCCCAAATGACCCCATTTTGGAAAGTAGACATCCAAAGCTATTTGCTGAGCGATATAGTGAGTATTTTGCAGACCTCCCTTTTTGTCACAAAGTTTTGAAATTTAAAAAAAGAAAAAAAAAATTTTTTTTTTGGTCTTTCTTCATTTTCAAAAACAAATGAGAGCTGCAAAATACTCACCATGCCTCTCATCAAATAGCTTGGGGTGTCTACTTTCCAAAATGGGGTCATTTGGGGGGGTTTGTGCCACCTGGGCATTCCATGACCTCCGAAACTGTGATAGGCAGTGAAGAGTGAAATCAAAAATGTACACCCTTAGAAATCCTGAAGGCGGTGATTGGTTTTCGGGGCCCCGTACGCGGTTAGGCTCCTAAAAAGTCCCACACATGTGGTATCCCCGTACTCAAGAGAAGCAGCAGAATGTATTTTGGGGTGCAATTCCACATGTGCCCATGGCCTGTGTGAGCAATATATCATTTAGTGACAACTTTGTGCAAAAAAAAAAAATTGTCACATTCCCACAACTTGTGTCAAAATAAAAAATATTTAATGGACTCAACATGCCTCTCAGCAAATAGCTTGGGGTGTCTACTTTCCAAAATGGGGTCATTTGGGGGGGGGGTTGTGCCATCTGGGCATTTTATGGCCTTCAAAACTGTGATAGGTAGTGAGGAGTAAAATCAAAAATGTACGCCCTTAGAAATCCTGAAGGCAGTGATTGGTTTTCGGGGCCCCGTACGCGGCTAGGCTCCCAAAAAGTCCCACACATGTGGTATAACCATACTCAGGAGAAGCAGCTAAATGTATTTTGGGGTGCAATTCCACATATGCCCATGGCCTGTGTGAGCAATATATCATTTAGTGACAACTTTTTGTAATTTTTTTTTTTTGTCATTATTCAATCACTTGGGACAAAAAAAATGAATATTCAATGGGCTCAACATGCCTCTCAGCAATTTCCTTGGGGTGTCTACTTTCCAAAATGGGGTCATTTGTGGGGGTTTCGTACTGCCCTGCCATTTTAGCACCTCAAGAAACGACATAGGCAGTCATAAATTAAAGGCTGTGTAAATTCCAGAAAATGTACCCTAGTTTGTAGGCGCTATAACTTTTGCGCAAACCAATAAATATACACTTATTGACATTTTTTTTACCAAAGACATGTGGCCGAATACATTTTGGCCTAAATGTATGACTAAAATTGAGTTTATTGGATTTTTTTAGAACAAAAAGTAGAAAATATCATTTTTTTTCAAAATTTTCGATCTTTTTCCGTGTATAACGCAAAAAATAAAAACGGCAGAGATGATCAAATACCATCAAAAGAAAGCTCTATTTGTCGGAAGAAAAGGACGCAAATTTCGTTTGGGTACAGCATTGCATGACCGCGCAATTAGCAGTTAAAGCGATGCAGTGCCAAATTGTAAAAAGTGCTCTGGTCAGGAAGGGGGTAAATCCTTCCGGGGCTGAAGTGGTTAAAGGCTTATATGCAAGTTATTGCCATAAAAAGTGTTTGGGGACCTGGGTCCTGCCAAAAAAGTTTTGCCGTTTTTTCGGGAGCAGTGATTTTAATAATGCTTAAAGTGAAACAATAAAAATGAAATATTCCTTTAAATATCATGCCTGGGGGGTGTCCTTAGTATGCATGTAAAGTAGCACATTTTTCCCGTGTTTAGAACAATACCACAGCAAAATTACATTTCTAAAGGAATAAATAAAATTCAAAACTGCTCGCGGCTGTATTGTAGGGTCCCGACAATATAGATGAAAATCTTTAAAAAAAAACCTGCCCTATATACTCTGCAGATATACTCTTGGTGGGCTCAGGAATGGGCCCTACTGTGAAGAATCAAGAATTGTAATTACATGCCCTTGGTAAACTGTTCCAAACATGGAATATGGGTCAAGTGTCCCTGTTGGAGGGCGGAGAGAAGGTTGGTGCAATTGTCGCATACAACCTTTCCTGGCTGAAGCTGGCATGGCGTAAACCACCTCAGAGCCTGCCCCTGCAGAGCTGACAGAATCTCTGCCCCAGTGTGGCTCCTGTCCCCTCTGCAGACCAACTCAAGCACCACATGGCATCTTTTAGCCTGACTGCTTGTGTAGCCCCTTGAATGCTTACGGAGCACCGTTGGTTCAGAGGACAAATCTGCAGAAGAGGCCATAAAGAAAGAAGTATAGGAGGGGGTGGAGGATAGAGCTGTGGCAGAATGACCGCTAGCATTTTGGAGGTGTGGTGTTAAAACAAGCTCCAGCAACACTTAACCCTGTTCTGCATCCTTCCCAGCTGCCAGCAGAGTTACCCAGTGTGCCGTGAAGGAAAGGTAATGTCCCTGCCCATGCCTGCTGGACCATGAGTCAGCGATAATGAATAGCAAAAGTAACCAGCGCTAAAACGTGGCCATGTGTGAGTAAGAAGGGATCACAGTCAATAGCGTCGAGTCTGAACCCAGTGCAGCTGGACAACAGCCATAGCTGGAAGATATGGATAAAGCAATATACAACAAAATGATCCAGCACTCAATGGGTTAACAGAAAAGGCAGTCTCACAACAGGCAGTGGAACATAAACATGAACAGTTTATTCAATGATATACATGAAGTCCAATCCCAATACGGTGGTCCTCTACCTTATGGGTTGAGGGTCTGGTGTAAATGGTGACTGACTCATGGCTGGAGGGTAAGTGGGGCGGCCAGCTCAAAAAGGGAAAGCTGTGGAGAAACAGCAGAGGGCGCTCAAATTACGTTTTTCTGTAGGGAACAATCCACGGAACATGCCCCAGACAACTAGACTCCGTTTGTTAGGCAGACTTCTCTCCTGTGGATTGTTTTCCTAAAACAAAAAGAAGACGACCTGCATGGCACCTATTGCTATACCTTCATTCCTCTCAGTGCAGGTTTTTGAGAGAACTGGAGGTATAGTAGGGTTGGAGATCCCAGATGAGGAGCAAGGAGAAGTCCACCTTTTTCTTTGATGTGGGTCTTTCAAGTGCTGTTGCCAACAAGCTGCATGGCAGGTCGTCATATGTCTGGTCAAGCATATGGTGCCCAAGCAGCTGCTTTTCTGGCCACACTTGATCCGCTTCAGACAGGTTGCACACAGCAATGGTGCAATTTGCTGCACATGTGACGAAAAAGGCCCACACCAAGGAACTTTTAAAAGTCAGCGGGGAGTCAGCAGCACCCTGCACCCGTGGCAGTATGCTGCAGCTGGGGAAACATGACTGCCAGTTTCTTGTCCTTCTTGGGCACCCCCTCTCTCTAGGCTCACATTACTCCCTTCCTCAACCTGGGAACCAACATCGGAGCCTTCAAATCACTGCGCATCCTCCAGCAGCATGTACCCAACCCTGTGGTTGAATATTTCTGGGGACTCCTCCATGGATGATGGTGGGGCTAAGGAAGGAGTGACTGTGGACAAGGAGCTGGTGGAATAGGCTGCTTTAGTAGCTGCGTTGGAAGGCAAACTACTCTAAGCCTGGGTGACAGAGGATAAGGAGGATGAGGATGGATTTGTTATCCACTCCACCAACTCTTCTGCATGTTGTGGCTCAATAACACGGCCAGCAGCAGAAAAAAAGGACAAGCGTGCCCCACGGCCACCTGCAGAGGATGCACCATGTCCACGACCAGCACTGTTGACTGTAGACACAGAGGCTGCTTGCCCTCTTTTAGTGGCCTGTGAGCGTCTGCCTCTCTTTGGTGGCCTTCCGGGAATGATGTATATTTTGTTTTGCAACACCACACTACACTGTATTAGATACTATGTACACCACCTGCACTGTACTATGGCTGCACTGTATTGTGTACTGTGTACACCACCAGAAGTGTAGTAGAAACTGTACACACTGTATTAGATACTGTGTACACCACCTGCACTGTATTAGCAACTGTACTATGGTTGCACTGTATTGTGTACTGTGTACACCACCAGAAGTGTAGTAGAAACTGTACACACTGTATTAGATACTGTGTACACCGCCTGCACTCACTGTATTAGCAACTGTACTATGACTGCACTGTATGTTATACCGTGTACAGAAATGTATTAGAGACAGTACACCATGGTATGCACTGTAGATATAGGTATGAGACTGTATATATATATATATATATATATATATATATATTTATTAATACACTGCCTGAAATGTATTAGAAACAGTACACCATGGTATGCACTGTAGATATAGGTTACTACACTGGATGTATATATATATATATATATATATATATATATATATATATATATATATATATATATATATATATATATATATATATATAAAATATAGAATAAGCACTGAATATATAGTCTATGCTAAATGCTATATATAGATAGATAGATAGATAGATAGATAGATAGATAGATAGATAGATAGATAGATAGATAGATAGATAGATAGATAGATAGATAGATAGATAGATAGATCTATCTATCTATCTATCTATCTATCTATCTATATATAGCATTTAGCATAGACTATATATTCAGTGCTTATTCTATATTTTATATATATATATATATATATATATATATATATATATATATATATATATACATCCAGTGTAGTAACCTATATCTACAGTGCATACCATGGTGTACTGTTTCTAATACATTTCAGGCAGTGTATTAATATATATATATATATATATATATATATATATATATATATATATATATATATATATATATATATATATACAGTCTCATACCTATATCTACAGTGCATACCATGGTGTACTGTCTCTAATACATTTCTGTACACGGTATAACATACAGTGCAGTCATAGTACATATGACTATATGTATATACATATATAGATATATATATATATCTATATATATAGATATATATATATCTATCTATATATATATATATATATATATATATATATATATATATATATATATATATATATATATATATATGTATATGTATATAAAATATAGATTGACATGGACATTCACTGTACTGTTCATTTAAGCACAAGAGACTCCATTTTGTTCTCACTGTTGAAATGTGTTCTGTAGCCTTCACCTAACACACAGACACGTCTCCTACTAAATGCTCTCTACACCCCCCTCCCTTCTCAAGGTTTTACTTTTGCAATTGTTCTATTCGCTAGCTTTTAATAATATATTTCTATTTATTAGTTTTTAATAACATATTTCTATTTGTTCGTTTTTAATAACATCTCACACCACCCCTTTCTTATCTATGTATAAAATAACATGTAATAAAACATTTTGACACTAAACGGACATTTTAAACACAGTGATTGAGTCCTGTGAATCTGTTCCTGCAGCTGCAGTATTAACTTTGTTTTAGAGTCCCAATCAGAAATCAGTCAGAACAGCTTGGCGAGTCAAATACCAGGAGTTTGGTAGAGTTTCCAGAAGGAACCGTGCTTTGACTGGGATCATCGGGAAAGCAGACATCAAATGCCGGCTAGGTAAGCTGCCCTTAAGCTTGCTATAATTCTGCCTTTCCTATGTATCCTATCTGTCGGTTCTCAAGGAAACCAGACCACTCTCGGACCTTTCTGGTTGGGTAACGTGTGTGTGTGAATGTGTTTGTGTCCCCCTTCATGGGTTGGACTGTGTGTGGATAGGGAAAATCCTCTGCAGTTCCCTGCGTTGACTCCTTGTGGGCGACCTGGGTCAGAGGCTCATGGTAGGGTCAGATAAAACTCACAGAGAAGAGAAGAGACAAGGAGGGTCTCTTAATGAGTGTTTTGTCTATTGTCATAAACCCCTTCTATCCACGTAGATAAGTGGAGACTATTCTTGTAAATCTGCAGATTTGCTGTACTATTTGTTTTAGAGGCAAGAGGGTATAGGCACAAGTAGAGAAGACTGGCCAGTCATTATGGGCATTAAATTAATTAAGGGAATGAAGGGAGAGAGGCCTTCAGAAAATGCCCAGCGCAAGATGAGCGCTAGAGAATATATGAACCAAAGGTACAGTTCAGCCTATAATGAGCCCCTAGATAAATGGGTAGAATGGACAAAGGGAACAGCTAAACCTTTAAAATCTGAAGGGACTTTTGATTTAAAAGTATGGCAAACTTTTCTGAACGATTATGGCCCACTACTGTGCAGTGAAGGAACATGGAGAATAGCTTGCACATGGGAGACAGAATCTAAAGTAGCAAATCAAACTGGCTTGACGGAGATGTTTAATAAAAGTACTGCCCAAATTTACTATGTTTGGCCACAAGACTCTGTAGAGGAGGACCCCCCACCTTATGTGGCTGCCAGTTTGGCTTTAAGGGGTCCACACATAAAAGCAAAAGAATTAGATTACATGGAACACACAAAAGATGAGATATGCAATATAGTAGAGAGCGGAGGTTTAACAGCCCCATATCAACCTACAAAGAGGGTTTTGGCTCGTATCCTAGAAACAGATGATTGGCATAAAACAAAAGGCACATATGCAAAACTAGATCTCTCTGAACTTAAGGCTTTGGCCAGAGAAAGAGAGATAGAGTCTGAACTTCCAGAGCAAACCATAATTTCCAAATTGTGGCAGCAAGATGAAGAGAGAAGGAAGGGAGATGCCACCCCTTCTGCCCCTGGCACAGAGCAATCTGTTGCAGTTTATCCTGTCAGAACCCAGTTAGTTGAAGGTAATGCTGTTTACAGTAAGTCTCAAATTAAATGGCATGTACCTTTTAGTCCCCAAGATATGAGAGCCATATTAGAGGGATTGGGAGATCATAGAAAGAATCCAACTGGGTTTGCAAACAAACTTAGCGCTGCATAGGAAGCATATGAGGCTTCTGGTACTGACATTCATCAGCTTCTTATTAAAGCAGTGGGAAGCAACATGTCTGGCTATATACTTAAAGATTGTGGTGTAGAAGTCAAAAATCTAGGTAAGATGGTTAGTGGATGGGAGGTTTGTGAGAAATTGAAGGAAAAATTGCCCCAAATATATGGAAAAACCAGACATGCTGAATTTTTCTGAATGCTAAGTAAGGGAAAGAGGAAGCAGCAGGGGCTTATTGGAGGCGGTTAAGCGATATGGCTGAGGAAGCAGGCATTAAAATAGAGGAAGAGAAGGCAGGAGAAACTGCAAGTCCATCTACACAACTGGTGAAACAGAGGTTTCTTGATGGTTTAATACCCCAGTTGAAAGAAAAGTTGTTCACAGCAAGGCCTGAGGCAGGCAATATGTCTATTTGAGTTGTCCTGCCTATCCTGTTATCCATAGAAAACAGGATTAACCAAAAAGACAGCAAACCCAAGGTTATGTACATGGGGAAGGACACATAGCCAAATTCTGCCATCTTCCTGACCGTAGACTGGAAAAGAGCTTAGGGGCACCTCATGCTGATCCCAGTTCTCTGCTACAAGCAGTGTGTCAGGCATAGGAAAATGGCATGCCAGTATCAATCATGTTAAATAGGGGAGACAATGGTCCCGAGGCCAGAGTAAAAGTATTTTTACAAGAACTCCCCTATCCTGGAGGAGAAACACAAATAAACTTGTTTAATCGATACTGGTGCAAGCCGAAGTGTTTTTAATATAGAGGACTTACCTCCAGGATTATTATCTACAAATGGTGTTGGCCTAACCAGGACCTCTACTGATTTGGTTGATTCCAAGCCACTTAAACTCAGGCTAGAACAGCAAACAGAAATTGTCACTAAAGTGTTAGTTTCAGACACAGTTCCTAACAATCTTATGGGAGCTGACATTTTGAACCAAATTTTAGCAAACATAGACTACACTCCTCCAGGAGTCCAAGTGGTCAGTAGTCTGTCAGGAGAAGTTTTAAATTCTGCCTGTGGAGTATTTTTAATCCAGGACTCCACTCCGCCATTTCCACCAGAATTGAAAGTGATTCCCGCTGAATTATGGGCCACCAGCAAATATGATGTAGGTCTGCTGGATTGTACTCCAGTCATGATAAAAATTAAACCAGGAGTCCATCTCCCACAGATTAAACAGTACCCACTGAGTATTGCTCAGACTGAGGGGATAAAGGATCAAATCACTCAACTGAAAGCAGCACGGGTTGTTGTACCAATTAAGTCCCACGTCAATACACCCCTGTTCCCAATTGCAAAGAAGCCAGACAAGAAAGGTAGGGAGGTGACATACCGCATGGTGCATGATTTGAGAGACATTAACAATATAATTGTGGCAGATACCCTGATTGTGCCCAACCCCTGCACTTTTCTAAGTGGAATACCTGCCTCTAGCACCTGCTTTACAGTGATTGATCTTGCGAATGCTTTCTTTTTGCTGTGCCCCTGCACCCAGATTGCTGGCACCTTTTTTCATTTACCCATGATGCCCAAAAGCTAGCATGGACAAGATTGCCCCAAGGCTGTGTGAGTAGCCCCTCTGAATATATATATATATATATATATATATATATATATATATATATATATATATATATATATATATATATATATATATATATATATATATATATATATATATATATATATATACATATATATATATATATATACATATATATATATATATACATATATACATATATATATATATATATACATATATATATATATATATATATATATATATATATATATATATATATATATTATTGCGGTAAAGCAAGTATTGGACCAATGATGGTCCCCCTCACACCCAAACACAGTTTTGCTTCAGTACATAGACGATTTGCTTATTTGTTCTGATACAAAGGACATTTGTAGCATAGAAACAGTAAGCCTTCTCATGTTTCTCTATAACAGTAACAACAAAGTTAGCCAAGATAAGCTACAATACTGCCAAGAGAAAGTGATCTTCCTGGGTCACTGCATTTCACATGGAATCTGTCACCTAACCCCAGATAGAGTTAAAACTCTACAAAACTTTGAAAAGTCAAGAAATGTAGGGCAACTACGTGCCTTCCTGGGGTTAGTGGGATATTGTAGGGACTGGATTCCAAATGCATCAGAACTTATGGCTCCTCTATATGAGGCTACCACTAGAAACCCTTTCAAACTCACATAGGACAATGAATTGCAGATGAAGGAGCTTATTAATATTTTGTCTGAAGCTCCTGCCATTGGACTTCCTGACTATACTAAGACGTTCTCGTTGTACTGTCATGAAGTCAATGGATTTGCTGCAGGTGTACTCACCCAGCTACATGGAGACAAACAGAGGCCTGTGATGTATGTATCAGCCTCATTAGACCCTGTCATCAAAGGCTCCCCCAGTTGTATGCGAGCCAAAGCAGCCTGTATTTTGCTGCTAGACAAAGTAACTGAGCTTGTACTAGATTCTGCTCTGATCCTGTATGTGTCACATGCAGTACAGGAAATCATGAATCAAGTAAATACCAGACATGTGTCTGCCAGTAGATTTGACAAGTACCAGTCTTCTCTTTTTGCTCCATCGAATTTAACAATCAAACGATGTGTTACTTTAAATCTGCCTACTCTTCTTCCTATAATTGATGAGGAAGATGCAACAAATGTTACTGATGTAGAACCTGAGAGTTTTTCTCATGATTGTATGGCTCTGATGGAGGTAGAAAGGGCCTGTCACACCAGCAAAAGATGAGCCTTTATCAGATTGTGACATGCACTTATTCTTAGATGGTTCCAGACTTTACACTGATGATGGTCAGCCACACACAGGGTTTGCTGTAACCACTACAGACACCATTTTACATCAGGAAGCCTTGACACCCCCAGATGTCAGCACAGTAAGTGTAGTTGTGTTCTGTAGTCAAAGCATGTCATCTTCTAGAGAATCAAAGGGGAAACATTTACACTGACAGCAGATATGCGTTTGGAATAGCTCACGATTTTGGGCCTATCTGGAAAGCACAGAACTTTCTGACTAGTGCAGGGAAGCCAGTGAGACATGCAAAACTAATAGAGCGGCTATTTGAGGCCTTTCAGAAACCAGCAGAAGTTGCCATCTTGAAGGTAAAAGGACATGCAAGGGTAAATGACATGACAGCCAGAGGAAATGCTTTAGCGGACCAAGCGGCAAAGGATGCTGCCCTTATGGCATTTGGAGTCACACCCACTGTAGGGGTCGCCCAGGTAGCGGGGACAGATTCCCCTCATTAAGAGCAATGAGATGTAGAAACTCTAATTCAGTTGCAGAACCGGGCCCCTGATGAAGAGAAGGATAAGTGGATCAAATGTGATGCCACCCAAAATCAGCAGGGCCTGTGGGGCACTGACAACAGGTGGTGTCTACCCAGGAGTTTGTACCCATTTTTAGCAAAACTGGCACATGGCATCAGTCATCTTGCTAAGTGCGCAATGGTGGCACTTACTGACTGCTATTGGATAGTACCTGGATCTAGTGCATTTGCAGCCAGGTTTTGTGCTTCATGTCTCACTTGTGCTCTGTACAATGCAGGGAGGCTTGTCCATGTTCCCCAAAAGCATTCTCCTAAGCCAGATTTCCCTTTCCAAAGAATTCAAATAGACTACATTCAGATGCCCAGAATAGGCACCTATGAGTATGCTTTAGTTTTTGTTGACATGTTCTCCACTTGGCCCGAGAGCTGGCCAGTAGCTAAAGCAAATGCAAAAATAACAGCAAGGAAAATTTTGAATGAAATAGTTTATAGCTATGGAGTTCCTGAAACTATTGAGAGTGACAGAGGAACTCATTTTACTGGGGAAGTAATGAAAGAGGTAATGGAAGCCCTTCACATACAGCAAGCTTTCCGTACACCTTATCATCCACAAAGTAGTGGTAAAGTTGAGAGAATGTGCAAGAATTAAAGCAGATACAGGAAAAGGATGGGTGGAAGCTTTGTCATTAGCAGTATATTCTGTACGAACTACCCCTAAACAATCACATGGGCTGTCCCCCTATGAGATTTTATTTGGAGGGCCACCCAAAACAGGGCTATATTTTCCCCAACAGTTGCAGGCTTCTCACTCTAATCTGTTAGAATATGTTCAGATTTTGCAAAGAACATTGAATAAAATACATGAAGGTGTTTATA
The DNA here is from genome assembly GCA_037952925.1 of Lithobates clamitans. Lineage (NCBI taxonomy): Eukaryota > Metazoa > Chordata > Amphibia > Anura > Ranidae > Lithobates > Lithobates clamitans. The sequence goes on from JBBGZY010001115.1 coordinate 1,646,735, forward strand.
AATCTATCCCAGACCCAGATTCTGTTTCAGGTATTCACAGAATCCAACCAGGTGACTGGGTGGTGGTCAAGCGACACGTCAGAAAGCCGCTAGAACAAAAATTTGACGGACCACATTTGGTGCTTTTGACAACCAGTTCCGCTGTCAAGTTAGGAGGAAAGCCCACCTGGATTCACGCCAGTCACTGCAAGAAAATCCTGAAGTGATGATATCCTTTGAAAAAATTATGATGATGTTTCTTTTCTTTTTGTTGTTTGTGAGAACTGAGACATAGAAAAAGTAACCCTTTCATCCAAATGTTAAAATTGTATGCAACCCATAGCATCTCTAGTAACTGCTGGGTGTGTTCTCACTTACATCCCCAAACAGGAACAATACCCATGATAGCAATGCCTCCCAAATTCACTGATCTAAACAGGATCATAATAAATGGCTCATACATAGTCTCCACAGCTAATGAGCACAGATCAGTAACTTTGATGGTTTCAAAACAGATAAACAGTCCACAGATTTGTTTAAACATTACATGCCTGTTTAACACTAAATGTACACGGTTGGCCACATCAGATTGCACCCGAGCAAAAATTACAGTTTATGGAGGAAACTATGGTCAATATTATTATATCCCAGATCCAGAACTAAATAGAACCCTTTATAGTACAAATTGCTCACAGTTCCCAATATGTGAAAATATCGTTTACTTGAGATTCCATGTTATTGCTTCCAGTTTTTTAGGAGCAGGCATACCATTCATACGTAGAGGTTATATTATATATGTGGAAATAAAGCTTACGCCTGGCTTCCTACTAATGTTACAGGTACATGTTATATTGGGAAGTTAGCACCTGCTTTGGCTGTTCGCAAAGATACAGTGTGACCAGATCAAAGTCCAGAATACCCTTTAGTGTTCAAAAGAGAGGTGTTCACTGAAGGTTACATAGCATGGTCATGGTTCCCTTCCTGGACAGGATGGGGAATTGAAGCAATGAAAAGAATAAATAATTACACTAGAATTGTAGATGATATTATTAACCTTACTACCACTGATATAGGTTTATTAAATGAAGAAATGGCTCAGCTTAAAAAAAGTAGTATTAGAGCACAGATTAATGCTAAATTATCTCACTGCAGCTCAAGATGGGATGTGTAAGGTATTTCACACTGACTGTTGTATTTACATTTCTGATAATGAGGACATTATTAAAGGGCATCTTGCTAAGATAAGAGAACTACAGAATAAGGCCAGAGATATTGCTAAAGATGGATGGAACCCCTTTCAGGGTTTAGGAGGTTTTGGTGACTTTTTATATGGCATAGCAACATGGTTACAGAAACTAGGCCCTTACATTGTGATGTTCCTATTTGTCATATTTGTTATTTACTTCCTCATCAGGCTACGCCTCTGTGTGACTACCCGCTGTACCAACAAATGTACCACCAGCCCTGATGAACCCATTGTTGTGAGAAAGCTAGGAGAGAGCTGAACAGGACGCCGTCTCTCTGCGCCAATGTAACAGGAGTTACCAGCAATCGGCTGAATGTAACGTGGAGAAGAATGGTGTCAAATAAACAAAAGGAGGGAAATGACATGGACATTCACTGTACTGTTCATTTAAGCACAAGAGACTCCATTTTGTTCTCACTGTTGAAATGTGTTCTGTAACCTTCACCTAACACACAGACACATCTCCTACTAAACGCTCTCTACTCCCCCCTCCCTTCTCAAGGTTTTACTTTTGCAATTGTTCTATTCGCTAGCTTTTAATAATATATCTCTATTTGTTAGTTTTTAATAACATCTCACACCACCACTTTCTTATCTATGTATAAAATAACATGTAATAATAAATTTTGACACTGAACGGACATTTTAAACACAGTGGATCTGTTCCTGCAGCTGCAGTATTAACTTTCTTTTAGAGTCCCAATCAGAATCCAGTCATAATAGCTATATATTTATCTATATATCTATCTATTAGGGATGAGCCGAACACCCCCCTGTTCGGTTCGCACCAGAACATGCGAACAGGAAAAAAATTCGTTCGAACACGCGAACACCGTTAAAGTCTATGGGACACGAACATGAATAATCAAAAGTGCTAATTTTAAAGGCTAATATGCAAGTTATTGTCAATAAAAGTGTTTGGGGACCTGGGTCCTGCCCCAGGGGACATGGATCAATGCAAAAAAAAGTTTTAAAAACGGCCGTTTTTTCAGGAGCAGTGATTTTAATAATGCTTAAAGTCAAACAATAAAAGTTTAATATCCCTTTAAATTTCATACCTGGGGGGTGTCTATAGTATGCCTGTAAAGGGGCGCATGTTTCCGGTGTTTAGAACAGTCTGACAGCAAAATGACATTTTGAAGGAAAAAACTCATTTAAAACTACCGCGGCTATTGCATTGCCGACAATACACATAGAAGTTCATTGATAAAAACGGCATGGGAATTCCCCACAGGGCAACCCCGAACCAAAATTAAAAAAAAAAAATGATGTGGGAGTCCCCCTAAATTCCATACAAGGCCCTTCAGGTCTGGTATGGATATTAAGGGGAACCCCAGCCAAAATTTTAAAAAAAAATTGACGTGGGGTTCCCCCTAAATTCCATACCAGACCCTTCAGGTCTGGTATGGATTTTAAGGGGAACCCCGCGCCCAAAAAAAAAAAAAAACAGCGTGGGGTCCCCCTAAAAATCCATACCAGACCCTTATCCGAGCACGCAACCTGGCAGGCCGCAGGAAAAGAGGGGGGGACGAGAGTGCGGCCCCCCCCCCTCCTGAACCATACCAGGCCACATGCCCTCAACATTGGGAGGGTGCTTTGGGGTAGCCCCCCAAAGCACCTTGTCCCCATGTTGATGAAGACAAGGGCCTCATCCCCACAACCGTGGCCGGTGGTTGTGGGGGTCTGCGGGCGGGGGGCTTATCGGATTCTGGAAGCCCCCTTTAACAAGGGGACCCCCAGATCCCGGCCCCCCCCCTGTGTGAAATGGTAAGGGGGTACTTACCCCTACCATTTCACTAAAAAACTGTCAAAAATGTTAAAAATGACAAGAGACAGTTTTTGACAATTCCTTTATTTAAATGCTTCTTCTTTCTTCCTTCATCTTCTTCTTCTTCTGGTTCTTCTGGCTCTTCTGGTTCTTCCTCCGGCGTTCTTGTCCAGCATCTCCTCCGCGGCGTTTTCTATCTTCTTCTCCTCGGGCCGCTCCGCACCCATGGCATGAGGGGGGAGGCTCCCGCTCTTCTCTTCATCTTCTTCTTCATCTTCATCTTCTTCTTCATCTTCTTCTTCTTCTTCTTCTTCTCTTCTTCATCTCTTCTTCCTTCTTCATTTCTTCTGCGGGCCGCTCCGCATCCATGCATGGAGGGAGGCTCCCGCTGTGTGACGGCGTCTCTTCGTCTGACGGTTCTTAAATAACGGGGGGCGGGGCCACCCGGTGACCCCGCCCCCCTCTGACGCACGGGACATGACGGGACTTCCCTGTGGCATTCCCCGTGACGTCACAGGGAAGTCCCGTCAATTCACCGTGCGTCAGAGGGGGGCGGGGTCACCGGATGGCCCCGCCCCCCGTTATTTAAAAACCGTCAGACGAAGAGACGCCGTCACACAGCGGGAGCCTCCCTCCATGCATGGATGCGGAGCGGCCCGCAGAAGAAATGAAGAAGGAAGAAGAGATGAAGAAGAGAAGAAGAAGAAGAAGAAGAAGATGAAGAAGAAGATGAAGATGAAGAAGAAGATGAAGAGAAGAGCGGGAGCCTCCCCCCTCATGCCATGGGTGCGGAGCGGCCCGAGGAGAAGAAGATAGAAGACGCCGCGGAGGAGATGCTGTACGAGAACGCCGGAGGAAGAACCAGAAGAGCCAGAAGAACCAGAAGAAGAAGAAGATGAAGGAAGAAAGAAGAAGCATTTAAATAAAGGAATTGTCAAAAACTGTCTCTTGTCATTTTTAACATTTTTGACAGTTTTTTAGTGAAATGGTAGGGGTAAGTAACCCCTTACCATTTCACACAGGGGGGGGGCCGGGATCTGGGGGTCCCCTTGGTAAAGGGGGCTTCCAGATTCCGATAAGCCCCCCGCCCGCAGACCCCCACAACCACCGGCCACGGTTGTGGGGATGAGGCCCTTGTCTTCATCAACATGGGGACAAGGTGCTTTGGGGGGCTACCCCAAAGCACCCTCCCAATGTTGAGGGCATGTGGCCTGGTACGGTTCAGGAGGGGGGGGGGCCGCACTCTCGTCCCCCCCTCTTTTCCTGCGGCCTGCCAGGTTGCGTGCTCGGATAAGGGTCTGGTATGGATTTTTAGGGGGACCCCACGCCGTTTTTTTTTTTTTGGCGCGGGGTTCCCCTTAAAATCCATACCAGACCTGAAGGGTCTGGTATGGAATTTAGGGGGAACCCCACGTCAATTTTTTTTTTTAATTTTGGCTGGGGTTCCCCTTAATATCCATACCAGACCCGAAGGGCCTGGTATGGAATTTAGGGGGACCCCCACATCATTTTTTTTTTTTTTATTTTGGTTCGGGGTTGCCCTGTGGGGAATTCCCATGCCGTTTTTATCAATGAACTTCTATGTGTATTGTCAGCAATGCAATAGCCGCGGGTAGTTTTAAATTAGTTTTTTCCTTCCAAATGTCATTTTGCTGTCAGACTGTTCTAAACACAGGAAACATGCGCCCCTTTACAGGCATACTATAGACACCCCCCAGGTACGAAATTTAAAGGGATATTACACTTTTATTGTTTGACTTTAAGCATTAATAAAATCACTGCTCCTGAAAAAACGTCCGTTTTTAAAACTTTTTTTTGCATTGATCCATGTCCCCTGGGGCAGGACCCGGGTCCCCAAACACTTTTTATGACAATAACTTGCATATAAGCCTTTAAAATTAGCACTTTTGATTTCTCCCATAGACTTTTAAAGGGTGTTCCGCGGCATTCGAATTTGCCGCGAACACCCCAAATTGTTCGCTGTTCGGCGAACTTGCGAACAGCCAATGTTCGAGTAGAACATGAGTTCGACTCGAACTCGAAGCTCATCCCTACTATCTATCTATAGATAGATAGATAGATATATATATCTATATATAAATATACTAGACTGACTACTGTATATATCAAATACACTGCCACTAACTGAATAACCTGCCTGCTTAATCTAAATCAAGCTATCTCTCTGTCCACACCAACAACACTACACACGGCCGTCGTGTAAGCAGCCTTATATATTGTGGGGCGTGGGCTTAGTCCCCCTGAGCCAGGATTCGCCAAAGGCACCCTGCCTTTATCCAATTATGGCTCTCTTAGCAGGGGGCGCTGTGATTGGCCAAAGCAGGCAGGTCAAGTGCTTGCTTTGGCCAATCATCATACAGCAATGCACTGCTATCTCTCAGTGCATTATGGGGAGTTCCGCGACGCTCAAATTTGCCGCGAACGCCCCATAATGATCGCTCTTCATCGAACGGGCGAACATCCGATGTTCGAATCAAACTTATGTTCGACCCGAACATCAAGCTCATCCCTAGTGTCAAGACAAGATAGGCTGGGATGAACCACTTCCTGATGACCTCAGGCCAAGTTGGAAAGCTTGGCTTCAAGACCTTCATAACCTGTCTTCAGTAAAGATACCACGTTGTTATGTGCCAACAACATTTAAAGATGTTGAGCAATATGAGCTCCACCATTTTTCTGACGCTAGTGTATCCGGCTATGGAGTGTGTTCATACCTCAGAACTGTGTCCAAGTATGGAGAAGTCTACTACACCCTTGTTATGGGTAAAGCAAGAGTTGCCCCAAAACGGACAATAACAATTCCAAGTATGGAGCTCTCAGCTGCTGTTGTGATCACAAGAATTGGTGATTTGCTCAAGAGTGAACTAGACTTGTGTCATAACTTTGAATACTATCTCATTGTGACTAAGGGTGACATAAAGGATGTGTGTGTTTCAAAAACCAGACTCAGTAAAAATAATAAAAAATCAGGCAGCATATGTGGACAAAATGTACAGTATCATCCAAATCATCCACCAATATGAATTGTTCAAAAAGTAACAAATTAATCCAAACCAACCAGTCAATTGGGCCTCCATCCTTATTAATATAGAAAGCAAGAGTGTAATGGGACTTTAAATGACGTGCATGATTACATGCACCTCCATCTCTAAATTGCCAATGAAAAGTAAGAGGTTTTTGGGACTTTGAGTGAGGCACAAGACACGAGGTAGGAGAAATTATTAATTGATTGTTTAATTGGCATAAAAACAAAGCATACCTCATAACATGTGATGCTTAGTGTGACGCTGGGAAAAGCCTGGAGATCGTTGAGCGTTACTTATACCCCCACTGGGAGTCTTGTTCACACTCTGACTTTTCTCCTCACATATGCCCACCATATTTTGGAGCATGTCTCTGTGCAATGTTTCCAGATAATTATCCCTTCGATTTCCTCTTTATCAGCAAGACCGCACACCTTTCTGTTTTTCCTCACCTTTTCCCCCCTTGGGAAATCGCATGATTTTCGTGCGATTTTTCACTTTCTTATTTTCTTTTCTTTTCTTTATATGTAAGTGTTTCAGGGAGATACACATGTTGTTTTCCCTTGTCCCTACTTTTTTTCTTACCATCTTGGCAAAACATTAGATCCTATTCAGTAGTTTTTAATTTTTTTTTTAGATAGAAAGCTATGCTTTTGCTCCTGATGAGTGGCAACTGGCCACAAATGGTTTGTTATCATTGATATATATATATATACACACAGTGGGGACGGAAAGTGTTCAGACCCCCTTAAATTTTTCACTCTTTGTTATATTGCAGCCATTTGCTAAAATCATTTAAGTTCATTTTTTTTTCCTCATTAGTGTACACACAGCATATTGACAGAAAAACACAGACTTGTTAACATTTTTGCAGATTTATTAAAAAAGAAAAACTGAAATATCACATGGTCCTAAGTATTCAGACCCTTTGCTGTGACACTCATATATTTAACTCAGGTGCTGTCCATTTCTTCTGATCATTCTTGAGATGGTTCTACACCTTCATTTGAGTCCAGCTGTGTTTGATTATACTGATTGGACTTCATTAGGAAAGCCACACACCTGTCTATATAAGACCTTACAGCTCAAGGTGCATGTCAGAGCAAATAAGAATCATGAGGTCAAAGGAACTACCTGAAGAGCTCAGAGACAGAATTGTGGCAAGGCATAGATCTAGCCAAGGTTACAATAAAATTACTGTTGCACTTAAGGTTCCTAAGAGCATAGTGGCCTCCATAATCCTTAAATGGAAGACGTTTGGGATTACCATAACCCTTCCTAGAGCTGGCCGTCCGGCCAAACTGAGCTATCGGGGGAGAAGAGCCTTGGTGAGAGAGGTAAAGAAGAACCCAAAGATCACTGTGGCTGAGCTCCAGAGATGCAGTCGGGAGATGGGAAAAAGTTGTAGAAAGTCAACCATCACTGCAGCCCTCCGCCAGTCAGGGCTTTATGCTAGAGTGGCCCGACAGAAGCCTCTCCTCAGTGCAAGACACATGAAAGCCCACATGGAGTTTGCTAAAAAACACCTGAAGGACTCCAAGATGGTGAAAAATAAGATTCTCTGGTCTGATGGGACCAAGATAGAACTTTTTGGCCTTTATTCTAAGCGGTATGTGTGGAGAAAACCAGGCACTGCTCATCATCACCTGTCCAATACAGTCTCAACAGTGAAGCATGGTGGTGGCAGCATCATGCTGTGGGGTGTTTTTCAGCTGCAGGGACAGGACGACTGGTTGCAATTGAGGGAAAGATGAATGTGTCCAAGTACAGGGATATCCTGGACGAAAACCTTCTCCAGAGTGCTCAGGACCTCAGACTGGGCCGAAGGTTTACCTTCCAACAAGACAATGACCCTAAGCACACAGTTAAAATAACGAAGGAGTAGATTCACAACAACTCCATGACTGTTCTTGAATGGCCCAGCCAGAGCCCTGACTTAAACCCAATAGAGCATCTCTGGGGAAACCTAAAAATGGCTGTCCACCAACATTTACAATCCAACCTGACAGAACTGGAGAGGATCTGCAAGGAGGAATGGCAGAGGATCCCCAAATCCAGGTGTGAAAAACTTGTTGCATCTTTCCCAAAAAGACTCATGGCTGTATTAGATCAAAAGGGTGCTTCTACTAAATGATAGTATGGTCTCTATAATGGATCCACAGAGATAAAAATAAATAAACTTGTACCATCATCCAGAATTCTAAAATTAATAAGAAATGGGAAGCCTGGTCCCCGGCCAGGCTACCACAAGGACATTGGGGCTGTTTGGACTATCGTGGTACAGTAAAGAAATATAACTTGTGAATATGTAACAAATAGACAGTTATAAAAGATAAAAATGATTTATTTATACAAAGGTATTGGTCATTTACAGATAAGAACATAACAATTCATATATATCACTGGAACAGCTAACCCCAAGATTGGGGAATAACAGTGGGACAGTTCATCACAGACGTAACTCGACTAGTTGCGCGGACAAAAGCCGCTTCCTTTAGGAGAGTCTGTGAATTAATTAACAAAGAGTCAAAAAAGGCAGTATAGCCACCAAGAGGCAAAGACAGTAAAAAACGTATACTTATAACAACATTTAAACAAAATATTTATTGCATAAGAAGGGAGAGAGAGGGAGAGCCAAAACTGCTTACCCATGTCCCGAGAGGCCACGACTGCAAGGCATGACCACCAAGGGGGGGTCTCCCACAGCGACTCGGGGGAGCTACAAGGCATTGTGGAATGAAATCTAGATAGAAAATTGATTTATTTTAAACTCAGGGTAGATAGGCTGCAGTCGAGAAAAGTGAAAAAATGATGACACTGGGTGAGTGTGCTGTGGGCCTACAAAGCCGAACAGTGGTGGACCGGTGAAAAATTGCAAGGTATAAAAATGGTTCAGTGGAAAAAATATCAAATAATCAAAAATGTGAAAAAAGGTGAGGGAAACAAGTACAAAAGGTAAAATTGTGAAAAACACAGTGATTGGTTGTGAACCTGAGGGGATGAAGGAAAGTGGGGAGAGATATTGGAAGGTGAGAGTGATAATGAGTGAATGGAAAAAATAAAGGACACAGCTAGTACCTGGCAATCAAAATGTAGCAAATAGCTATTAGGGGTCCTGGGATGAGTGGTCCGGCTGAGAACAAGGATATCAGCCAGCGGCCATGGTGTACAGTACTCCAACCAAAGGCATGGGGTGGAGGCACAGGAGAGTCAATCCCCACCATGCCAGAGTTGTCTATGGGAAAAAACAAAACAACGGTATCAAACATTAAAGAGGTCCAATAGCCAGTTACCTGAGATGACAGGCACTGCATGAGGGTATGATAAAAAACGTTTGCTGCAAGGTAACTTACTAAATGCTGGCTGGAGTAAAGTGTTCCAGGACGCCTAGAGTCCATAACGTGGATAAACAGGCTGACTGCCCGTTATTTGTAGCTCCCAACCCAGCGACGCTGCACGCCAGCCAGCATCGTCGGCTCCATTGGCGTGCAACGTCACAGGGTCAGAGCTCCCGCATTGCGCATGCGCAAATGAATCACGCGCGCACATGCGCACTAGCCCTATGGCCAGGGGATATGAATCCCGGCCAAGACCGGTGCAAGAGGAGAAAGTGGCCCCGTCCGGAGCCAGTGTCTCCGCCAGGGAGCCCACCGGGCCGCCGCGGACATACACACAACTGGGGCGCCCAGCAACAGTGCCTGTCATGGGGGACAAAAGGGGGAGGGGGAAGGGAAAGGAGAGGGAAGGGAGGGACAGGGAAAGGGAAGGGAAAAGAAAGGAGGGGGAGGGGGGGCAAGCAGTGAGGCTCAAACAAAAAGTAACCAGAAAATTATAAAACCAATAGAAACATAAACTAGATTTGGGCTGTGTAAAAATACAATAAAGTAAGAAATATAAATCATAAGTGTGCAGGGATAAGGTAATTACCCTGTGCAGCCATTGCGGCGAAATTCATGATAGGAGTCCAGAGGGCCGGAGACTATGAAACATGATGGGGTACAACATATTATTTGGGTGTGGTAGCCTATATTATAATAAAAAAGTCTAACCGGTCCAAGCTTGGACGTCCGCAATGAATGGTCGCATTCGACTGATTGTATTGAGGTTTAATAAATTAAACTAAGAGTAACTAGATATAATATAAGAGACCCCCCCACAGATACATATGGTCTGAGGGGGTAAATTAAAGACTGCGGGGTGGGGTCAGTGGGAGCCAGGGATTGATTTATTTATACAAAGGTATTGTTTTTTTTATCATAGCCTCATGCAGTGCCTGTCATCTCAGGTCACTGGCTATCGGACCTCTTTAATGTTTGATACCGTTGTTTTGTTTTTTCCCATAGACAACTCTGGCATGGTGGGGATTGACTCTCCTGTGCCTCCACCCCATGCCTTTGGTTGGAGTACTGTACATTGTGGCCGCTGGCTGATATCCTTGTTCTCAGCCGGACCACTCATCCCGGGACCCCTAATACCCTGTTTCCCCGAAAATAAGACCTAGCGTGATTGGTGATGATGGCTGCAATATAAGCCATACCCCCCAAATTAGCCCTAGTTAAAGTCCTTGTAGGTCTTATTTTCAGGGTAGGGCTTATTTTCGGGTCAACAGGGTAGGGCTTATTTGGGTGGGTAAGGCTTATATTGCAGAAATCACTGACAATCACGCTAGGTCTTATTTTCGGGGAAACAGGGTAGCTATTTGCTACATTTTGATTGCCAGGTACTAGCTGTGTCCTTTATTTATTCCATTCACTTATTATCACCCTCACTTTCCAATATCTCTCTCTGCTTTCCTTCATCCCCTCAGGTTCACAACCAATCATTGTGTTTTTCACAATTTTACCTTTTGTACTTGTTTACCTCACCTTTTTTCACATTTTTGATTATTTGATATTTTTTCCACTGAACCATTTTTATACCTTGCAATTTTTCACCGGTCCACCACTGTTCGGCTTTGTAGGCCCACAGCACACTCACCCAGTGTTATAATTTTTTCACTATTCTCGACCGCAGCCTATCTACCCTGAGTTTAAAAAAAAATAAATTTTCTATCTAGATTTCTGTCCATAATGCCTTGTAGCTCCCCCGAGTCGCTGCGAGAGACCCCCCCTTGGTGGTCATGCCTTGCGGTCGTGGCCTGTCGGGACATGGGTAAGCTGTTTTGGCTCTCCCTCTCTATCCCCTCTTATGCAATAAATATTTTGTTTAAATGTTGTTATAACTATACGTTTTTTACTGTCTTTGCCTCTTGGTGGCTATACTGCCATTTTTGACTCTTTGTTAATTAATTCACAGACTCTCCTGAGTAGGGATGAGCTTCGTGTTTGAGTCAAACCCATGTTCGAATCGAACATCGTCTGTTCGCCCGTTCACCGAACTGCGAACGATATCAGCCGTTCGCGCCAAATTCGTGTGGCGCGTCACGGCCCATAATTCACTGCGGCATCGCAGTGCATTGCTGGCTGATGATTGGCCAAGCATGCACTATGACCCGCATGCTTGGCCAATCACAGCGCCGTCAGTAGAGAGTAGGGATGAGCCGAACACCCCCCGGTTCGGTTCGCACCAGAACCCGCGAACTTACCGAAAGTTTGCACGAACGTTAGAACCCCATTGGCGTCTATGGGACTCGAACGTTCGAAATCAAAAGTGCTCATTTTAAAGGCTAATTTGCATGGTATTGTCCTAAAAAGGGTTTGGGGACCCGGGTCCTACCCCAGGGGACATGTATCAATGCAAAAAAAACTTTTAAAAACGGCCGTTTTTTCGGGAGCAGTGATTTTAATGATGCTTAAAGTAAAAAAAAAAAAAGTGAAATATTCCTTTAAATATCGTACCTGGGGGGTGTCTAAAGTATGCCTGTAAAGTGACGCATGTTTCCCATGTTTAGAACAGTCCCTGCACCAAATGTCATTTTTAAAGGAAAAAATCTCATTTAAAACTGCTTGCGGGTTTAATGTCATGTCGGGTCATGGCAATATGGATGAAAATCAGTGAGACAAACGGCATGGGTACCCCCCAGTCCATTACCAGGCCCTTTGGGTCTTGTATGGATATTAAGGGGAACCCCGCACCCAAATTAAAATAAGGAAAGGTGTGGGGCCACCAGGCCCTATATACTCTGAACAGCAGTATACAGGCGGTGCAAACAAGACAGGGACTGTAGGTTTGTTGTTAAGTAGAATCTGTTTGTAATTTTGAACGGGTACATTTAAACGTGTTTAGCTCCAGCCAAAAAATCTTTTTTAAGCTTTTTGGAAAACATAGGGAAGGGTTATCACCCCTGTGACATTTGTTTTGCTGTCTTTCCTCCTCTTCAGAAGATTTCACCTCACTTTTTTGTCCCAATGAAAAATGTTTTTTGAAAATTTGGGTTTTTTTGTGGAACAAGGATTGGAAAGCATCAGTGGAAAGGAGAAATTGTTTTCCCATATTAACTCTTACAGGAGAGAATTTCCCTTCCTAGGGGTAGATTTCATCTCACTTCCTGTTGTCTCCTTCCGTTTGCAAGTAGGAGTCGTTTGTAAGTTAGATGTTTGAAAGTAGGGTCCTGCCCTATATACTCAGCAGAAATTTGGGCCTTAGGTGTTGCTGTGGCCACAACACTGTAAGCCCTCACAGGGCCCTGCTGTGAAATATTAGATCAAGAATTGTAATTACATGCCCCTGTTGAACAGGAGCTGAAAAATTAGGCCTTAGGCACTGGTGCTGGTGCCACAACACTGCAACCCCTCACAGACACTCTAGTTGGAACGCAGGAACGAGCCCTGCTGCAAAGTATTGCATCAAAAATTGTAATTACACGCCCCTGTTAGACAGGGGCAGAAAAATTGGGCCTTAGGCACTTGTGCTGGTGCCACAACACTGCAACCCCTCACAGACACTCTAGTTGGAACGCAGGAACGAGCCCTGCTGCAAAGTATTGCATCAAAAATTGTAATTACACGCCCCTGTTAGACAGGGGCAGAAAAATTGGGCCTTAGGCACTGGTGCTGGTGCTACAACACTGCAACCCCTCACAGACACTCTAGTTGGAATGCAGGAACGAGCCCTGCTGCAAAGTATTACATCAAAAATTGTAATTACACGCCCCTGTTAAACAGGGGCTGAAAAATTGTGCCTTAGGCACTGGTGGTGGCGCCCAGAACCAAAAATGTTCTTACAAGCTATCAGCGTGATGATTGAGGAGGAAGAGGATAATTACTCAGGGATAGTCACTCAGCATCAGCATAGGCAGTCTTTGAAGGGATCTGAGATTTCAAAAAAAATTATTCGGTTACATCAGCATCAGGTGCTTGGTAGCTGGTGGTGATCCAAGACTGATTCATTTTTATGAAGGTCAGCCGATCGACTGAGTCGGTGGACAGACGCACCCTGTGATCGGTTACCACGCCTCCAGCAGCACTGAATGTGCGTTCCGAAAGAACGCTGGATGCAGGACAGGCCAGTAGCTCAATTGCATACTGTGCAAGCTCTGGCCAGTGATCCATCCTCAAGACCCAGTAACCCAGAGGATTTTCGGTGGGAAAGGTGTCCAAGTCTGATCTTGCCCCTAGGTATTCCTGCACCATGTAAAACAGACGCTGGCGATGGTTGCTGGAACCGATCATACCTTGGGGCTGCGGACCAAAAAATTGTCTGAACGCATCGGTCAGACGGCCACCTTCTCCACCGCTCCTTCTTTGACTGACCGAAGCCTCAGCAACACGTTGTCCAGAAACAGGAGTTTGTAACCTCCCAGTCTCTGGGAACGCGTTGCACAGACCTTTCTGCAAGGCCTCCCGAAGATGTTTCATCCTCTGCTCCCTCTGCGATGGCAAGATAAGGTCCGCAACCTTACCCTTGTAACGTGGATCAAGGAGGGTTGCCAGCCAGTATTGGTCCTTCTCCTTGATACCACGAATACGAGGATCCTTACGCAGGCTTTGCAGGATCAGGGAGGCCATGCAGCGTAGGTTTGCTGAGGCATTCGGTCCGGAGTCCTCTGGGTCACTAAGGACAACAACGTCCGCAGCCACCTCCTCCCAGCCACGTACAAGTCCATGTGTTCCTTGGGACTGATCCCTTAAAGACTGCTGCTGATGCTGAGTGCCAGGCTCCACCTCCATACTGACACAATCTTCCTCCTCCTCCTCCTCCTCGTCCTCTTCCTGTGTGATCGGCGGGCACACAGGAACACTGTCTGGATAAAGGGGGCCTTGAGAGCTAAGAAATTCCTCCTCTTCCTGCCTCTGTTCTGCCTCAAGTGCCCTGTCCATTATTCCACGCAGCGTGTGCTTCAACAGGTGGACAAGGGGGACAGTGTCACTGATGCATGCACTGTCAGTGCTCACCATCCTCGTGGCCTCCTCGAATGGTGACAGGACAGTGCATGCATCCCTGATCATGGCCCACTGGCGTGGGGAAAAAAAACCAAGCTCCCCTGACCCTGTCCTGGTGCCATAGTCGCACAGGTACTCATTGATGGCCCTCTGCTGCGTGTGCAGCCGCTGCAGCATGGGCAACGTTGAGTTCCACCTGGTGGGCATGTCACAGATTAGGCGGTTCTTGGGCAGGTTAAACACCTTTTGGAGGTCCGTCAGCCGAGCACTGGCATTATATGACCGGCGGAAATGCACACAGACTTTCCTGGCCTGCCTCAGGACATCCTGTAAGCCCGGGTACCTGCCCAAGAACCGCTGCACCACCAAGTTAAGGACGTGAGCCAAACAGGGCACATGGGTCATTTGTCCCTGTCGGAGGGCAGAGAGGAGGTTAGTGCCATTGTCGCAAACCACCATTCCTGCCTTAAGTTGGCGTGGCGTCAACCACCTCTGAACCTGCCCCTGCAGAGCTGACAGAACCTCTGCCCCAGTGTGGCTCCTGTCCCCCAAGCACACCAGCTCAAGCACCGCATGGCATCTTTTGGCCTGCGTACTTGCGTAGCCCCTTGAACGCCTACGGAGCACCGCTGGTTCCGAGGAAGAGGCCATGGAGGAAGAAGAAGAGGAGGGGGTGGAGGAGAGAGGTGTGTCACAATCAGCATTTTGGAGGCATGGTGGCGGAACAACCTCCAACACCACTGCACCTTGTCCTGCATCCTTCCCAGCTGCCAGCAGAGTCACCCAATGCGCCGTGAAACTTAGGTAACGTCCCTGTCCATGCCTGCTGGACCATGAGTCAGCGGTAATATGCACCTTACCGCTGACCGCCCTGTCCAGCGAGGCATGGACATTGCCTTCCACATGCCGGTAGAGAGCCGGAATCGCCTTCCGTGAGAAAAAGTGGCGTTTGGGTACCTGCCACTGAGGAACCGCACATTCCAAAACTCACGGAAGGGGGCAGAGTCTACCAACTGAAAAGGCAGCAGTTGAAGTGCTAGCAATTTTGCCAAGCTAGCATTCAACCGCTGGGCATGTGGATGGTTGGGAGCAAACTTCTTTCGGGGGTGCAGCAGCTGGGGCAGGGAAATTTGCCTGGTACAATCTGACGTCGGTGTACCAAAAGCAGATTGCCCACAAGTACTTGGCTGTGACACACCTAATTCTACACCTTCATTCCTCTCACTGCAGGTCTCAGAGAGGACTGAAGGTCTAGTGGGGTTGGAAATCTCAGCTGATGAGGAGCAAGCAGAGATCCTCTTTGTTCTTTGGTGTGGGTCTTTTAGATACGCTTGCCAACGAACTGCATGGCAGGTCAACATATGTCTGGTCAAGCATGTGGTACCCAAGCGGGAGATGTTTTGGCCACGCGAGATACGCTTGAGACATATGTTGCAAATAGCAGCGGTGCGATCTGATGCACTCGTCTCAAAAAAGGCCCACACCAAAGAACTTTTTGAATAACGCGCAGAGACTGCAGCGCCCTGCACATGTAGAGCTTTGGGGTGTGATGCAGTCAATGTGCTGCCCTTAGGCTGGCCCCTGGAGGGCATCCTGCCTCGTTGGTGATGTGCCGCCTCCTCCTCCTCCTCTCTCCTATCAGGCACCCACGTTGAGTCAGTGACCTCATCATCCCCTCCCTCCTCATCACTGGAGCAAACCTGGCAGTATGCTGCAGCAGGGGGAGCATGACTGCCAGATTGCTGTCCTTCTTGGGCACCCCCTCTGTCCGTGCTCATGTTACTGCCTTCATCGAGCTCAGTATCATCATCAGAGCCTTCCAAACGCTGGGCATCCTCCTGGAGCATGTACCCAACACTGTGGTCAAACAGTTCGAGGGAATCCTCATGAGGACATGGTGGAGCTAGGGAAGGAGTCACTGATGACATTGAGCTGAGGGAAGAGGCCGCTGCTTTGCCAGACAAAGCACCCTGGGCATGGGTGAGAGAGGATGAGGAGGATGAGGACGGCTTGGTCATCCACTCGACCAAGTCTTCCGCATGTTGCGGCTCAACACGGCCAGCTGCCGAAAAAAAGGCCAAGCGTGTCCCATGGCCACGTGCTGATGAGGATGCACCGTCTCCACGACCAGCACTAGACACAGAGCCTGCTTGCCCTCTCTTATTGGCTTGTGACTGTCTGCCTCTCCTTCTTGGCCTTCCAGACATACTAATGGCCTGTAGCTGCACTAAGCTGGGATAGAACACCTGTAATTTTCTTCAGGTAGCTTTATATACTGTAACCAGACAAGCCTGCCTGTCAGTAGGAAGATAACAGGAACGGATCTAACTGAACACTGTGAGCAGGACGCACTGTACTAAATGTAAATAGTCTAGCTGCCTGACCGTGGTACTAATAGGATCAAATAGAACACCTGTAATTTTCTTCAGGTAGCTTTATATACTGTAACCAGACAAGCCTGCCTGTCAGTAGGAAGATAACAGGAACGGCTCTAGCTGAACACTGTGAGCAGGACGCACTGTACTAAATGTAAATAGTCTAGCTGCCTGACCGTGGTACTAATAGGATCAAATAGAACACCTGTAATTTTCTTCAGGTAGCTTTATATACTGTAACCAGACAAGCCTGCCTGTCAGTAGGAAGATAACAGGAACGGATCTAGCTGAACACTGTGAGCAGGACGCACTGTACTAAATGTAAATAGTCTAGCTGCCTGACCGTGGTACTAATAGGATCAAATAGAACACCTGTAATTTTCTTCAGGTAGCTTTATATACTGTAACCAGACAAGCCTGCCTGTCAGTAGGAAGATAACAGGAACGGATCTAGCTGAACACTGTGAGCAGGACGCACTGTACTAAATGTAAATAGTCTAGCTGCCTGACCGTGGTACTAATAGGATCAAATAGAACACCTGTAATTTTCTTCAGGTAGCTTTATATACTGTAACCAGACAAGCCTGCCTGTCAGTAGGAAGATAACAGGAACGGATCTAGCTGAACACTGTGAGCAGGACGCACTGCACTAAATGTAAATAGCAGGAACGGATCTAGCTGAACACTGTGAGCAGGACGCACTGCACTAAATGTAAATGGCAGGAACGGATCTAGCTGAACACTGTGAGCAGGACGCACTGCACTAAATGTAAATAACAGGAACGGATCTAGCTGAACACTGTGAGCAGGACGCACTGCACTAAATGTAAATAACAGGAACGGATCTAGCTGAACACTGTGAGCAGGACGCACTGCACTAAATGTAAATGGCAGGAACGGATCTAGCTGAACACTGTGAGCAGGACGCACTGCACTAAATGTAATTGGCAGGAACGGATCTAGCTGAACACTGTGAGCAGGACGCACTGCACTAAATGTAAATAGCAGGAACGGATCTAGCTGAACACTGTGAGCAGGACGCACTGCACTAAATGTAAATGGCAGGAACGGATCTAGCTGAACACTGTGAGCAGGACGCACTGCACTAAATGTAAATGGCAGGAACGGATCTAGCTGAACACTGTGAGCAGGACGCACTGCACTAAATGTAAATAGCAGGAACGGATCTAGCTGAACACTGTGAGCAGGACGCACTGCACTAAATGTAAATAGTCTAGAAGATAACAGGAACAGATCTAGCTGAACACTGTGAGCAGGACGCACTGCACTAAATGTAAATAACAGGGACGGATCTAGCTGAACACTGTGAGCAGGACGCACTGCACTAAATGAAAATAGCAGGAACGGATCTAGCTGAACACGGTGAGCAGGACACACTGCACTAAATGTAAATAGTCTTGAAGATAACAGGAACGGATCTAGCTGAACACTGTGAGCAGGACGCACTGCACTAAATGTAAATAGCAGGAACGGATCTAGCTGAACACTGTG
Source organism: Lithobates clamitans (assembly GCA_037952925.1). Lineage (NCBI taxonomy): Eukaryota > Metazoa > Chordata > Amphibia > Anura > Ranidae > Lithobates > Lithobates clamitans. The sequence goes on from JBBGZY010001115.1 coordinate 1,664,980, forward strand.
AGCAGGACGCACTGCACTAAATGTAAATAGCAGGAACGGATCTAGCTGAACACTGTGAGCAGGACGCACTGCACTATATGTAAATAACAGGAACGGATATAGCTGAACACTGTGAGCAGGACGGACTGCACTAAATGTAAATAGTCTAGAAGATAACAGGAACGGATCTAGCTGAACACTGTAAGCAGGACGCACTGCACTAAATGTAAATAGCAGGAACGGATCTAGCTGAACACTGTGAGCAGGACGCACTGCACTAAATGTAAATAACAGGAACGGATATAGCTGAACACTGTGAGCAGGACGCACTGCACTAAATGTAAATAGTCTAGAAGATAACAGGAACGGATCTAGCTGAACACTGTGAGCAGGACGCACTGCACTAAATGTAAATAGCAGGAACGGATCTAGCTGAACACTGTGAGCAGGAGGCACTGCACTAAATGTAAATAGCAGGAACGGATCTAGCTGAACACTGTGAGCAGGACGCACTGCACTAAATGTAAATAGCAGGAACGGATCTAGCTGAACACTGTGAGCAGGACGCACTGCACTAAATGTAAATAGCAGGAACGGATCTAGCTGAACACTGTGAGCAGGACGCACTGCACTAAATGTAAATAGCAGGAACGGATCTAGCTGAACACTGTGAGCAGGACGCACTGCACTAAATGAAAATAGCAGGAACGGATCTAGCTGAACACTGTGAGCAGGACGCACTGCACTAAATGTAAATAGCAGGAACAGATCTAGCTGAACACTGTGAGCAGGACGCACTGCACTAAATGTAAATAGCAGGAACGGATCTAGCTGAACACTGTGAGCAGGACGCACTGCACTAAATGTAAATAGTCTAGATAGAAGATAACAGGAACGGATTTAGCTAAACTGAATACAGTGTATATATATATATGCAACACCTGGGATGCATATATATACACAATACACTGTAAGTGCAGCTAACTGACTGACTGTTCTGCCTAATCTATCTAACTCAAATCAAATGACACTGTCTCTCTCTCTCTCTATCTCTTAGCACACCGGAACACACACTACACAGGGCCGCCGTGCAGGCGGCCTTATATAGTGTGGGGCGTGTACTAAATCCCCTGAGCCATAATTGGCCAAAGCCACCCTGGCTTTGGCCAATTACAGCTCTCTCTACTGACGGCGCTGTGATTGGCCAAGCATGCGGGTCATAGTGCATGCTTGGCCAATCATCAGCCAGCAATGCACTGCGATGCCGCAGTGAATTATGGGCCGTGACGCGCCACACGAATTTGGCGCGAACGTCCCATATCGTTTGCAATTCGGCGAACGGGCGAACAGCCGATGTTCGAGTCGAACATGGGTTTGACTCGAACACAAAGCTCATCCCTAGTAGAGAGAGCTGTAATTGGCCAAAGCCAGGGTGGCTTTGGCCAATTATGGCTCAGGGGGTTTAGAACACGCCCCACACTATATGAGGCCGCCTGCACGGCGGCCCTGTGTAGTGTGTGTTCCGGCATTGAAAGAGAGATAGATAGACAGAGAGACCGTGGTACTAATAGGATCAAATAGAACACCTGTAATTTTCTTCAGGTAGCTTTATATACTGTAACCAGACAAGCCTGCCTGTCAGTAGGAAGATAACAGGAACGGATCTAGCTGAACACTGTGAGCAGGACGCACTGTACTAAATGTAAATAGTCTAGCTGCCTGACCGTGGTACTAATAGGATCAAATAGAACACCTGTAATTTTCTTCAGGTAGCTTTATATACTGTAACCAGACAAGCCTGCCTGTCAGTAGGAAGATAACAGGAACGGATCTAGCTGAACACTGTGAGCAGGACGCACTGTACTAAATGTAAATAGTCTAGCTGCCTGACCGTGGTACTAATAGGATCAAATAGAACACCTGTAATTTTCTTCAGGTAGCTTTATATACTGTAACCAGACAAGCCTGCCTGTCAGTAGGAAGATAACAGGAACGGATCTAGCTGAACACTGTGAGCAGGACGCACTGCACTAAATGTAAATAGCAGGAACGGATCTAGCTGAACACTGTGAGCAGGACGCACTGCACTAAATGTAAATGGCAGGAACGGATCTAGCTGAACACTGTGAGCAGGACGCACTGCACTAAATGTAAATAACAGGAACGGATCTAGCTGAACACTGTGAGCAGGACGCACTGCACTAAATGTAAATAACAGGAACGGATCTAGCTGAACACTGTGAGCAGGACGCACTGCACTAAATGTAAATGGCAGGAACGGATCTAGCTGAACACTGTGAGCAGGACGCACTGCACTAAATGTAATTGGCAGGAACGGATCTAGCTGAACACTGTGAGCAGGACGCACTGCACTAAATGTAAATAGCAGGAACGGATCTAGCTGAACACTGTGAGCAGGACGCACTGCACTAAATGTAAATGGCAGGAACGGATCTAGCTGAACACTGTGAGCAGGACGCACTGCACTAAATGTAAATGGCAGGAACGGATCTAGCTGAACACTGTGAGCAGGACGCACTGCACTAAATGTAAATAGCAGGAACGGATCTAGCTGAACACTGTGAGCAGGACGCACTGCACTAAATGTAAATAGTCTAGAAGATAACAGGAACAGATCTAGCTGAACACTGTGAGCAGGACGCACTGCACTAAATGTAAATAACAGGGACGGATCTAGCTGAACACTGTGAGCAGGACGCACTGCACTAAATGTAAATAGCAGGAACGGATCTAGCTGAACACGGTGAGCAGGACACACTGCACTAAATGTAAATAGTCTTGAAGATAACAGGAACGGATCTAGCTGAACACTGTGAGCAGGACGCACTGCACTAAATGTAAATAGCAGGAACGGATCTAGCTGAACACTGTGATGTAAATAGTCTAGATAGAAGATAACAGGAACGGATTTAGCTAAACTGAATACAGTGTATATATATATATGCAACACCTGGGATGCATATATATACACAATACACTGTAAGTGCAGCTAACTGACTGACTGTTCTGCCTAATCTATCTAACTCAAATCAAATGACACTGTCTCTCTCTCTCTCTATCTCTTAGCACACCGGAACACACACTACACAGGGCCGCCGTGCAGGCGGCCTTATATAGTGTGGGGCGTGTACTAAATCCCCTGAGCCATAATTGGCCAAAGCCACCCTGGCTTTGGCCAATTACAGCTCTCTCTACTGACGGCGCTGTGATTGGCCAAGCATGCGGGTCATAGTGCATGCTTGGCCAATCATCAGCCAGCAATGCACTGCGATGCCGCAGTGAATTATGGGCCGTGACGCGCCACACGAATTTGGCGCGAACGTCCCATATCGTTTGCAATTCGGCGAACGGGCGAACAGCCGATGTTCGAGTCGAACATGGGTTTGACTCGAACACAAAGCTCATCCCTAGTAGAGAGAGCTGTAATTGGCCAAAGCCAGGGTGGCTTTGGCCAATTATGGCTCAGGGGGTTTAGAACACGCCCCACACTATATGAGGCCGCCTGCACGGCGGCCCTGTGTAGTGTGTGTTCCGGCATTGAAAGAGAGATAGATAGACAGAGAGACAGTGTCATTTCGTTTGAGTTAGCTAGATTAGGCAGGACAATCAGTGAGTTAGCTGCACTTACAGTGTATTGTGTATATATATGCATCCCAGGTGTTGCATATATATATATATATATATATATATACACTGTATTCAGTTTAGCTAAATCAGTTCCTGTTATCTTCTTACTGACAGGCAGGCTTGTCTTGTTACAGTATTTACAGCTACCTGAAGAAAATTGCTGGTGTTCTTTTGATCCTATTAATACCACAGTCAGGCAGCTAGACTATTTACAAGTTAGTGCTGTGCGTCCTGCTCACAGTGTTCAGCTAAAACTGCAAGTTAGGGCGGTGCGTCCTGCTCACATTGTTCAGCTAAAACTACAAGTTAGTGTAGTGAGACCTCTACACAGTGTTCATCTAAAGCTACAAGTTAGTGCAGTGCGTCCTGCTCACAGTGTTCAGCTAAAACTACAAGTTAGTGTAGTGAGACCTCTGCACAGTGTTCATCTAAAGCTACAAGTTAGTGCAGTGCGTCCTGCTCACAGTGTTCAGCTAAAACTACAAGTTAGTGCACTGCTCACAGCGTTCAGCTAAAACTACAAGTTAGTGTAGTGAGACCTCTGCACAGTGTTCATCTAAAGCTACAAGTTAGTGCAGGGCGTCCTGCTCACAGTGTTCAGCTAAAACTACAAGTTAGTGGGGTGCGTCCTGCTCACAGTGTTCAGCTAAAACTACAAGTTAGTGCGGTGCGTCCTGCTCTCAGTGTTCAGCTAAAACTACAAGTTAGTGGGGTGCGTCCTTCTCACAGTGTTTAGCTAAAACTACAAGTTAGTGGGGTGCGTCCTGCTCACAGTGTTCAGCTAAAACTACAAGTTAGTGCAGTGCGTCCTGCTCACAGTGTTCAGCTAAAACTACAAGTTAGTGGGGTGCATCCTGCTCACAGTGTTCAGCTAAAACTACAAGTTAGTGTAGTGAGACCTCTGCACAGTGTTCATCTAAAGCTACAAGCTAGTGCAGTGCGTCCTGCTCACAGTGTTCAGCTAAAACTACAAGTTGGTGGGGTGCATCCTGCTCACAGTGTTCATCTAAAGCTACAAGTTAGTGCAGTGCATCCAGCTCACAGTGTTCAGCTAAAACTACAAGTTAGTGAGGTGCATCCTGCTCACAGTGTTCAGCTAAAACTACAAGTTAGTGTGGTGCGTCCTGCTCACAGTGTTCAGCTAAAACTACAAGTTAGTGCGGTGCGTCCTGCTCACTGTGTTCAGCTAAAACTACAAGTTAGTGGGGTGCGTCCTGCTCACAGTGTTCAGCTAAAACTACAAGTTAGTGCGGTGCATCCTGCTCACAGTGTTCAGCTAAAACTACAAGTTAGTGGGGTGAGACCTCTGCACAGTGTTCAGCTAAAACTACAAGTTAGTGGGGTGCGTCCTGCTCACAGTGTTCAGCTAAAACTACAAATTAGTGCAGTGCGTCCTGCTCACAGTGTTCAGCTAAAACTACAAGTTAGTGTGGTGCATCCTGCTCACAGTGTTCAGCTAAAACTACAAGTTAGTGGGGTGCGTCCTGCTCACAGTGTTCAGCTAAAACTACAAGTTAGTGTAGTAAGACCTCTGCAAAGTGTTCATCTAAAGCTACAAGTTAGTGCAGTGCATCCTGCTCACAGTGTTCAGCTAAAACTACAAGTTAGTGGGGTGCATCCTGCTCACAGTGTTCATCTAAAGCTACAAGTTAGTGCAGTGCATCTAGCTCACAGTGTTCAGCTAAAGCTACAAGTTAGTGGGGTGCATCCTGCTCACAGTGTTCATCTAAAGCTACAAGTTAGTGCAGTGCATCCAGCTCACAGTGTTCAGCTAAAACTACAAGTTAGTGTAGTGAGACCTCTGCACAGTGTTCATCTAAAGCTACAAGTTAGTGCAGTGCGTCCTGCTGACAGTGTTCAGCTAAAACTACAAGTTAGTGCACTGCTCATAGCGTTCAGCTAAAACTACAAGTTAGTGTAGTGAGACCTCTGCACAGTGTTCATCTAAAGCTACAAGTTAGTGCAGTGCATCCTGCTCACAGTGTTCAGCTAAAACTACAAGTTAGTGGGGTGCGTCCTGCTCACAGTGTTCAGCTAAAACTACAAGTTAGTGCGGTGCGTCCTGCTCTCAGTGTTCAGCTAAAACTACAAGTTAGTGGGGTGCGTCCTTCTAACAGTGTTTAGCTAAAACTACAAGTTAGTGGGGTGCGTCCTGCTCACAGTGTTCAGCTAAAACTACAAGTTAGTGCAGTGCGTCCTGCTCACAGTGTTCAGCTAAAACTACAAGTTAGTGGGGTGCATCCTGCTCACAGTGTTCAGCTAAAACTACAAGTTAGTGTAGTGAGACCTCTGAACAGTGTTCATCTAAAGCTACAAGTTAGTGCAGTGGGTCCTGCTCACAATGTTCAGCTAAAACTACAAGTTAATGTAGTGAGACCTCTGCACTGTGTTCATCTAAAGCTACAAGCTAGTGCAGTGCGTCCTGCTCACAGTGTTCAGCTAAAACTACAAATTAGTGTAGTGAGACCTCTGCAAAGTGTTCATCTAAAGCTACAAGTTAGTGCAGTGCGTCCTGCTCACAGTGTTCAGCTAAAACTACAAGTTAGTGGGGTGCATCCTGCTCACAGTGTTCATCTAAAGCTACAAGTTAGTGCAGTGCATCCAGCTCACAGTGTTCAGCTAAAACTACAAGTTAGTGGGGTGCATCCTGCTCACAGTGTTCAGCTAAAACTACAAGTTAGTGTGGTGCGTCCTGCTCACAGTGTTCAGCTAAAACTACAAGTTAGTGCGGTGCGTCCTGCTCACTGTGTTCAGCTAAAACTACAAGTTAGTGGGGTGTGTCCTGCTCACAGTGTTCAGCTAAAACTACAAGTTAGTGCGGTGCATCCTGCTCACAGTGTTCAGCTAAAACTACAAGTTAGTGGGGTGAGACCTCTGCACAGTGTTCAGCTAAAACTACAAGTTAGTGGGGTGCGTCCTGCTCACAGTGTTCAGCTAAAACTACAAATTAGTGCAGTGCGTCCTGCTCACAGTGTTCAGCTAAAACTACAAGTTAGTGGGGTGCATCCTGCTCACAGTGTTCAGCTAAAACTACAAGTTAGTGGGGTGCGTCCTGCTCACAGTGTTCAGCTAAAACTACAAGTTAATGTAGTGAGACCTCTGCAAAGTGTTCATCTAAAGCTACAAGTTAGTGCAGTGCATCCTGCTCACAGTGTTCAGCTAAAACTACAAGTTAGTGGGGTGCATCCTGCTCACAGTGTTCATCTAAAGCTACAAGTTAGTGCAGTGCATCCAGCTCACAGTGTTCAGCTGAAACTACAAGTTAGTGGGGTGCATCCTGCTCACAGTGTTCAGCTAAAACTACAAGTTAGTGGGGTGCATCCTGCTCACAGTGTTCATCTAAAGCTACAAGTTAGTGCAGTGCATCCAGCTCACAGTGTTCAGCTAAAACTACAAGTTAGTGGGGTGCATCCTGCTCACAGTGTTCAGCTAAAACTACAAGTTAGTGTGGTGCGTCCTGCTCACAGTGTTCAGCTAAAACTACAAGTTAGTGGGGTGCGTCCTGCTCACAGTGTTCAGCTAAAACTACAAGTTAGTGGGGTGCGTCCTGCTCACAGTGTTCAGCTAAAACTACAAGTTAGTGCGGTGCATCCTGCTCACAGTGTTCAGCTAAAACTACAAGTTAGTGTAGTGAGACCTCTGCACAGTGTTCATCTAAAGCTACAAGTTAGTGTGGTGCGTCCTGCTCACAGGGTTCAGCTAAAACAACAAGTTAGTGCGGTGCGTCCTGCTCACAGTGTTCAGCTAAAACTACAAGTTAGTGGGGTGCGTCCTGCTCACAGTGTTCAGCTAAAACTACAAGTTAGTGCGGTGCATCCTGCTCACAGTGTTCAGCTAAAACTACAAGTTAGGGGGGTGAGACCTCTGCACAGTGTTCAGCTAAAACTACAAGTTAGTGGGGTGCGTCCTGCTCACAGTGTTCAGCTAAAACTGCAAGTTAGTGCAGTGCGTCCTGCTCACAGTGTTCAGCTAAAACTACAAGTTAGTGGGGTGCATCCTGCTCACAGTGTTCAGCTAAAACTACAAGTTAGTGTGGTGCATCCTGCTCACAGTGTTCAGCTAAAACTACAAGTTAGTGGGGTGCGTCCTGCTCACAGTGTTCAGCTAAAACTACAAGTTAGTGTGGTGCGTCCTGCTCACAGTGTTCAGCTAAAACTACAAGTTAGTGCGGTGCGTCCTGCTCACAGTGTTCAGCTAAAACTACAAGTTAGTGTAGTGAGACCTCTGCACAGTGTTCATCTAAAGCTACAAGTTAGTGCAGTGCGTCCTGCTCACAGTGTTCAGCTAAAACTACAAGTTAGTGTAGTGAGACCTCTGCACTGTGTTCATCTAAAGCTACAAGTTAGTGCAGTGCGTCCTGCTCACAGTGTTCAGCTAAAACTACAAGTTAGTGTAGTGAGACCTCTGCACAGTGTTCATCTAAAGCTACAAGTTAGTGCAGTGCGTCCTGCTCACAGTGTTCAGCTAAAACTACAAGTTAGTGCGGTGCATCCTGCTCACAGTGTTCAGCTAAAACTACAAGTTAGTGTAGTGAGACCTCTGCACAGTGTTCATCTAAAGCTACAAGTTAGTGTGGTGCGTCCTGCTCACAGGGTTCAGCTAAAACAACAAGTTAGTGCGGTGCGTCCTGCTCACAGTGTTCAGCTAAAACTACAAGTTAGTGGGGTGCGTCCTGCTCACAGTGTTCAGCTAAAACTACAAGTTAGTGCGGTGCATCCTGCTCACAGTGTTCAGCTAAAACTACAAGTTAGGGGGGTGAGACCTCTGCACAGTGTTCAGCTAAAACTACAAGTTAGTGGGGTGCGTCCTGCTCACAGTGTTCAGCTAAAACTACAAGTTAGTGCAGTGCGTCCTGCTCACAGTGTTCAGCTAAAACTACAAGTTAGTGGGGTGCATCCTGCTCACAGTGTTCAGCTAAAACTACAAGTTAGTGTGGTGCATCCTGCTCACAGTGTTCAGCTAAAACTACAAGTTAGTGGGGTGCGTCCTGCTCACAGTGTTCAGCTAAAACTACAAGTTAGTGTGGTGCGTCCTGCTCACAGTGTTCAGCTAAAACTACAAGTTAGTGCGGTGCGTCCTGCTCACAGTGTTCAGCTAAAACTACAAGTTAGTGTAGTGAGACCTCTGCACAGTGTTCATCTAAAGCTACAAGTTAGTGCAGTGCGTCCTGCTCACAGTGTTCAGCTAAAACTACAAGTTAGTGTAGTGAGACCTCTGCACTGTGTTCATCTAAAGCTACAAGTTAGTGCAGTGCGTCCTGCTCACAGTGTTCAGCTAAAACTACAAGTTAGTGTAGTGAGACCTCTGCACAGTGTTCATCTAAAGCTACAAGTTAGTGCAGTGCGTCCTGCTCACAGTGTTCAGCTAAAACTACAAGTTAGTGCGGTGCATCCTGCTCACAGTGTTCAGCTAAAACTACAAGTTAGTGTAGTGAGACCTCTGCACAGTGTTCATCTAAAGCTACAAGTTAGTGCAGTGCGTCCTGCTCACAGTGTTCAGCTAAAACTACAAGTTAGTGGGGTGCGTCCTGCCCACAGTGTTCAGCTAAAACTACAAGTTAGTGCGGTGCGTCCTGCTCACAGTGTTCAGCTAAAACTACAAGTTAGTGCGGTGCGTCCTGCTCACAGTGTTCAGCTAAAACTACAAGTTAGTGCGGTGTGTCCTGCTCACAGTGTTCAGCTAAAACTACAAGTTAGTGCGGTGCGTCCTGCTCACTGTGTTCAGCTAAAACTACAAGTTAGTGGGGTGCGTCCTGCTCACAGTGTTCAGCTAAAACTACAAGTTAGTGCGGTGCATCCTGCTCACAGTGTTCAGTTAAAACTGCAAGTTAGTGTGGTGAGACCTCTGCACAGTGTTCATCTAAAGCTACAAGTTAGTGCAGTGCATCCTGCTCACAGTGTTCAGCTAAAACTACAAGTTAGTGTGGTGCGTCCTCCTCACAGTGTTCAGCTAAACCTACAAGTTATTTTTTTGCGAGCTCTGCACAGTGTTCAGGTAAAGCTACCTGTAGAAGGTTAGTGGTGTTTTTCTGATCCTATCACTACCGCAGGCAGCTAAAAAAGCTACAAGTTAGTTTTTTGCGAGCTCTGCACAGTGTTCAGCTAAAGCTACCTGTAGAAGGTTGGTGGTGTTCTCATACTACAGGCAGGCAGTTGATTTTGCTAGCTGCAGTATCAGTATATATATATATATCCCAGCTTAGTGCAGCTACAGGCCATTAGTATGTCTGGAAGGCCAAGAAGGAGAGGCAGACAGTCACAAGCCAATAAGAGAGGGCAAGCAGGCTCTGTGTCTAGAGCTGGTCATGGAGAAGGTGCATCCTCATCAGCACGTGGCCGTGGGACATGCTTGGCCTTTTTTTCGGCAGCTGGCCGTGTTAAGCTGCAACATGCGGAAGACTTGGTCGAGTGGATGACCAAGCCGTCCTCATCCTCTTCATCCTCTCTCATCCATGCCCAGGGTACTTTGTCTGGCAAAGCAGAGGCCTCTTCCCTCGGCTCAATGTCATCAGTGACTCCTTCCCTAGCCCCACTATGTCCTCCTGAGGAGTCCCTCGAACTGTTTGACCACAGTGTTGGGTACATGCTCCAGGAGGATGCCCAGCGTTTGGAAGGCTCTGATGATGATACTGAACTCGATGAAGGCAGTAACATGAGCACGGACAGAGGGGGTGCCAAAGAAGGACAGCAATCTGGCAGTCATGCTCCCCCTGCTGCAGCATACTGCCAGGTTTGCTCCAGTGATGAGGAGGGAGGGGATGATGAGGTCACTGACTCAACGTGGATGCCTGATAGGAGAGAGGAGGAGGAGGAGGAGGCGGCACATCACCAATGAGGCAGGATGCCCTCCAGGGGCCAGCCTAAGGGCAGCACATTGACTGCATCACACCCCAAAGCTCCACATGTGCAGGGCGCTGCAGTCTCTGCGCGTTATTCAAAAAGTTCTTTGGTGTGGGCCTTTTTTGAGACGAGTGCATCAGATCGCACCGCTGCTATTTGCAACATATGTCTCAAGCGTATCTCGCGTGGCCAAAACATCTCCCGCTTGGGTACCACCTGCTTGATCAGACATATATTGGCCTGCCATACAGTTCGTTGGCAAGCGTATCTAAAAGACCCACACCAAAGAACAAAGAGGACCTCTCCTTGCTCCTCATCAGCTGAGATCTCCAACCCCACTATACCTTCAGTCCTCTCTGAGACCTGCACTGAGAGGAATGAAGGTGTAGAATTAGGTGTGTCACAGCCAAGTACTTGTGGGCAATCTGCTTTTGGTACACCGACGTCAGATTGTACCAGGCAAATTTCCCTGCCCCAGCTGCTGCACCGCCGAAAGAACTTTGCTCCCAGCCATCCACATGCCCAGCGGTTAAATGCTAGCTTGGCAAAATTGCTAGCACTTCAACTGCTACCTTTTCAGTTGGTAGACTCTGCCCTCTTCCGTGAGTTTGTGGAATGTGCGGTTCCTCAGTGGCAGGTACCCAAACGCCACTTTTTCTCGCGGAAGGCGATTCCGGCTCTCTACTGGCATGTGGAAGGCAATGTCCATGCCTCGCTGGACAGGGCGGTCAGTGGTAAGGTGCATATTACCGCTGACTCATGGTCCAGCAGGCATGGACAGGGACGTTACTTAAGTTTCACGGCGCATTGGGTGACTCTGCTGGCAGCTGGGAAGGATGCAGGACAAGGTGCAGTAGTGTTGGAGGTTGTTCCGCCACCACGCCTCCAAAATGCTAATAATTGTGACACACCTCTCTCCTCCACCCCCTCCTTTTCTTCTTCCTCCATAGCCTCTTCCTGTGCTTTTTCCTCGGAACCAGCGGTGCTCCGTAGCCGTTCAAGGGGCTACGCAAGTTCGCAGGCCAAAAGATGCCATGCGGTGCTTGAGCTGGTGTGCTTGGGGGACAGGAGCCACACTGGGGCAGAGGTTCTGTCAGCTCTGCAGGGGCAGGTTCAGTGGTGGTTGACGCCACGCCAACTTAAGGCAGGAATGGTGGTTTGCGACAATGGCACCAACCTCCTCTCTGCCCTCTGACAGGGACAAATGACCCATGTGCCCTGTTTGGCTCACGTCCTTAACTTGGTGGTGCAGCGGTTCTTGGGCAGGTACCCGGGCTTACAGGATGTCCTGAGGCAGGCTAGGAAAGTTTGTGTGCATTTCCGCTGGTCATATAATGCCAGGGCTCGGCTGGCGGACCTCCAAAAGGAGTTTAACCTGCCCAAGAACCGCCTAATCTGTGACATGCCCACCAGGTGGAACTCAACGTTGGCCATGCTGCAGCAGCTGCACACGCAGCAGAGGGCCATCAATGAGTACCTGTGCGACTATGGCACCAGGACAGGGTCAGGGGAGCTTTTTTTTTTTCCCCACGCCACTGGGCCATGATCAGGGATGCATGCACTGTCCTGTCACCATTTGAGGAGGCCACGAGGATGGTGAGCAGTGACAGTACATGCATCAGTGACACTGTCCCCCTTGTCCACCTGTTGGAGCACACGCTGCGTGAAATAATGGACAGGGCACAGAACAGAGGCAGGAAGAGAAGGACTTCCTTAGCTCTCAAGGCCCCCTTTATCCAGACAGTGTTCCTGCGTGCCCGCCAATCACACAGGAAGAGGAGGAGGAGGAGGAGGAGGAAGATTGTGTCAGTATGGAGGTGGAGCCTGGCACTCAGCATCAGCAGCAGTCTTAAAGGGATCAGTCCCAAGAAACACATGGACTTGTATGTGGCTGGGAGGAGGTGGCTGCGGACCATGCCGTCCTTAGTGACCCAGAGGACTCCGGACCGAATGCCTCAGCAAACCTACGCTGCATGGCCTCCCTGATCCTGCAAAGCCTGCGGAAGGATCCTCGTATTCGTAGTATCCAGGAGAAGGACCAATACTGGCTGGCAACCCTCCTTGATCCACGTTACAAGGGTAAGGTTGTGGACCTTATCCTGCCATCGCAGAGGGAGCAGAGGATGAAACATCTTCGGGAGGCCTTGCAGAAAGGTCTGTGCAACGCGTTCCTAGAGACTGGGAGGTTACAAACTCCTGTTTCTGGACAACGTGTTTCTGAGGCTTCGGTCAGTCAAAGAAGGAGCGGTGGAGAAGGTGGCTGTCTGACCGATGCGTCCAGACAATTTTTTGGTCCGCAGCCCCAAGGTACAATCGGTTCCAGCAACCATCGCCAGCGTCTGTTTTACATGGTGCAGGAATACCTAGGGGCAATATCAGACTTGGACACCTTTCCCACCGAAAATCCTCTGGGTTACTGCGTCTTGAGGATGGATCACTGGGCAGAGCTTGCACAGTATGCAATTGAGCTACTGGCCTGCCCTGCATCCAGTGTTCTTTCGGAACGCACATTCAGTGCTGCTGGAGGCTTTGTAACTGATCACAGGGTGCGTCTGTCCACCGACTTGGTCGATCGACTGTCCTTCATAAAAATGAATCAGTCTTGGATCACCACCAGCTACCAAGCACCTGATGCTGATGTAACCGAATATTTTTTTTTGAAATCTCAGATCCCTTCAAAGACTGCCTATGCTGATGCAGAGTGACTATCCCTGAGTAATTATCCTCTTCCTCCTCAATGATCACGCTGATAGCTTGTAAGAACATTTTTGGTTCTGGGCGCCACCACCAGTGCCTAAGGCCCAATTTTTCAGCCCCTGTTTAACAGGGGCGTGTAATTACAATTTTTGATGCAATACTTAGCAGCAGGGCTCGTTTCTGCGTTACAACTAGAGTATCTGTGAGGGGTTGCAGTATTGTGGCACCAGCACCAGTGCCTAAGGCCCAATTTTTCAGCCCTTGTTTAACAGGGGCGTGTAATTACAATTTTTGATGCAATACTTTGCAGCAGGGCTCATTTCTGCGTTCCAACTAGAATATCTGTGAGGAGTTGCAGTGTTGTGGCACCAGCACCAGTACCTAAGGCCCAATTTTTCAGCCCCTATTTAACAGGGGCGTGTAAGTACAATTTTTGATGCAATACTTTGCAGCAGGGCTCGTTCCTGCGTTCCAACTAGAGTGTCTGTGAGGGGTTGCAGTGTTGTGGCACCAGCACCAGTGCCTAAGGCCTAATTTTTCAGCCCCTGTTCAACAGGGGCATGTAATTACAATTCTTGATCTAATATTTCACAGCAGGGCCCATTTCTGCACCCACCAAGAGCGAGTGAGGACTTACAGTTTTGTGGCACCAGCACCACCACCACCACCACCACCACCACCAAAGGCCCAATTTTTCAGCCCCTGTTCAACAGGGGCATGTAATTACAATTCTTGATCTAATATTTCACAGCAGGGCCCTGTGAGGGCTTACAGTGTTGTGTCCACAACAACACCTAAGGCCCAAATTTCTGCTGAGTATATAGGGCAGGCCCCTACTTTCAAACATCTAACTTACAAACGACTCCTACTTGCAAACGGAAGGAGACAACAGGAAGTGAGATGAAATCTACTCCTAGGAAGGGAAATTCTTTCCTGTAAGAGTTAATATGGGAAAAACATTTCTCCTGTCCACTGATGCTTTCCAATCCTTGTTGCACAAAAAAACACGAATTTTCAAAAAACATTTGTCATTGGGACAAAAAGTGACGTGAAATCTTCTGAAGAGGAGGACAGACAGCAAAACAAATGTTGCAGGGGTGATAACCCTTCCCTATGTTTTCCAAAAAGCTTAAAAAAGATTTTTTGGCTGGAGCTAAACACGTTAAAAATGTACCAGATCAAAATTACAAACAGATTCTACTTAACAACAAACCTACAGTCCCTGTCTTGTTTGCACCGCCTGTATACTGCTGTTCAGAGTATATAGGGCCTGGGGGCCCCACACCTTTCCTTATTTTAATTTGGGTGCAGGGTTCCGCTTAATATCCATACAAGACCCAAAGGGCCTGATAATGGACTGGGGGGTACCCATGCCGTTTGTCTCACTGATTTTCATCCATATTGCCAGGACCCGACATTACATTAAACCCGCAAGAAGTTTTAAATGAGATTTTTTCCTTTAAAAATGACATTTTGTGCAGGGACTGTTCTATACACGGGAAACATGCGCCACTTTACAGGCATACTTTAGACACACCCCAGGTACGATATTTAAAGGAATATTTCACTATTTTTTTTACTTTAAGCATCATTAAAATCACTGCTCCCGAAAAAACGTCTGTTTTTAAACGTTTTTTTTGCACTGATACATGTCCCCTGGGGCAGGACCCGGATCCCCAAACCCTTTTTAGGACAATACCATGCAAATAAGCCTTTAAAATGAGCACTTTTGATTTTGAATGTTCGAGTCCCATAGACGTCAATGGGGTTCTAACGTTCGTGCAAATTTTCGGTCCGTTCGCAGGTTCTGGTGCGAACCGAACCGGGGGGTGTTCGGCTCATCCCTACTCCTGAGGAAGCTGCTTTTGTCCGTGCAACTAGTCGAGTTACGTCTGTGATGAACTGTCCCACTGTTATTCCCCAATCTTGGTGTTAGCTGTTCCAGTGACATATATGAACTGTTATGTTCTTATCTGTAAATGACCAATACCTTTGTATAAATAAATCATTTTTATCTTTTACAACTGTCTATTTGTTACGTATTCACAAGTTATATTTCTTTACTGTACCGCGATAGTCCAAACAGCCCCAATGTCCTTGTGGTAGCCTGGCCAGGGGCTAGGCTTCCCATTTCTTATTAATTTTTGAATTCTGGATGATGGTACAAGTTTATTTATTTTTATCTCTGTGGATCCATTATAGAGACCATACTATCCTTTCATACTTATTAGGTGGATAACACACCTGGCGCTTAGATGCTAGATGGTGCCTCTGGTGAGCTATTGGGATGGACACAGGTGCCCCCATGTCCCCCCCACTCCCTGGCTCCCACTGACCCCACCCCGCAGTCTTTAATTTACCCCCTCAGACCATATGTATCTGTGGGGGGTCTCTTATATTATATCTAGTTACTCTTAGTTTAATTTATTAAACCTCAATACAATCAGTCAAATGCGACCATTCATTGCAGACGTCCAAGCTTGGACCGGTTAGACTTTTTTATTATAATATAGGCTACCACACCCAAATAACATGTTGTACCCCATCATGTTTCATAGTCTCCGGCCCTCTGGACTCCTATCATGAATTTCGCCGCAATGGCTGCACAGGGTAATTATCTTATCCCTGCACACTTATCATTTATATTTCTTGCTTTATTGTATTTTTACACAGCCCAAATCTAGTTTATGTTTCTATTGGTTTTAAAATTTTCTGGTTACTTTTTGTTTGAGCCTCACTGCTTGCCCCCCCTTTCCCTCCCTTTCTTTTCCCTTCCCTTTCCCTGTCCCTCCCTTCCCTCTCCTTTCCCTTCCCCCTCCCCCTTTTGTCCCCCATGACAGGCACTGTTGCTGGGCGCCCCAGTTGTGTGTCTGTCCGCTGCGGCCCAGTGGGCTCCCTGCCGGAGAGACTGGCTCTGGACGGGGCCACTTTCTCCTCTTGCACCGGTCTTGGCCGGGATTCGTATCCCCTGGCCATAGGGCTAGTGCGCATGCGTGCACACGATTCATTCGCGCATGCGCAATGTGGGAGCTCTGACCCTGTGACGTTGCACGCCAATGGAGCTGACGATGCCGGCTGGCGTGCAGCGTCGCTGGGTTGGGAGCTACAAATAACGGGCGGTCAGCCTGTTTATCCACGTTATGGACTCTAGGCATCCTGGAACACTTTACTCCAGCCAGCATTTATTAAGTTACCTTGCAGCCAATGTTTTTTATCATAGCCTCATCCAGTGCCTGTCATCTCAGGTCACTGGCTATCGGATCTCTGTAATGTTTGATACCGTTGTTTTGTTTTTTCCCATAGGCAACTCTGGCATGGTGGGGATTGACTCTCCTGTGCCTCCACCCCATGCCTTTGGTTGGAGTACTGTACACCGTGGCCGCTGTCTGATATCCTTGTTCTCAGCCGGACCACTCATCCCGGGACCTCTAATACCTATTTGCTACATTTTGATTGCCAGGTACTAGCTGTGTCCTTTATTTATTCCATTCACTCATTATCACCCTCACCTTCCAATATCTCTCCCCACTTTTCCTCATCCCCTCAGGTTCACAACCAATCATTGTGTTTTTCACAATTTTACCTTTTGTACTTGTTTACCTCACCTTTTTTCACATTTTTGATTATTTGATATTTTTTCCACTGAACCATTTTTATACCTTGCAATTTTTCACCGGTCCACCACTGTTCGGCTTTGTAGGCCCACAGCACACTCTTCCAGTGTTATAATTTTTTCACTTTTCTCGACCGCAGCCTATCTACCCTGAGTTTAAAATAAATCAATTTTCTATCTAGATTTCAGTCCATAATGCCTTGTAGCTCCCCCGAGTTGCCGCGGGAGACTCCCCCCTTGGTGGTCATGCCTTGCGGTCGTGGCCTGTCAGTACATGGGTAAGCAGTTTTGGCTCTCCCTCTCTCTCCCATCTTATGCAATAACGATTTTGTTTAAATGTTGTTATAAGTATACATTTTTTACTGTCTTTGCCTCTTGGTGGCTATACTGCCATTTTTGACTTTTTGTTAATTAATTCACAGACTCTCCTGAGGAAGCGGATTTTGTCCGCGCAACTAGTCGAGTTACGTCTGTGATGAACTGTCCCACTGTTATTCCCCAATCTTGGGGTTAGCTGTTCCAGTGACATATATGAATTGTTATGTTCTTATCTGTAAATGACCAATACCTTTGTATAAATAAATCATTTTTATCTTTTACAACTGTCTATTTGTTACATATTCACAAGTTATAATTCTTTACTGTACCGCGATAGTCCAAACAGCCCCAATGTCCTTGTGGTAGCCTGGCCGGGGACCAGGTTTCCCATTTCTTATTGCTTCTACTAAATACTGAGCAAATGGTCTGAATACTTAGGACCATGTGATATTTCAGTTTTTATTTTTTAATAAATCTGCAAAAATGTCAACAATTCTATGTTTTTCTGTCAATATGGGAAGCTGTGTGTACATTAATGAGGAAAAAAATGAACTTAAATGATTTTAGCAAATGGCTGCAATATAGCAAAGAGTGAAAAATTTAAGGGGGTCTGAATACTTTGCGTCCTCACTGTATATATATATATATATATATATATATATATATATATATATATATATATATATATATAATGAAACAATATTTACACAATATATCTCACTTCAGATTTGTACATTTCTACTAATGTGATCTGGTGATCTGTACCCACATAAGTGACTGAGGAATATAGAAACCCAACTGTTGGCCGCCTTTACTATTTATAAATCAAATAAATGTGATCTGCGGGAAGAAAATAAAGCAAGAGTCTTGGTGCAGGAGAAGATGTCAGAGGCTGCAGACATGATTCAGGAGATGGTCAGAGGCTGCAGACATGGTACAGGAGGAGATGGTCAGAGGCTGCGGACATGGTGCCGGAGGAGATGGTCAGGGGCTGTGGACATGGTGCAGGAGAAGATGTCAGAGGCTGCAGACAGGGGCCAGGAGGAGATAGTCAGAGGTTGTGTACATGGTATAAGAGGAGATGTCAGAGGCTGCGTACCTGTTGCAGGAGGAGATAGTCAGAGGCTGTGGACATGGTGTAGTCTGCTATAACCTTGCTAGGAGGACCATAGAACTCCCAAAAAAGGCTGTTTCCAGGTTGCAACTGACGTGTATGGGCTGCAGCTCTTCAACAAGACAAACACAGGTACAGATGACAGACAAACAACAAATAATAAACCAACCATTTACTCTACGGTATGTAGAGCGCTGTGATGGAGACACTTCCAGAGTAAAGGAGAACACATCACCCACCATGTGATACTTCTCCCAATCAGCCACTCCTCTATATGTATATTTACCATATTTTACAGACTTTCTTTTGTTTTCCAAGGCTCTGATGAAGAGGGAACCCCTCGAAATGCGTTAGCATAACGTTGAGCATTTGCCCTTGCAAGAGCATGATTAATTCTTTATGAAAATTTTGTAACCTGGTTTTTATGAATATGTTGTAATTTCTTTGTACTCATCTATTTTGTTATTTTGTTTAAGAATAAACTCTATCATTTTTGATTCATGCATTAGACCACGCACCTTCCATCTCCTTTTTTTACTCGGCTGCGGACATGGTATAGGAGGAGTTGTCAGAGGCTGCGGACATGGTGCAGGAGGAGATGTCAGAGGCTGCGGACATGGTGCAGGAGGAGATGTTAGAGGCTGCGGACAGGGGCCAGGAGGAGATAGTCAGAGGCTGCAGACATGGTATAGGAGGAGATGTCAGAGGCTGCGTACATGTTGCAGGAGGAGATAGTCAGAGGCTGTGGACATGGTGCAGGAGGAGATTGTTAGAGGCTGCGGACATAGTGCAGGAAGAGATGGTCAGAGGCTACAGATATGGTGCAGGAGGAGATGTCAGAGGCTGCAGACAGGGGCCAGGAGGAGATAGTCAGAGGCTGCGGACATGATATAAGAGGAGATTCGGAGGCTGCGGACATGGTATAGGAGGAGATGTCAGAGGCTGCGTACATGTTGCAGGAGGAGATAGTCAGAGGCTGTGGACATGGTGCAGGAGAAGATTGTCAGAGGCTGCGGACATCGTGTAGGAGGAGATGGTCAGAGGCTGCGGACATGGTGCAGGAGGAGGTAATCAGAGGCTGCGGACAAAGTGCAGGAAGTGATGGTCAGAGGCTACGGATATGGTGCAGGAGGAGATGTCCGAGGCTGCAAACAGGGGCCAGGAGGAGATAGTCAGAGGCTGCGGACATAGTATAAGAGGAGATGTCAGCAGCTGCGGACATGTTGCAGGAGGAGAATGTCAGAGGCTGCAGACATGGTGCAGGAAGAAATGGTCAGAGGCTGCGGACATGGTGCAGGAGGAGATGGTCAGAGGCTGCGTGCATGGTGCAGGAGGAGATAGTCAGAGGCTGCGGATATGGTTCTGGAGGAGATGGTCAGAGGCTGTGGACATGGTGCAGGAGGAGATGGTCAGAGGCTGCGGACATGGTGTAGGAGGAGATAGTCAGAGGCTGTGGACATGGTGCAGGAGGAGATGTCAGAGGCTGTGGACATGGTGCAGGAGGAGATGGTCAGAGACTGCAGTCATGGTGCAGGGGGAGATGGTCAGAGGCTGCAGACATGGTGCAGGGGTAGAGGGTCAGAGGCCGCGGACATGGTGCAGGAGGAGATGGTCAGACTCTGTGGATATGGTGCAGGGGAGATTGTCAGAGGCTGCTAACATGGTGCAGAAGGAGATGGTCAGAGGCTGCGGACATGGTGCAGGGGAGATGGTCAGAGGCTGCTAACATGGTGCAGGAGAACAATAACAGGAGGTGGTCAGAGGCTGCAGAGGGGTCTTACCCGGCCATTATGAGAGGCACGCACCACTCCTGAGACCTTACATAGGTGACACTGCTGCTTTACATTTAAAAGTGGAGCCATCTGGCGCCATTACATCACTGCGCATGCACCCATCTGCAAGAAAAGGGCCGAGCGTGTACGAGTTTTCCCGAGCTGCGGTGGAGCATGCGTAACTGACATGTCGGTCTGGGCCCGCAACCATATCTTTTACATTTTCCCTCTAAGCAGCGCCAGTGCAGGTGGACTTGCCAGTATCCCGGTAGACTAGTCTGGCCCTGACCGCTGCACCCGGTAAGAGACTCGGGCTATGGGCCCCAGATTCGGGGCTATAGCCCCAGAAGCTATCCCCTAACAAGTAGGCACACTGACAGATTTTTTTAATGGTTGAAGGCAATGCTTTTTAATATGTTCGTCAGTATTTTATGGTTTTAATAAACTCTGAAGGGGTAAAGGTACTGCACTATTGTGAGCTTTTCTTTTCATGGGTGACGGTCAGCAGCGATATGTTTCTCATAATCTATTTTAACTTACCAGATCACACTCTTGCATTTTTGATTGCATTCCTTGTAGTCTGGAATGCTAAAGGTGACCCTTCTGTCTTTTATTTTTTTAAGGCCATGCGTTTCTCGTGAAATGTCTTTGTACCCACTGATTTAGCCACCCAGGTTTAATGTTTTATATTTACTGGCCAATGGAATGCACTGGCTAATGTTATTGTTTAATAAGTCCTTAAAACATTGCACTTGTCTTCAGTTTTCTTTGTTGCAAAAATGTGGTCCCATTAAGCATCATACAGTAAGAAATGCAGCTTGTAAAAGTTATCCTGTTTGAAATTTAGTCATACCCACATGCCTCTTTATTCTGTAATTTATGGCGTACGTAATTACTCTTATCACTGTTACCCAAATTATCCCTAATTTTCAAATTTGCAGCTCTATGTTGTTTGAAATTAATAGGTCCAACAGAGCATTATTTTGAGTTGGATCTTTCACCATTCGACCCATGAAATTGCCCTGCAATTACTCCCAGAAATGACAAGGCCTAGTTCCATTTTCCCAATCAAAATCAGGATAGTCAAAGTCAAAAAAGACTGTTGCCCTGCTTCCCCGCCATTTTTACCTGTGAGAATGGACATTGCTTCCTCTGCCCCAGCTGCTCACAGTTGCCTGGTAGGCAGCCGTGCAGTGCTGCCTGTTGCATCCCCTCTGCACTGAGGGAATGCAGTGCTGTATTTGACCATCACAAGCCTTGGGCTTGAAATAGTGTCTTGCTACCTGGTTCCCTACTCTGCCTTGCCTTGCTGTTTCTACCCACTTGCCTAGTCATTGGATTATTCTGTTACTGACCCCCTGCCTGGAATAGATACTTTTCCTTTGGATTTCTGCCTGCCCTTTGAACTTGGACTGTTTCTGGATTATGCTTCTCTGATGCCTGCCATGACTTTGGTCTGCTTCTGGATAGAGGTATGTCTGATGCCTGAAGGAGTGTCCAATCATAATGAAGGAATGTGTAAACTTCTAATTTTCTGTTGGACACTTTGGTGAAAAATTGGCTGGATGATGTATTTTCACATATAATCAATGATTAGATTATGTCCTTCCCTTAAGACAAGTCTCCCATTGCCCTTACCTTAAAGGGCTTAAGATAAAGCCTAGGTGTGGATACAGGTGATGTTCTGGGAGTAGCTGGAGTCTGTCCTCCCAAAAAAACTTAGCGATCGCAGGGATCAGACCTGACTCTGCGAACGCTGCAGTTATGCGTTTAGTGTTTTGTAAGTGACAGTGATCGATCGATACTGCACTTGGGTGGGCTGGGCCGGGCGGAGAGGCAAAACGCAGGTGCTAGCAGGTATCTAGGCTGATCCCGCTAACACTGCATTTTTGGGAACCCTAAACTGCTGGGGACGCTAGTATAGATCTGAACAGATCAGATATTGATCCGTTCAGATACTATACCACTAAGGGAGGCGTATGCTGCGTGCGTGGGTGTTAGCGGTACTGGCGCTAATCTGACGCTGCCTGGGGCGAACATATCACCGCCGGGCGATCAGGGGGCTAAACCTTTATTAGGTAATAAACAGCGGGTGCCCTGACACTATAAAAAATAAACGAACTAACCAGCATCACCCGTAACAGTTATACAGTGATCAGTGGTGAAAGGGTTAACTAGGGGGCAATCAAGGGGTTAAAACATTTATTAGATAGTATATGGGGGTCCCTGTCGCTATAAAACGCTGACGGCGAACCTAAATATTTACGTCCCTAACTAGCGTCACCAGCGACACTAATACAGTGATCAGTAAAATGATCGCTTAGCGACACTGGTGACAGGGGGTGATCAAGGGGTTAAAACTTTATTAGGGGGGTTAGGGGGGTATCCTAGACCTAAAGGGGGCCTAACACTCACTGTCCTAACACTGTAACTGTCACAAACTGACACCAATACAGTAATCAGAAAAAAAAAAAAAAAAAACCTGCTTGGTGTCAGTTTGTGACAGGGGGGGGGGTGATTGGGGGGGATCGGGGGGGGGGGATCGGGGTGTAATGTGTGCCTGGCATGTTCTACTGTGTGTGTGTGTGTGTGTTGTGCACTCACATTACAGTCTTCTCTCCTCAGCCCGGAACGGAAAATACCGAGCCGAGGAGAGATGACATCATTTCCTCTGCCTCTGTGTACAATACAGAGGCAGGGAAATGATCCCATTGGCTGGGAGCAATCGCGAGGGGGGGGGGCGCGAATGGATGGCCTCCCCCTCACCACCGATCGGCGGGGGAGATTTGCCGACCGCCGCAGGCACCGGGGGGGTCCGATCGGACCCCCCACCCGCGGGCAGGCAAGGACGTACAGGTAAGCCCTTTTGCCTGCCCGTGCCGCTCTGTCGACGTACATCGTCGTGCGGCGGTCGGCAACTGGTTAAAATGAGCACTTTTGATTTTTCACATTCGTTTCCTATAGACTTTAACGGTGTTCGTGTGTTCAAACACATTTTTTGCCTGTTCGCATGTTCTGCTGCAAACCGAACCTAGGGGTGTTGGCTCATCCCTACTTGACACATCTTTTGTAGTATCCCTTTACCAACTAAGATGAAGGGAGTGACAAATCCAAGAGGATCAAAAATCGAAGCTACTGTAGATAGCACTCCTCTTCTAGTGAACAGATTTTCCTTTACTAAGACTCTGAAATGGAACTTGTCTGCTGTTACGCACCATTGGACCCCTATCGACCTTTCTATTTTAGGTTCATCTGGGGTCAAATCAAAGTCAGTTGCACCTTCAGCACATTCTTCCCTTGGGATTGTAGCCATCACTTTCTTGCTGTTGGTGACAAATTTGTGCAAGCGAAGTTTCCCGGCATTGCATAGATCCCTGGCTTCCTACACAAGCTGGATAGCATCTGCCTCTATGTCTACACTTGTTAGACCATCGTCAATATAAAAATTGCGTTGTATAAACTTCACTGTACCTTGATTAAACTTGCCTTAACCTTGTGCGGCAAGGTGCTTGAGCCCTAAGTTTGCACATCCAGGCGAGGAAGCAGCTCCAAACAGGTGAACTTTCATGCGATACACTGATAGTGGGATTCCATGATGCCTTCTTCCTACCACAGGAACCGAAGGTAGTCTCTATCCCTTGGAGTAACATGAAACTGATGGAACATGCGCTCCACATCACACATGATGGCCACTTTGCCTTTCCAAAAACGACATAAGACTCCTACAAGGGTATTTGTGTGGTCAGGTCCAGTCAGTAGATGTTCATTCAGGGAAGTATTCTGAAATCTAGCAGAACAGTCAAAGATAACGCAGATCTTGCCTGGTCTCTGGAGTGGTTCTTGGTATGTTGTCATTCTATAAGATATTCAGGACATCCAGGACATTCTATAAGACGTAGAAAGAAGACAGCTTGATCTGGCGGCAGAGGAGGTCTGGGAGAGTGAGTCCACAGGAGGCCACCATAGGAGAGCGAAGCAGGAGAAGGAAGGTCTCAGTAATTGCAACCCAGGACCCGGAATCGTTCCTGACTAGGAGTACCCTGAGTATCAACATACCAAGAACCACTACCAGAGGACAGACTCCAGCTACTCCCAGAACATCACCTGTATCCACACCTAGGCTTTATCTTAAGCCCTTTAAGGTAAGGGCAATGGGAGACTTGTCTTAAGGGAAGGACATCATCTAATCATTGATTATATGTGAAAATACATCATCCAGCCAATTTTTCACCAAAGTGTCCAACAGAAAATTAGAAGTTTACACATTCCTTCATTATGATTGGACACTCCTTCTGGTTTTTTATTGGTGTTGCACGATTTATTTGATACATCAGTGTCTATGTGCTTGCGCGAAATCTTATTTTTACAGTTTATATTCATGGTGATTTAGTGAGCACTATCCGATTTTGCAGCATCACTCATATGTTTTCACACACATCTTGGTTATTTCACGTATTTAGTAGCGCAGAGGTCTCATTATTTACAATGTCTGATGCCTGCCCTGACATCGGATTGTCCCTGGAAAACATTGACTACTTATCTACTGCACGCCCCAAACTTTTTTATGAATTCTCCTCCGCCCTGCTATGCCTCACACCAGATCCCCCTTAAAATCTTAGCTTTATTTGCATTTTGAACAAAGACCTTAGTTAACCAAGTATTGGTTGGCCTACTAGCCTTGAGGCAGGGGTAGGCAACTTCGGCCCTCCAGCTGTTTTGAAACTACAAGTCCCATGAGACATTGCAAGACCCTGACAATCACAGGCATGACTCTTAGAGGCTGTTGCATGATGGGATTTGTAGTTTCACCACAGCTGGAGTGCAGAGGTTGCCTTCTCCTGCCTTAAGGGAATGGGGACTGCTAAAGGTGCTGCAACACTCATAAGCTATTCTGACCTTGGCATTGGGGTTAGTGACACAACATTGTTGTAAAATTGGCAAAGAGCGGGACAGTTTTCAGGCATATAATTCCTCATCAGTGTATGGCTAAATGTTATTTGATTTTGGGGAAAAGGGATGCAGTCAATGTGAGTGATGTATTGTGAGGTGGTTTGGGTGCACACTGTTCTTGCACTTATTTTTTTTCAAACTATGCCAGCTATAGTTTCTGACCCTGGCACTGGGGTGAGCATCATAACAGCAGTGCAAATGAACAGCACTCACTGTTCTTGCACTTGTTTTTCTTTTTTCAAATCAAGGGTCTTCAAATCTTCTAAACAAAGGGCCAGTTTACTGTGCTTTAAACTTTAAGAGGATTAGACCATGGCCAGTTGGGTAGAAAGTGTCCTGCCATGAGTGAGTATGTCTGTAACAATGTCTCAGGCTTGGTGGTCATTAAAAGTTAATAAAAAACAAAAATACAATACATAGTGAGCTTGTCAGGCATACGGCTGTGTAATTGTAAACAAAGTACACTATCTGCAGAGCAGACATACTTCATACATTAAACAATGTTTATAGATAAGTGCTTTACAATTCAATAACTGGAGGTAATATAGGAAATTAGAAAACAGAAAAAAAGTCCTACTCACAGAACAGTAAGTTCAGAGAATTTTTGTAGATCTAGGATTTCTACAGTGAAAGCCAGGAAAGCCAAGGGAAATAAACCCTCTGTATACTGGTATATTAAAGAAGACACAATTGCAGAAAAAGCAACAAAATGGCTTGAATGCAGTCATAACTATTGGAAAGACTTGTTAAATTCATGCAAGAAACTTGCAATGAGGCTAATGTGACAATTATTTGAAAACCATACCAACTATCAAAGTCTTAAATCCCATTCATAGTTCAGCCATTCATTTTTAAAAGCACCCCAACCCACTAATACAACACACCTGCATTGCCGCGTACTACAAAGCACAGCAAGCTGGACTTGGAAAAAGTGGGACATGTCATTTTTGGCCTGCATTTTAGCCGAGTTAGCAGCCCATTTAGTTAAATGGGCTTCCTTAACATAGTTGGATAAGATTTAAAAAGGCCCTTAGTCTTAAGTGGTGATAAACAATTTCTAAATTATAGTCCAGGATTACAAACAATGAGGGTTAAAAGCTAGCCTACTGTTCTGTCTGGAGACTGAATAATTATCCTGAAGTCTGTTAACAAAACAGATTTGCTAAGCAAAATAAGACTTTGTTGCCATGTAGTATTACTAAGTTAAGTAAAAAGGTAGCCAGGTATACCTGCTGAAATGCAGGATTCTTTTTTTACTTTGGCAAGGGAACAGTGGTTGATAAATGGCAAGATATAGTACAATATGGTGCTCATATGTGTGTTTTATTGAACAGGTGGATTTGCTACACTGAGCTGCAACTTTAATTTTTAGATCGCTGCTCTTAAAATGTATTACTGTTGTCAGAGCCATATAGAATTTAGAAAGTTTATACAGTAAACAAGTTGCCTCCAAACCATAGGTCTAAAGTCTCCAGATGCCCTTACTAGTGTCAGGGCTGGGCTCAGCCCTTCCTTTTCAAAGCTGGCCCCTCAGTTGTTGGCTAATTGCCAGCTCCTATCTCTCCACAGTGACTCGTCTGTTGATGATATCCTGCTCTTCAGTCCTGTCTACTTAAGCTGTCCAGTCCAGATGATCTCTGCCTTTACCTTGGTCACATCTCTAGAGACACTCTCCTGTGTTCCTGTTGAAGACTTGCTTGGCTGACATTCCTTCTGGCTCCAGATCCTGCTTGCTGTTCTACTACGCTCATCTCTGGCTCCCTGATGTTTTGGCTTGTCTGACTATCCGTTCCAGTTCCTGAACTCTGGCTATGTTTTGACTACGTTTACCCTGTGTGATTTAACTGTACTTCTGTCTCAGTCTGATTCATGGTTTCCGACAGTAGGTGAAGCCCATGAAATCAGAATATGCGGTCAATCCACTTGTTCGTAATATTTTTTCCAGATTGGATGAGCAGTATCACCACATGGATCAGTTTGCCATGGCATTACAAATGCTCCTGAGTCACACGGCTCACCTGGAAACCCCCACTGTGGCTGCTCCGGTACAACTTGTGTTGCAAGCCATCCCTGCTGCTGCTCCAGTCTCTGTGCAGGCACCCGCCTCGAGTATTACCTCTATAAGATGTATGTCTGGTTCCGCTCCGCTTCCCCAGTGATTTGGGGCCAATCCAGTCCAATTAAGAGGATTTCTCAACCAGGTTGAGATATACTTTGAGATGCTGCTCCAGGCATTTCCCACAGACAGAAGCAAAGTAGGTTTCGTGATATCTTTTCTTTCTCAGAGAGCCTTGGCTTGGGCAAACCCTCTATGGGAGACACAAAAACGTGTTGTCTTGAGTTACCCTAGGTTTGTGGCTTCTTTTAAAAGGGTATTTAACGTTCCCGCAGGCTCCGCTTCTGTTGCCAAGTGCCTCATGTCCATCAAACTGAGTACGAGAACTGTTGCCGATTACGCCATTGGATTCCGTACTCTGGCAGCAGAGGTTGCTTGGAACAATGAGGCCCTCGTGGCTGCTTTTTCTCATGGTCTCTTGAATACCATCAAGGATGAGATAGCAGCCTGAGATGTACCCACTAAGCTGGAGAAGTTGATTACGTTTGCCATCCTCATTGACTCCAGACTCAGAGAAAGACTCCCTTTTAAGGAGTGCTTGTGGAAGCCTCCTGTACATTTGTCTACAAACTTTACAGTCCCACCCTTGCCTCCCTTACCTCCCATGCCTCCTGGTACCGAGTCGGTCTGTGAAGATGAACCCATGCACTTGGGCTTCACACGTCTCTCTGCGGATGAGAGAATCCTTAGGAGGAGAGAGAGATTATTCCTTTATTGTGGCCCGGCAGGTCACTTTTTGAAGTCGTGTCCTACCGGTCCAGGGAACGCCCAAACCTTGAGGTCCTGTCACAGACAGACCTTAGGTGGCATTGTTTTGGAGTCGTCTGTCGAGATACAGGCTCTAATCGACTCTGGGGCTCTGGATATTGGTTATCCTTAGTTAAAGAGGCACAACCCCTCTTTTGATTGGCTCCATGCTGAGGTTCTCTCCAGGTCGCCACAATGCAGTAAGACATGCTTCCAGAAGGTAGCCAAGGTCCTGTGCACCTCTTCACTCTCCTCCCTGGCGGAGGAGTACCACGGTTTAAACAATGTCTTTGACAAAGTTCAAGCCGATAGTTTGCCCCCACACCAGTCGTATGATTGCGCAATTGACCTTCAACCTGGTGCCATACCCCCTCATGTCCAGGTTTACCCATTGTCGGTCTTGGAGGATAAGGCCATGGAGGAGTAAGTTGCAGACGCACTTTCTCGAGGTTTCATCTGCAAATCCTCATCTCCTGCTGGTGTTGGTTTCTTCTTCTGTGAAGAAGAAGAGTGGTGAACTGAGACCTTGTATTGGTTATAGGGCTCTTAATCATTTCACGATTAAGAATGCCTATCCGATTCCGTTGATTACAGAGTTATTTGACCGCCTCAAGGGAGCAACTATTTTCACGAAGCTTGATTTGAGAGGGGCATACAATCTCGTGAGTATCAAGGAGGGCGACAAGTGGAAAACTGCGTTTAATACCAGAACAGGCCATTATGAGTACCTCGTAATGCTTTTTGGCCTTTGTAAAGCCCCGGCAGTTTTCCAGGAATTTATTAATGATGTCCTCCGAGATTTGTTGCAGTTATGTGTGGTGGTTTATCTCGATGATATTCTCATATTTTCCAAGTCCCTGGAGAGCCACCACACAGATGTCTGTCATGTGCTTCAGAAACTAAGAGAACAATCTCTATTGTAAATTGGAGAAGTGCGAATTCCATCGTGAACAGGTTAAATTCCTGGGTTATGTCATTTCCACTGCTGTTTTTTTTTGATGGACCCAGAGAAACTTTCAGCAGTCCTACAGTGGCCCCAACACATGGGTTTACGTCCTCTGCAGCGTTTTCTTAGCTTTGACAACTATTATCGGACGTTTATTTGTAACTTCTTGTCTCTGCTCAAGCCCCTGACTGATATGACCAGAAAGGACGGTAAGCCACAGAGTTGGTCTCCGGAGTCCATTAAGGCCTTTGAAAGTCTCAAGGCTGCCTTTGTTTCTGCTCCTGTGTTGGCACATCCTGATCCTACGTTACCTTTATCCTTGAGGTTGATGCTTCTGAGACTGGAGTTGGTGTCCTTCTGTCTCAACGTTCTACCTCTGAGAGTGCTATGCATCCTTGTGGCTACTTTTCCAAGAAATTGTCACCTGTGGAGTGCAATTACGCGATTGGTGACAGAGAGCTGTTAGCGATCATTTTAACCCTGAAAGAATAGAGACATCTCCTCGAAGGTACCACTGTGCCGGTTCTCATTCTTACTGACCATAAGAATCTCACATTCTTGTCTGAGGCTAAACGTCTCTCTCCCAGAAGGGCGTGATGGGCTCTTTTCTTGTCTAGTTTCAATTACATTCTCTCATTCTTACCCGGCTGATCCAACACTTTTCACAACAATTTTCCTCCACTTCCAAGATGGAGTCGGTTCCGGTTCCTGTGATTCCTCCTGATTGTATTCTGGCTACGGTTCGCTCCAGTCTCACTTCTCCTTTGGGTGACAAAATTCTTGCTGCTCAGGTCCATGCTCCACGTGAGAAACCTTGTGACTGCTGCTTTGTCCCAGAGAGTCTCCGTACTGCCATGCTCCAGACTTACCATTCTCCCAAGGCTGCTGGCCACCCTCTTTTGGGCCATTTCCCAACAATTCTGGTGGCCTAGTCTACACGCTGATGTAACCGCCTTCGTAGCTGCCTGTTCCGTGTGTGCTCAGAGTAATGTCCAGTACACACGGTCGGATTTTCCGACGGAAAATGTGTGATAGGTCCTTGTTGTCGGAAATTCCGACCGTGTGTAGGCTCCATCACACATTTTCCATCGGATTTTCCGACACACAGAGTTTGAGAGCAGGATATAAAATTTTCCAACAACAAAATCCATTATCGGAAATTCCGATCGTGTGTACACAAATCCGACGGACAAAGTGCCACGCATGCTCAGAATAAATAAAGAGAGGAAAGCTATTGGCCACTGCCCCATTTATAGTCCCGATGTACGTGTTTTACGTCACCGCGTTTAGAACGATCGGATTTTCCGACAACTTTGTGTGTCCGTTTGTATGCAAGACAAGTTTGAGCCAACATCCGTCGGAAAAAATCCTAGGATTTTGTTGTCCGAATGTCCGAACAAAGTCCGACCGTGTGTACGGGGCATAAGACTCCACAACACCTTCCAGTGGGCCTCCTACAACCCATACCCAATGGAGAGAGACCCTGGACCCACCTGTCTATGGATTTCATTGTGGAGTTACCCAACTCCCAGAGCAACACAGTTATCCTTGTGATGGCTGACCGGTTCTTAAAAATGCCCCATTGTATTCCACTTAAAAAGTTGCCCACTTCTAAGGAACTGGCCTTGATTTTTGCTCGGGAGTTCTTTCGCTTACATGGGCTACCCAAGGTGATTGCCTTGGACAGGAGTAGTCAGTTTGTGTCCCGGTTCTGGCGAGCCTTTTATGCACAGTTGGGAACTCAGCTTGCTTTCTTCTCTGCGTATCACCCACAGTCTAATGAGGCCGCAGAATGAGCCGATCAGTCCTTGGAGCAATTTCTACATTGCTATATTTCTGACCATTATAACAACTGGTCCGACCTCTTACCGTGGGCGGAGTTTGCTCACAATAGTGCCTTGAATTCTGCTTCCTGATTGTCCCCGTTTATGGCGAACTATGGTTTCCAACCTTCCATGTTGCCTGACCCATTTGTTCCGCAGAGTATTCCTGCATTAGAGGAGCATCTCCGTGGTCTTCATTCCACTTGGGCACAATTCCAGGAGGCTTTGCGACATGCTAATGATAGATACAGACTCCATGCTGACCGTAAACGCCTGCCTGTGCCATCCTACCAGGTTGGGGACAGGGTCTGGCTGTCACCTTGCAACCTCCAACTTGGTGTTCCCTCACTGAAGTTCGCACGTCGGTTTATTGGGCCTTTCTGTATTCTTTGCAGGATTAACCCAGTGGCTTACACATTAGACCTTCCTTCTAATATGCGTATCTTGAATGTATTTCACGTCTCCTTATTAAAACTTTTGGTCTGCAACCGCTTTACCACCTCGGTACCTCATCCTCACCCTGTACTGGTTGATAACCATGGGGAGTATGAAGTACAGTCCATTGTTGACTCCCGTAGGCTCTGTGGGCGCATACAGAACCTGGTGCATTGGAAAGGGTACGGTTCGGAGGAACGCTCTTGGGTCTCATCCTTGGATGTACATGCCCCTGTCCTCCTCTGTGATTTCCATAGACATTTTCCCCTCAAGCCTGGTGGTTCTCCAATGGGGAGGGATCATCAAGGAGGGGGTACTATCAGGGCTGGCCTCAGTCCTTCCTTCTCATAGCTGGCCGCTCAGCTGTCGGCTAATTGCCAACTCCTATCCCTCCACAGTGACTCACCTGTTGATGATATCCTGCTCGTTAGTCCTGCCTACTTAAGCCGTCCAGTCCAGATGATCTCTGCCTTTGCCTTGGTCACATCTCTAGAGACACTCTCCTGTGTTCCTGTTAAAGACTTACTTGGCTGACATTCCTTCTGGCTCTAGATCCTGCTTTCTGTTCTACTACACATCTCTGGCTCCCTGATGTTTTGTCTTGTCTGACTATTCGTTCCGGTTCCTGAACTCTGGCTATGTTTTGACTACAATTACTCTGTTTACCTTTTTTTATTATTATTAAACAAGTGTGATTTAACTGTACTTTTGTCTCAGTCTGATTCATGGTTTCTGACAGTCATACACATACCTAGAGATCCAGACAGGGCTGTAGTAAGGTGCTAGGGGCCTTGGGTAGTACATATAAGTCAGTATCTTTCCCCAGAGCTACAAATTTTATATCACTTGCTTGTCATCATCACCCTCTCCTGTTTTTAGGAGTGAAGAATACATGCAAGGGCTTGTTTATTGATTACGGTTATCAAAAGACTAAAGCTTACCGCATATGTTGCAGCCTGATTGTACAATCTGTTCTTGATTTTCAAACAATTATGTAGTGCAGGGAGTTTTCAGACTGCATATGAAATGAATGGATTGCTTAGGTAAATCCTCCCAATACATAGTTGTTGGTAATCCTAAGCTGCTTGTACAAAGAGTTCACTAAGACCTGCCATATACGGTGCAAATTTATTTCCTGCAACCACGGGACACAGACAGACAATGCAGACAGTGCAAAGAGGGCAATCCCTCCTGCTCACCAAATGTCTACTCCTGGCGGAGGGCACGGGGGGGTGGTGTCCCCACCAGGAGAAGACAGTGATTATCCCTAGCGGCAATAACTTTCACCAGCAATAATCATAAGAGAATGCAGCAGGCTGCTTGTACCCAAGTTAATCGATTGATCAACTTGATACATTCAGCCTGCCCATTAACGATTCAAATCTTGGCTGGTTGCTGCTGAACTGGCTGAGATTCGAACCGTGTATGGCTGGCCTTAGTTTGTAATGTATGTGTGGCTACTTTAACTTTAAATAGTTTCTTTTTTGCTGGCCTAGGAACTCTGTCACAAAGTCATCTCCTCTGAATCCAGCCGTTAGAGAGAGAGAGGACCGGTGCCACTCTGAGTGCAGTATGTCAGTTAAGATTCAATGTTTAATAAAAGTAAGATCAACTCACATTTTAGTGACATATAATGTGCATGGAATAAGTAGCTTGGGCTCCTGTAGTCCAGATGGGCAGCGGTGGTGGTCAGCAGTTCCTGAGGCTCAGAGGCCGAAGACGGTCACACGACCCTAGTCTGAATGAACTTTGCCTACTGGCATACCTGGGCCTTGGAACTATTTCCATATCGCACTAGCTGTGTTTCTATCGCTCCATATTTTTTAATTTAAATCCAGCCATTAGCCCATGGCGCTCTTCAGTACCAACTACAATTGGCTGGTACATTTCTTCCATTTACTGCAATACTCACACTGCCACTAGGGGCCCTTATGATCCTAATTACGGCTCTACAGTGCTGTGGCTTCAAGTGGTATCTATTACAAAATCTAGCAATTCTTGTCCTCTGACCAGCTTTCAAGTGCAATCTTGTTATTTCTTCAGGTTTCAAAGCTTATAAAATATATGTAGACGAACATTCAGATATGGTAACTTATCTCTATATTCAGATTCTGTCAGATACTTTCATTTTGTATGACATCCATTGAGCTATTATTTCTCCATGCATTTCATAACTCTGTTTACTAGAAATAGTTCCCGTCATTTAAAAACATAGCCAAATGTAAAGTCAATTACTGGAGGAATATTCAATCAGCTCTTCCTGTGACAAGATGGACCTAGATTCTACAATAAAACAAATTATTTCTTCTCTTGTAATATTTATAAAATGCAGTCTGATATGTTACAGTATTTCCATACCTACTCAATCTACATTTTTTGTATTCGAAGAGGTGGCAGCTTTATAATCATTCTATTATATATTAGCTGTTTTGTGCAATTCATATTGTGTTATTTAATCTGACTTTGTAGTGGAAATGCCTCTTTTATCACAGGCCAAGATAATTACTGTGTTGGCACAATGTAGATTACACATCTGAATGATGTTTTTCAATGCTGCATTTTAACTAGTGAGAAAGCTGTAGAATACTCTGCATTTGGAAACGCAACAGAAAATACACTAATATGCTGTAACCTTTAGCATTCAACCAGGTACCAGATTTTTGTAGTTCAAGGAGATGATTTCTAATTAATTGCTATGGGTGCTGCACATACACCCTATGCAATTCCTTTACAGCAAAAGTAATACAAATTTATTTATTAGCTCTACTGTAACATAGCAATATGAACAGCCTACACTGACAAAATAATCCCTCTGAACCATCCTACATCTGCTGCTGTAAGGATGTGTTCCTAATGTGTGCTTAAAGCGTAAATTCACTCTTTTAATCAACATTAATTATTTTTAATCCTTAAAATGCTAGCATTAGTAAATAGATAGGAAGGTTATTATATTCACTTTTTTTTGTTTATATTTCTTTAGTTGCTTTCTCAGCTAAGCACACCCTTCTGCCTGGATGCCTGAGCTAAGGGCAGAAGGATTCCAGGATGTAAATGACACATGAATCATCTGTCCTTACTCAAGATGGCCATGCCTAGAAATACTAGGGGGGTGTCTTCTCGACAAAATAAAGCATGGAGACATAAATTGATGGGTGAGTTTGTATTGATTATTAAAAAAAAATATGTTGTAAATGTAGTATTTTTGGTTTGTGGTGCTCAGATAAAAGTAAGTTCTGCTTTAATGTTGCATCATCTTCCGGACTCCCCTGAGTGTTCCAGAGGGCTGAGTCAGGGAGGTAGCATGGACTGGCCCCACATGTTTGTTGGCTGGCCAATCCCTGATTAAATTGTCATCTGTAGGTTAGACCATGGTTTCACAAATATTCAGAGCAAGCTTCTGAAAGGGCTTTTTCTTGAGCCTTAGGACTAGAGGTTGGAGTCCTGAGTTAGGGCTCAGGCCCTGAAGTCTGTGGCCCTCTGGGGCTAAAATAGGCTATTTGACCTGAGAGGACCTAACTCATGCTGTGTCTGCTGAGAAGGCTCTTGAGCATACAGCAGTTGCCAACCTGTTACAGAAAAAGGAATATCTGTTGTATTGGATACTACTTCGGCCTGCTATGTGCGTGGGATGTCTGAGCTCCATCCAAGAACTGTCAACCTGAAGACCTGGGTATTCCACCTCTGTTCTAATGTTTTATAAAAGGCTTTAATATACCTCCATGAACTGGGCTGTCTTTTAGTGAGGAACTGAGTACAATGATTTGACTCGATGTGCAGCTCCCGGGACACCTAGTCACTCTCTATATAAACTGGGGGTCCCACCTGTACACACAAGGCCCAGTTGTATGGAGGCACTACCAGAGGGACTGTAAAGTAAGTTCCATTTTACCACCTTTGGGGAGGCTTGGACTTCAGTTACTATACAGGTGCAAAGTAGTTTAGTATCTTGAATAAGTTAAATCACCTAAGTAAGTACACAACAGGCATATACTACTTTAAAAAAAAAATGTGTTACAAGACAATCCAATGCTTAAATGTGAACAGGTACATGTAAACTAAAGATCATTAAAATCTTATATAGCCATAAACATTCTAATCTAATTTCAAATGTTATTTTCAATCATTTAAAATCTGCAGCATTTATTAAAACCATACCGGGTGATACTGCCTTGAATAACTTTGTTCATGCCCCTACAGTTTGAGGAGAACAGCTGTTTCCAATTTGGCTTCTGCATTGTCACCTGTCACAGGGGGTGGTGTCTACAATAGAACACATATTGAACAGGCACGGTCCACCGAAAGCTGGTCCAGAGCAGTGATGTACGGCTGACACTGGAGCAAGTGCATGTAGACAGGAAGTGACAGGAAGATTAGCAGCACTGAGATGAGAAAAAGGATGAAAATAGGTAAAAGCGCGGCGCATGCGCGGCTGCCTAGGAGAGCGGTAATGCTGTCTTAGAGCTCCGCTCCTGGGACGATTATACCGGAGGACTACAGGTCCCAGCGGCACCGCGAACGACACACAGCGATAGCTGGTACTTCCCAGAGCCCTCAGGTATCATTATTATGGTCCTGCGGGGCCCAAAACTAAAATATAAAGCTGGTATGGCTAAAGAAGCGCCGGCCAGGCAGTCTTCCAAGATGGCGGCGGCAGTTACCTCACAGCCTTCTACACCGCACACTAGGAAAACACTGCCACACAGTGTAAAGACCCAGGATTTCACCGCTGAGTCTGACTCTGATACAGGAGGCTCACATACTGTGATTCAATCTGACATGTTTAAAACATTTGAAAGAATGTTACAGAAAGCCCTCAAACAAACTTCAGATCACATTACTGATAAATTGACAAAGGAAATAAGGGAGCTTGGACAGAGAACAGCTGAGTTGGAATTGAGAGTAGATGAAATAGATAGCCACACGCAGCACTTTATCTCTGAATTTGAGAACCTTAAAGAGGAAAATGTTATACTACAGTCACGTTTAGAAGATCAGGAGAATAGAGACAGACGATCGAATCTGCGAATTAGAGGAATCCCTGAGACTGTCATTGATCTCCAAGCCACCATGATAGCTCTATTCCAGGAATTACAGCCTGGCATTCCTGTAGATAGACTGGAAATGGACAGAGTACACAGGGCTTTAGCTCCTCGCAAAACCAATGGTCCCCCTAGGGACATAATTGCCAAATTTCATTATTATAAAACCAAAGAGCAATTACTTTCAGCTGCTAGAGGGAAAGATTCTCTGCAATTTCAAGGCCATGTGTATCAGCTTTTTGCAGATATTTCCCCACTCACAGTAGCAAAGAGGCGAGCACTCAAACCCCAATTACAGGTTTTACAACAAAACCAGATCACCTATCAATGGGGGTTTCCCTTTTCTCTCCGATTCACATACCTGGAAACCAAATATGTTTGTCGCTCTTCAGAGGACTTGCAGTCAGCTATGATTGAAATGGGTATTGTAGATAAAGTTACGCCTAAAGAGCAACATCGTAGACGATCGGCCTCCAGCTCATATCCACAAAACACAGCAGCAGGCTTCAACAATCCCTCTTCTTCTTCACGCCAGAATATTCATAAACGTGGACGATTTGAAAATTCAACACCATCTAATGAAGACACCATGGACTGATCTATACACCCTTTTTTTCAGACCACAACTCATTATTCGATCCCAGTACTCAATGCTGGTTTATACACTTTCCTATTGACACTAAAAACTAACAATTTTTTTTTTTTTTTTTTTTTTTTTTTTTTTTTTTTTTTTGCTGGACTCTCACCTTTTTTTTTTTTTTTTTTTTTTTCCTTTCCTCTCCTCTTCCCTTTTTTCTTTCTAGAAGGTTTTAGATTCTACTAGCTCACCTGATATATCTTATATTTAGTTTCTCGTTCGTTTTTGATGGTCCTTTTTATTTTTATTTTTTATTTTTTATCTTTTTCCTTACCTCTTGATAACCAAACTACCACTCTTTTTGGCCTCATTAATTACCTCTTTCTTTTATCTGTTTAGGTCCTCATGAGGTTATGTTTGCGTGTACATGTGTGTGTGTGCGTGTCTGCATATACATGTGTATATATCTGTGTGTATGTGTATATACATATATACAGGTATAATATATATATATATTTTTTTTTTTTTTTTCATCTCTCTTTTTTGCTGATTAGAGTGAGTTTGGTAGTTGGTAGTTATGGTTGCATAGATTAAAAATGCTCTATTTTAGTGTTAACTACTTATATAACCCCTGTGGTCCTCCGGTGTTGATCTTCCCTTAGGAATTTCTTGCCGCCCCCTTTACCACCCTCAGGCCCCTGCTATTATGTGGGATTCTGTTGGTGGCCCTGGAGCCTCTCGGAGACTTCTAATTACTCTCTCGAGATGTTCCCACACCCTATTGTTCTGTCACAAATTAGCGATATTTGGTCCCTATTCTAGGGTAGTTCAATTTTATTATCTTACTTTTTTCTCTGTCACTTCTTTCTCTCTTTTATCTCTTCAGGTGGTGGTCCTGGTTCTTGGTATGTATTATATTCCTCATGATATAATGATATCCCTGACTCTATTATGGCCCCCATAAATATTTTATCTTTAAATGTACAAGGGTTTAATATCCCGCATAAACGCACAAAGGCTATGCGCTCCTTTACAGCTAAGAAAGCACATATTATATGTTTGCAGGAAACCCATTTTACAGACAAAATTTACCCTAAGTTCCTTTCGTCCTCATACCCACAATTTTATGCTGCCTCTGCCTCAGCTAAAAAGCGTGGAACTCTTATTGGCTTCCACCGCAATACCCCCTTTACCCTTGTGTCACAGTTAAATGACCCGGAAGGTAGATATATATTACTTACTGGCTATATTTCTGATACTCCTATTACGATAGTATCCTACTATGCCCCAAATAAACGCCCAGAAGCTTTTTTATCCCATCTTTTTCAACTAGTTGATACGCACAAATTTGGTACTGTTGTCTTATGTGGAGACTCTAATGCTACGGTTTTTCCTTTCTTGGATAAATCCCCTTCAGCCCCACCTACAAGCTCTGCTAGATTGACTCTCCAATCTCTGCTTTCTACTCATAACTTAGTAGATACTTGGCGAGAACTTAATCCTTCCAGTAAACGTTTCACACACTATTCATATCCACATAACTCTTTCTCACGTATAGATCATATCTTAACTCCATCTAGCTTGATACCAGAAATTATTTCCTCTAAAATAATCCCATTTCCATGGACTGACCACTGTGCTGTTTTCACAACCTTGGCTTCCACTATTCCCAGATCACACGATTCTACTTGGTGTGTTAATAACTCTTTATTGACTAATCCATCCCTTAAAACTGAGATTGAAGAGGCAATTACTGATTATCTTTCCTTTAATGACACGAATGATGTCTCCCCCCTCACTTTGTGGGAGGCCCACAAAGCGGTCATTCGGGGCAGATTGATACAACAAGCATCAGCAATTAAAAAAGAACGTAAACTACAATTTGCTAAGCTTGAGGCTGTTTATAATAAATGCCATATGACCTTTCAATCTTACCCGAATGCCGCCAATAACTCAAAACTGGAGAAAGCTCGTCTCGATCTAGACCTTTTTTTAACCGATTCTGCTGATAAATTACTACGTAAACGCCAACATATCCAATATCTTAAAGCTAACAAACCAGATACCCCTATGGCGCGTAGTTTGAAGG
Organism: Lithobates clamitans; assembly: GCA_037952925.1. NCBI lineage: Eukaryota > Metazoa > Chordata > Amphibia > Anura > Ranidae > Lithobates > Lithobates clamitans. Next base: position 1,703,682 of record JBBGZY010001115.1, read on the forward strand.
CAATACAACACGCACAGACTTCTTTCAGATTGAAAATATCCCGTGATGGATATACTAGCAACCCAGTTAAAATATTAGAGATATTTCGCTCTAATTTAGCTAAATTATATTCCCCTGCTCACGACTTTGATAAAACAAAAGCAGATACTCTGTTTTCCAACATAAAGCTCCCTACCTTAGACCAGGAACAACAGGATAACCTCGAGTCCCCCATAACAGCACCTGAAGTTCTGACTGCCATTAAACTATTAAAACCAAATAAGAGACCTGGTCCTGATGGGTTCTCGGCATTATATTACACACAGTATGCACACACTTTAGCACCCATCTTGACCAGGGCCTTCAATTCTATCCTGAAAGGTTATTCATTTGGGTCTGATACACTGACCTCCATTATAGCAATGATTCCCAAACCCCGTTCCGACTCTACATCTTGGACCAATTATCGCCCCATATCGCTCCTTAATCTAGACATTAAATTACTAGCCAAGATCTTGGCGACTCGTTTGAATAACGTTATAGGTCAACTGATTCACAGAGACCAAACAGGTTTTATGCCAACGCGCCAGGCAGGTGATAATGTCAGGCGTGCTCTCTTACTCATTCACGCAGCTAAAATTAGACACATCCCTACATGCCTATTATCTTTGGATATCAGAAAAGCTTTCGATTCTGTCACCTGGCCATATTTGCAATACATGCTTCAAAAATGGGGATTTGGGAATCATTTTCTTACATGGATCTCCTCTCTGTATAATAACCCAAAGGCATATATTAAATATGCGGGATATAAATCTGCAATGTTAGACATTAGAAGAGGGACTAGGCAAGGCTGCCCTCTATCCCCATTGCTTTTTGCTCTCCTGATTGAACCACTAGCACAACTAATTAGGTCTCATCCAGATATTAAAGGTATCGAATTAGGCGGATATCAGCATAAGTTGTGTCTTTATGCAGATGACGTCCTTATTTTTTTATCTCATCCCCATATATCAGCCCCAAATTTACTAAATGTCTTGGACAAATTTGCCCAAGTATCTGGACTTTTTGTTAACCCCACAAAATCGAATGTGTTAAATATTTCTTTGCCACAAGCAGAACTTCGACACGTCCAAACCTCATTACCATTCAACTGGGTTACCCATCAGATCTCATATTTAGGAGTACAACTTACAACCTCGATTAAAGATTTATTTGCTGCTAATTATCTTCCTCTACTGAAACAAGTTACAGGCTCTATGAAACAATGGACATCTCTTCCATTATCGTGGATAGGACGGATCAATGCTATAAAAATGTCTATATTACCAAAATTTTTATACTTATTTAGGGTATTACCTATCCCGTTACCTACATATTTTTTAAGACTCACACAACGTAGAGTCATGTCTTTTATTTGGGGAAACACTAAACCCAGAATTTCCAAAACTACACTATATCTCAAAAAATTGAATGGCGGATTGGGTCTGCCAAACTTCACTTCCTATTACTACGCTGCTCAACTATCACCCCTTCCTAAATATCACTCGTTGGCAGAAACACCCCTGTGGGTTCATATTGAGTCAGTTGACAGCGACCCTATCTCTGTGGCCAATATGCTATGGCTCCAACCTAAAGATAGATCACATCTATCTAATCCCATAACGAAACATTCTTTGTCTATTTGGGATAAATTTAGCAGAGCTTGTAATCTCCAATCCCCACATAATCCTCTTCTTTCGTTCCTTAGAAACCCGGCCTTCTATCCTGCTTGGAAATTCCCAAAATCATTTGCTGCATGGTCTTCCAGGAATTTAATTAGATTTTATCAATTAAGCAACAATACCGATATTCATGCATTTCCGGTGTTATGTGAAACATATGGGCTTCCTAGATCTGAAATTTTTCGTTATTTGCAAATCAAAAATTTTTATACTCCACTTCTTACCACAGGCTCAACAATGAATCAAATGTCACAATTTGAACGTATTTGTAAAAGCGACCCACATGTAAGGGGATTGATTTCATCTTTGTATCAACAACTTACTGAGACTCATAATGGTTCACTACCCTCTTATACAGATAAATGGGCACAGGATATGAACCGAGTGTTTGACACTAATGACTGGTCCGATATATGGTTAGCCACTAAGAATTCCTCCCCGAACTGCTATGCTTTGGAAACAAATTTTAAAGTCTTAGCAAGGTGGTACTTAGTACCAGCCAGAATTGCAAAATTTATTCCGACATACCCAATTAACTGTTTTAGAGGTTGCTCTGCACCAGGTACCCACTTTCACATATGGTGGCAATGCCCCATAGCTCAAGAATTTTGGAAGAATATTTTTGGAATGGCCTCTAAAGCTTTGGAAACCTCTATTTCCCCAGACCCAGCTTTGGCACTCCTAAATTTGAAACCCACTACCCTTACACGCACCCAATTTCAGTTATTTCTCCAGCTTAGCACTGCAGCCAAGCAAACTATTGCAAAAGCTTGGAAGTCTCAAACCTTGATTGTAGCGGAAGCCAAACACAGAATGAATAAAGCCCTCATTTATGCCAAAATGACAGCTATTGAGGACAATAACATTAATAAATTTTGCAAAATATGGCAACCATGGGTTAACCATTTCTTCCCCTACGATTTTGACCGGTCGTTATTGTTACCTTACTAGGATTCTTGATTGCTTACTGTCAAAATATTTGTTGGAGCCGGGCCACCACCTGGAGAGATTCTTCTTCTTCTTCTTCTTCTTCTTCTTTTCTCTCTCTTATTCCTTTCCTTTATTTTCTTACTTTCTCTCTTCTCTACCATGATACATATTTTTGGGATACTCTTTTACTATTAATACATTACTTTCTATTTATAAATAATAATATGATTTATTATATCTGTATATTTATTTTGAGCAATCAAATTCTACAAATAAGCAGGTCAAGACCCTGATTTATAATTAATTTCATTTCATTTACCTCAGGATACCTTTGTAACAAATATTTTTAAATGCCCCCACCCTTCCACAGCTTGCACCCATTGGGGTGGTAGGGTGGTCTGGAGGCATGGTTTATAGGTTTCACAATATTGATCAGAGGCTCTCAGCCCGATCTTAAACTATCTATAAGAATATAGATTGCTCATACACTTTACGCTCTGTACTTTATTTAATTTTTTTTTTTTTTTCTTATTTTTCATTTATTAAACCTTGATTGTATATCACAATATATTCATATATTGATCAAAAATCAAATTATTTGGACAGTATCCCTTGTAACAATGTTTATATTCTATTGTTCTTCTTTATGTAAATCTTAATAAAAACATTGAACAAGGAAAATAGGTAAAAGCAGTATCTTAAAAATAAAAACCATAGCAATTGTTTTTAATTATTAGGACTGTTAAAGATCAACAGGATAACAACAAGGCATTTATTGATCAGAAATACAGTGTGAGAGAAGTATTTTTGCAGCCTGGATCTAGCTTGGAGCTAATAAACCCGGCTTATTGAAAAAAGGACAATCAACATTTTCCAATTCACTGACAAGTCAACAAGGACCTTGCACCTATGAACTGTCTGATAGAAGCATGGATGGCTGATGGAATGTCAGTTGTATTGTTCCTATTAGGCAAGACTTTTCAGAAGTTTCATTTAATGAAGGACATTTTACTGTTTTTACTGATAACTACCAAACTGGAGACCAGGAACCTAAACCACCTAGACATATTCAAAGAATTAGGTTTTCTGTGTGGACCAAGTATTGTGTGATATTATTAAAATGCATAGTACTATTTTGTGACATCATTCTTTACATTGTTGTTTTTCCAATATATTTTTATTCAGATTTTCATTATAAAAACTTACAAAGAAATAAAAAGGACAGGAGTTAGGTATACGGTAGAGTCTGTAGGTACATTACATACACTTAATTACATGGTTATAGTTCTTGGTATACATTGCTATTAAAACAACATTTCAAATATGCATTTAAAGTATTGGATGGCAAAAAATATAGTTAAAGTGTTACTAAATAAGGATGGGTGAACGGTTCGGCCTGAGCATTAGTTTGAGCTGGAGATTTGCCCGTTCAGCCGTTCGCCAAACATGCAAATTTGCAGGGTGTTCGCCACGATGAACACCCTGCATTGCACTGAGCGTTGCACGGTGCATTCTGCGATTTGCCCAATCAGGCTGCAGTGTACGCTGATTGTTAGGGATGAGCCGAACACCCCCTGGTTCGGTTCGCACCAGAACCTGCGAACGGACCGAAAATTCGCACGAATGTTAGAACCCCAATGAGGTCTATGGGATTCGAACGTTCAAAATCAAAAGTGCTCATTTTAAAGGATAATTTTCATGGTATTGTCCTAAAAAGGGTTTGGGGACCCGGGTCCTGCCCCAGGGGACATGTATCAATGCAAAAAAAGTTGTAAAAACTGCTGTTTTTTCGGGAGCAGTGATTTTAATGATGCTTAAAGTAAAAAAAAAAAAAAAGTGAAATATTCCTTTAAATATTGTACCTGGGGGGTGTCTATAGTATGTCTGTAAAGTGGCGCGTGTTTCCTGTGCTTATAACAGTCCCTGCACAAAAATGTCGTTTTTAAAGGAAAAAAAGTCATTTAAAACTGCTTGCGGCTTTAATGTAATGTCGGGTCCTGGCAATATGGATGAAAATCAGTGAGACAAACGGCATGGGTACCCCCTAGTCCATTACCAGGCCCTTTGGATCTTGTATGGATATTAAGGGGAACCCCGCACCCAAATTAAAAAAAGGAAAGGTATGGGGCCACCAGGCCCTATATACGCTGAACAGCAGTATACAGGCGGTGCAAACAAGACAGGGACTGTAGGTTTGTTGTTAAGTAGAATCTGTTTGTATTTTTGAACGGGTACATTTTTAACGTGTTTAGCTCCAGCCAAAAAATCTTTTTTAAGCTTTTTGGAAAACATTGGGAAGGGTTATCACCCCTGTGACATTTGTTTTGCTGTCTGTCCTCCTCTTCAGAAGATTTCACCTCACTTTTTGTCCCAATGACAAATGTTTTTTGAAAATTTGGGGTTTTTTGTGAAACAAGGATTGGTAATAAAGCATCAGTGGAAAGGAGAAATTTTTTCCCATATTAACTCTTACAGGAGAGAATTTCCCTTCCTAGGGGTAGATTTCATCTCACTTCCTGGTGTCTCCTTCTGTTTGCAAGTAGGAGTCGTTTGTAAGTTGGATGTTTGAAAGTAGGGGCCTGCCCTATATACTCAGCAGAAATTTGGGCCTTAGGTGTTGTTGTGGCCACAACACTGTAAGCCCTCACAGGGCCCTGCTGTGAAATATTAGATCAAGAATTGTAATTACATGCCCCTGTTGAACAGGGGCAGAAAAATTGGGCCTTTGGTGGTGGTGGTGCTGGTGCTGGTGCCACAACACTGTAAGTCCTCACTCACTCTTGGTGGGCACAGAAACAGACCCTGCTGTGAAATATTAGATCAAGAATTGTAATTACATGCCCCTGTTGAACAGGGGCAGAAAAATTGGGCCTTTGGTGGTGGTGGTGGTGCTGGTGCCACAACACTGTAAGTCCTCACTCGCTCTTGGTGGGCGCAGAAACAGGCACTGTTGTGAAATATTAGATCAAGAATTGTAATTACATGCCCCTGTTTACAGGGGCTGAAAAATTGGGCCTTTGTTAGTGGTGGTATGGTGCCACAACACTCTAAGTCCTCACTCGCTCTTGGTGGGTGCAGAAATGGGCCCTGCTGTGAAATATTAGATCAAGAATTGTAATTACATGCCCCTGTTGAACAGGGGCTGAAAAATTGGGCCTTAGGCACTGGTGCTGGAGCCACAACACTGCAACCCCTCACAGATACTCTAGTTTGAACACAGGAACGAGCCCTGCTGCAAAGTATTGCATCAAAAATTGTAATTATATGCCCCTGTTAAACAGGGGCTGAAAAATTAGGCCTTAGGCACTGATGCTGGTGCCACAATGTCATGGTTATGCAATAGAGTTTGTCGATCAGCATACCTGTCTCCATGTGTTCATCTCTAGAGACCAGCTGACCCTCACCTGACTGCTTTTGTAACCTCTCCTCTAAGCATGGCCCCACCCCAGGCCCTATCAGGGAACCCTATATTAACCTGTGCACTGCAAGTCAGCAGTGCTGATCAACCATTATGTGTTAGCCTCTGTGTGTACTTGCTGTGTTTCCTACATCTGATTCCTGTTACTGACTTTGGCCTGTTCTTAACTATTCCTGTCTGCTCGTGACCCTGACCTTTGGCGTGTTCCCGACCATCCCTGTTTGCCTGGGACCTGCTTCCTGAAACTACCTTGCGGTGCACTGCTGATCCCAACAGTGTGCATATGTCACCCAGCCACTTGGTGACCTGAGACACAACACTGCAACTTCTCACAGAAACTCTAGTTGGAACGCAGGAACGAGCCCTGCTGCAAAGTATTGCATCAAAAATTGTAATTACGTGCCCCTGTTAAACAGAGGCTGAAAAATTGGGCCTTAGGCACTGGTGCTGGTGCCACAACACTGCAACCCCTCACAGAAACTCTAGTTGGAACGCAGGAACGAGCCCTGCTGCAAAGTATTGCACCAAAAATTGTAATTACACGCCCCTGTTAAACAGGGGATGAAAAATTGGGCCTTAGGCACTGGTGGCGGCGCCCAGAACCAAAAATGTTCTTACAAGCTATCAGCGTGATCATTGAGGAGGAAGAGGATAATTACTCAGGATAGTCACTTAGCATCAGCATAGGCAAGCTTTGAAGGGATCTGAGATTTCAAAAAAAAATATTCGGTTACATCAGCATCAGGTGCTTGGTAGCTGGTGGTGATCCAAGACTGATTCATTTTTATGAAGGTCAGTCGATCGACTGAATCGGTGGACAGACGCACCCTGTGATCAGTTACTGTCAGGGTTCTTACCGTGGCAGGCGGGGCGCCCGCGGTGGTGTGCGTCAGGGTGCGTCGGCGCGCGTTGGCGCGCGCGTTTCCGCGGACCTCGCCGTGCGGGCTCCTCGCGGCGCCGGTGTGTGTTTCCGGGATCGTTCCACTGTGCACGCCGGCGTGCGGGGGCGCGGGCGTTGGCGGGCGCGCGTGCCTGTGTGAGCCGGGGCGCGCGCGTGCACGTCGTTTGGCGCCAAAAGCCCTATTTAAGCCAGTGAGTTCTGGTGACCAGTGCTGCCTAATCAACAGCTAGTAGTTCCAGAGCCTGACCGTGTACCTTGTTGTTCCTGTTATACCTACTGACCCGGCCTTGTCCCCCACCCTCTCTCTGAACTCTGCCTGCACCGACCTTTGCTTGTTTGACCATCCGCTTGCCTGTTCCACTGTACCTCTGCCGTCTGCCTGTTACCGAACCCGGCCTGTCTCCTGACCATCCATCTGCCTACTCCCTGGGATCCAGCCTACCTGTCTGCAGTCTTCCTGCCTGTTGTCCACACCAGCCTGCTCTGCTCAGTGAAGGTGTTCCAGTCTACTCAGTCTTTGCTACAGTTAACCCTGTGACACCCGGACAGCAATACCTGAACAGCCATACAGGCCTTCATACCACTCCGTACTGTTGTACCCCCTGTTTACTCTACCAGGGGGCCGATAGTCGGAGGGTAAGGGAGCCTACCCTCTGCCCGACAGGACTCGCCGGTCTGGTAAGTAGGAGCCTGATAGTATTAGGCAGCCATGACCGAGTCCGGGCAGGGGGCCTCCCCCATGGATGAACTTTGCCGACATTTGGCGGGTCTAACCCAGGCAGTGAAAAGCCTCCAAGAGGGTTATTCCAGCCTGGAAGAACGTGTGCAGGCTCTGTCCGCACCTTCCGGTCCACCAGGGTCCGCAGCAGCCACCTCAACACCTTCTGTGGTCATGTTACCTCCTGAGCCCAAAGTACTAGTACCCGAAAGATTCCTCGGAGACAGGAGTAAGTATCGTGCCTTCCGGAATGCTTGCAACCTGTACTTTGCCCTTCAGCCACGCACGTTCTCCCTGGAAGCCACTAAGGTGGGCTTTGTTATTTCCTTGCTGTCTGGTGAACCACAAACATGGGCCCACCGTCTCTTGGAGCAAAAATCTGTCGTCTTGGATAGTCTGGAGGCCTTCTTTGGAGCCATGTCCCAACTATACGAAGACCCCCAGCTCACTGCCCCCGCAGAAGCTTCCTTACAGGCCCTTCGTCAAGGCCGCCGAGCAGCTGAAGACTATGCCGTCGAGTTCAGACGCTGGAGTTCTGACACGGCTTGGAATGACGCTGCTTTGCGCCATCAGTTCAGGATGGGCTTGTCAGAACCTCTCAAAGATGAGTTGGCACGAGTAGGGGTACCACAGACCCTGGAAGACCTTATCAATCTGTCTATCCAAATAGACCGTAGACTGCGAGAACGACGTACCGAGAGATCCACCAGTACCTTTCGTCCCACCTGGATGATTCCACAAGTACCCTGTCCACCCAGTAGATCTCCTGCTCCACCACCTGCCTCAACCTATGATGCACCTGAACCAATGCAGCTTGGCCTGTTCCGTCCTTCTTTGACCCCAGAAGAGAAGTTACGTAGGCGGGCACACAACCTCTGCCTCTACTGCGGGGAATCGGGGCACTACGCCAGCGGTTGCCCCAACAAGATGCGTAAGTGTCATTCTGATGTTCGTACCTGTGCTACTATTGTACCCTCCTTGGGCACGCATCTAACCATTTCTGTCACTTTACAGCTTCCCGGAAAGGCCATCCTAGTCCCAGCTATCATTGATTCTGGAGCCTGCAGCTGTTTTATTGACCGGACCTTTGCCTCTCAACATGCCATTCCTCTCCAAACCAAAACTCAAAGCCTTGCTGTTCATCTCGCTGATGGTTCTGCTCTCCGCTCCGGCCCAGTCACTCAGGAGACTGTCCCCTTAGAAGCCATCATGGGCCAGCAACACCATGAATATCTCTGTCTGGACGCCATCTCGTCCCCCCTCTTTCCAGTTATTCTTGGAATACCTTGGCTACAAGCGCACAACCCCCAAATCAACTGGGCTTCTGGTAATGTTGAGTTCCTCTCTGGATACTGTCTTCAACACTGCTTGCAAGGGACAGGCCATGAGGTTGCCCAACTCCTCTGTCTACAACCAGATGTTGATTTGCTTCAAGCTATTCCTGAGCCTTACCAAGACTTTGCAGATGTGTTTAGCAAGAAGGGGGCAGAATTACTACCACCACACAGGCCCTACGACTGCCCAATTGAATTGCTTCCTGGAACCGAGGTACCTTTTGGCCGGATCTTCCCCTTGACTGAGCAGGAGCTGGACACCCTGAAGCAGTACTTGGATGAAAACCTGAAAAAGAAATTTATCCGCCCATCCACCTCTCCGGCCGGTGCGGGTTTATTTTTTGTGGAAAAAAAGGATCATTCCCTGCGGCCATGTATTGATTACCGCGAACTGAACAAGATTACGATTAAAAATCGCTACCCGCTCCCTCTGGTACCTGAGTTATTCCAAAGGCTGGGCACTGCCAGAATCTTTACTAAACTGGATCTCCGGGGTGCTTATAACTTAATCCGCATCCGAGAGGGTGACGAGTGGAAGACTGCGTTTCGCACTCGTTTCGGGCATTTTGAGTACCAGGTCATGCCCTTCGGTCTTTGTAATGCTCCGGCTACGTTCCAGCACTTTGTGAACGACATCTTTAGAGATATCCTGGACCTTTATGTCATCGTTTATCTGGACGATATACTCATCTTCTCCTCTTCTTTGGCGGATCATCGCAGGCACGTCAGGAATGTTCTCGTCCGGCTCAGGCAACATGGCTTATACGCTAAACTAGATAAATGTGAGTTCGAACGCCTGAGTATTCAGTTCTTGGGACTCATTATTTCTGTTGAAGGAATCAAGATGGACCCACAAAAAGTTTCGGCCATCCTGGACTGGCCGGCTCCTACAGACAAGAAGGGAGTCCAACGTTTCATAGGATTTTCCAACTTTTACAGGACTTTCATTAAAGACTTTTCTAAGATCATTGCACCAATAACGGAACTTACTAAACAGGGGGCACGATTCTGTTGGTCATCCCAAGCACAGGCAGCGTTCGAGAAATTAAAGGGACTGTTTACTTCTGCCTCTATTCTCAAGCACCCGGACCCTGCATTACCGTTTGTGCTAGAAGTGGATGCTTCGGAGATCGCAGTGGGGGCAGTGCTTTCTCAACGTCAGGGCCCCAAGGCCCTCTTGTTCCCTGTAGCATCCCGTAAACTCTCATCTTCTGAAAAGAATTATGATGTCGGAGACCGGGAACTGTTGGCCATCAAAGCGGCTTTGGAAGAATGGCGCTATCTACTAGAGGGTGCGGTACATCCGGTTCTTATCTTTACCGACCACAAGAACTTAGAATACTTAAGAGCAGCCAAGCGACTCAGACCACGACAGGCTAGATGGGCACTTTTTTTTTCCCGCTTCTCCTTTCACATCACGTACAGGCCCGGATCCAAGAATGGAAAACCTGATGCCCTATCACGGATGTTCCACGACTCCAAGGAAAGAACTTCCCCTGATACTATTCTGCCTGCAGGTAGTTTCTTACTTCTCCAGGGAGATTTAATTTCCAGGATTAAACAGGCCTCCTCTGAAATTCCTCTACCTACTGGAACCAGTTTAAATGATGGGTTGCTCTGGCATGAAGGCAAGATTTTCGTTCCTGAAAGATGTAGGGTACTGGTACTGGAACTATGTCATGACCACAAGCTGGCGGGTCACTTTGGAGCCCGGAAAACCTCAGAATTGGTGCTACGCACCTTTTGGTGGCCATGTCTTCTGGAGGACTGTAAGAGGTACGTGGGTTCTTGCCGCACCTGTGCCCGGAATAAATGCAACCGCTCAAAGGCCTGGGGTTTATTGAGACCCTTACCGATTCCTGACAGGCCTTGGAGAATGCTATCGATGGATTTCATTGTGGAGTTACCCCCCTCTGAAGGTTTCTCAACCATCTTTGTGGTGATTGATAGGCTATCCAAGATGGCACACTTCATCCCTATGAAGGGTACTCCCACAGCCGTAGAAACGGCGAAGATATTCGTCAAGGAAGTAGTAAGGTTACATGGGGTGCCCGCGAATATCGTATCCGACCGAGGTGTTCAATTTACCTCCCGGTTTTGGAGAGCACTATGTGCCGCTTTGGAAATTGAATTGGCGTTCTCCTCGGCCTACCACCCTCAGACGAACGGCCAGACAGAAAGAACTAACCAGACGCTGGAGCAATACCTCCGTTGTTTCTCTGTGTTTACTCAAGATGACTGGGTGTCCTTGCTACCAGTCGCCGAATTCTCATATAACAACTCCTTACACTCTGCCATCAACCAGACTCCTTTCTTTGCGAATTATGGATTCAATCCTTCTTTCCTCCCCAGTTCTATCCCGGAATGTTCTCTACCCGCAGTAACGGAAACAATGGAGTTCTTCTCTAGTAATTGTAAGATCCTACAGGAAACCATGGCCCAATCCCAGGCTTCCTTCAAGAGGATGTTCGATAAGAAAAGGCGAGGAGAACTCGTCCTTGAACCTGGCAACCAAGTATGGCTCTCTACAACTAATCTAAAGTTGGCTTGCCCCTCCAAGAAGTTGGGACCTAAGTTTCTGGGCCCGTTTCGGGTGAAGAGAAAGGTGAATGATGTTGCCTTTGAACTTAGTCTGCCTGAGTCCCTTAGAATCCACCCGGTCTTCCACGTTTCATTACTGAAACCAGTTATCCACGATCCTTTTCCTGACCGTAAGGCCAAGCCACCGGAGGCTGTTTTGGTCAACAATGAGGAGGAGTTCGAAGTCGAGGCAATCTTGGATTGCAGGAAAAGGCAGAATCAGCTCCAGTACCTCATTAAATGGAAGGGGTATGGACCCGAGGATAGTTCTTGGGAACCCGAAGGTAACCTGCATGCCAACGAATTGCTACAAACTTTCAAGAACTCCCATGCTCCCAGGCTGGGCCAGCTGGGCATCCGGAGGCTGCCCTTGAGGAGGGGGCACTGTCAGGGTTCTTACCGTGGCAGGCGGGGCGCCCGCGGTGGTGTGCGTCAGGGTGCGTCAGCGCGCGCGTTTCCGCGGACCTCGCCGTGCGGGCTCCTCGCGGCGCCGGTGTGTGTGTCCGGGATCGTTCCACTGTGCACGCGGCTCACACAGGCACGCGCGTGCACGTCGTTTGGCGCCAAAAGCCCTATTTAAGCCAGTGAGTTCTGGTGACCAGTGCTGCCTAATCAACAGCTAGTAGTTCCAGAGCCTGACCGTGTACCTTGTTGTTCCTGTTATACCTACTGACCCGGCCTTGTCCCCCACCCTCTCTCTGAACTCTGCCTGCACCGACCTTTGCTTGTTTGACCATCCGCTTGCCTGTTCCACTGTACCTCTGCCGTCTGCCTGTTACCGAACCCGGCCTGTCTCCTGACCATCCATCTGCCTGCTCCCTGGGATCCAGCCTACCTGTCTGCAGTCTTCCTGCCTGTTGTCCACACCAGCCTGCTCTGCTCAGTGAAGGTGTTCCAGTCTACTCAGTCTTTGCTACAGTTAACCCTGTGACACCCGGACAGCAATACCTGAACAGCCATACAGGCCTTCATACCACTCCGTACTGTTGTACCCCCTGTTTACTCTACCAGGGGGCCGATAGTCGGAGGGTAAGGGAGCCTACCCTCTGCCCGACAGGACTCGCCGGTCTGGTAAGTAGGAGCCTGATAGTTACAAAGCCTCCAGCAGCACTGAATGTGCGTTCCGTAAGAACGCTGGATGCAGGACAGGCCAGTAGCTCAATTGCATACTGTGTAAGCTCTGGCCAGTGATCCATCCTCAAGACCCAGTAACCCAGAGGATTTTCGGTGGGAAAGGTGTCCAAGTCAGATCTTGCCCCTCGGTATTCCTGCACCAGCGTAGGTTTGCTGAGGCATTCAGTCCAGAGTCCTCTGGGTCACTAAGGATGACATGGTCCGCAGCCACCTCCTCCCAGCCACGTACAAGTCCATGTGTTTCTTGGGACTGATCCCTTAAAGACTGCTGCTGATGCTGAGTGCCAGGCTCCACCTCCATACTGACACAATCTTTCTCCTCCTCCTCCTCCTCTTCCTCCTCCTCGTCCTCTTCCTGTGTGATTGGCGGGCACGCAGGAACACTGTCTGGATAAAGGGGGCCTTGAGAGCTAAGGAAGTCCTCCTCTTCCTGCTTCTGTTCTGCCTCAAGTGCCCTGTCCATTATTCCACGCAGCGTGTGCTCCAACAGGTGGACAAGGGGGACAGTGTCACTGATGCATGCACTGTCACTGCTCACCATCCTCGTGGCCTCCTCAAATGGTGACAGGACAGTGCATGCATCCTTGATCATGGCCCACTGGCGTGGGGAAAAAAAACAAGCTCCCCTGACCCTGTCCTGGTGCCATAGTCGCACATGTACTCATTGATGGCCCTCTGCTGTGTGTGCAGCTGCTGCAGCATGGCCAACGTTGAGTCCCACCTGGTGGGCATGTCACAGATTAATCGGTTCTTGGGCAGGTTAAACTCCTTTTGGAGGTCCGCCAGCCGAGCACTGGCATTATATGACCGGCGGAAATGCACACAAACTTTCCTGGCCTGCCTCAGGACATCCTGTAAGCCTGGGTACCTGCCCAAGAACCGCTGTACCACCAAGGTAAGGATGTGAGCCAAACAGGACACATTTGTCCCTGTCGGAGGGCAGAGAGGAGGTTGGTGCCATTGTCGCAAACCACCATTCCTGCCTTAAGTTGGAGTGGCGTCAACCACCTCTGAACCTACCCCTGCAGAACTGACAGAACCTCTGCCCCAGTGTGGCTCCTGTCCCCCAAGCACACCAGCTCAAGCACCGCATGGCATCTTTTGGCCTGCGTACTTGCGTAGCCCCTTGAATGCCTACGGAGCACTGCTGGTTCCGAGGACAAAGCACAGGAAGAGGCCATGGAGGAAGAAGAAGAGGAGGGGGTGGAGGAGAGAGGTGTGTCACTATCATTAGTAGTGGCATTTTGGAGGCGTGGTGGCGGAACAACCTCCAACACTACTGCACCTTGTCCTGCATCCTTCCAAGCTGCCAGCAGAGTCACCCAATGTGCGGTGAAACTTAGGTAACGTCCCTGTCCATGCCTGCTGGACTATGAGTCAGCGGTAATATGCACCTTACAGCTGACCGCCCTGTCCAGCGAGGCATGGACATTGCCTTCCACATGCCGGTAGAGAGCCGGAATCACCTTCTGTGAGAAAAAGTGGCGTTTGGGTACCTGCCACTGAGGAACTGCACATTCCCCAAACTCACGGAAAGGGCAGAGTCTACCAAATGAAAAGGCAGCAGTTGAAGTGCTAGCAATTTTGCCAAGCTAGCATTTTAACCGCTGGGCATGTGGATGGCTGGGAGTGAACTTCTTTCGGTGGTGCAGCAGCTGGGGAAGGGAAATATGCCTGGAACAATCTGACGTCGGTGTACTGAAAGCAGATTGCCCACAAGTACTTGGCTGTGACACACCTAATTCTACACCTTCATTCCTCTCAGTGCAGGTCACAGAGAGGACTGAAGGTATAGTGGGGTTGGAGATCTCAGCTGATGAGGAGCAAGGAGAGGTCCTCTTTGTTCTTTGGTGTGGGTCTTTTAGATACGCTTGCCAACGAACTGCATGGCAGGTCAACATATGTCTGGTCAAGCATGTGGTGCACAAGCGGGAGATGTTTTGGCCACGCGAGATACGCTTGAGACATATGTTGCAAATAGCAGCGGTGCGATCTGATGCACTCGTCTCAAAAAAGGCCCACACCAAAGAACTTTTGGAATAACGCACAGAGACTGCAGCGCCCTGCACATTCGGAGCTTTGGGATGTGATGCAGTCAGTGTGCTGCCCTTAGGCTGGCCCCTGCAGGGCATCCTGCCTCGTTGGTGATGTGCCTCCTCCTCTCTCCTATTAGGCAACCACGTTGAGTCAGTGACCTCATCATCCCCTCCCTCCTCATCACTGGAGCAAACCTGGCAGTATGCTGCAGCAGGGGGAGCATGACTGCCAGATTGCTGTCCTTCTTGGGCACCCCCTCTGTCCGTGCTCATGTTACTGCCTTCATCTAGCTCAGTATCATCATCAGAGCCTTCCAAACGCTGGGCATCCTCCTGGAGCATGTACCCAACACTGTGATCAAACAGTTCGAGGGACTCCTCAGGAGGACATGGTGGGGCTAGGCAAGGAGTCACTGATGACATTGAGCCGAGGGAAGAGGCCGCTGCTTTGCCAGACAAAGTACCCTGAGCATGGGTGAGAGAGGATGAGGAGGATGAGGACGGCTTGGTCATCCACTCGACCAAGTCTTCCGCATGTTGCGGCTCAACGCGGCCAGCTGCCGAAAAAATGCCAAGCGTGTCCCAAGGCCACGTGCTGATGAGGATGCACCGTCTCCACGACCAGCACTGTTGCCTCTAGACACAGAGCCTGCTTGCCCTCTTTTATTGGCTTGGGACTGTCTGCCTCTCCTTGTTGGCCTTCCAGACATACTAAAGGCCTGTAGCTGCACTAAGCTGGGGGATATATATATATATATATATATATATATATATATATATATATATATATATATATGTACTGATACTGCAGCTAGCAAAATCAACTCCCTGCCTGTAGTATGAGAACACCACCAACCTTCTACAGGTAGCTTTAGCTGAACACTGTGCAGAGCTCACAAAAAACTAACTTGTAGCTTATTTAGCTGCCTGCGGTAGTGATAGATTCAGGAAAACACCACCAACCTTCTACAGGTAGCTTTAGGTGAACACTGTGCAGAGCTCGCCAAAAAATAACTTGTAGCTTATTTAGCTGCCTGCGGTAGTGAAAGGATCAGGAAAGCACCACCAACCTTTTACAGGTAGCTTTAGCTGAACACTGTGCAGAGCTCACATTACAATAAATTGTAGCTTATTTAGCTGCCTGCGGTAGTGATAGGATCAGGAAAACACCACCAACCTTCTACAGGTAGCTTTAGGTGAACAATGTGCAGTGCTCGCCAATAAATAAATTGTAGCTAATTTAGCTGCCTGCGGTAGTGATAGGATCAGGAAAACACAACCAACCTTCTAAAGGTAGCTTTAGCTGAATACTGTACAGAGCTCGCCAGAAAATAACTTGTAGCTTATTTAGCTGCCTGCGGTAGTGATTGAATAAGGAAAACACCACCAACCTTCTACAGGTAGCTTTAGGTGAACACTGTGCAGAGCTCGCCAAAAAATAACTTGTAGCTTATTTAGCTGCCGGTGGTAGTGATAGGATCAGGAAAACACCACCAACCTTCTACAGGTAGCTTTAGGTGAACACTGTGCAGAGCTCACCAAAAAATAACTTGTAGTTTATTTAGCTGCCTGCGGTAGTGATAGGATCATGAAAACACCACTAACCTTCTACACGTAGCTTTAGGTGAACACTGTGCAGAGCTCGCCAAAAAATAACTTGTAGCTTATTTAGCTGCCGGTGGTAGTGATAGGATCAGGAAAACACCACCAACCTTCTACAGGTAGCTTTAGGTGAACACTGTGCAGAGCTCACCAAAAAATAACTTGTAGTTTATTTAGCTGCCTGCGGTAGTGATAGGATCAGGAAAACACCACCAACCTTCTACAGGTAGCTTTAGGTGAACACTGTGCAGAGCTCGCACTACACTAACTTGTAGCTTATTTAGCTGCCTGCTGTAGTGATAGGATCAGGAAAACACCACCAACCCTCTACAGGTAGCTTTAGGTGAACACTGTGCATAGCTCGCACTACACTAACTTGTATCTTATTTAGCTGCCTGCGGTAGCAATAGGATCAAGAAAACACCACCAACCTTCTACAGGTAGCTTTAGGTGAACACTGTGCAGAGCTCGCCAAAAAATAACTTGTAGCTTATTTAGCTGCCTGCGGTAGTGATAGGATCAGGAAAACACCACCAACCTTCTTCAGGTAGCTTTAGGTGAACACTGTGCAGAGCTCGCAGTACACTAACTTGTAGCTTATTTAGCTACCTGCTGTAGTGATAGGATCAGGAAAACACCACCAACTTTCTACAGGTAGCTTTAGGTGAACACTGTGCAGAGCTCACCAAAAAATAACTTGTAGCTTATTTAGCTGCCTGCGGTAGTGACAGGATCAGGAAAACACCACCAACCTTTTACAGTTAGCTTTAGGTGAACACTGTGCAGAGCTCGCACTACACTAACTTGTAGCTTATTTAGCTGCCTGCGGTAGTGATAGGATCAGGAAAATACCACCAACCTTCTACAGGTAGCTTTAGCTGAACACTGTGCAGAGCTGACATTACAATAAATTGTAGCTTATTTAGCTGCCTGCGGTAGTGATAGGATCAGGACAACACCACCAACCTTCTACAGGTAGCTTTAGGTGAACACTGTGCAGAGCTCGCCAATAAATAAATTGTAGCTTATTTAGCTGCCTGCGGTAGTGATAGGATCAGGAAAACACCACCAACCTTCTAAAGGTAGCTTTAGCTGAATACTGTACAGAGCTCGCCAGAAAATAACTTGTAGCTTATTTAGCTGCCTGCGGTAGTGATAGGATCAGGAAAACACCACCAACCTTCTACAGGTAGCTTTGGGTGAACACTATGCAGAGCTCATACTACACTAACTTGTAGCTTATTTAGCTGCCTGCTGTATTGATAGGATCAGGAAAACACCACCAACCTTCTACAGGTAGCTTTAGCTGAACACTGTGCAGAGCTCGCACTACACTAACTTGTAGTTTATTTAGCTGCCTGCGGTAGTGATAGGATCAGGAAAACACCACCAACCTTCTACAGGTAGCTTTAGGTGAACACTGTGCAGAGCTCGCACTACACTAACTTGTAGCTTATTTAGCTGCCTGCGGTAGTGATAGGATCAGGAAAACACTACCAACCTTCTACAGGTAACTTTAGGTGAACACTGTGCAGAGCTCGCACTACACTAACTTGTAGCTTATTTAGCTGCCTGCGGTAGCAATAGGATCAAGAAAACACCACCAACCTTCTACAGGTAGCTTTAGGTGAACACTGTGCAGAGCTTGCCAAAAAATAACTTGTAGCTTATTTAGCTGCCTTCGGTAGTGATAGAATCAGGAAAACCCCACCAACCTTCTACAGGTAGCTTTAGCTGAACACTGTGCAGAGTTCGCAAAAAAATAACTTGTAGCTTATTTAGCTGCCTGCGGTAGTGATTGGATCAGGAAAACACCACCAACCTTCTACAGGTAGCTTTAGGTGAACACTGTGCAGAGCTCGCCAAAAAATAACTTGTAGCTTATTTAGCTGCCGGTGGTAGTGATAGGATCAGGAAAACACCACCAACCTTCTACAGGTAGCTTTAGGTGAACACTGTGCAGAGCTCACCAAAAAATAACTTGTAGCTTATTTAGCTGCCTGCGGTAGTGATAGGATCAGGAAAACACCACCAACCTTCTACAGGTAGCTTTAGGTGAACACTGTGCAGAGCTCGCCAGAAAATAACTTGTAGCTTATTTAGCTGCCTGCGGTAGTGATTGGATCAGGAAAACACCACCAACCTTCTACAGGTAGCTTTAGGTGAACACTGTGCAGAGCTCGCCAAAAAATAACTTGTAGCTTATTTAGCTGCCGGTGGTAGTGATAGGATCAGGAAAACACCACCAATCTTCTACAGGTAGCTTTAAGTGAACACTGTGCAGAGCTCACCAAAAAATAACTTGTAGCTTATTTAGCTGCCTGCGGTAGTGATAGGATCAGGAAAACACCACCAACCTTCTACAGGTAGCTTTAGGTGAACACTGTGCAGAGCTCGCACTACACTAACTTGTAGCTTATTTAGCTGCCTGCGGTAGCAATAGGATCAAGAAAACACCACCAACCTTCTACAGGTAGCTTTAGGTGAACACTTGCAGAGCTTGCCAAAAAATAACTTGTAGCTTATTTAGCTGCCTTCGGTAGTGATAGAATCAGGAAAACCCGACCAACCTTCTACAGGTAGCTTTAGCTGAACACTGTGCAGAGCTCGCAAAAAAATAACTTGTAGCTTATTTAGCTGCCTGCAGTAGTGATAGGATCATGAAAACACCACTAACCTTCTACACGTAGCTTTAGGTGAACACTGTGCAGAGCTCGCCAAAAAATAACTTGTAGCTTATTTAGCTGCCGGTGGTAGTGATAGGATCAGGAAAACACCACCAACCTTCTACAGGTAGCTTTAGGTGAACACTGTGCAGAGCTCACCAAAAAATAACTTGTAGCTTATTTAGCTGCCTGCGGTAGTGATAGGATCAGGAAAACACCACCAACCTTCTACAGGTAGCTTTAGGTGAACACTGTGCAGAGCTCGCCAGAAAATAACTTGTAGCTTATTTAGCTGCCTGCGGTAGTGATTGGATCAGGAAAACACCAACAACCTTCTACAGGTAGCTTTAGGTGAACACTGTGCAGAGCTCGCCAAAAAATAACTTGTAGCTTATTTAGCTGCCGGTGGTAGTGATAGGATCAGGAAAACACCACCAACCTTCTACAGGTAGCTTTAGGTGAACACTGTGCAGAGCTCACCAAAAAATAACTTGTAGCTTATTTAGCTGCCTGCGGTAGTGATAGGATCAAGAAAACACCACCAACCTTCTACAGGTAGCTTTAAGTGAACACTGTGCATAGCTCGCACTACACTAACTTGTATCTTATTTAGCTGCCTGCGGTAGCAATAGGATCAAGAAAACACCACCAACCTTCTACAGGTAGCTTTAGGTGAACACTTGCAGAGCTTGCCAAAAAATAACTTGTAGCTTATTTAGCTGCCTTCGGTAGTGATAGAATCAGGAAAACCCGACCAACCTTCTACAGGTAGCTTTAGCTGAACACTGTGCAGAGCTCGCAAAAAATAACTTGTAGCTTATTTAGCTGCCTGCGGTAGTGATAGGATCATGAAAAAACAACTAACCTTCTACACGTAGCTTTAGGTGAACACTGTGCAGAGCTCGCCAAAAAATAACTTGTAGCTTATTTAGCTGCCTGCGGTAGTGATAGGATCAGGAAAACACCACCAACCTTCTTCAGGTAGCTTTAGGTGAACACTGTGCAGAGCTCGCAGTACACTAACTTGTAGCTTATTTAGCTACCTGCTGTAGTGATAGGATCAGGAAAACACCACCAACTTTCTACAGGTAGCTTTAGGTGAACACTGTGCAGAGCTCACCAAAAAATAACTTGTAGCTTATTTAGCTGCCTGCGGTAGTGACAGGATCAGGAAAACACCACCAACCTTTTACAGGTAGCTTTAGGTGAACACTGTGCAGAGCTCGCACTACACTAACTTGTAGCTTATTTAGCTGCCTGCGGTAGTGATAGGATCAGGAAAATACCACCAACCTTCTACAGGTAGCTTTAGCTGAACACTGTGCAGAGCTGACATTACAATAAATTGTAGCTTATTTAGCTGCCTGCGGTAGTGATAGGATCAGGACAACACCACCAACCTTCTACAGGTAGCTTTAGGTGAACACTGTGCAGAGCTCGCCAACAAATAAATTGTAGCTTATTTAGCTGCCTTCGGTAGTGATAGAATCAGGAAAACCCCATCAACCTTCTACAGGTAGCTTTAGCTGAACACTGTGCAGAGCTCGCAAAAAAATAACTTGTAGCTTATTTAGCTGCCGGTGGTAGTGATAGGATCAGGAAAACACCACCAACCTTCTACAGGTAGCTTTAAGTGAACACTGTGCAGAGCTCACCAAAAAATAACTTGTAGCTTATTTAGCTGCCTTCGGTAGTGATAGAATCAGGAAAACCCCACCAACCTTCTACAGGTAGCTTTAGGTGAACACTGTGCAGAGCTCGCCAAAAAATAACTTGTAGCTTATTTAGCTGCCGGTGGTAGTGATAGGATCAGGAAAACACCACCAACCTTCTACAGGTAGCTTTAAGTGAACACTGTGCAGAGCTCACCAAAAAATAACTTGTAGCTTATTTAGCTGCCTGCGGTAGTGATAGGATCAGGAAAACACCACCAACCTTCTACAGGTAGCTTTAGATGAACACTGTGCAGAGCTCGCACTACACTAACTTGTAGCTTATTTAGCTGCCTGCGGTAGCAATAGGATCAAGAAAACACCACCAACCTTCTACAGGTAGCTTTAGGTGAACACTTGCAGAGCTTGCCAAAAAATAACTTGTAGCTTATTTAGCTGCCTTCGGTAGTGATAGAATCAGGAAAACCCGACCAACCTTCTACAGGTAGCTTTAGCTGAACACTGTGCAGAGCTCGCAAAAAAATAACTTGTAGCTTATTTAGCTGCCTGCGGTAGTGATAGGATCATGAAAACACCACTAACCTTCTACACGTAGCTTTAGGTGAACACTGTGCAGAGCTCGCCAAAAAATAACTTGTAGCTTATTTAGCTGCCGGTGGTAGTGATAGGATCAGGAAAACACCACCAACCTTCTACAGGTAGCTTTAGGTGAACACTGTGCAGAGCTCACCAAAAAATAACTTGTAGCTTATTCAACTGCCTGCGGTAGTGATAGGATCAGGAAAACACCACCAACCTTCTACAGGTAGCTTTAGGTGAACACTGTGCAGAGCTCGCCAGAAAATAACTTGTAGCTTATATAGCTGCCTGCGGTAGTGATTGGATCAGGAAAACACCACCAACCTTCTACAGGTAGCTTTAGGTGAACACTGTGCAGAGCTCGCCAAAAAATAACTTGTAGCTTATTTAGCTGCCGGTGGTAGTGATAGGATCAGGAAAACACCACCAACCTTCTACAGGTAGCTTTAGGTGAACACTGTGCAGAGCTCGCCAGAAAATAACTTGTAGCTTATATAGCTGCCTGCGGTAGTGATTGGATCAGGAAAACACCACCAACCTTCTACAGGTAGCTTTAGGTGAACACTGTGCAGAGCTCGCCAAAAAATAACTTGTAGCTTATTTAGCTGCCGGTGGTAGTGATAGGATCAGGAAAACACCACCAACCTTCTACAGGTAGCTTTAGGTGAACACTGTGCAGAGCTCACCAAAAAATAACTTGTAGCTTATTTAGCTGCCTGCGGTAGTGATAGGATCAGGAAAACACCACCAACCTTCTACAGGTAGCTTTAAGTGAACACTGTGCAGAGCTCGCTCTACACTAACTTGTAGCTTATTTAGCTGCCTGCGGTAGCAATAGGATCAAGAAAACACCACCAACCTTCTACAGGTAGCTTTAGGTGAACACTTGCAGAGCTTGCCAAAAAATAACTTGTAGCTTATTTAGCTGCCTTCGGTAGTGATAGAATCAGGAAAACCCGACCAACCTTCTACAGGTAGCTTTAGCTGAACACTGTGCAGAGCTCGCAAAAAATAACTTGTAGCTTATTTAGCTGCCTGCGGTAGTGATAGGATCATGAAAACACCACTAACCTTCTACACGTAGCTTTAGGTGAACACTGTGCAGAGCTCGCCAAAAAATAACTTGTAGCTTATTTAGCTGCCTGCGGTAGTGATAGGATCAGGAAAACACCACCAACCTTCTTCAGGTAGCTTTAGGTGAACACTGTGCAGAGCTCGCAGTACACTAACTTGTAGCTTATTTAGCTACCTGCTGTAGTGATAGGATCAGGAAAACACCACCAACTTTCTACAGGTAGCTTTAGGTGAACACTGTGCAGAGCTCACCAAAAAATAACTTGTAGCTTATTTAGCTGCCTGCGGTAGTGACAGGATCAGGAAAACACCACCAACCTTTTACAGGTAGCTTTAGGTGAACACTGTGCAGAGCTCGCACTACACTAACTTGTAGCTTATTTAGCTGCCTGCGGTAGTGATAGGATCAGGAAAATACCACCAACCTTCTACAGGTAGCTTTAGCTGAACACTGTGCAGAGCTGACATTACAATAAATTGTAGCTTATTTAGCTGCCTGCGGTAGTGATAGGATCAGGACAACACCACCAACCTTCTACAGGTAGCTTTAGGTGAACACTGTGCAGAGCTCGCCAACAAATAAATTGTAGCTTATTTAGCTGCCTGCGGTAGTGATAGGATCAGGAAAACACCACCAACCTTCTACAGGTAGCTTTAAGTGAACACTGTGCAGAGCTCGCACTACACTAACTTGTAGCTTATTTAGCTGCCTGCGGTAGCAATAGGATCAAGAAAACACCACCAACCTTCTACAGGTAGCTTTAGGTGAACACTTGCAGAGCTTGCCAAAAAATAACTTGTAGCTTATTTAGCTGCCTTCGGTAGTGATAGAATCAGAAAAACCCGACCAACCTTCTACAGGTAGCTTTAGCTGAACACTGTGCAGAGCTCGCAAAAAATAACTTGTAGCTTATTTAGCTGCCTGCGGTAGTGATAGGATCATGAAAACACCACTAACCTTCTACACGTAGCTTTAGGTGAACACTGTGCAGAGCTCGCCAAAAAATAACTTGTAGCTTATTTAGCTGCCTGCGGTAGTGATAGGATCAGGAAAACACCACCAACCTTCTTCAGGTAGCTTTAGGTGAACACTGTGCAGAGCTCGCAGTACACTAACTTGTAGCTTATTTAGCTACCTGCTGTAGTGATAGGATCAGGAAAACACCACCAACTTTCTACAGGTAGCTTTAGGTGAACACTGTGCAGAGCTCACCAAAAAATAACTTGTAGCTTATTTAGCTGCCTGCGGTAGTGACAGGATCAGGAAAACACCACCAACCTTTTACAGGTAGCTTTAGGTGAACACTGTGCAGAGCTCGCACTACACTAACTTGTAGCTTATTTAGCTGCCTGCGGTAGTGATAGGATCAGGAAAATACCACCAACCTTCTACAGGTAGCTTTAGCTGAACACTGTGCAGAGCTGACATTACAATAAATTGTAGCTTATTTAGCTGCCTGCGGTAGTGATAGGATCAGGACAACACCACCAACCTTCTACAGGTAGCTTTAGGTGAACACTGTGCAGAGCTCGCCAACAATTAATTGTAGCTTATTTAGCTGCCTTCGGTAGTGATAGAATCAGGAAAACCCCACCAACCTTCTACAGGTAGCTTGAGCTGAACACTGTGCAGAGCTCGCAAAAAAATAACTTGTAGCTTATTTAGCTGCCTGCGGTAGTGATAGGATCATGAAAACACCACTAACCTTCTACACGTAGCTTTAGGTGAACACTGTGCAGAGCTCGCCAAAAAATAACTTGTAGCTTATTTAGCTGCCGGTGGTAGTGATAGGATCAGGAAAACACCACCAACCTTCTACAGGTAGCTTTAGGTGAACACTGTGCAGAGCTCACCAAAAAATAACTTGTAGCTTATTCAACTGCCTGCGGTAGTGATAGGATCAGGAAAACACCACCAACCTTCTACAGGTAGCTTTAGGTGAACACTGTGCAGAGCTCGCCAGAAAATAACTTGTAGCTTATTTAGCTGCCTGCGGTAGTGATTGGATCAGGAAAACACCACCAACCTTCTACAGGTAGCTTTAGGTGAACACTGTGCAGAGCTCGCCAAAAAATAACTTGTAGCTTATTTAGCTGCCGGTGGTAGTGATAGGATCAGGAAAACTCCACCAACCTTCTACAGGTATCTTTAGGTGAACACTGTGCAGAGCTCACCAAAAAATAACTTGTAGCTTATTTAGCTGCCTGCGGTAGTGATAGGATCAGGAAAACACCACCAACCTTCTACAGGTAGCTTTAAGTGAACACTGTGCAGAGCTCGCTCTACACTAACTTGTAGCTTATTTAGCTGCCTGCGGTAGCAATAGGATCAAGAAAACACCACCAACCTTCTACAGGTAGCTTTAGGTGAACACTTGCAGAGCTTGCCAAAAAATAACTTGTAGCTTATTTAGCTGCCTTCGGTAGTGATAGAATCAGGAAAACCCGACCAACCTTCTACAGGTAGCTTTAGCTGAACACTGTGCAGAGCTCGCAAAAAATAACTTGTAGCTTATTTAGCTGCCTGCGGTAGTGATAGGATCATGAAAACACCACTAACCTTCTACACGTAGCTTTAGGTGAACACTGTGCAGAGCTCGCCAAAAAATAACTTGTAGCTTATTTAGCTGCCTGCGGTAGTGATAGGATCAGGAAAACACCACCAACCTTCTTCAGGTAGCTTTAGGTGAACACTGTGCAGAGCTCGCAGTACACTAACTTGTAGCTTATTTAGCTACCTGCTGTAGTGATAGGATCAGGAAAACACCACCAACTTTCTACAGGTAGCTTTAGGTGAACACTGTGCAGAGCTCACCAAAAAATAACTTGTAGCTTATTTAGCTGCCTGCGGTAGTGACAGGATCAGGAAAACACCACCAACCTTTTACAGGTAGCTTTAGGTGAACACTGTGCAGAGCTCGCACTACACTAACTTGTAGCTTATTTAGCTGCCTGCGGTAGTGATAGGATCAGGAAAATACCACCAACCTTCTACAGGTAGCTTTAGCTGAACACTGTGCAGAGCTGACATTACAATAAATTGTAGCTTATTTAGCTGCCTGCGGTAGTGATAGGATCAGGACAACACCACCAACCTTCTACAGGTAGCTTTAGGTGAACACTGTGCAGAGCTCGCCAACAATTAATTGTAGCTTATTTAGCTGCCTTCGGTAGTGATAGAATCAGGAAAACCCCACCAACCTTCTACAGGTAGCTTTAGCTGAACACTGTGCAGAGCTCGCAAAAAAATAACTTGTAGCTTATTTAGCTGCCTGCGGTAGTGATTGGATCAGGAAAACACCACCAACCTTCTACAGGTAGCTTTAGGTGAACACTGTGCAGAGCTCGCCAAAAAATAACTTGTAGCTTATTTAGCTGCCGGTGGTAGTGATAGGATCAGGAAAACACCACCAACCTTCTACAGGTAGCTTTAAGTGAACACTGTGCAGAGCTCACCAAAAAATAACTTGTAGCTTATTTAGCTGCCTGCGGTAGTGATAGGATCAGGAAAACACCACCAACCTTCTACAGGTAGCTTTAGGTGAACACTGTGCAGAGCTCGCACTACACTAACTTGTAGCTTATTTAGCTGCCTGCGGTAGCAATAGGATCAAGAAAACACCACCAACCTTCTACAGGTAGCTTTAGGTGAACACTTGCAGAGCTTGCCAAAAAATAACTTGTAGCTTATTTAGCTGCCTGCGGTAGTGATAGGATCATGAAAACACCACTAACCTTCTACACGTAGCTTTAGGTGAACACTGTGCAGAGCTCGCCAAAAAATAACTTGTAGCTTATTTAGCTGCCGGTGGTAGTGATAGGATCAGGAAAACACCACCAACCTTCTACAGGTAGCTTTAGGTGAACACTGTGCAGAGCTCACCAAAAAATAACTTGTAGCTTATTTAACTGCCTGCGGTAGTGATAGGATCAGGAAAACACCACCAACCTTCTACAGGTAGCTTTAGGTGAACACTGTGCAGAGCTCGCCAGAAAATAACTTGTAGCTTATTTAGCTGCCTGCGGTAGTGATTGGATCAGGAAAACACCACCAACCTTCTACAGGTAGCTTTAGGTGAACACTGTGCAGAGCTCGCCAAAAAATAACTTGTAGCTTATTTAGCTGCCGGTGGTAGTGATAGGATCAGGAAAACACCACCAACCTTCTACAGGTAGCTTTAGGTGAACACTGTGCAGAGCTTACCAAAAAATAACTTGTAGCTTATTTAGCTGCCTGCGGTAGTGATAGGATCAGGAAAACACCACCAACCTTCTACAGGTAGCTTTAAGTAAACACTGTGCAGAGCTCGCACTACACTAACTTGTAGCTTATTTAGCTGCCTGCGGTAGCAATAGGATCAAGAAAACACCACCAACCTTCTACAGGTAGCTTTAGGTGAACACTTGCAGAGCTTGCCAAAAAATAACTTGTAGCTTATTTAGCTGCCTTCGGTAGTGATAGAATCAGGAAAACCCGACCAACCTTCTACAGGTAGCTTTAGCTGAACACTGTGCAGAGCTCGCAAAAAATAACTTGTAGCTTATTTAGCTGCCTGCGGTAGTGATAGGATCATGAAAACACCACTAACCTTCTACACGTAGCTTTAGGTGAACACTGTGCAGAGCTCGCCAAAAAATAACTTGTAGCTTATTTAGCTGCCTGCGGTAGTGATAGGATCAGGAAAACACCACCAACCTTCTTCAGGTAGCTTTAGGTGAACACTGTGCAGAGCTCGCAGTACACTAACTTGTAGCTTATTTAGCTACCTGCTGTAGTGATAGGATCAGGAAAACCCCACCAACTTTCTACAGGTAGCTTTAGGTGAACACTGTGCAGAGCTCACCAAAAAATAACTTGTAGCTTATTTAGCTGCCTGCGGTAGTGACAGGATCAAGAAAACACCACCAACCTTTTACAGGTAGCTTTAGGTGAACACTGTGCAGAGCTCGCACTACACTAACTTGTAGCTTATTTAGCTGCCTGCGGTAGTGATAGGATCAGGAAAATACCACCAACCTTCTACAGGTAGCTTTAGCTGAACACTGTGCAGAGCTGACATTACAATAAATTGTAGCTTATTTAGCTGCCTGCGGTAGTGATAGGATCAGGACAACACCACCAACCTTCTACAGGTAGCTTTAGGTGAACACTGTGCAGAGCTCGCCAACAATTAATTGTAGCTTATTTAGCTGCCTTCGGTAGTGATAGAATCAGGAAAACCCCACCAACCTTCTACAGGTAGCTTTAGCTGAACACTGTGCAGAGCTCGCAAAAAAATAACTTGTAGCTTATTTAGCTGCCTGCGGTAGTGATAGGATCATGAAAACACCACTAACCTTCTACACGTAGCTTTAGGTGAACACTGTGCAGAGCTCGCCAAAAAATAACTTGTAGCTTATTTAGCTGCCGGTGGTAGTGATAGGATCAGGAAAACACCACCAACCTTCTACAGGTAGCTTTAGGTGAACACTGTGCAGAGCTCACCAAAAAATAACTTGTAGCTTATTCAACTGCCTGCGGTAGTGATAGGATCAGGAAAACACCACCAACCTTCTACAGGTAGCTTTAGGTGAACACTGTGCAGAGCTCGCCAAAAAATAACTTGTAGCTTATTTAGCTGCCGGTGGTAGTGATAGGATCAGAAAAACTCCACCAACCTTCTACAGGTATCTTTAGGTGAACACTGTGCAGAGCTCACCAAAAAATAACTTGTAGCTTATTTAGCTGCCTGCGGTAGTGATAGGATCAGGAAAACACCACCAACCTTCTACAGGTAGCTTTAAGTGAACACTGTGCAGAGCTCGCTCTACACTAACTTGTAGCTTATTTAGCTGCCTGCGGTAGCAATAGGATCAAGAAAACACCACCAACCTTCTACAGGTAGCTTTAGGTGAACACTTGCAGAGCTTGCCAAAAAATAACTTGTAGCTTATTTAGCTGCCTTCGGTAGTGATAGAATCAGGAAAACCCGACCAACCTTCTACAGGTAGCTTTAGCTGAACACTGTGCAGAGCTCGCAAAAAATAACTTGTAGCTTATTTAGCTGCCTGCGGTAGTGATAGGATCATGAAAACACCACTAACCTTCTACACGTAGCTTTAGGTGAACACTGTGCAGAGCTCGCCAAAAAATAACTTGTAGCTTATTTAGCTGCCTGCGGTAGTGATAGGATCAGGAAAACACCACCAACCTTCTTCAGGTAGCTTTATGTGAACACTGTGCAGAGCTCGCAGTACACTAACTTGTAGCTTATTTAGCTACCTGCTGTAGTGATAGGATCAGGAAAACACCACCAACTTTCTACAGGTAACTTTAGGTGAACACTCTGCAGAGCTCACCAAAAAATAACTTGTAGCTTATTTAGCTGCCTGCGGTAGTGACAGGATCAGGAAAACACCACCAACCTTTTACAGGTAGCTTTAGGTGAACACTGTGCAGAGCTATCACTACACTAACTTGTAGCTTATTTAGCTGCCTGCGGTAGTGATAGGATCAGGAAAATACCACCAACCTTCTACAGGTAGCTTTAGCTGAACACTGTGCAGAGCTGACATTACAATAAATTGTAGCTTATTTAGCTGCCTGCGGTAGTGATAGGATCAGGACAACACCACCAACCTTCTACAGGTAGCTTTAGGTGAACACTGTGCAGAGCTCGCCAACAAATAAATTGTAGCTTATTTAGCTGCCTGCGGTAGTGATAGGATCAGGAAAACACCACCAACCTTCTACAGGTAGCTTTAAGTGAACACTGTGCAGAGCTCGCACTACACTAACTTATAGCTTATTTAGCTGCCTGCGGTAGCAATAGGATCAAGAAAACACCACCAACCTTCTACAGGTAGCTTTAGGTGAACACTTGCAGAGCTTGCCAAAAAATAACTTGTAGCTTATTTAGCTGCCTTCGGTAGTGATAGAATCAGGAAAACCCGACCAACCTTCTACAGGTAGCTTTAGCTGAACACTGTGCAGAGCTCGCAAAAAATAACTTGTAGCTTATTTAGCTGCCTGCGGTAGTGATAGGATCATGAAAACACCACTAACCTTCTACACGTAGCTTTAGGTGAACACTGTGCAGAGCTCGCCAAAAAATAACTTGTAGCTTATTTAGCTGCCTGCGGTAGTGATAGGATCAGGAAAACACCACCAACCTTCTTCAGGTAGCTTTAGGTGAACACTGTGCAGAGCTCGCAGTACACTAACTTGTAGCTTATTTAGCTACCTGCTGTAGTGATAGGATCAGGAAAACACCACCAACTTTCTACAGGTAGCTTTAGGTGAACACTCTGCAGAGCTCACCAAAAAATAACTTGTAGCTTATTTAGCTGCCTGCGGTAGTGACAGGATCAGGAAAACACCACCAACCTTTTACAGGTAGCTTTAGGTGAACACTGTGCAGAGCTCGCACTACACTAACTTGTAGCTTATTTAGCTGCCTGCGGTAGTGATAGGATCAGGAAAATACCACCAACCTTCTACAGGTAGCTTTAGGTGAACACTGTGCAGAGCTGACATTACAATTAATTGTAGCTTATTTAGCTGCCTGCGGTAGTGATAGGATCAGGACAACACCACCAACCTTCTACAGGTAGCTTTAGGTGAACACTGTGCAGAGCTCGCCAACAAATAAATTGTAGCTTATTTAGCTGCCTGCGGTAGTGATAGGATCAGGAAAACACCACCAACCTTCTACAGGTAGCTTTAGGTGAACACTGTGCAGAGCTCGCCAAAAAATAACTTGTAGCTTATTTAGCTGCCGGTGGTAGTGATAGGATCAGGAAAACACCACCAACCTTCTACAGGTAGCTTTAAGTGAACACTGTGCAGAGCTCGCACTACACTAACTTGTAGCTTATTTAGCTGCCTGCGGTAGCAATAGGATCAAGAAAACACCACCAACCTTCTACAGGTAGCTTTAGGTGAACACTTGCAGAGCTTGCCAAAAAATAACTTGTAGCTTATTTAGCTGCCTGCGGTAGTGATAGGATCATGAAAACACCACTAACCTTCTACACGTAGCTTTAGGTGAACACTGTGCAGAGCTCGCCAAAAAATAACTTGTAGCTTATTTAGCTGCCGGTGGTAGTGATAGGATCAGGAAAACACCACCAACCTTCTACAGGTAGCTTTAGGTGAACACTGTGCAGAGCTCACCAAAAAATAACTTGTAGCTTATTTAACTGCCTGCGGTAGTGATAGGATCAGGAAAACACCACCAACCTTCTACAGGTAGCTTTAGGTGAACACTGTGCAGAGCTCGCCAGAAAATAACTTGTAGCTTATTTAGCTGCCTGCGGTAGTGATTGGATCAGGAAAACACCACCAACCTTCTACAGGTAGCTTTAGGTGAACACTGTGCAGAGCTCGCCAAAAAATAACTTGTAGCTTATTTAGCTGCCGGTGGTAGTGATAGGATCAGGAAAACACCACCAACCTTCTACAGGTAGCTTTAGGTGAACACTGTGCAGAGCTTACCAAAAAATAACTTGTAGCTTATTTAGCTGCCTGCGGTAGTGATAGGATCAGGAAAACACCACCAACCTTCTACAGGTAGCTTTAAGTAAACACTGTGCAGAGCTCGCACTACACTAACTTGTAGCTTATTTAGCTGCCTGCGGTAGCAATAGGATCAAGAAAACACCACCAACCTTCTACAGGTAGCTTTAGGTGAACACTTGCAGAGCTTGCCAAAAAATAACTTGTAGCTTATTTAGCTGCCTTCGGTAGTGATAGAATCAGGAAAACCCGACCAACCTTCTACAGGTAGCTTTAGCTGAACACTGTGCAGAGCTCGCAAAAAAATAACTTGTAGCTTATTTAGCTGCCTGCGGTAGTGATAGGATCATGAAAACACCACTAACCTTCTACACGTAGCTTTAGGTGAACACTGTGCAGAGCTCGCCAAAAAATAACTTGTAGCTTATTTAGCTGCCTGCGGTAGTGATAGGATCAGGAAAACACCACCAACCTTCTTCAGGTAGCTTTAGGTGAACACTGTGCAGAGCTCGCAGTACACTAACTTGTAGCTTATTTAGCTACCTGCTGTAGTGATAGGATCAGGAAAACACCACCAACTTTCTACAGGTAGCTTTAGGTGAACACTGTGCAGAGCTCACCAAAAAATAACTTGTAGCTTATTTAGCTGCCTGCGGTAGTGACAGGATCAAGAAAACACCACCAACCTTTTACAGGTAGCTTTAGGTGAACACTGTGCAGAGCTCGCACTACACTAACTTGTAGCTTATTTAGCTGCCTGCGGTAGTGATAGGATCAGGAAAATACCACCAACCTTCTACAGGTAGCTTTAGCTGAACACTGTGCAGAGCTGACATTACAATAAATTGTAGCTTATTTAGCTGCCTGCGGTAGTGATAGGATCAGGACAACACCACCAACCTTCTACAAGTAGCTTTAGGTGAACACTGTGCAGAGCTCGCCAACAAATAAATTGTAGCTTATTTAGCTGCCTGCGGTAGTGATAGGATCAGGAAAACACCACCAACCTTCTAAAGGTAGCTTTAGCTGAATACTGTACAGAGCTCGCCAGAAAATAACTTGTAGCTTATTTAGCTGCCTGCGGTAGTGATAGGATCAGGAAAACACCACCAACCTTCTACAGGTAGCTTTGGGTGAACACTATGCAGAGCTCATACTACACTAACTTGTAGCTTATTTAGCTGCCTGCTGTATTGATAGGATCAGGAAAACACCACCAACCTTCTACAGGTAGCTTTAGCTGAACACTGTGCAGAGCTCGCACTACACTAACTTGTAGCTTATTTAGCTGCCTGCGGTAGAGATAGGATCAGGAAAACACCACCAACCTTCTACAGGTAGCTTTAGGTGAACACTGTGCAGAGCTCACACTACACTAACTTGTAGCTTATTTAGCTGCCTGCGGTAGTGATAGGATCAGGAAAACACCACCAACCTTCTACAGGTAGCTTTAGGTGAACACTGTGCAGAGCTTGCCAAAAAATAACTTGTAGCTTATTTAGCTGCCTTCGGTAGTGATAGAATCAGGAAAACCCCACCAACCTTCTACAGGTAGCTTTAGCTGAACACTGTGCAGAGCTCGCAAAAAAATAACTTGTAGCTTATTTAGCTGCCTGCGGTAGTGATAGGATCATGAAAACACCACTAACCTTCTACACGTAGCTTTAGGTGAACACTGTGCAGAGCTCGCCAAAAAATAACTTGTAGCTTATTTAGCTGCCGGTGGTAGTGATAGGATCAGGAAAACACCACCAACCTTATACAGGTAGCTTTAGGTGAACACTGTGCAGAGCTCACCAAAAAATAACTTGTAGCTTATTCAACTGCCTGCGGTAGTGATAGGATCAGGAAAACACCACCAACCTTCTACAGGTAGCTTTAGGTGAACACTGTGCAGAGCTCGCCAGAAAATAACTTGTAGCTTATTTAGCTGCCTGCGGTAGTGATTGGATCAGAAAAACACCACCAACCTTCTACAGGTAGCTTTAGGTGAACACTGTGCAGAGCTCGCCAAAAAATAACTTGTAGCTTATTTAGCTGCCGGTGGTAGTGATAGGATCAGGAAAACACCACCAACCTTCTACAGGTAGCTTTAGGTGAACACTGTGCAGAGCTCACCAAAAAATAACTTGTAGCTTATTTAGCTGCCTGCGGTAGTGATAGGATCAGGAAAACACCACCAACCTTCTACAGGTAGCTTTAAGTGAACACTGTGCAGAGCTCGCTCTACACTAACTTGTAGCTTATTTAGCTGCCTGCGGTAGCAATAGGATCAAGAAAACACCACCAACCTTCTACAGGTAGCTTTAGGTGAACACTTGCAGAGCTTGCCAAAAAATAACTTGTAGCTTATTTAGCTGCCTTCGGTAGTGATAGAATCAGGAAAACCCGACCAACCTTCTACAGGTAGCTTTAGCTGAACACTGTGCAGAGCTCGCAAAAAATAACTTGTAGCTTATTTAGCTGCCTGCGGAAGTGATAGGATCATGAAAACACCACTAACCTTCTACACGTAGCTTTAGGTGAACACTGTGCAGAGCTCGCCAAAAAATAACTTGTAGCTTATTTAGCTGCCTGCGGTAGTGATAGGATCAGGAAAACACCACCAACCTTCTTCAGGTAGCTTTAGGTGAACACTGTGCAGAGCTCGCAGTACACTAACTTGTAGCTTATTTAGCTACCTGCTGTAGTGATAGGATCAGGAAAACACCACCAACTTTCTACAGGTAGCTTTAGGTGAACACTGTGCAGAGCTCACCAAAAAATAACTTGTAGCTTATTTAGCTGCCTGCGGTAGTGACAGGATCAGGAAAACACCACCAACCTTTTACAGGTAGCTTTAGGTGAACACTGTGCAGAGCTCGCACTACACTAACTTGTAGCTTATTTAGCTGCCTGCGGTAGTGATAGGATCAGGAAAATACCACCAACCTTCTACAGGTAGCTTTAGCTGAACACTGTGCAGAGCTGACATTACAATAAATTGTAGCTTATTTAGCTGCCTGCGGTAGTGATAGGATCAGGACAACACCACCAACCTTCTACAGGTAGCTTTAGGTGAACACTGTGCAGAGCTCGCCAACAAATAAATTGTAGCTTATTTAGCTGCCTGCGGTAGTGATAGGATCAGGAAAACACCACCAACCTTCTACAGGTAGCTTTAAGTGAACACTGTGCAGAGCTCGCACTACACTAACTTGTAGCTTATTTAGCTGCCTGCGGTAGCAATAGGATCAAGAAAACACCACCAACCTTCTACAGGTAGCTTTAGGTGAACACTTGCAGAGCTTGCCAAAAAATAACTTGTAGCTTATTTAGCTGCCTTCGGTAGTGATAGAATCAGGAAAACCCGACCAACCTTCTACAGGTAGCTTTAGCTGAACACTGTGCAGAGCTCGCAAAAAATAACTTGTAGCTTATTTAGCTGCCTGCGGTAGTGATAGGATCATGAAAACACCACTAACCTTCTACACGTAGCTTTAGGTGAACACTGTGCAGAGCTCGCCAAAAAATAACTTGTAGCTTATTTAGCTGCCTGCGGTAGTGATAGGATCAGGAAAACACCACCAACCTTCTTCAGGTAGCTTTAGGTGAACACTGTGCAGAGCTCGCAGTACACTAACTTGTAGCTTATTTAGCTACCTGCTGTAGTGATAGGATCAGGAAAACACCACCAACTTTCTACAGGTAGCTTTAGGTGAACACTGTGCAGAGCTCGCCAAAAAATAACTTGTAGCTTATTTAGCTGCCTGCGGTAGTGACAGGATCAGGAAAACACCACCAACCTTTTACAGGTAGCTTTAGGTGAACACTGTGCAGAGCTCGCACTACACTAACTTGTAGCTTATTTAGCTGCCTGCGGTAGTGATAGGATCAGGAAAATACCACCAACCTTCTACAGGTAGCTTTAGCTGAACACTGTGCAGAGCTGACATTACAATAAATTGTAGCTTATTTAGCTGCCTGCGGTAGTGATAGGATCAGGACAACACCACCAACCTTCTACAGGTAGCTTTAGGTGAACACTGTGCAGAGCTCGCCAACAATTAATTGTAGCTTATTTAGCTGCCTTCGGTAGTGATAGAATCAGGAAAACCCCACCAACCTTCTACAGGTAGCTTTAGCTGAACACTGTGCAGAGCTCGCAAAAAAATAACTTGTAGCTTATTTAGCTGCCTGCGGTAGTGATTGGATCAGGAAAACACCACCAACCTTCTACAGGTAGCTTTAGGTGAACACTGTGCAGAGCTCGCCAAAAAATAACTTGTAGCTTATTTAGCTGCCGGTGGTAGTGATAGGATCAGGAAAACACCACCAACCTTCTACAGGTAGCTTTAGGTGAACACTGTGCAGAGCTTACCAAAAAATAACTTGTAGCTTATTTAGCTGCCTGCGGTAGTGATAGGATCAGGAAAACACCACCAACCTTCTACAGGTAGCTTTAAGTGAACACTGTGCAGAGCTCGCACTACACTAACTTGTAGCTTATTTAGCTGCCTGCGGTAGCAATAGGATCAAGAAAACACCACCAACCTTCTACAGGTAGCTTTAGGTGAACACTTGCAGAGCTTGCCAAAAAATAACTTGTAGCTTATTATCTGCCTTCGGTAGTGATAGAATCAGGAAAACCCGACCAACCTTCTACAGGTAGCTTTAGCTGAACACTGTGCAGAGCTCGCAAAAAATAACTTGTAGCTTATTTAGCTGCCTGCGGTAGTGATAGGATCATGAAAACACCACTAACCTTCTACACGTAGCTTTAGGTGAACACTGTGCAGAGCTCGCCAAAAAATAACTTGTAGCTTATTTAGCTGCCTGCGGTAGTGATAGGATCAGGAAAACACCACCAACCTTCTTCAGGTAGCTTTAGGTGAACACTGTGCAGAGCTCGCAGTACACTAACTTGTAGCTTATTTAGCTACCTGCTGTAGTGATAGGATCAGGAAAACCCCACCAACTTTCTACAGGTAGCTTTAGGTGAACACTGTGCAGAGCTCACCAAAAAATAACTTGTAGCTTATTTAGCTGCCTGCGGTAGTGATAGGATCAGGAAAATACCACCAACCTTCTACAGGTAGCTTTAGCTGAACACTGTGCAGAGCTGACATTACAATAAATTGTAGCTTATTTAGCTGCCTGCGGTAGTGATAGGATCAGGACAACACCACCAACCTTCTACAGGTAGCTTTAGGTGAACACTGTGCAGAGCTCGCCAACAAATAAATTGTAGCTTATTTAGCTGCCTGCGGTAGTGATAGGATCAGGAAAACACCACCAACCTTCTAAAGGTAGCTTTAGCTGAATACTGTACAGAGCTCGCCAGAAAATAACTTGTAGCTTATTTAGCTGCCTGCGGTAGTGATAGGATCAGGAAAACACCACCAACCTTCTACAGGTAGCTTTGGGTGAACACTATGCAGAGCTCATACTACACTAACTTGTAGCTTATTTAGCTGCCTGCTGTATTGATAGGATCAGGAAAACACCACCAACCTTCTACAGGTAGCTTTAGCTGAACACTGTGCAGAGCTCGCACTACACTAACTTGTAGCTTATTTAGCTGCCTGCGGTAGAGATAGGATCAGGAAAACACCACCAACCTTCTACAGGTAGCTTTAGGTGAACACTGTGCAGAGCTCACACTACACTAACTTGTAGCTTATTTAGCTGCCTGCGGTAGTGATAGGATCAGGAAAACACCACCAACCTTCTACAGGTAGCTTTAGGTGAACACTGTGCAGAGCTTGCCAAAAAATAACTTGTAGCTTATTTAGCTGCCTTCGGTAGTGATAGAATCAGGAAAACCCCACCAACCTTCTACAGGTAGCTTTAGCTGAACACTGTGCAGAGCTCGCAAAAAAATAACTTGTAGCTTATTTAGCTGCCTGCGGTAGTGATAGGATCATGAAAACACCACTAACCTTCTACACGTAGCTTTAGGTGAACACTGTGCAGAGCTCGCCAAAAAATAACTTGTAGCTTATTTAGCTGCCTGCGGTAGTGATAGGATCAGGAAAAAACAACCAACCTTCTTCAGGTAGCTTTAGGTGAACACTGTGCAGAGCTCGCAGTACACTAACTTGTAGCTTATTTAGCTGCCTGCTGTAGTGATAGGATCAGGAAAACACCACCAACTTTCTACAGGTAGCTTTAGGTGAACACTGTGCAGAGCTCGCCAAAAAATAACTTGTAGCTTATTTAGCTGCCTGCGGTAGTGACAGGATCAGGAAAACACCACCAACCTTTTACAGGTAGCTTTAGGTGAACACTGTGCAGAGCTCGCACTACACTAACTTGTAGCTTATTTAGCTGCCTGTGGTAGTGATAGGATCAGGAAAACACCACCAACCTTCTACAGGTAGCTTTAGGTGAACACTGTGCAGAGCTCGCCAAAAAATAACTTGTAGCTTATTTAGCTGCCTACGGTAGTGATAGGATCAGGAAAACACCACCAACCTTCTACAGGTAGCTTTAGGTGAACACTGTACAGAGCTCGCACTACACTAACTTGTAGCTTATTTAGCTGCCTGCGGTAGAGATAGGATCAGGAAAACACCACCAACCTTCTACAGGTAACTTTAGCGAACACTGTGCAGAGCTTGCACTACACTAACTTGTAGCTTATTTAGCTGCCTGCGGTAGTGATAGGATCAGGAAAACACCACCAACCTTCTACAGGTAGCTTTAGCTGAACACTGTGCAGAGCTCGCGTTACAATAAATTGTAGCTTATTTAGCTGCCCTCAGTAGTGATGGGATCAGGAAAACACCACCAACCTTCTACAGGTAGCTTTAGGTGAACACTGTGCAGAGCTCACCAAAAAATAACTTGTAGCTTATTTAGCTGCCTGAGGTAGTGATAGGATCAGGAAAACACCACCAACCTTCTACAGGTAGCTTTAGGTGAACATTGTGCAGAGCTCACCAAAAAAAACTTGTAGCTTATTTAGCTGCCTGCGGTAGTGATAGGATCAGGAAAACACCACCAACCTTCTACAGGTAGCTTTAGGTGAACACTGTGCAGAGCTCGCACTACACTAACTTGTAGCTTTTTTAGCTGCCTGCGGTAGTGATAGGATAAGGAAAACACCACCAACCTTCTACAGGTAGCTTTAGGTGAACACTGTGCAGAGCTCGCACTACACTAACTTGTAGCTTATTTAGCTGCCTGCTGTAGTGTTAGGATCAGGAAAACACCAAGAACCTTCTACAAGTAGCTTTAGGTGAACACTGTGCATAGCTCACACTACACTAACTTGTAGCTTATTTAGCTGCCTGCGGTAGCAATAGGATCAAGAAAACACCACCAACCTTCTACAGGTAGCTTTAGCTGAACACTGTGCAGAGCTCGCACTACACTAACTTGTAGCTTATTTAGCTGCCTGCGGTAGTGATAGGATCAGGAAAACACCACCAACCTTCTACAGGTAGCTTTAGGTGAACACTGTGCAGAGCTTGCCAAAAAATAACTTGTAGCTTATTTAGCTGCCTTCGGTAGTGATAGAATAAGGAAAACCCCACCAACCTTCTACAGGTAGCTTTAGGTGAACACTGTGCAGAGCTCGCACTACACTAATTTGTAGCCTATTTAGCTGCCTGCGGTAGTAATAGGATCAAGAAAACACCACCAACCTTCTACAGGTAGCTTTAGGTGAACACTGTGCAGAGCTCGCACTACACTAACTTGTAGCTTATTTAGCTGCCTGCGGTAGTGATTGGATCAGGAAAACACCACCAACCTTCAACAGGTAGCTATAGGTGAACACTGTGCAGAGCTCGCACTACACTAACTTGTAGCTTATTTAGCTGCCTGCGGTAGTGATAGGATCAGGAAAACACCTCCAACCTTCTACAGGTAGCTTTAGCTGAACACTGTGCAGAGCTCGCACTACACTAACTTGTAGCTTATTTAGCTGCCTGCGGTAGTGATAGGATCATGAAAACACCACTAACCTTCTACACGTAGCTTTAGGTGAACACTGTGCAGAGCTCGCCAAAAAATAACTTGTAGCTTATTTAGCTGCCTGCGGTAGTGATAGGATCAGGAAAACACCAACCTTCTACTTTAGGTGAACACTGTGCAGAGCTCGCACTACACTAACTTGTAGCCTATTTAGCTGCCTGCGGTAGTAATAGGATCAAGAAAACACCACCAACCTTCTACAGGTAGCTTTAGGTGAACACTGTGCAGAGCTCGCACTACACTAACTTGTAGCTTATTTAGCTGCCTGCGGTAGTGATAGGATCAGGAAAACACCACCAACCTTCTACAGCTAGCTTTAGCTGAACACTGTGCAGAGCCTGCCAAAAAAATAACTTGTAGCTTATTTAGCTGCCTTCAGTAGTGATAGAATCAGGAAAACACCACCAACCTTCTACAGGTAGCTTTAGCTGAACACTATGCAGAGCTCGCACTACACTAACTTGTAGCTTATTTAGCTGCCTGCGGTAGTGATAGGATCAGGAAAACACCAACCTTCTACTTTAGGTGAACACTGTGCAGAGCTCGCACTACACTAACTTGTAGCCTATTTAGCTGCCTGCGGTAGTAATAGGATCAAGAAAACACCACCAACCGTCTACAGGTAGCTTTAGGTGAACACTGTGCAGAGCTCGCACTACACTAAGTTGTAGCTTATTTAGCTGCCTGCGGTAGTAATAGGATCAAGAAAACATCACCAACCTTCTACAGGTAGCTTTAGGTGAACACTGTGCAGAGCTCGCACTACACTAACTTGTAGCTTATTTAGCTGCCTGCGGTAGTGATAGGATCAGGAAAACACCACCAACCTTCTACAGGTAGCTTTAGCTGAACACTGTGCAGAGCTCGCAAAGAATAACTTGTAGCTTATTTAGCTTCCTGCGGTAGTGATAGGATCATGAAAACACCACTAACTTTCTACACGTAGCTTTAGGTGAACACTGTGTAGAGCTCGCCAAAAAATAACTTGTAGCTTATTTAGCTGCCTGCGGTAGTAATAGGATCAGGAAAACACCACCAACCTTCTACAGGTAGCTTTAGGTAAACACTGTGCAGAGCTCGCACTACACTAACTTGTAGCTTATTTAGCTGCCTGCGGTAGTGATAGGATCAGGAAAACACCACCAACCTTCTACAGGTAGCTTTAGCTGAACACTGTGCAGAGCTCGCAAAGAATAACTTGTAGCTTATTTAGCTTCCTGCGGTAGTGATAGGATCATGAAAACACCACTAACTTTCTACACGTAGCTTTAGGTGAACACTGTGTAGAGCTCGCCAAAAAATAACTTGTAGCTTATTTAGCTGCCTGCGGTAGTAATAGGATCAGGAAAACACCACCAACCTTCTACAGGTAGCTTTAGGTAAACACTGTGTAGAGCTCGCACTACACTAACTTGTAGCTTATTTAGCTGCCTGCGGTAGTAATAGGATCAGGAAAACACCACCATCCTTCTACAGGTAGCTTTAGGTAAACACTGTGCAGAGCTCGCACTACACTAACTTGTAGCTTATTTAGCTGCCTGCGGTAGAGATAGGATCAGGAAAACACCACCAACCTTCTACAGGTAGCTTTAGCTGAACACTGTGCATAGCTCGCACTACACTAACTTGTAGCTTATTTAGCTGCCTGCGGTAGTGATAGGATCAGGAAAACACCACCAACTTTCTACAGGTAGCTTTAGGTGAACACTGTGCAGAGCTCGCACTACACTAACTTGTAGCTTATTTAGCTGCCTGCGGTAGTGATAGGATCAGGAAAACACCACCAACCTTCTACAGGTAGCTTTAGCTGAACACTGTGCAGAGCTCGCATTACAATAAATTGTAGCTTATTTAGCTGCCTGCAGTAGTGATGGGATCAGGAAAACACCACCAACCTTCTACAGGTAGCTTCAGGTGAACACTGTACAGAGCTCGCCAAAAAATAACTTGTAGCTTTTTTAGCTGCCTGCGGTAGTGATAGGATCAGTAAAACACCACCAACCTTCTACAGGTAGCTTTAGCTGAACACTGTGCAGAGCTCGCACTACACTAACTTGTAGCTTATTTAGCTTATTTAGTTGCTTATTTAGCTCGCACTATACTAACTTGTAGCTTATTTAGCTGCCTGCAGTAGTGATAGGATCAGGAAAACACCACCAACCTTCTACAGGTATCTATAGGTGAACACTGTGCAGAGCTTGCCAAAAAATAACTTGTAGCTTATTTAGCTGCCTGCGGTAGTGATAGGATCAGGAAAACACCACCAACCTTCTTCATGTAGCTTTAGGTGAACACTGTGCAGAGCTCGCACTACACTAACTTGTAACTTATTTAGCTGCCTGCGGTAGTGATTGGATCAGGAAAACACCACCAACCTTCTACAGGTAGCTAGAGGTGAACACTGTGCAGAGCTCGCACTACACTAACTTGTAGCTTATTTAGCTGCCTGCGGTAGTGATAGGATCAAGAAAACACCACCAACCTTCTACAGTTAGCTTTAGCTGAACACTGTGCAGAGCTCGCACTACACTAACTTGTAGCTTATTTAGCTGCCTGCGGTAGTGATAGGATCAGGAAAACGCCCCCAACCTTCTACAGGTAGCTTTAGGTGAATACTGTGCAGAGCTCACACTACACTAACTTGTAGCTTGTTTAGCTGCCTGCGGTAGTAATAAGATCAAGAAAACACCACCAACCTTCTTCAGGTAGCTTTAGGTGATCACTGTGCAGAGCTCGCCAAAAAATAACTTGTAGCTTATTTAGCTTATTTAGTTGCTTATTTAGCTCGCACTATACTAACTTGTAGCTTATTTAGCTGCCTGCAGTAGTGATAGGATCAGGAAAACACCACCAACCTTCTACAGGTATCTTTAGGTGAACACTGTGCAGAGTTTGCCAAAAAATAACTTGTAGCTTATTTAGCTGCCTGCGGTAGTGATAGGATCAGGAAAACACCACCAACCTTCTTCAGGTAGCTTTAGGTGAACACTGTGCAGAGCTCGCACTACACTAACTTGTAGCTTATTTAGCTGCCTGCGGTAGTAATAGGATCAAGAAAACACCACCAACCTTCTACAGGTAGCTTTAGGTGAACACTGTGCAGAGCTCGCACTACACTAACTTGTAGCTTATTTAGCTGCCTGCGGTAGTGATAGGATCAGGAAAACACCACCAACCTTCTACAGGTAGCTTTAGCTGAACACTGTGCAGAGCTCGCAAAAAAATAGCTTGTAGCTTATTTAGCTGCCTGTGGTAGTGATAGGATCATGAAAACACCACTAACCTTCTACACGTAGCTTTAGGTGAACACTGTGCAGAGCTCGCCAAAAAATAACTTGTAGCTTATTTAGCTGCCTGCGGTAGTGATAGGATCAGGAAAACACCAACCTTCTACTTTAGGTGAACACTGTGCAGAGCTCGCACTACACTAACTTGTAGCCTATTTAGCTGCCTGCGGTAGTAATAGGATCAAGAAAACACCACCAACCTTCTACAGGTAGCTTTAGGTGAACACTGTGCAGAGCTCGCACTACACTAACTTGTAGCTTATTTAGCTGCCTGCGGTAGTGATAGGATCAGGAAAACACCACCAACCTTCTACAGCTAGCTTTAGCTGAACACTGTGCAGAGCTTGCCAAAAAAATAACTTGTAGCTTATTTAGCTGCCTTCAGTAGTGATAGAATCAGGAAAACACCACCAACCTTCTACAGGTAGCTTTAGCTGAACACTATGCAGAGCTCGCACTACACTAACTTGTAGCTTATTTAGCTGCCTGCGGTAGTGATAGGATCAGGAAAACACCAACCTTCTACTTTAGGTGAACACTGTGCAGAGCTCGCACTACACTAACTTGTAGCCTATTTAGCTGCCTGCGGTAGTAATAGGATCAAGAAAACACCACCAACCTTCTACAGGTAGCTTTAGGTGAACACTGTGCAGAGCTCGCACTACACTAAGTTGTAGCTTATTTAGCTGCCTGCGGTAGTAATAGGATCAAGAAAACATCACCAACCTTCTACAGGTAGCTTTAGGTGAACACTGTGCAGAGCTCGCACTACACTAACTTGTAGCTTATTTAGCTGCCTGCGGTAGTGATAGGATCAGGAAAACACCACCAACCTTCTACAGGTAGCTTTAGCTGAACACTGTGCAGAGCTCGCAAAAAATAACTTGTAGCTTATTTAGCTTCCTGCG
This sequence comes from Lithobates clamitans, assembly GCA_037952925.1. Classification (NCBI taxonomy): domain Eukaryota; kingdom Metazoa; phylum Chordata; class Amphibia; order Anura; family Ranidae; genus Lithobates; species Lithobates clamitans. The sequence goes on from JBBGZY010001115.1 coordinate 1,746,684, forward strand.
GTAGTGATAGGATCATGAAAACACCACTAACTTTCTACACGTAGCTTTAGGTGAACACTGTGTAGAGCTCACAAAATTAACTTGTAGCTTATTTAGCTGCCTGCGGTAGTGATAGGATCAGGAAAACACCAACCTTCTACAGGTAGCTTTAGGTGAACACTGTGCAGAGCTCGCACTACACTAACTTGTAGCTTATTTAGCTGCCTGCGGTAGTAATAGGATCAAGAAAACACCACCAACCTTCTACAGGTAGCTTTAGGTGAACACTGTGCAGAGCTTGCTCTACACTAACTTGTAGCTTATGTAGCTGCCTGAGGTAGTGATAGGATGAGGAAAACACCACCAACCTTCTACAGGTAGCTTTAGGTGAACACTGTGCAGAGCTCGCCAAAAAATAACTTGTAGCTTATTTAGCTGCCTGCGGTAGTAATAGGATCAGGAAAACACCACCAACCTTCTACAGGTAGCTTTAGCTGAACACTGTGCATAGCTCGCACTACACTAACTTGTAGCTTATTTAGCTGCCTGCGGTAGTGATAGGATCAGGAAAACACCACCAACTTTCTACAGGTAGCTTTAGGTGAACACTGTGCAGAGCTCGCACTACACTAACTTGTAGGTTATTTAGCTGCCTGCGGTAGTGATAGGATCAGGAAAACACCACCAACCTTCTACAGGTAGCTTTAGCTGAACACTGTGCAGAGCTCGCATTACAATAAATTGTAGCTTATTTAGCTGCCTGCAGTAGTGATGGGATCAGGAAAACACCACCAACCTTCTACAGGTAGCTTTAGGTGAACACTGTACAGAGCTCGCCAAAAAATAACTTGTAGCTTTTTTAGCTGCCTGCGGTAGTGATAGGATCAGGAAAACACCACCAACCTTCTACAGGTAGCTTTAGCTGAACACTGTGCAGAGCTCGCACTACACTAACTTGTAGCTTATTTAGCTTATTTAGTTGCTTATTTAGCTCGCACTATACTAACTTGTAGCTTATTTAGCTGCCTGCAGTAGTGATAGGATCAGGAAAACACCACCAACCTTCTACAGGTATCTTTAGGTGAACACTGTGCAGAGCTCGCCAAAAAATAACTTGTAGCTTATTTAGCTGCCTGCGGTAGAGATAGGATCAGGAAAACACCACCAACCTTCTTCATGTAGCTTTAGGTGAACACTGTGCAGAGCTCGCACTACACTAACTTGTAACTTATTTAGCTGCCTGCGGTAGTGATTGGATCAGGAAAACACCACCAACCTTCTACAGGTAGCTAGAGGTGAACACTGTGCAGAGCTCGCACTACACTAACTTGTAGCTTATTTAGCTGCCTGCGGTAGTGATAGGATCAAGAAAACACCACCAACCTTCTACAGTTAGCTTTAGCTGAACACTGTGCAGAGCTCGCACTACACTAACTTGTAGCTTATTTAGCTGCCTGCGGTAGTGATAGGATCAGGAAAACGCCCCCAACCTTCTACAGGTAGCTTTAGGTGAATACTGTGCAGAGCTCACACTACACTAACTTGTAGCTTATTTAGCTGCCTGCGGTAGTAATAAGATCAAGAAAACACCACCAACCTTCTTCAGGTAGCTTTAGGTGATCACTGTGCAGAGCTCGCCAAAAAATAACTTGTAGCTTATTTAGCTTATTTAGTTGCTTATTTAGCTCGCACTATACTAACTTGTAGCTTATTTAGCTGCCTGCAGTAGTGATAGGATCAGGAAAACACCACCAACCTTCTACAGGTATCTTTAGGTGAACACTGTGCAGAGTTTGCCAAAAAATAACTTGTAGCTTATTTAGCTGCCTGCGGTAGTGATAGGATCAGGAAAACACCACCAACCTTCTTCAGGTAGCTTTAGGTGAACACTGTGCAGAGCTCGCACTACACTAACTTGTAGCTTATTTAGCTGCCTGCGGTAGTGATTGGATCAGGAAAACACCACCAACCTTCTACAGGTAGCTATAGGTGAACACTGTGCAGAGCTCGCACTACACTAACTTGTAGCTTATTTAGCTGCCTGCGGTAGTGATAGGATCAGGAAAACACCACCAACCTTCTACAGGTAGCTTTAGCTGAACACTGTGCAGAGCTCGCACTACACTAACTTGTAGCTTATTTAGCTGCCTGCGGTAGTGATAGGATCAGGAAAACGCCACCAACCTTCTACAGGTAGCTTTATGTGAACACTGTGCAGAGCTCACACTACACTAACTTGTAGCTTATTTAGCTGCCTGCGGTAGTAATAAGATCAAGAAAACACCACCAACCTTCTTCAGGTAGCTTTAGGTGATCACTGTGCAGAGCTCGCCAAAAAATAACTTGTAGCTTATTTAGCTGCCTGCGGTAGTGATAGGATCAGGAAAACACCACCAACCTTCTACAGGTAGCTTTGGGTGGACACTGTGCAGAGCTCGCACTACACTAACTTGTAGCTTATTTAGCTGCCTGCGGTAGTGATAGGATCAGGAAAACGCCCCCAACCTTCTACAGGTAGCTTTAGGTGAATACTGTGCAGAGCTCACACTACACTAACTTGTAGCTTATTTAGCTGCCTGCGGTAGTAATAAGATCAAGAAAACACCACCAACCTTCTTCAGGTAGCTTTAGGTGATCACTGTGCAGAGCTCGCCAAAAAATAACTTGTAGCTTATTTAGCTTATTTAGTTGCTTCTTTAGCTCGCACTATACTAACTTGTAGCTTATTTAGCTGCCTGCAGTAGTGATAGGATCAGGAAAACACCACCAACCTTCTACAGGTATCTTTAGGTGAACACTGTGCAGAGTTTGCCAAAAAATAACTTGTAGCTTATTTAGCTTCCTGCGGTAGTGATAGGATCAGGAAAACACCACCAACCTTCTTCAGGTAGCTTTAGGTGAACACTGTGCAGAGCTCGCACTACACTAACTTGTAGCTTATTTAGCTGCCTGCGGTAGTGACTGGATCAGGAAAACACCACCAACCTTCTACAGGTAGCTATAGGTGAACACTGTGCAGAGCTCGCACTACACTAACTTGTAGCTTATTTAGCTGCCTGCGGTAGTGATAGGATCAGGAAAACACCACCAACCTTCTACAGGTAGCTTTAGCTGAACACTGTGCAGAGCTCGCACTACACTAACTTGTAGCTTATTTAGCTGCCTGCGGTAGTGATAGGATCAGGAAAACGCCACCAACCTTCTACAGGTAGCTTTATGTGAACACTGTGCAGAGCTCACACTACACTAACTTGTAGCTTATTTAGCTGCCTGCGGTAGTAATAAGATCAAGAAAACACCACCAACCTTCTTCAGGTAGCTTTAGGTGATCACTGTGCAGAGCTCGCCAAAAAATAACTTGTAGCTTATTTAGCTGCCTGTGGTAGTGATAGGATCAGGAAAACACCACCAACCTTCTACAGGTAGCTTTGGGTGGACACTGTGCAGAGCTCGCACTACACTAACTTGTAGCTTATTTAGCTGCCTGCGGTAGTGATAGGATCAGGAAAACACCACCAACTTTCTACAGGTAGCTTTAGGTTAACACTGTGCAGAGCTTGCACTACACTAACTTGTAACCTATTTAGCTGCCTGCGGTAGTGATAGGATCAGGAAACACCACCAACCTTCTACAGGTAGCTTTAGGTGAACACTGTGCAGAGCTCGCCAAAAAATAACTTCTAGCTTATTTAGCTGCTTGCGGTAGTGATAGAATCAGGAAAACACCACCAACCTTCTACAGGTAGCTTTAGCTAAACACTGTGCAGAGCTCGCAAAAAAGTAACTTGTAGGTTTAGCTGAACACTGTGAGGAGGACGCACTACACTAACTTGTAGCTTTAGCTGAACACTGTGCAGAGGTCTCACTACACTAACTTGTAGCTTTAGCTGAACACTGTGAGGAGGACGCACTACCCTAACTTGTAGCTTTAGCTGAACACTGTGCAGAGGTCACACTAAACTAACTTGTAGCTTTAGCTGAACACTGTGAGGAGGACGCACTACTCTAACTTGTAGCTTTAGCTGAACACTGTGCACTACACTAACTTGTAGTTTTAGCTGAATTCTGTGCAGAGGTCACACTAAACTAACTTGTAGCTTTAACTGAACACTGTGAGGCGGACGCACTACACTAACTGTAAATAGTCTAGCTGCCTGACTGTGGTACTAATAGGATCAAAAGAACACCAGCAATTTTCTTCAGGTAGCTGTAAATACTGTAACAAGACAAGGCTGCCTGTCAGTAGGAAGATAACAGGAACTGATCTAGCTAAACTGAATACAGTGTGTATATATATATATATATATATATATACACACACACACAACAACACCTGGGATGCATATATTTACACAATACACTGTAAGTGCAGCTAACTCACTGACTGTCCTGCCTAATCTAGCTAACTCAAATGAAATGACACTGTCTCTCTCTCTCTCTCTAAGCACGCTGGCACACACAACACAGGGCCGCCTTGCAGGCGGCCTTATATAGTGTGGGGCGTGTTCTAGACCCCCTGAGCCATAATTGGCCAAAGCCACCCTTGCTTTGGCCACTTACAGCTCTCTCTACCGACGGCGCTGTGATTGGCCAAGCATGCGGGTCATAGTGCATGCTTGGCCAATCAGCCAGCAATGCACTGCGATGCCGCAGTGAATTATGGGCCGTGACGCATCATGGGTTCGACTCGAACACGAAGCTCATCCCTACTGGTTGTTAAGAAATTGGCCGGGAAGCCGGCCATGGCGTCCTTAACAACCAATGAGTCATCAGCTGTCAATGAGTTTCCCTGCTGACAGCTGCACGGTAAAAAAAAAGTGCTGGTTAAAAAATAAATAAAAAAATGGCATGGGGTCCTCCCCAGTTCATACCAGGCCCTCTTTGGAGGGGAACTCCACACTAAAATTAAAAAGAAATTGCCTGGGGTCCACACCAAAATCCATACCAGACCCTTATCCAGGCATGCAGCCTGGCAGGTCAAGAAAGGGGGGGCGAGCTAGTGCTTCCCCTCCTGAACCATACCAGGCCACATGTACTCAACATGGGGGGGTGGGTGCTTTGGGGCAGAGGGGCTCTTCCCGACAACCCTGGGCTGTGGTTGTTGGGGTCTGTGGGTGGGGGGCTTGTCGGAATCTGGAAGCTCTCTTTAACAAGGGGGGCACCAGATCCCAGCCCCCCCATGTGAATGAGTATAAGGTACATAGTACCCCTACCCATTTACCAAAAAAGTGACAAAAAGTAATAAACACAAGAGACAGTTTTTGACAAATCCTTTATTAAAAAATAAAAAAATAGTGTCCCTGTAAATCCATCATAAATCAGCCCCCCACCCGAAAAAAAAAATTAAAAACTCTGGAGGTCTCCCGCTGAATGCCTCCTCTCCGCTTTGACGTTTCTTATATAGTTAATGGGCAGGGCCACCTAGCTACGTCACCTGGTGACCACACCCACACGTGACGTCACATACCCAGCATGCACTAGTTCTTGACGTCAGAAGGGGGCGGGGTCACCAGGTTACTTATATAAGAAATGTCAATGTGCAGAGGAGGCAGTCGTGGGAGGCCTCCCAGGAGACAAAGCGTTTTTGATTTTTTTCTGTTTTTCGAGTTGGCAGGCAGCGTGATTGATGAAGGATTTACATCGAGGGACACTATTTTTTTATTTTTTAATAAAGGATTTGTCAAAAACTGTCTCTTGTGCTGAGCTCCAGATTGAGATAACCCCCCCCGCAGACCCTGACAACCACAGCCCTGGGTTGTCAGGTAGAGGCCCTTGTTCCCACCAGCATGGGGACAAGGTGCACACACCCCCTATGTTGAGAGCATGTAGACTGCTATGGTTAAGGGTCTGGTATGGATTTTAATTGGGAGCCCCACACCATAAAAAAAAATTAGCATTGGGTTATGCCGCGTACACACGAGCGGACTTCTCGCACCAACTGGTCCGACGGACCGAGTCCGGCGGACAATTCGACCATGTGTGGGCTTCATCGGACCTGCAGCGGACTTTTTCGGTCGAAAATCTGACGGACTTTAGATTTGGAACATGTTTCAAATCTTTACGTCGGAACCCCTGCCAGACCCAGTTCCTATCAAAAAGTCTGCTCGTCTGTATGCTAGTCCGACGCTAGGGCAGCTGTTGGCTACTGGCTATCAACTTCCTTATTTTAGTCCGGTCGTACGTCATCATGTACAAATCCGTGGACTTTGGTGTGATCGTGTGTAGGCAAGTCCGTTTATTCGGAAAGTCCATCGGAAGTCCGTAGGAAGTCCGCCGAAAGTCCATCGGATAGACCGTCGGACCAGTCCGGGCGAAAAGTCCGCTCGTGTGTATACGACTTTACCCTCCAAGTCTATACCAGTCCTAAAGTGGGCTGTTTTTTTCTGTATATTTTTTTAATAGCCATGTGCCCGCAATTGCAACCTCGAGTCATTTTAAATGGGATTTGACTTGTTTTTTTTTCTTTAGCAATGTCATTTTTGCTGCAGCATGGGGTTCACAGTTTGGGTTAGAAAACTTCCCCTGTTCGGGAGTTCTGCTGCGAACCAAACAGGGGGGTGTTCTGCTCATCCTTATTACTAAACCCACAATAGTAAAACCAGTCTGTATATGCAGTAAAGCATGTTTGAGAAAATCAGATGGCTGTGTGTAGCCCTCCGATTTTCCCATACATCTGATTTCTGCAGCAGTGACAGGGCGGGCACCCCACCTCATGGATCATACTACCTGGAACATATCCTTGCCGGCTCACCTGTGAGCAGCGGGAATTTGTTTGCTTAGTAAAGTATGCTTGTTGCACTCACTGTGGAAGCTGCATTATGTATAAAGGCTGTGTTATGTCGCGTACACATGACCGGACTGGTCCGACGGTCTATTCGACGGACTTTCGGCGGACTTCCGACGGAATTTCTGAACAAATGGACTTGCCTACACACGATCACAGTAGCCAGTAGCCAATAGCTGCCCTAGCGTCGGTTTTCGTCCGTTGGACTAGCAAACAGACGAGGGGACTTTTCGAGTTCCAACGTAAAGATTTGAAACATGTTCCAAATCTAAAGTTCGTCAGATTTTCGACTGAAAAGTCAGCTGCAAGTCCGATGAATCCCATACACGGTGGAATTGTATGCCGGACTCAGTCCGGTCGAATAGTCTGCTCGTGTGTACGCGGCATAATCCTGTCTCTCTGATCCTCCCCTTCTTCCACTGTCTCCAATCCATCTCCTGATAGAAAAGAGCATTAGGGGACAAGCTGCACAAGCTCAGTTTGGTGGCTATTGCCAGAGAGTTTTTTTTTCTTGGGAAAGTGCATGTGATCAGCACAGGTCCAATCAGCACTGTTCAGACAGAGGGTCAGTGGTCTTGCAGCCTTATAGGATAATCAGTAGGGATGGGCGAACGGTTCGGCCCGAGCATAATTTCGGGCCGAACTTTGGTTGTTCGGATGTTCTGCGAACACTGAACAATATGCGGTTTTCGGGGCAAATTCTAAAGCCGCCGGAACACTGTTAAAGTCTATGGGACATTACCATGAAAAATCAAAAGTGTTCATTTTAAAGGCTTTTATGTAAGTTATTGTCATAAAAAGTGTTTGGGGACCTGGGTCCTGCCCCAGGGGACATGTATCAATATTTTTTTTTTTTTTTTAAACGGCCGTTTTTTCGGGAGCAGGGATTTTTTCAATGCTTAAAGTGAAACAATAAAAATGAAATATTCCTTTAAATATTGTGCCTGGGGGGTGTCTATAGTATGCCTGTAAAGTGGTGCATTTTTCCAGTGTTTAGAACAGTACCACAGCAAAATGACATTTCTAAAGGAAAAATTGTCATTCAAAACTGATCGTGGCTGTAATGAATTGTCGAGCATGGGGTCCACCCCAGTCCATTACCAGGCCCTTTGGGTCTGATATGAATATTAAGGGGAACCCCGAACCAAAATTAAAAACAAAAATTGCGTGGGGGTCCCCCTAAAATCCATACCAGGCACTTCGGGTCTGATATGGAAATTAAGGGGAACCCTGCACCAAAATTTAAAAGAAAATGGCATAAGAGTCCCCCTCAAAATCCATACCAGACCCTTATCTGAGCACGCAACCTGGCAGGCTGCAGGAAAATAGGGGGGGACGAGAGTGCGCCCCCCCTCCTGAACCGTACCAGGCCACATGCCCTCAACATGGGGAGGGTGCTTTGGGGTAGCCCCCTAAAGCACTTTGTCCCCATGTTGATGGGGAAAAGGCCTCATCCCCACAACCCTTGCCCGGTGGTTGTAGGGGTATGCAGGCGGGGGGGCTTATCGGAATCTGGAAGCCCCCTTTAACAAGTGGACCCCCAGATCCCGGCCTCCCTCCCTGTGTGAAATGGTAACGGGGTACAAATGTACCCCTACCATTTCACAAAAAAGTGTCAAAATGTTAAAAAACGAGACACAGTTTGGGGACAAGTCCTTTAATAAAAAAAAAAAAAAAAATACCCCACAATGTCCATTCATCTTCTTATATCGCTCCGCAGACGGATTGGGAAAAAAAACAAGCCGAGACCGATCCGCCTCAATGGGAGGCTCCCGCCGTGTGACGCTTCTTTGCTTGTGACAGTTCTTATATAACTGAGGTTAGGAGGGGCACGTGTGTGAAGTCCTCCTCTTCTGATAAGGATTACCCACTAGAGTCACCTTTTGGACAGTAACACGTATAATACCCCAATTTGCACTTTTGTCTCTGTGGATTGATGAAAATTGGGAGAAAAAATCTTTTTTTTTTTTTTTTTTTTTGGACACTTGATATTAAGGATTAATACTTCATTTTTTTCACTGTGAGCTTGCTTGTTACACAAAAAATATATATTTTTTTATGTTCATAGTTACATTTTTTAGCAATATTGAGTTTCATTGTTTATGGCACTATCTATGCATTTGTAAGGTTCAGTATCAGACACAGCACTGCATTTTTTGTTTTTGTTTATTGTATATTACTTTTCACAGATTATGGAATTGTGATCAATGCTTAGCAGCTGTGAATTTGCACTTTGTTTCACAGGAATTGTTATACCACACCTGATGCTAGGTTGTAACCTCAGGTTACTTTATACCTGATGCTGATTGCAGTCTCAGGTTGCTCTAGAGTTACTTGCAAGATTTATATATTTTTTATATGGAAGCTGCCATTGCATGCCTTTTTAAGATATAGACTCTGTGTTGTCCTTCTGCTCTTCTGATATCGGGTTCCTTATGTAGTAAGACAATAAACGGCCTGCAGCTAGTGAAAACTGAAAATATTGAACTCCTGTTCTGCATACTTGCTCTATGTCAGTAATTCTCTAAGTAGTGAAGTGAGAATCAGAATGGCATTCCGATGGCAGCTCTCATAATTCTATCCAAATTGGTTCCCCTTAATTTATTACTTGCAGCCAGATTGATCGGATTTTGTGCCGCTCCTAGCAAAGGGTATTATTGCTTCTTGCAGTGCAATTGTGCCCAGACAATGAATATTACCATTTTTGCATGTTCTTTACAATCAGTAAACCAGTTTTAAAACAATCCATCCCTGACCTCTCCACCTGCATGTACTCTGAAGTAAATTATCCTCAAAGATCATCAAGGATAAGAGCCAATTCATATGGGCTTTCCGATTAGTTTTCTAGGTGGACCTCATCTAAAGCTCTATTCAGCTCTATGGATTGTCGGATGTACCTACAGTTCAGGAAAAAAAGACTGTTTCCTTTTCCATTTTTCCATACCTAACTATGACAGATCTGAAGTAGCCTGAAGTAAACATCCGCTGGAGTCTGTTTACATCCAGCCACCCACAGAGCTATCACTGGTCCACCCACGAAACTGAACAGACACGGATGTAAAAAAACTGACATCCATCCTGTTCAGCTGCTGACTGGGAGGGACCAGCTCAGTGTGAAAGAGCCCTAATGACAAGTCTCTAATGCCGCATACACACGGTCGGACTTTTCAGCTACAAAAGTCCGACGGACGGCGACGGACCAAGTCCGGCGGACAATCCGATCGTGTGTGAGCTTCCCCGGACTTTCAGTGGACTTTTCCAGCCGCAAATCTGACGGACTTTAGATTTTGAACATGCTTCCAATCTTTACGTCGTAACTCCACCGGACCCACAAATCCGCTCGTCTGTATGCTAGTCCGACAGACAAAAACCCACGCTAGGGCAGCTATTGGCTACTGGCTATCAACTTCCTTATTTTAGTCCGGTGCACGTCATCACGTACAAATCTGTCAGACTTTGGTGTGATCGTGTGTAGGCAAGTCCGGTCTGTAGAAAGACTGTTGAAAGTCCACCAAAAGTCTGTCGAAAGTCTGTCGGACGGGCTGTCAGACTTTTGTAGCTGAAAAGTCAGACCGTGTGTACGCGGCATAAGACTATAAAGTCAGTTTCATTCTGATTCTAATAGCTTAGAAATAGAACGTAACAAGGACAGAATCTGTGATTTCAGTACGTCTGTTGTGGAATTTGAAGAATTTCTCCAAAACGCCTATAGCTAAATAGATAATGTAAGTGAGGGCTTGATTTTAAGTGCTTTTAATTGTTATTCAGAATATGTAAATACTATAATGTGCATAGTCTGGAAACAAGTTCATGTTAACTTTGTTTTGCATTATTTAACCTTGCTTGTAGCTGAGACTTACACCAACTGAAACATTTCCAAGGCATAATGATTTTGTTCCTATGAAACTTCAAAACATCTGTTGATCCCTGCTGTATGACTGATACTAAAACTACTGGGTTTTAATTAATCATTGATTAATCATTTGAAAACAAAATATGTGTAATACAGTTAGTGCCAGCCAATATATCAAGTTCCACGTTATAGTTATGATGAATGTTACTGCAACCTGCATTTCTTACTGAAGAATAAGGAAGTCCAGATGTTTGTTAATGTCAGTGAATGTTTCTCAGCCTGTGAAAGTGCAGCCAATCCATATAGTAATTGTTTGTTATAAATAAGATACATCTTTCCACAGATATTAAAAAGTAATGAGTTATCAACAAATAAACCATGCCAGCTTTAAAAATGTAGCGCTTACCCCAGAAGGAGCCTCTGCTTCCAGGTACCTCTGTTTCCTGTGTCCTCGACTGTTAGTAGCACCATGCACTCTGACCCATCTGGGCTGAAGTGGGAATATTTATTTGAAAAAAAAAATTATTATATATATATATATATATATATATATACATACACACACACACACAGTGGGGGCGGAAAGTATTCAGACCCCTTTAAATTTTTCACTCTTTGTTATATTGCAACCATTTGCTAAAATCATTTAAGTTAATTTTTTCCCTCATTAATGTACACACAGCACCCCATATTGACAGAAAAACAAAGAATTGTTGACATTTTTGCAGCTTTATTAAAAAAGAAAAACTGAAATATCACATGGTCCTAAGTATTCAGACCCTTTGCTGTGACACTCATATATTTAACTCAGGTGCTGTCCATTTCTTCTGATCATCCTTGAGGTGGTTCTACACCTTCATTTGAGTCCAGCTGTGTTTGAATATACTGATTGGACTTGATTAGGAAAGCCACACACCTGTCTATATAAGACCTTACAGCTCACAGTGCATGTCAGAGCAAATGAGAATCATGAGGTCAAAGGAATTACCCGAAGAGCTCAGAGACAGAATTGTGGCAAGGCACAGATCTGGCCAAGGTTACAAAAACATTTCTGATGCACTTAAGGTTCCTAAGAGCACAGTGGCCTCCATAATCCCTAAATGGAAGACGTTTGGGATGACCAGAATCCTTCCTAGAGCTGGCCGTCTGGCCAAACTGAACTATCGGGGGAGAAGAGCCTTGGTGAGAGAGGTAAAGAAGAACCCAAAGATCACTGTGGCTGAGCTCCAGAGATGCAGTCGGGAGATGGGAGAAAGTTGTAGAAAGTCAACCATCACTGCAGCTCTCCACCAGTCGGGGCTTTATGGCAGAGTGGCCCGACGGAAGCCTCTCCTCGGTGCAAGACACATGAAAGCCTGCATGGAGTTTGCTGAAAAACACCCGAAGGACTCCAAGATGATGGGAAATAAGATTCTCTGGTCTGATGAGACCAATATAGAACTTTTTGGCCTTAATTCTAAGCGGTATGTGTTAAGAAGACCAAGCACTGCTCATCACTTGTCCAATACAGTCCCAACAGTGAAGCATGGTGGTGGCAGCATCATGCTGTGGGGGTGTTTTTCGAGGGAAAGATGAATGCAGCCAAGTACAGGGATATCCTGGACGAAAACCTTCTCCAGAATGCTCAGGACCTCAGACTGGGTCTAAGGTTTACCTTCCAACAAGACAATGACCCTAAGCACACAGCGAAAATAACAAAGGAGTGGCTTCACAACAACTCTGTGACTGTTCTTGAATGGCCCAGCCAGAGCCCTGACTTAAATCCAATTGAGCATCTCTGGAGAGACCTAAAAATGGCTGTCCACCAACGTTCACCATCCAACCTGACAGAACTGGAAAGGATCTGCAAGGAGGAATGGCAGAGGATCGCCAAATCCAGGTGTGAAAAACTTGTTGCATCTTTCCCAAAAAGACTTATGGCTGTATTAGATCAAAAGGAAGGGTGCTTCTACTAAATACTGAGCAAAGGGTCTGAATACTTAGGACCATGTGATATTTCAGTTTTTCTTTTTTAATAAATCTGAAAAAATGTCAACAATTCTGTGTTTTTCTGTCAATATGGGGTGCTGTGTATACATTAATGTTAAAAAAAATGAACTTAAATGATTTTAGCAAATGGCTGCAATATAACAAAGAGTGAAAAATTTAAAGGGGTCTGTATATATATAGTTGTGCTCACAAGTTTGCATACCCTGGCAGATATTGTGAAATTTTGGCATTAATATTGAAAATATGACTGATCATGCCAAAAAACTGTCTTTTATTTAAGGATAGAAATCACATGAAGCCATTTGTTATCACATAATTTTTTTGGATCATTTTTAAAATCGTAATGATAACAGAAATCACCCAAATTGCCCTGATAAAAAGTTTACATACTCTGGAATGTTTGGCCTTGGTACAAACACAGAAGGTGGCACACACAGGTAAAATGGCATTTAAAGGTTAATTTCCCACATTTGTGGCTTTTTAAATCACGATTAGTGTCTGTGTATAAACAGTCAATGAGTTTGTTAGCTCTCATATGGATGCACTAAACAGGCTAGACACTGAGCCATGAGGAGGTAGAAAAGAACAGTCAAAAGACATGCGTAACAAGGTAATGAAACTTTACAAAGATGCAAAAGGATATTAAAAGATATCCAAAGCCTTGAATATGCCAGTCAGTACTGTTCAATCATTTAAGCAGTGGAAAATTTGGAGATCTCTTGATACCAAGCCAAGGTCAGGTAGATTAAGAAAGACAGTAAAAGACAGACAGTTTATTTTTTGGCATGATCAGTCATATTTTCAATATTAATGCCAAAACTTCACAATTTCTGCCAGGGTATGCAAACTTTTGAGCATGTCTCTCTCTCTCTCTCTCTCTCTCTCTCTCTCTCTCTCTCTCTCTCTCTCTCTCTCTCTCTATATATATATATATATATATATATTTATATATATATATATAATATCCCAACAGTTTATAGGTAAATATGGAATGGAAAACAATGACAATTAAGATATACTGTTGATAACAAACAAGTGGAACAGAAAGCTGTCCCTAAACTCTATGCTAGGGTAGTCCTGCCTAAAACAGTAGTACCAAAAAACAGTTCATCAATTTATATCAAACCTTTTCCCTCATTTGCCAGCATGTGGGGACCCAATCTGGATGTTGGAGCCAATGTTGGAGCACTCAGGATTAAGTTCCTCCAAATATTGGTGAAGGCGCTGTTCCTTTTAACAGGGTATTGTAGGGCTGTGCAGTGGCCTCTCCCAAACTCCTGTGGCAACAGATGACCTCTCTCTGTTCTCCATCAGAGAATCAATAAAGACAAACGTCTGCAGCTCTCTCTCCATAACAGCTGGGCAGCAGGCTCAATTAGTGTCAGCGACGATCCCAGGTACCAGGGAGTGTCCTTTGCTATACCTCTCCCCATCTCTGATGTAAAAATACGTATCTCGCCTGTGAACAGATGCAGATACTTTCTCCCTTAATGTCCTCCGTGCATCATCTTCCAGCCTGGGAATCAAATCTTCTTCTTTTCCTCTTCTAGAACTCTAATGATGGGATTTGTAGTTCCTCTACACAGTCCACAAAGCAAGCTCAGTCTGTATGAAACCATCTCTCCCACAATTCTCCCAGCATTTTAGGCAACCCACATCCTCTTTCTCTGTGTGGTGGGTGGACCTAACATGCTTCACAAGCCCTGTAATAACAGTTACAGCTCTGTAAACACATACAAGGACAGCAGTAGAAACAAGGAAACTGCAGCTGATCCTATATGCCAGCCAGGCTTTTCTCAGAGAATAGGTGCACGTACCAGGTAGGTCACCCCTCATCCCTGCCCCCTACCCAGCTCCCAATAACGTCCCTTGGAATCACCTCCTACTCACCTCCCAGTACCACCCCTTTTAGAGAAGCAAACAAAATTTTGTGGTACTAAGCAATTTGTGTGGAATTTGCTAATGATAACAAGACAGACATTAAAATAGATCCCCTGCAGCCAGCAACAATAAATCCCCCAGCAACAATAGTTCTCCCCAACATTAATAGCCCCCCCCTCCCAGCAACAATAGACTCTCCAGAAAAAAATTGCTTCCCCCAGCAACAATAGCCCCCCTCAGCAACAATCGACCCCCCTTAGCAACAACAGACCCCCCCAACAACAAAAAATCTACTAGAAACCAGTATCAATAGACCCCTTCCTCAACAGTAGATCCCTCCCAGCAACCATTTAACCCCCAGCAACATATGACCCCCCTGAACAATAAAGCTCCCCCAGCCAGGGACAATAGATTCCCCAGTAGTCAGCAGCAATAGACACTTTAGCCCCCCATGCATGGGTGTCCGCACCATAGGGCAAGGGGGGTCAATTGCCCCCACCCTTGAATCGTAAGAGTGTTGAAGTCCTTCAGAGTGAAGACACTTGACTTGCCCCCGGTGTTGCAATGGCCGCCGCGGCTGCTGTGGTCTTATTTTTCAAAGCCTGCTTCTGGCCTGGGGGCTGGGGCTGCTCTCAGTCTTTTCCGACTACACATGCACTCGTCCCTCCTTTCTCACCCCCAGCCCAAGCATCAGATTGGCTCTGCCACTCAGGCCTCTGCTTAACATCACCGTGACACTGACTCAGCTGTTCCGTGATGGGCTGCTGCCTCAGCCTGCCTCTGCCTGTGTAAAAATGTTGTGCCTATGCCGATCCGGCGGGTGCGGCGCCGGCTCCTCCCACAGGTCACAGGTGCATGGCGTACAGTGGCCGAGACAACAGAGAATATACTGCCTGGCTGCCAGTGCCTGTCCTGGGACTATCGCTGAAGAACCATAGGTAACAGCAGTGCCTGTAAAACAATACCACTGTGTACATCTTTTTGTATTGCAATACAACTGGAACTGTTGTGGCCATATTTTGATCTTGATGGAAACAGCTATACAGACTGTATTATACAGTCTGTATAGCTGTTTTCATCAAGATCAAAATATGACCAGAACACAATGGCGGCCCGTGCATTAAGGGTGCACGGGAGCGCCACCCCCTCTCTCCTGCCACCCCTCTATCACCTATAGATAGATTCATGCATTGCATGAATCTAAGCGTGGCTGCCGCTGCCACCCCCTACTCAGGCGCCCGGCCCCTTTTTGGGCGCAGGACGCCTAAATTACAGTGGCGGGGAATGCTTTTTAAGCACCTGATTAGAGCCATAGGCTCTAATAGGCGTCAAAAATGGTGACCTACAAGCGCCATGCTGGGCGCTCGCAGGTCACTTAGCTGTGTTAGAAAAGCGAATGACTATTCACTTTCCTAACACTAAACCGCCTCTCCGCCAATCATGATGGGCACACTGGCAACATATGATGGGCACACTGGCAACATATGATGGGCACTCTGGCAGCTTTTGATGGGAACACTGGCAGCGTTTGATGGCACAGTGGCAGCGTTTGGCACAGTGGCTGCAATTGATGATTTTTTTTCAACATTTTTTGCACCCCCCCAAAAACTTTGAGCACCAGCCGCCACTGCCATAACAGATGTACTACAATATAAAAAGATGTACATTCTCTAGGCTTGAAAGATATATGTGTTATATAAGAGATCATTCAGCTCCACATTGTATTGGAAGTTGCTAAGGCCAGGCGTACCAGTCCATATAAATATAGACTATAGAATGGCATCTTTTTATGTTGCAAATTTGCAATGTATAGCAATACATGATGATCTGTTATGACCATATTTTGATCATGATGAAAACAGCCTATACTTGAAATTTTTTTGTGGTTTTTAAAAAGTCTGATTTGTTATTACAGCCCATTCTCCAGGTTTCCTCCACAAGACTGAAAATGTTTCAGTACTCTCTATAACGGGGGTCAGCAACCTGACGATTTTAGTCCACCTGTCCACTGCGAACAGGTTTCTGCGCCGCTGACCTCCGCTTTCTATGTGCCAGTCCTTGTCTCCCATCCCAGCCTCCTCTGTGGGTGGCTCCACCATGCCATCTATGTCACAGTCTCTCTCTCGCCCTCCCGCCTCTATCCTCCTCCACCACTGTCATCAGTGAACAGCGGAGACCGGGAGGAAGCACAGCTCAGGACGGAGAGAGGGAAGAGGAGCTGGCAAAACAAACTTTTTATGTTAAACCGCTTTAAACAGATTAGAAATTGCTAATCAGACAATGGCAGCTTGATCCTTCTATTAAGCTTTTGCATCAGGTTTCTCAAACCTTTGCCGGCCTGCCTGAGCTTTATGTGATGACCATGCCCCTCCCCTTTATGACATTGTCGAAAAGGGACCGTGCATGGGTGTCCATAAAATTATGCTCCCCCCCTGAAAAAGTTCTGCGGACGCCCATGCCCCCATGCAACCCTTTCTATTCAGTGCTGGAGCTGCCCCCCCATCGTTCCTGTCCCTGCTGAAAAAATGCCCTGTTGCTAGCATTGCCGACCAGACCTACATGAGTACAATCAAGTATATTTGAGATACATTGTACTTCGAGGTTGCAGTGGAAGTATCCTAGATTTGGTGTGCCACAGGATGCTCTGTACCCTTTATATTAAATAAGTCTGATTATATCACCAGCCTTGAAAGAAATCCTTGTATGCTGGGTATGCCAAAACAAGGTTGTGAAACATGTTCCTGAAAACTTGTGAATATTTCATATTGCTCTACAGAGGGCTTCTATAATTTGATGTGCCCACTAAAACACATCAAAGGTGACTAAAAAATAAATCATATACATAGACTAAGACAGACAGGTAAACATTTTTGTTACTGCATTGTCTATTCAAATAAATGTTTAGCAGAGTTTGTCACACATACAGCTTTACCATTTGAAACCTAATCCACACAAATCATTCTTATACAGGAATACCTCTGTCATTGGAAAGCAGTGTAGAAATAATTCATATTTTTTGGTTAACATATTTTCACACTTATCAGCCACCTCTGAAATAAACATTGCAATATTTTATTTATTTTTTTCAACTGATGATTCTGTTGTCACTATAACAGTCTGTTTAATAAATCATACAGCTTGTCAACCTATGTAACTAGGAAACAACCCTGTTGTTTTATTTTTTAAAGCTCTTTCGAAAAAATCAATTATCACATTATATGTATTGGTCTTCTAAGGTGATAGCCTTAAATAAGAAAAAATAAATCTAATTCTACTTTCTGTATTCATATGACCAGCAGCTGAACTAGATTTTTTACAGTGTACACTGAGTTTATTATAGATTAAACATATTTTGCAATTTATTTAACCATTTGAAGACCAGGCTATTTCTGGCACATTTTGTTTACAAGTTTAATTCAGTATTTCTTGCTAGAAAATTACTTAGAACCCTCAAACATTATATATTCTTTTTTGAAAAAAATAAATGTTAATGAATAAAAAAAAAAAAAACACAATATATACCCCGATTTTTGTAAAATGCGAAAGATGATGTTACACCAAGTAAATAGATATCCAACATGTCACGCTTTAAAATTGTTCACGCTCGTGTAATGGCAACAAACTACAGTACTTAAAAATCTCCATAGGTGAGGTTTTAAATGCCTTCACAGGTTACCTGTTTAGAGTTACAGAGGGGGTCTAGCACTAGAATTATTGCTCTCGCTCTAAGGTTCGGGGTGATATCCCACATGTGTGGTGTGAACATCGTTTTCTTATGCGTTTGCGACTTATGTATTTATTCGCTTCTGCATGTGAGCATGGAGGGATGGGGGTGCTTTAAATGTATTATTTTTTTTTATTTATTTTACTTTTTGTTTTTATACTGTCCCTATATTTTTTTTTCCTTGATCACTTTTATTACTATTACAAGGAATGTAAACATCCCTTGTAATAAAAATAGGAATAACAGGTCCTCTTTATGCAGAGATCTGGGGTCAAAAAGACCCCAAATCTCTTCTTTACCTTTAAAAGCAAAAGATAAAAAAAGATTTTTTATCTTTTCCTTTAAAAAGAAAACATGATTTACTTCCAGTCCAATGCTGAAGTGACATCATGGCGTTGCTCCAGTTCTCCAAGGCCATAAAAGTGGTCAAAGAGAATCTACTCTTTGATCGCCTATGGGAGCAGCCGGCCACACTGGTGAGTAGCGGGAGGGGGGGATAAGGGGGGGGGTAAGGATTGTTCCAGCACCTCATAAGTCGCTTGGACCGATTTAATGAGAAAAAGACGATAACAGGGTTGACTGATATCTATAGCCATAATCCTGTTAAACCACTTGCAAACCGCAAAGTATATATATGTATTGTGGTTGGGAACCAATTATTCTTGTTTATGCGCTCTCTCCAGGCCCAGTGCCACTCTCTTACTCAAATATTTTTTTGTAAGTTGTAATGTATTTTCAAAGGTTAACGCTAAGACTCCCCTCCAGTAACAGTAGGCTTTGTACCCACAAATATGCACATTACCATAATAAAACTAGGAGATTAGGTTTGGGAAATGTAGGCATCACAGAGCTGTTTTAAGATCTTAAAGATAGCAACAGTGTATTCCTGAGAGAAAGCCTAATTTAGGCCAGGGCATAAAGTGGAACTGGAGCATTTTGATTGTAAATATAATAATAATCATAATAATAATAAATAAAACAGTATACCTAGATCGGTTATGATGAGGAAAAATGGGGTTTAGCTTTCCCACCCAGTGGGTTCATGGTGGATCTGAGGGTTTAAAGTTTGCAGTTCTTGCAAATTTATGTAGAACTTTGCCTGATTACATTTTAAAGGACAGATCATGCCCTGTCTGACTTTTCAGTTGTGGTCAGCAAGGTTATAATGATCAATAACAGGGGAATTGCTATGTGTCAACCCCATAACTATGTGTTCCCAGCAGTCCTTTGTCAGGTGTGTTGGAGCTGTTTAGCTATTCTCTTTTATTTTGCATTTATCCATATTGTTTGTATTTTATGCTAGTATTTCAGCAAAGGCAAGGGGGTAGGGACTTTAAGGACATCTGGCCTGGTGAGGCTGATAGTCCATCCCTTGGGACTTTAATTGAAATTGTGGCCTGGTAAGGTCACATATTTCCATCCCTATTATATATCAAAAGAAGGGGCGAGAACAGGGTGGTGGGACTTTAAATGAAGCATATGATGACGATAAAGTACAAATTGTGAAATAATTGGGAGGATTTTAATAATTGTCATGAGGTACAGTCAAATATAGAACATGTAAAATATACAATACATAGCATTGATAGCATAATAATGTAAAACATAAAATGTTACAAGTTCATTGTCACATTGTATAATAGGCAATAACTTCCAAAATTTCACCAAGAAAGGTAAAGGAGTGTGAGTGCTATTCCGGATGGCTTTGTTTCACGGCACCACACCACCACCATACGAACCTAGTGAGTCTATTGGCATTTAGATAGGGGGTTCTATCAGCTTTGCTGAAATACTAGATATAGGGATGGAAGCATGTAATTACCTCCTTTCCCCTCTTTTTGCAACCTTGATCCTATGACTAATTTCCCTTGATTCATCTTTATTAGTCCATAGTGTACATCATAGTTATTCAACTACCCAACTCCTTATATATATTTTTTATCTAATTTCAGCTTTATCACGTATTTTTATTCTGGTTTTGTACTTTATACCACCGAGTGTCATCATTGCCATGCGCTGGTCCGCCTTGGTTGTGGGTTGGGCCGTGCTGCTTGCCGTCCGGGCGTTCTCCTTTCCCGGGAGCTGTGACGTGCCTGATGGGCCTCCTCCCACCCTCTGCCTTCCTCATGCCTGGAGGGGTGGTGGCGCCATCACCGCACGTCAACGTCACGCATCCCGTGCTGGACGCCTGGTGCCTCGGCGTTCAGGGGGGCGGCGGCGGTGGGGGGTGGAGCGGTCAATGCCCGCCCTGCCTCCTCCCGCTTCCCCCCGTCATCCTGTTACGCTGGCGTGACGTCGGCGGCGTCCTCGCCGTGGCGCCTACTTGAGCGTCTTCCGGGTAGGTTCTGTCACTCAAGGCTCCCTGCACACTTGCTCGCACGCCAGTCCAGGCTCTGTCTCTTTGACACCCCTTCCCAATAACCAGGTACAGTCACTTTTACCACTATCCCTGGTCTCTACCCTCACTCCTCTCACTGTCACCCACAACCCCCTTTTGGTTCACCCTTCAGCCGCACTCCACTCTGCTTCCAGCCCCCTTTCGCTGTCCACTTCACTCACACCTTCACTCCCCAAATTGGGTCTTTCACCCTCTTCCTCACATTTTTTCCCCGGTACCAATTGCCCTCACCCCTTTACCCATTTTTTCGCCCAGGTTGCCCAGGTTGCCTTGTTCCTTTGCCTGCCATGGTTGTCGCCTCTGGGGGCGCTCCGGGGGAGATGTCAGCCGCGGCTCCCGGGTGGGAGTGCTATTCCGGATGGCTTTGTTTCACGGCACCACACCACCACCATACGAACCTAGTGAGTCTATTGGCATTTAGATAGGGGGTTCTACCCCGCTATTTTATATACATGCTTACAGCCCATTAAATTGAACCAACCCTCTTACCCCCAGATTCATCATGTGCTTGCTCCTGACGAGTGACCGCCTAATCACGAAACGCGTTGAGCTGCCACATGCTTTGATTACCAATCAATACCCTTGATACCATGTTTACCCTCTTTACCCTTTCTGGTTTGGATTTTGTGGTCATAGGCCGTGCAAGGATTACTATGTATTACCAACTTTTATCTTTACCTTTCTTGGTGAAATTTTGGAAGTTATTGCCTATTATACAATGTGACAATGAACTTGTAACATTTTATGTTTTACATTATTATGCTATCAATGCTATGTATTGTATATTTTACATGTTCTATATTTGACTGTACCTCATGACAATTATTAAAATCCTCCCAATTATTTCACCATTTGTACTTTATCGTCATCATATGCTTCATTTAAAGTCCCACCACCCTGTTCTCGCCCCTTCTTTTGATGTATTTTATGCTAGGTAAAAATGTTGTTGGGGTTGAGTTTAGTGTTTCAAGGTTTATTTTTTCTTTGGGGGGGATATAAATTGTATTTATTGTTGCTAAGTCTTTTTTTTATTTTGTGATGCACAGTGTACACTTGTAGCTGCCCTTTGTTTTCCGCATGTCACACTGTGGTTAATTTACTAAAACTGGAGAGTGCAAAATTTGGTGCAGCTGTGTATGGTAGCCAATCGGCTTCTAACTTTAGCTTGTTCAATTAAGCTTTGACAAAAACAACTACAAGCTGATTGATTTCTATGCAGAGCTGCACCAGATTTTGCACACTCTAGTTTTAGTAAATCAACCCCCGTATACGTGTGTGGTAAAGTTTTGTTCACCACAGCACCACAAATGTATCTCCCCTATTGTCATAGCTGGCAATAAAAACATGTCAGGCAGGCTTAAAGTAAGAGGTAAGTATTTTGTATTTGGAGGTAGTAGGTGGCAAGCAGATTCTGCAGGAAAAAGCATTGGTTGGTCTTCTCGCCTGCCTTTTTTATTGCAGCGTGGCTGTGCTATACAACAAGAGCATATGTACAATGTAGTTGAGTGGCTGACCTAGCCATCTTTTTCTTCCTCCTCCAAGGTGCAGAGCAGCTAATTGTTTGTAAATGCTAGCAACGTACCCTCCTTTTTCTTGTCTTTGGCTAATCCCACCATAGAGCCACAAATTGACTATGATTAGTCAGCAGAATTATTTGTTTGCACATAGGAAGGAAGCACCTAATATATCTGACTTCGCGGCCCCAAAGGCTCACTGGTATTCCGAGGGCCACTTCCCAGAGATCTGCAGTGTGGGCCTTTTTTAACATATCTGCTGCCAAAAGCCCAATTGCGGTCTGCAACCTCTGCCTGCAATGCATGAACGTTGGCAATGATACCAGCCATTTGGGTACTTCATGTAAAAGGGAACATATGATTCTGCATCGAAAAGTTTGGTGGGAACAACTTCAAAGAGACAAGACAGAAGCAAACAGTCTGCCCTCTCTCTCAGTCCTTATTTTATGCATTATATCCCCTCTCCAACATTCTCCAGCTTTATCTGTCTCCAGCTACAGGGAGAGAAGGAGAGGAGTCTAACAAGGGGTTTCAGAGGCTTAGTTCACATCACGTCAAGTGGAGAAGCGGGTCATTGTTTCGTCTCTCCTGCAGCATGTTTCTCAAGGCAGGTGTCTATTCTGCAGCAACTCGAGTGGATGAAAGAATGTCCCTAAATCTCTCCCATGCCCAGTGCCTTAATGCACATGATCACAGACCTTTATGGCTCACTGAGTCAAACTTCTGGCAGCTGGAAAGAATGCAGAATGGGGCAAACCACTGAAGCTGATGGTGCCGCCATCTGTCTTGTCTGATGGTGACAATGCAGTCATCTGTTCCCCCATCTCCTTACTGGTCTCATTCTCCTTCTTGAAACCAGCAGTCCTCCAAAGCGTTCAAGAACATATTTAATGTTGCAGGCTAAATACCTACATGCTGTGTTTTAACTGGTATGCCAGGGAATATGAGCCACACTGAGCCAGAGCTGCAGGTCAAAACCAAAAGGAAACTGTCAATATGCCATCTTCATCCCGACAAAGTTGTGTGTGACAGCAGCATCAATCTACACACCCTTCACCAGGGCAAATTCATACTTGTTACTTTCCTGGCACATGTCCTCTACAGGCCTTAGTGCTGCAAGGCAGAATGTCTATACTCACAATGATATTGAGTGAAATTAGGCATACAGCACTGTCTCACAGGAAGCTATCTTGCTGGCATGAATAAATAGCTTACACTTGGACCGGAAGGCTAAAGCATGTGCGTAAAGATGCAAAAGCTTGTTCTCAGGCAAAAAGATCCTGGAGAGGGTCGTATCCAGTGTCAGGCCAAGTTATTCTACTCAGTGGGTTATTTCCAGTGACGACTTAGGACTGGGGCAAGTACCTTGGTGAAATTCTGGGGAGGCCATAAACAGACCAAATTGGTAATGGTGAGTGCCCACAGCAAAGCACAGAGAGCATTGATAAAATAGAAAAAATGGAATCTTCAAGTAAGCATCTCGGACGTGCACTGAGATCTGAAAATCCCCATGGAAGCAGGAAGACAGTGACTGGCAGTCTGATTCCAGGAGGAATTTTTTAACCAGTAGGAACAAGTTTCATATCTAACACCTTAATTTGCCTTGCTAACTATGCTATGCTATAGTTATGCTATAGCTATGCTATGCTATGCTAACTATGAACAGGTTTGAGTAAAACCCATGATAATGTTCCTTGCAATGTCCCCTTAGAGAGGAGCTGCTGAACAGCAGGAAGAAGATCAATCCATCTTTGTTTGGAATGTTTGGAATATGAGAGCAAAGAGGAGGCAGAGTTTGAAACTCTAGTTTGCAGCCCCTGCAAATGAAACTCTGGAACCAAACATGGTTTCTTGGGATCAGAAGAATGAAAAGGTTGAGAGATATTCCCCCTACTTTGACAAGTGAGGCTCCCTATACCTGAGAAGAGGGCTTGAAACCAGACTTGGCTGGCTTAGAGATCTAGAGATGACTTTGACTTGCTTCTGGAGGCCTGAGAGGAACAAAAAAGCTTTTCCTAGTATCAGAAGTATAAGGTCTAGCTGCATGAGCGTGAGCCTACTTTTTCTGGAGGAGGAGAGTACTCTTACCCCTGTGATCTCTTGCATGTACTTGTCCAAGAAGGGACCAAAGTGGTGTTCTCCTTCAAAGGGCAGCTACTAAAGAGGTTTCTTGCAAAGGGGTTCCGATAAACAGAATTTGAACCAAAGTATCATACACATTTGAACAGAGATAAGGCTCAACCTGTTCATGCAGTATTTTAGGGTCAGGTGTTGGTGAACAGAGGCAAATTAGCATATTGTCATTTCTGTTGTTACTGCCTTGTTAAATAAAATCCAGTTCCTTTATAGACTTGTATCATGGTAGTTCAGTGGTGGCACGAGAGTAGCTAATGAAAATATAAGAATTATTTTTCAATATCTTTTTTCTCCTATTTTTTTAAAGACAACTTAGTTGCAATATAAATCTTGATTACTGGTTTCGTTGGTAATATTATCTGTAAATAACATATGCAGCACAACTCAGCCAAATTATTTTTTATTATTATTTCTGTTTCCAGATATGATCCATGGATTTGATTTATTTATAACCTTCACAAGTAAAGGGCTCCCAAAGGAAATAAATAACTTACCCTATTCTTTTGGAGTTAGTTTTGCTGTAAAGCACATAAATCTAGAAGGTACATGAAGAATTTGTGCTTTGGGATAACAGTGTTCTTGTTAGAAACATGTACTTACTTTCCATTTTTTTTTTAGTACAGCACAGCAACATGCCTTTGACATTTGCTGCTCTGTAACCACATGCTGTAAGTCCAAATGGATTTATTAGTGGGAATACTGGATCTGTAACATGTTACCTTCAATGACTTGGCTGAAGCTCTCCACAACCTTTTTACTGGTGCTTACACAAGTGCCCAACACAGAAGTGCCTTGGCTGGAACCATGGCATTCAACATTGTTGCATAGCACTTGGCAGTTGGCGCAGAAGGGAGACAAATTGCCAATAGGCCTGGCTGGAAGAATAGCTCACCTAGCAAAGGCAACACTACACTAAATCCTAGCGGGCTCCGGTTCTAATCCCAACTTGATCAAATAGAGAAGAATAGTTGCACGGGGCGCCCGTGTGGTAAACAAATGCCATAAAGTAAGGTCGTTCTGCTGGATTGCCTTCAACAAAAGGATTTTTGAAAGAAGACAAATATTTATAGTTGGACAATTATGTTAAACATGAAATATCGGTATAGAAATAAATTTTAATGTTTCAGTACAAAACCAAATACAATTGATCATAGTGGAAAGCTGTACATAATCACATATAGATAACACTTTTTATTTAAAGATAAAAATCTATAAAAAGCCAATCAGTGTAAGAAAATTTGGTGTACATTATTGTTCACAGATGCAGTATTTCATCATGATGCACTGAGTCTTTCTATAGGAAAGGTTTATAACTCAGTTCATAGTTCAGACCAGGGGGGTTTAAAGCTGAAAAACTATGAATCAAACAAGCTTTGCGTTGTAATAGTATTCTGTCATTGTTGCATCCTCTTTCATTTAAAGGAATGTATTCCAATGCAAAAACTGCATCTGTGAGCAATTAAAGCCATGGAATAAGCCCATATGACGGCTAATCAGGATTTTCATTTTTTTTTGGACACTAAAGAAACATGGTCTCGGATTTGATGGAAAAAAGGTCTCTTTGTTTCACCTATGTAGTATGCCCCGCAACTGCATAGCATAATGTACACCACTACTATTGATTGGTAAGTTGCCAAGAATTGCGGTCTAAAAAGACGTCCATTAGGGAGAGTCATTTCTGCTGCTTTAAAAATATATCTACAAAAATTGCATTTATTGCACGGTATTGTTCCCTTTGATTTATTCTGAGTTCCTGCCTTTAATTCATAATGACCATGGACAAGTTTGTCTTTAAGTGATTTAGATCTTCTGAAAGTGATTTCAGGATACATTTTTAAATGTTTAGAGATAGCAGTGTCAGCCATTAGAAGATACCAATATTTTTGCATAATTTGGCGAACTTGTTTATGCTGACCCAAAAAACGGGTAATCATTCTGACTCCTGGATTAGTTTTAGGACCCTTTTGACCATAAATTAATGAGGCTCTATCCTTACTTTTTGCTTTGACATAGGCCCTTTTAAGGCACTTTTGCTGTAGCCTCATTGTAAAAGGCATAGCTGGAGTGCCTTTGCTTAGGTTTCAAAGGTTTTAATATCACTGCACTTTCTTTTAAGCCTAGGATGCTGCCCATATGGGACACTTGCCACTAAAGAAGCTGGATGAGAACTGTTTGCGTACAGGAGTGAATTCCCTGCAGAGGGTTTGCGGAAAAGGGTAGAGCCCAAGTTTCCATCCTGGTTGACATGTATTTAAATATCCAAAATAATTATCTTTTCTTGCTGACACTCTAAAGTAAAATTGAGGTTGTAATCATTAATCTTTAATTCCTCAAAAAAAGAAAACAACTCATGCTTGGTCCCAGTCCAAATAAGAAAAATGTTGTCAATATATCAACGCCATAGGGGTATCTTGCACAGAGAGGACTGCATTTCCTCGCTGCAAAATAGGTCTTGCTCCCATCCCCCCAAGCACACCTGGTCCCCATCGCCACCCCCTGCACCTGGAGGTAGTGGGAGCGACCAAATAGAAAGATGTTATTTGTCAAGACAAATTCTAAAAGATTCAGAATGAATTTGTTATACGGTGAAACAGTAAGATCACCTTCAGAGATGAAGCCCCCACAAAAGCCACCCCCTTGTCATGGGGGATGGAGTTGTAGAGGGCCTTAACATCCAAGGCTACTAGCCAGGCTCCCTTAGGAACATGTAACCCATAGAGAGCCCAAAGGAGATTTGAAGTGTCCTGTAAAAAGGATGTAAGGCCCTCCACATGTGGTCGAAGGTAGTCGTCTATCAGTTGGCTAGCAGTTTCTGTAAGGCAGCCATTGCTGGAGACTATCGGTCTTCCAGGTGGCTGCATTCAATTTTTATGAATTTTAGGTAGTGCGTAAAGGGTTGGTGTCTTGGGATATTAAACATTGAGAAACTCCCAAGTTTTTTTATTTATGAGTCCTTCATAATAGGCTGAGCCTATTAGTTTATGATATCATATTTCTGTAAGGCTGACATTGCTATCAGAATTTTTTTTATGCCATTCACGATTTTTTCAATAAATTCATGACCATAGTTTCATATCGCTGACAGTCCATCAATACCAAGTTGCCCCTTAATGATCAAAGTTTTATTTTGTTCTAATGAGGCAACTGCCTCTTGTTGGTCCGGGGTCAGATTTGATTGAGATAGGCCTTTCCAATTGGTCTGGCAAATCTCATTGGTAACTTGTTGCATAAAAGCCCATATATTGGGGTTACATTGTAAAGCTGGAAATACCTGGGATTTAGGTTTTTAATCCTTGGGAATGGAAGTTATGGGGAGGTCTATTGGGATGATGAAAGACAAATCAGAGGACGGCTCACCTGAGCCTAGGGGCTCAGTCTCGTCCACATGGCCCTCCTCCCACAAATCCATAAGATCATTTAGTGCCTTTATATCATTAATTGTTAGTTCTTTCCAAAGTGGATTAGCCAGGGAATGACATTGGGAATGTGGTTGTTCCTTATCATATAGGATTTTAAACAAGCTGGGATTATAACCGGAGCCCGCTAGGATTTAGTGCAGTGTCGCCTTGCGATGTAATGCCAGCCCATATCCAAGATGGTGGGCCGAGGATCACACATTCGTGCGATGTGCGGTCCCCACATTTTGGATCGCGCATACACACTAGCACCCTGGAAATGACGTCCACGTTTCAGAAGTTATGTCACACACTTCCGGAACGGAGGGGGGGTTATAACATGCGGCCGTAGGCCGCCATGCTCTGTCTGAGGATCCAGCATGAGAGAGAGGGTACAATCCCTCCTCTCCCTCTGCATTTTCAATACAATATTGCTGGCAGGTAAAATGAATAATATACTACATAAGGGAAAGTGGGCAAAATGTTTTTAGCCCACTTTCCCTTATGTAGTATATTATTAGTTTTGCACAAATTATAAATATTCTTTGAAAATCACTACTTTCTGTTTGGCTTGTCTTTTTAGGCAAGCTTGCCCTATACCTTCTTCATTTTGGAACAATCTAAACCCTGGGGATTCTCTGGTGGAGTGATTTCCAAATAGAGCTGGATCCTGCTCCTCTATATTTATACCCAGTAAACCCATCTCTGATTTTGAGCCAATATATAAGCTCAAATGCTAACTGTTCAGTCTCATTGATCCTATCAACACTGATTCAGGTAATTGTCATTTAAAGATTTCTAATTATACTTTTTTTCTCTATGTTGGGTCTAACGGCACCTAGCTTAGAGTTTGAAGATGGTATGTTTATATGGTAATACGGGGGGCAAAGTCCCCTATTGTTTGCCATATACACATTTTACTCAGAGATATATGTTGTTTCCTTTCCTTAGGACTCAGTAATTATTAGTGTATTGCCCCCTGTGGTTATCATGACATGGAGTCGCCTGCTGGAATCATTTAAAATGCCTAGGAGTTATACAAAGTAAAGTTTGCATACTTAGTAGGTCCTCTAATGCTTCAATAAATAATGATTGATTGTTAAAAAACTTTTTTGTTAATGAAATATTTAATTGTAATTAAGTGTGTATCTTTTGTGCACCTCTATTGATTAATTATCAAATTATGAATTTTTGTAGTAATTAATCCCAATTTTGTTTGTTGCTTTACTTTTTTAGTAATCATTTCATACAGTGCGTTAGAACCTCCTGAAGAAGCTCACTCGAAGTGAAACATGTAGAGCGGTAGTGTCTGTACAAATATATGATTTGAACTTGATATGCAAATGAGATATTTTTTTATGAATTGTTTATAATGTCATAAAATATTTTTATAATTAAAAATACTATATTTTTTATTTACTGACACCTTTAAAGTCCCACAATTGGCTGTTTCTTCATGTATTCTGCTATATTACATAGTACAATGCATACTTACTGTGAACCATCACACTATATGTACAGCATTGTATGATAAACCTTCTGGACTTTCATACTGTATACATAATACTGTACATTGCATGCCTTGGACCAGCACACTTCATTTTTTGCATACTTCTCTTTACATCTATTCACGTTGTATGCTATGTACTGTACCACTTCAATCTGTCCAATGTGCTTTGCATAAAAACAATTTATAAACCACTAGTCATCAGTTATCACAAATTGTGTAGAACTATGGTATTCCACTCCATTCAAAAAACACCATTTCAAATGGGACGTAAATGCCTAAATGGAGCTCATGTGATCAATACACTTAAAGTATAACTTACAACACATTTTTTTTCAGATTTGGCTATAGTGGAGAGGGATTAGAAAAGTTGTCAGGTTTTTATTGCTGTCTGTGCCCCATTAGGAAGATACACCCTTTCTATTTGTCTTGCTTACCATTATCAAGGAGAGTTAAAGTAAACAAAAATCCCAAATTTTGGGTTGTCACCAGAACAGGAACAGGGAAGATCTTCCAATGGGGACATTATTTCTGGTGACCCCTACTTTGGGGAGATTTCCTCTCACATCCCGTTTTGACTATGGGGAAGGACGAGTGGGGAAATCTCCTGAATGAGACACAAATGGCAAATGAAAAACATAACCCTTCCTTACTCTGTCCAAAATAATTTTAAAAAAGTTTTACGTTTAGCTACCCCCAAAGGAGATGCTTGATGTGTCCATGTGTTGGGTCCTCTGTGCCTACAACTCTGGGAACAGAACTGCACTTTCTTGCACACCTAGCTGGGCTGGAAATATCAATTGCAATACTCTCTCTCTCTCTCTCTCTCTCTCTCTCTCTCTCTCTCTATATATATATATATATATATATATACTGTGTATATCCCCCCATAACAAAAATACATACACATCAAAAATGACACAAAACTGGTTAACCTGGAGCATGTTATCAGATATAGGATGTAACGTATAACAAGCTCCGGTACATGCCCTCCTCACCCCCTGCAGCAGATGGACTTGTAGTCTGAATTGGCTGCGAGCGTACTGATTCGTACATTTGTAGTCCATTCAAACTCCCTCCAGCTTGCAAGCTAACAACCCATACAGAGGTACTCGCTGAAAGCTGAAGCTGTGCAGGAGCTTGAAATTTACCCGTGATCTGCTGATTGTGGGTGAAATACTTTGCACGCTTCTGTTAAAAAAATGATAAATGCACATTTTTTAATCTGCAAAAAAATGTGCATTTATTTATTTTTAATAAAGGTGTTTTTAATCAGGGTTTACTTCCTCTTTTTTCCACTGCAAAGTAAAAGCATAATAGGCTAGTATGCATCGCATACTAGCCCATTATGTTGCACTTACCTGCAACATTTCTTCAGGTTTCTGCAGGTTTAGGAGATATTTTCAGTACCTACAGGAGAGCTTTATTATAGGCTTACCTGTAGGTAAAAGTGGTGTAACTAGGTTTACAACCACTTTAAGCTGGGTATAGATGGATCGTATCTTGATCCGGTTCAGCAGGGACAGGCCGGAATTCGATCCATCTATGGTCAGGCTGATTGTACCCAATTTTATCCATCAATCAACTTGGGTACAAGCAGCATGTCAGATTTATAGTGTGTGATTATTGCCAGTGGCGAATCGCTGTGTTCTCCCTGTAGGGATAGCTCCTGTGCCCCCCACCGGGAGAACACAATAGCTCTGCGAGCGGGATTTCCTCATGAACACTGACTGTGTTGATGAGGGAATGGAGTGATTTTCCTTTATGCAACCCATGGTTGCAAGGAAGAAAATGGAATAATCTTTGGCCTGCTATAGCCTTTAAGTGGTAGCTAAGTATACTACAATCAGATATGTTTCCTCTCAAAAGTTTCCAGCATTTAATGTCCTCAGCTTGTCCCCTTTGATGGAGGACAGTTTAACACCAATTGCTCTGTATTATGTGACAATGGTCTCTTCTATAGCAGTGCCAGTGTAAGTGTCTCTCAAGGCAACACAATCTTATAGTCCCTAACAGGAACTGCAGACTGGGCTACATACTTTAAAACTAGAAGGACGTTACTAATTCTCTCCATGTTAAAAAAATTTAAAATCCAACCACCCACTTCAGTTGGACTCGCTGACACATTATCTGGCTATAACAACGTATCAAACAGTAAATTATAGATATAGTCCACAGAGTAATAGTTACCCTATTTATTGGCGTATAACACGCGCCCCAATTTAAGAGGGAAGTTTTAGGAAAAAACTTTTTTTTTCAAATAAACCACTTTGAAGCAAAATAATAGTCATTGCCAATCAATGCAGCCTGATTAGTGCCCACCTGCAGCCTCTATGCAGCCTCTGTTCCCATCTGCAGCCTGATCTGTGCCCATCCAATGCAGCCTGATGCACATCTGCAGCCTCTATGCAGCCTCTGTGCCCATCTGCAGCCTGATCTGTGCCCATCCAATGCAGCCTGATGCCCATCTGCAGCCTCTATGCAGCCTCTGTGCCCATCTGAAGCCTGATCTGCGCCCATCCAATGCATCCTATTGCCTACCTGCAGCCTCACCATCTCTCATGCAGTGCAGGAAATCAGAAGGGGGACGAGCGCCACCAGAATCACCGAGCCGTCATCTTCTGTTTACAGTACTCGGCTCTCACACACACACTTCCCCCCTCCGCCATTGCCATTGGACCAGCTCCTGTGATTGACAGAACACTGGTCCAATGCCGGTGGCGGAGGCGGGATGTGTGTGTGACATCAGAGCCGAGTAAACAAGACATGTCGGCTCGGTGATTCCGGCGGCGCTAGTGAACAAGACAATTTGGCCTTGGTGATTCTGCAGCATCCCCCTCCTTCTCCGAGGTATGCTATCGGCGTATAACACGCACACCTGATTTTGCCCCTATTTTCAGGGGGAAAAAGTGAGTGTTATACGCCGATAAATACGGTATTTAATTTATTGCTGCCTGTGAAGTGATGAACAAAAACTAGTTTTTTTTTTTTTTAATCAAATCGTTTTTATTGATTTTTCAGATTATACAGTATTTGTTATAAACATTATACAAACATGGAAAAGCCGTTAATACGTATATTATCCCATATCACAATAGAAAATGAGTGAAAATATCAAACCCTTGCACTACCTCCTTTTATCCACCCCCCTCCCACCCCTCTCCCGAATCACCCCCATAACCCTCCCCCCTCCCCCTCAGTTGCTTCCAATAAATAGTAATATCTTAAATTTAACAAAACTTGTTACCTAACCAAGTACATACTGCTTAATACAATTTCCCTCAAATCTCTATTCCTAGATACTAATGGTCCTACCAGCACTAAAAATTTATATATTCCTACCCTGGCACCACAAACCCCAAATCTTTGAGAATTTCCTATAACTTCCCCTTCTAATGTAAATTATCCTCTCTGTTCTGACCAGTGAGTTCATTGTGCTAACCCATTCTTCAGGAGTAGGAGGCACTGCTGATAACCATGCTTTCGAGATCAATTTACTCGCCTGGTATAAACCCCGCACTATTGCTATACCTATGTGGTCTTCCCCCATGTTCTTGCTAATTAGCCCCAGCACACACGCCTTAGCCTTGTATTCCACTCTTATCCCAAATCTAGCTTCTATAATGTTTAGGATCTCAGTCCAATACCTAGCTAATTTCGGACATCTCCACATTATATGTATAAGGTCGCCCATCTCCAAACACCTGGGGCATTTGTCGTCTGGTCTTCGACCAAATCGATGCAGCTTCTTGGGGGTATAGTAGGCTCTGTGTACCAGCAAGAGGTGCGATGCCCGCTGCGACGGGGAAAGGGACACCAGTGGACCAAGCTCCAATATTCTCTCCCACTGATCATCACTCAGCTCCCCCACATCGGCCCCCCACCCCTCCCTTGCACGCGAAAGTGGTGCCAAGCTAATTGCCCTTACCGTTAGCTGGTCGTAAATCCCTGATATTAACCCTTTAAGACTAGGTACCCTCACCACCTTACTAAGCAGAGGTGCACTACACCAATCCAGTGCTTTGATCTTAAATTGCTTCTCTAGTGCGTGTCTAATCTGGAGGTAGAAATAGAATGTTTCTTTAGGAATTCCAAACTCCCGTCTCAGGTCTGCAAAGGATTTTAATATATTGCCATCAAATATTTGCTTCAACCTATTTATGCCCGCCCTTTCCCAGATCCTGTTTACTCCTATAGTATTCAGTTCTTGTAGCTGCCCATTCTGCCAAATAGGTGAAAACTTCGTAGGCCCCCTATAGCCCATTTCGATCTTCACTGACCGCCAAACTTTTGTAACCAATTTGTATGTTGGAAGTACGCTTCCTAATGTTCCGGCTTCCAGTGCCCCTATCAGGGAGTTATGCGGATTCCCTGATAGCATAATTTTTGCGCAGGTATTCACCTCTCCCCCGCACTCACCCCCCCCCCAGATGCTGCAGCTGGGCTGCCAGAAAGTACCTATATGGGTGGGGCTACGCCAATCCCCCTTCCCTGTTAGGACGCTGCAAGGTCTGAAGACTGATCCTGGCCTGACCCTTCTTCCAGATTAACTCACGAAAGATGGAATTTATTTTTATAAACCATTCCCTCCCAATCCAAACCGGTGAGTTATGTAATATATACATTAATTGTGGCATCCAGATCATCTTGATCAAATTTACGCGCCCTGCCATAGATAGAGGGAGCCGGCACCAGATATCTTTTTTCCTTTTAAACTTTTCCAACAGCGGAACTAGATTGTCTCTAATATACTGAGTTGGGGTATTGGTTATTACTATACCCAAATATTTGAAGTTCTCCACCACCCTAAGACGAGGTATTTCCTGCCGAAGGGAACCAGTAGATGAGTCAAGCGGGAGAATTGTAGATTTCTCCCAGTTGACTATTAACCCCAAGATCATTCCAAACCCCTCCACCAACTGCATTGCCCTAACTAATGACGGCCCCATATCCCCCAGAAACAATAGCACATCATCAGCATAAAGTGCAATTCTCTCCTCACCCCCCTCTCTTTTATAACCCTGCTGGCCTGGAGAACTTCTTATTACCTCCGCGAATGGCTCCATTGCCAGGGCGAACAACAGGGGCGACAAAGGACACCCCTGCCTAGTCCCCCTCTAAAGGGAGATCCACTCTGAATATGTATTATTTATTTTTAATCTAGCACTGGGGTGGTGATATAGTATCTTAAGCCACTTTATGAACCGAGGGCCAAACCCAAATTCTCCCAGTACCCACCATAAATAACCCCACTCCAGGGAGTCAAATGCCCTGGCGATATCCAAGGACAAGACAACCCTGGAGCCTGCATTCTCTACCGGCGTCTGGAGATTCAGAAAGGTTCTTCTTATGTTTTTACTGGTGGACCTATTCTGCATAAACCCAGACTGGTCCGGGTGTATCAGACCAGCTGTACATTTATTGAGCCTGGTAGCCAAGACCTTTGTTAGGATCTTGGCATCCGTGCCCAACAACGAAATCGGTCTATATGACGATGTTTCTAATTGATTTTTCCCCTCTTTCTGGATCAGTACTATAATAGCCTCAGACATTGATAAAGGTAAACTCTCAGCTGCAGCTGACCAATTATATGCCTTCAGAAGTTCCGGGGCCATCACCTCCCCAAATTGTTTGTAAACCTCGACTGGCAGTCCATCGGGACCTGGGGACTTTTGGCTCTGCATATTCTTTATTGCTTGCACAATTTCTTCCAGTGTTATCGGTACTTCCAGACTGTTCATATCTGCGTCCGAGAGCACCGGCAAGACAGTACCTCCCAAGAATTCCTCCATCTCTACTTGTTCAGGAGAGTGGCGTTTCTTATATAGATCACTATAGAATTCTACAAATGTATCGGTAATTATCCCCGGATCTGATGAGATATCCCCCTTCTTTGTTTTAATCATGGGAATTATTGAAGAGGGAGAGTTGGTTTTGGCCAACATAGCCAGCGTCCGACCCACTCTTTCCCCCTCGTTAAAATTCCTTTGCCTCTGAAAAACCTTCCTGTTCTCTGCTCTTCTAATTTCTTCATTTTTATATTCTTGTTGCTTCAATACCCATAGGTCTCGGTTTTCCATAGTCGGATCTAGCACATACTTTCTTTCTGATTCCCGAACCTCTTCCCTAATACTCTCT
The DNA here is from genome assembly GCA_037952925.1 of Lithobates clamitans. Taxonomy (NCBI): domain Eukaryota; kingdom Metazoa; phylum Chordata; class Amphibia; order Anura; family Ranidae; genus Lithobates; species Lithobates clamitans. The sequence goes on from JBBGZY010001115.1 coordinate 1,781,982, forward strand.
CCCCTTGCCCTTGTTTGCTTCTTTAACTTGGATATCTGTTGGATCAAAAGCCCTCTGAGGAACGCTTTCAAAGAGTCCCACATCACACCCCCCGATGCAGTACCTGTATTAAAGTCGATAAATTCTCTCAGTCTTACATTAATTTCGTCCCTATTCCCTATCAATTCCAGCCATGTTGGATTTAATGACCACATTCTCGGGCCACCATTATCCCACATGGTTATTGTCAATATCAGTGGCGAATGGTCGGACACTCCCCTTGGGCGATATTCAATTTTATGGATTAGGGGTTGGACTTCTTTATTACCTATGGCCATATCAATACGGGAGAGCGTTCGGTGGGTCCCTGAGAAGCAAGAGTATTGCTGACTAATGGGATTACGAGCCCTCCAAATATCACACCACCCTACCTCCTCAAAGAACTGTGCCAGCCTTCCCTCCGACCCTCTACTTCAACTAACCCCTGGCGGGAATCTGTCGATCCTGCTATCAAGAACGGCATTAAAATCCCCAACTATCACCACTGGGACCTCTCTCTTATCCTCCAGGAATCCTAATAACAAGAACAAGACCTCCATTTTAAAAGGCGGGGGAATGTACACATTTATTATAACAAAAGGCCTTCCCTCAATTAAACAATACAAAAAAATAAAACATCCCAATTTATCAATACTGACATCCCTGCAGGAAAACATCAGACCCTTTCTAATCAGAATACTCACTCCCCTTGAGTAGGAGGAGTACACTGAGTGATATTGTAACTGAAATTTTTTATTTCTAATTGATAACTTAGTCTCGTCAGTCAGATGGGTTTCCTGCAGGCATATCACCTCAGTATCACACGATTCTAGTTCCTGGAACACAGTAGCTTTTTTCATAGGCTCGCTCATACCTCTGATGTTCCAAGAACTTATCCCAAATGATCTAGGTTGCATTCAAAATATACTTCAACAAAGAGCTATACCAGTTATGCAAGTACCGGGGTAAATCCATCCTTCTACTAATATGTTGATAAGTCAAAGCCATACGATTATGCTGTTTTAACCCGGCACTTTTTTGAAAAGGGTTACAAAGAAGAAATCTTCAGCATCTAAACTGATAATACCAATTCACCACATGTGCCCTTATTCCCCCTGGCCTTTTGGCCTTCTGTTTCAAATCAGTAATACCCCCTCTTACCATAGTCAGTGCTATTATTATGGGGAGGGGCCCAGGTGGGTCCAGAGGAAAATTACCCCCACACCCCCCACCCCTCCCATCCCAAAGTGAGTTTCTCATTATATTAAATCTCATAACATTTAAATAATTATAAAAAAAAATTTTTTTTCTTTTTTTAACTGTGTGCTGTATATTTTAAGCATAATTAAAGCAACTGTGCTATCCCCTAATTTAAATAGTCCCTTCTGCCCCCTCCCTTGCCTCACTCGGAGTGCCCTAGGAGCCTTCCTTGTGACCACTCTTCTCCCCTCATCCCACCTCATCCACCCCCCCTCTCCCCATACTCCCCCCTCCTCCCCCCTCCTCCCCCCTCCCCCCCAATAAACCCATTGACCCAAGGTTTACACAAAAACCCATCACCACTCTAAACAATGCTCTCAACCCACACATCATCCACCCATCCCTCCCTCTCCCGACCCCTGCTGCAAAAAAAAAAAAATACTCTGTCAGTTGTCCATATGCGACTTCAACTTTATAAGTTCTTTTTGTTGTCTTCAAACCAGTCCGTGACTCCTTTGACAGTTTCAAAAAAACAGATAGTTCCTAGGGCCTCTATGCGCAGCCGTGCAGGATACAATAATGCATATGGAATGTTATGGTTCCGTAATGTGCGCTTGATATCCAAAAAACCTGCTCTTCTTCTTTGTAGATCTGGGGAATAATCTTGGTATATCGCTATTTTAGCTCCATTAAAAAAAATGTCTCCTTTCTCTCTAGACCTTTGCATTAAATTCAGCTTATCTTTATAACAAAAAAATCTCAGTATCATTGGTCTCGGGCGATCTCCTGAGTATGCTGATCTAGACGGCACTCTGTGGGCTCGCTCAATAGAAAAAAACTGTGAAAACGCCTCAGCCCCAAACATCTCTTTAAGCCACTTTTCCATAAATTCTTCATGGCGGGAACCCTCACTTTTCTCAGGGAGACCCATCACTCTTACGTTTTGTCTTCGGGACCTGTTCTCCCATTCGTCCATTTTAAGGCTGTTAGCGTCTAGCTGTGCTTGCATTTTTTTAAACTCATGCCTCATTGGGGTTACGATATCTTCTACTTGGCTAACCCTTTCTTCCACCATTTTAACTCTCTCCACTGTTTTCTGAAGCTCTTGTTTAATACTGCAAAACTCCTCACTCAAAGCTTTCAGCTCTTCCCACATCCAACTTATCGAGCTCCTGCATGCATTTACGGCACATAGTACCTCTTTTAAGGTGGGTTCTTGATCACAGGCTACGGCTGCGGTGGGGCTGCTATCCCCTGCTCTTCCGGGCTGCTCCCTCTCCGGACTTTTTTTATTCGTTACTCTTGTGCTGGCTGTCTGGTTATCCGGCCCTTTCCCCAGACTCCTTCTATCCCCCAGGCCCCCAGCTGAGGACTTTCCCGCAGTCGGCTGATTATTTTTGGCTGGAGACTGCGTAGCGCTATGTGCAAATTTTTCCAGCTTCGCAGCAACTGTTAATGCGGATGCATTTTGAGACCCCTTTTCCTTTTCTTTGGCTGCCCAGGTAGCTTGAACAGGCATATTTTCTTGGGGCTGCTGTAGCTGATCTTCCCCCTTCCTCTTGGTCATAGCCAGCTAAGATACTTTAAGCACTCTATAGCCCACCAGTCTAACAAATCCACCAATCAGTCCTTCCTCACCTTCCTCACTTTAGCAGACCGCTTTTTATAGTAACAAAGGACAGGTCCCAGGCCCCCTGCTTTACTACACAGTCTCTGTAATATATGCTTATATAATCAGGATCTTTACCTCTCTCCCTTTAGCGTCTGGGGAGTCTGCAGGGCTTTAGCAGGGCTATTTGTCGTTGTTTTTACTTCCTCAGCCTCCCGCTGTGTCGGCAAGGTGTCACTAGGCAGCCAAACACAGCCAAACACAGCCAATCACAGCCACAAGTACAGCGGCGGCGTTCGTTCCCGAGTCTCTGCTCCGCTCAGCTGATCTTCCCAGCCTCCTCTCTTGCCGCTGATCGACGTACCAAGCCTCCCGCAGCTACGGCGTGGCGTCGCTAAGCAACCCGGCGACGCCGCAGACACGGATCCCGAACTCCGCTTAACTCAGCCGCACGGCAGGGAGAAATAACAGCTGATCTTCCCCAGCCTTCTCTCAACCTTCTCTCTTGCCTCCCCAGCCAATCAGCATGCCATCCCTCAGTATTCAGGCAATGGGAGCCTCTAAGAGTCAAAGGCAGGGACCCGGAGCTCACAAGGCTTTCACACGGCTGGGCAAACCCATTCGGACAGCAGCGCTAGTGCAGCATCAGGGCCGGGAGAGAGCACTCACTCACTGCTCACACCTGCATCCCGAACAAAAACTAGTTAGATGAAAACTAATACACACATTTCAGGTTTTTCCTGCTCCCATACTGAACACACCAACAAAACCTTTGTGCAAGTCTCAGATTGTTCTCGGGATCTTTTCAGAGCCTGGACTGGCTCCGTGACATCAGCCAAAAGTGGGCTTCAGCCTGCTGTTGGCTGAAAATGGATCACAGGAATGCAAAATGCAAAAGTAACTTTGGCCATACTTCTCCTTTTAATAAAACAATCAAAACACAAACATACACAGCAATTAAGCTTGGATAGCTGGTGAGATAAGGCAGGGAGAGAGCTATTGAATACACACCTCTGGAACATAATTTCCCACAACCAGACCACATTATGGATGTTTTGGTTCCTAAAGGGATCTTCAAAACTACTCAGGAAAAGAAAACTTTTGAACTAAGGATGATAATTCTATTTGATACAAAAGGACCAAAGCACCAAATGTGGACCTTAGCTTCCTAAACCACTATTCCAATTTTATGACTACTCTCACCTCTGTGACCCCCCTTCCCCACCCCATTCCATAGCTTATTAACACTCTGCTAAAACCCTGTGCTTTAGTATTCTTTGTACCTTGAGGAGGGGGGAGGGGCACCCCGGAAGTTTGTCCTGAAAGATTGGATGTTAGTGCAAATAAAAGAGTATCATGGACAGTATTCAATTGTTTCTGTTGCAAGTGCACTAATATGGCTATAATTACCTTTCAACAGTTTTATGAAATCTTAGCTGAATGCAAGTTAATATTGAAAGATACTTTTTCATAACATTGAAAATGACTTGGATAGCAATTCTACTTTTTACAGTGTATCCATTTTTTTTTAATAAAACCAGATTAAGAACTAGTTTCAAGCAATGCTAAAATTTCTGTTCTATACAATTCATCTGAGAGAACTGATTGGTATGCTGTAGCACGAGAACCTTAGATGTAGTTAATGTTAAGAGACTCAGCAAAAATGAAAGAGTCATTTAAAAGAGAATAAATAACTGTTCTGCCCTACTGTGTAAGTTATTTTTTGAGTTAGACTAATTAATTGTATAGCTCAGGATGAGAAATAATCCATTGCAAAGTCTACTCTGTCTTATATTCTCCTGTTGAATTTGCAAATGTTTCAACAAAAGAAAAACTGTAATGAGAACATAAAGTACTATAGACTGCTACTTGCTGAGCTTTGTCTAAAAAAGTCGTCATGCTGATCCTATGACTTCAGTGCTTTTGAAGTCACTAACCAAGAAACACATATTTACCGAGACAGCCAGGCAACTACCAGCCAGGTCAGCAGCTGCAGCAATGTATTTCTCTAGTGATAAGTTTTCCTTTCACCGATGAGTATTCACATAAGCCCCATACACACTATTAGATTTTCTGCAGATTTTTGTCTTCAGATTTACCAAAACTATATAATATGAGGTCAAGCCTTAAGCGTTTCACTTTGTATGCAATCAGGCAGGCTCTTGCACTACATGGTAAGTGGTTTAAACCCTCCTAACTGGAAAATATAATAGTTTTGGGTCAGGTTTTTATCTTTGAAAGACTTTCAATTGATCCTTCTATCTTTATTACTATTTATACAAATGTATATATTGCAAAAACACATTTAATATGAGGTGTACCAATGACAGTGGTTTCCCTGATAGATTTTCTATAGAACACAGCAGCAGCTTTATTTCCTTTCAGACTGTCTCTCTAACTCAGCCTTAGCATTTTGAACACAGAGAAACCCTTGAAATAACTTTCCAGGCTCAGAGAACCCTGCTAATAATTATTATATCAAAATTTCACAGTACATTAGTGTGATGGTCACTGAGAAGAATGTTCCTTACATTTGTGGTCATGGGGAAGAACCCCCTCATACAGAGAGCTAAAAAGATCATTTGTGAAAGTGGTTACTCATCTGAGAGAAGAAATACAAGGTTCTGGAGCTAGTAAAACTGCAATAACACCAATTTATTGAACATAGCGCACTTACATGTAAAAACAAATGTATACAAACACTTATAAAATGGTAATTTATTTGTAGTGTTTTAAAACTCCTTCTCACTCTATTACATACCTCCATTTTATATGCATGACAATTATCTCCCCCAGGTGTGTAAGCTTAGGTTGTTAAGGATGCATTCACACAAAACTACTCTATGTATTTTTATCCATCCAAGATAGCAAGCAATTGTGCTGCACGTTTGAAAATGACATGCTAAGCTTTTGCTAGCTTTGGCAGGCTTCACAAGTTTGTTGCACAATTGCAGCAAGTTTGCATTGCACGACTCCAGATCAACTTTCTTTGCAAATATTCTGCAAGTCTGCTGCAAGTTCTGGTTTAGTTATGTTGTGCAATAGTCATCCCACCACAGGGGTCACTGTGCCTGAATTTGCATTGCTGTAGACTTGCAGAGCTCTTGCTGTAGACTCACCACTGCAACTTTGCTCTTGCTAGAGACTTGCCACTCAACAAATTGGAAAAGTATCAACTATAACTTTTGCTTCAAGTGCTCTGCAAGTATACAACTTGCCAATGAAAATGTGCAGCAATTTAACAGACTTATAGGGCGTACACACGGTCGGACTTTGTTCGGACATTCCGACAACAAAATTCTAGGATTTTTTCAGACGGATGTTGGCTCAAACTTGTCTTGCATACACACGGTCACACAAAGTTGTCGGAAAATCCGATCGTTCTGAACGCGGTGACGTAAAACACCTAAGTTGGGACTATAAACAGGGCAGTGGCCAATAGCTTTCATCTCTTTATTTATTCTGAGCATGCGTGGCACTTTGTCCGTCGGATTTGTGTACACACAATCGGAATTTCCGACAACGGATTTTGGCCATTTTGTGGGTGTTTCTGCTTTTATGTTGCTCCAGGGTCTCACAAATGTGATAGATAATCAGGAAATTAGAGGTGTAATATATTTCCCTAGAAGACCTAAAGGTGCTCCTAGGATTTTGGACCTCTCTATGTGGCCAGGCTGTGAAAAAGTCTCACACATGTGGTAGCGCTATACTCGAGAGGAGTATTTTGTGGTATTTTGTTTAACCACTTCCATACTGGGCACTTTCTCTCCTTCCTGCCCAGGACAATTCTCATCTTTCAGTGCTGTCGCACTTTGAATGACAATTGCGCGGTCATGCAACACTGTACCAAAACTAAATTTTTATTATTTTCTTCCCACAAATAGAGATTTATTTTGGTGGTATTTGATTACCTCTGGGGTTTTTATTTTTTGCTAAACAAACTGAAAAAAATATTTTTTTTCTTTGTTTCTGTTTAAAATTGTATTTTCTCCTTCACTGATGGGCACTGATGAGACTGCACTAATGAGCATGGATGAGGCGGCACTGATGGGCACTGATGATGTGCCACTAATGAGCACTGATGATGAGGCACTGATAGGCGACACTGATATGCAGCACTGATGGGCACCAATAAGCTACACTGATATGCAGCACTGATGGGCACTGATAGGCGGTACTGATGAGCACTGATAGGTGGCACTGATGGGCACTGATAGGCGGCACTGATTGACACGAACAGGTGGCACTGATAGGCTTCACTGATTGGCACTAATAGGTGACAATGATAGGCGGCACTGATGGGCACTGATAAGGGCACTGATGGGCACCGATGGATGGCACTGGATAGGCAGCACTGATGAGGAGCTACAGACAGGCATTATTGATTGGCATCTGAAGGGAACTGACAGGCATTACTGATGGGGCATTAATTGGCACATTTATGGGCACTGGTTGGCACTTTCATGGGCACTGACAGGCGTTACTGATGGAGCACAGACTGGCAGCTGATGGCCACTGATTGGCAGCTGATGGACACCTCTCATGGGGGCTGCGCTGATAATCAATGTGCTGATTATCAGTGTGATTATCAGATTATCAAAGTGCTGATTATCAGTGCAGACCCCCTTCTGACAGGGAGAGCCACCGATCTGTTCTCCCTGTCGGCGTGAATCAAAGAAAGCCATTTACCAGCACTTCCTGACTCATGCTGTGATCAGCTGTGATTGGTCCCAGCTGATCACGTGGTAAGGAGTCTCCACGCTTTTCAGCCTCGTGCTTTTCAGATCGTTACTGCTCTTCAGTTTGTGCTTGCGGGTTTGTACAGTCAGGTCCATAAATATTGGGACATCGACACAATTCTAATCTTTTTGGCTCTATACACCACCACAATGGATTTGAAATGAAACAAACAAGATGTGCTTTAACTGCAGACATTCAGCTTTAATTTGAGGGTATTTACATTCAAATTAGGTGAACGGTGTAGGAATTACAACAGTTTGTATATGTGCCTCCCACTTTTTAAGGGACCAAAAGTAATGGGATAGATTAACAATCATCCAAACTTTCACTTTTTAATACTTGGTTGCAAATCCTTTGCAGTCAATTACAGCCTGAAGTCTGGAATGCATAGACATCACCAGATGCTGGGTTTCATTCCTGGTGATGCTCTGCCAGGCCTCTACTGCAACTGTCTTCAGTTCCTGCTTGTTCTTGGGGCATGTTTCCTTCAGTTTTGTCTTCAGCAAGTGAAATGCATGCTCAATCGGATTCAGGTCAGGTGATTGACTTGGCCATTGCATAACATTCCATTTCTTTCCCTTAAAAAACTCTTTGGTTGCTTTCGCAGTATGCTTCGGGTCATTGTCCATCTGCATGGTGAAGCACCGTCCAATGAGTTCTAAAGCATTTTGCTGAATATGAGCAGATAATATTGCCCGAAACACTTCAGAATTCATCCTGCTGCTTTTGTCAGCAGTCACATCATCAATAAATACAAGAGAACCAGTTCCATTGGCAACCATACATGCCCACACCATGACACTACCACTTCCATTCTTCACTGATGAGGTGATATGCTTTGGATCATGAGCAGTTCCTTTCCTTCTCCATACTCTTCTCTTCCTATCACTCTGGTACAAGTTGATCTTGGTCTCATCTGTCCATAGGATGTTGTTCATGAACTGTGAAGGCTTTTTTAGATGTTGTTTGGCGAACTCTAATCTGGCTTTCCTGTTTTTGAGGCTCACCAATGGTTTACGTCTTGTTGTGAACCCTCTGTATTTACTCTGGTGAAGTCTTCTGTTGATTGTTGACTTTGACATGCATACACCTATCTCCTGGAAAGTGTTCTTGTTCTGGCCAACTGTTTTGAAGGGTGTTTTCTTCACTAGAGAAAGAATTCCTCGGTCATCCACCACAGTTGTTTTCCGTGGTCTTCCGGGTCTTTTCGTTTTGCTAAGCTCACCGATGCATTCTTTCTTTTTAAGGATGTTCCAAACAGTTGATTTGGCCACACCTAATGTTTTTGCTATTTCTCTGATGGGTTTGTTTTGTTTTTTTCAGCCTAATGATGGCTTGCTTCACTGATAGTGACAGCTCTTTGGATCTCATATTGAGAGTTGACAGCAACAGATTCCAAATGCAAATAGCACACTTGAAACAAACTCTGGACCTTTTATCTGCTCCTTGTAAATGGGATAATGAGGGAATAACACACACCTGGCCATGGAACAGCTGAGCAGCCAATTGTCCCATTACTTTTGGTCCCTTAAAAAGTGGGAGGCACATATACAAACTGTTGTAATTCCTACACCGTTCACCTGATTTGGATGTAAATACCCGCAAATTAAAGCTGAAAGTCTGCAGTTAAAGCAAATCTTGTTTGTTTCATTTCAAATCCATTGTGGTGGTGTATAGAGTCAAAAAGATTAGAATTGTGTCGATGTCCCAATATTTATGGACCTGACTGTATCTGTTCTTCAGTGCGTGTAGTCAGTTTGCATCTGTGTTTCAGTGCGTATTATTATAGTACGTATTTGTTTTCCAGTGCGTTCTTGTCCGCTCGTTTCTGATTTTCAGCTCGCTCTTCTCAGGCCTTTCTGTTTTTCAGTACTATCTGTTAGTTCGTTCTGACCAGCCGACCATTTTGAAACCATGTTGTGATTACGTACTCATCATAGAGTTCGTGCTGTGTGGGGGCTTAGTGTTGGGGTTCTTACTTTGACCCAAGCCCAGTCCATGAACAGGGCGGGGTGGAGTTCATGGACCAATGATTTGGTTGCTCCAGCATGACCAATTCTGTCATATGCCTTTGTTGCGGGAGATCCAGGAGAATAATCCTGATGATTTCAGGAATTTTCTTCGGATGACGGACCCCATTTTTCACCGTCTGTTGGCTTTGCTGTCCCCTTATATTAGCAGGCAGGACACCTGCATGCAGCAAGCCATCACTCCTGAGCAGAGGCTCGTTGCCATGTTGCGGTACTTGGTGACAGGGAGAAGTCTGCAGGACCTCATGTTCTCGACAGGCATCTCCCCCCAGGCTCTGGGGATCATTATTCCAGAGACCTGTTCTGCCATTATACAGGCCCTGCAGAAGGACTATATTAAGGTAAGTTTTCTCCTTTAACATCACATTCTATGTATTTAATGTTTGCTAATGTATTGTATTTCTTTCATCATTCTATAATTACCATGATTGTAAAATGCTGTGAATGTCCTCTTTGTCCTCATGCATGCTGGAAACTTTTAATGCTCCTTTTTTGTCTTTCATGCATATTTGCCTTCACTAACCTCCCCAGCATGCTATCCTGGGCCCATACACACCTAGCCTAGTCACTTAATGTATTTTGTCAGCTCCATAGTAGTACTTTACCCTAAACCCCCCCTAAAATATGTCCAATTTTTATTGTTGTCCCTAAATTCAGGCAGAGTGCCATAATCTTTTTTTTTGGGGGTCCCAAACTCATCTAGAACCCCCGTACAATTTTTACAATGGGCCTTAAGAGGGGGTGAGGAATCTGATAAGTGTACCTTATCTTTTTGTCTTTAAATACTCCTTAAAATAAATGTTATACTGATGTTAGCCAAGAATGTTTGTGTCTAATCTGCTTGCAATGTTATGTGCAAAAGTACTAATTTTATTTTTTCTGGTTTGACTCCAGAGTTTCCTTCAACACTACAGGAATGGCAGACTGTGGCCTCCCAGTTTGCCAAGCGGTGGGACTTTCCCAACTGCGGAGGGGCAATCGATGGGAAACATGTCCACATTGTCCCACCACCCCACTCTGGGTCATACTATTTTAACTATAAGGGGTTTCATAGTATCGTGTTGATAACGTTGGTGTCGGCGACATATGAGTTTTTATATGTGGACATGGGGAAGAATGGCCAGATGTCGGATGGTGGAGTCTTTGCCCAGACCAATGTCTCCAGAGTGGTGGCTTGGGATTGCCACCTGCTGAAGAGAACGTGGAAGGACTCCCATTTGTGTTTGTCGCAGATGAAGCATTTGGTCTGGGTGAGCATCTGATGAGGCCATTCCCCCAGAGAACCCTCATCCCGCAGAAGAGGGTTTTTAATTACTGGCTGGCCAGAGTCAGAAGAGTGATGGAGAATGCGTTTGGTATAATGGCCAGCTGGTTCCGCCTATTTCTTATGGCAATCAACATGGCGGAGTATAAACTGAATCACATTGTGCTAGCATGCTGTATTCTACATAACTATTTAAGGAGAAATGCTCCAAATTATGTGGCCTCAGTTGGACCTGAGGCCGCAATTCAGGACATAAATCCAATGCCGGCCCTGGCAGCAGGCCTTCCTGGCTTGCCCCCCCAAAGCGCCCGTGATGTGCGGCAAAAGTATCTGGACTAATCTGCACAGTCCCAGGGCATGATATGTGCTGTGTGCTCGGATAAGGGTCTAGTATGGATCTTGGGGGGACCCCCACGCCGTTTTTTCGGCGTAGGGGGTTCCCCTAAAATCCATACCAGACCTAAGGGCCTGGTATGCTCTTGGAGGGGAATTCTTTCTCGCACTTGCTGCAATAGGAAAATGTGTTTTTCCTATTGCAGCCAGCGCGAGATGTACAGTACCCTGTCGCTGAGAACCAGCGCGATCCGAAACACATTCTCACGGGCAGGTAATGTATGTGAAAACTTTGGTGATCTTGCCTTCATCAAATGGGGTGATGTCAGCCCTGTAAAAGCCAAATTTTGAAGATGCACAAAAATTGGGATTCAAAATAGGGATTTCCCTCCTGATCTCATGCCTAATGTCAACATGCGCTAGCTCCCATCATGGGGGATCAAAGGACGTGTTTTGGGGGTGCAACCCCTTCCTCTCACCTACTAGAGTTGCGAGGAAGGGGTTGCATCCACAAAACGTGTACATTGATATCCCATGATGGCAGATAGCACATGTTGACACACTGTGTGCATCTTCAAAATGTGGCTTTTAAAATGTATTAATACTTTAGGAAATTTCTCCGGTCCGACAATACACATAAATTCACTGATAAAAACGGCATGGGAATGCCGAAACGGGTGACCCCGCCCCCTCTGACATCACAGGGGAATGCCACAGGGAAGTTCCTGTCACTGGGTGGCCCTGCCCTCCGTTATTTAAGAACCGTCAGAAGACGAGAAGCGTCACACAGCGGGAGCCTCCCATCATGAAGAAGGGAAGAAGACGCAGCAGAGGAAGATGCCAGACGAGAACACTGGAGCAAGAAGCAGAGGATCGGAGGAAGAAGAAGAAGATGGAGGAAGAAACCGAAGGAAGATAGAAGATAGAAGAAAGAAATTAGAAGAAAGAAGAAGCATTTAAATAAAGGAATTGTCAAAAACTGTCTCTTGTCATTTTTAACATTTTTGACACTTTTTTTGTGAAATGGTCCTTACCATTTCACATGGGGGGGGCGGGATCTGGAGGTCCCCTTGTTAAAAGGGGCTTCCAGATTCCGATAAGCCCCCCGCCCGCAGACCCCCACAACCACCGGACAAGGGTTGTGGGGGTGAGGCCCTTGTCCCCATCAACATGGGGACAAGGTGCTTTGGGGGGCTACCCTAAGGCACCCTCCCAATGTTGGGGGCATGTGGCCTGGGACGGTTCAGGAGGGGGGGCGGCTCTCTCGTCCCCCCATTTTTCCTGTAGCCTGCCAGGTTGCGTGCTCAGATAAGGGTTTGGTATTGATTTTTGGGGGGACCCCACGCCACTTTTTTTTAATTTTGGCGTGGGGTTCACCTTAAAATCCATTCCAGACCTGAAGGGCCTGGTATGAAATTTAGGGATACCCCCTATGCCATTTTTTTTTTACATTTTGGTTCGGGATTCCCCTGTGGGGAATTCCCATGCTGTTTTTATCAATGAACTTTTATGTGTATTGTCGGACCGGCAATTCATTAATAGCCGCAAGTAGTTTTAAATGACTTTTTTTCCTTTGAAATGTCATTTTGCTGTCAGACTGTTCTAAACACGGGAAACATGGGCCCCTTTACAGGCATACTATAGGCACCCCCCAGGTATGAAATTTAAAGGAATATTACACTTTTATTGTTTCACTTTAAGCATTATTAAAATCACTGCTCCCGAAAAAACAGCCATTTCTAAAACTTTTTTTTGCATTGATCCATGTCCCCTGGGGCAGGACCCAGGTTCCCAAACACTTTTTATGACAATAACTTGCATATAAGCCTTTAAAATTAGCACTTTTGATTATTCATGTTCGTGTCCCATAGACTTTAACGGTGTTCGCGTGTTTGAACAAATTTTTTGCCTGTTCGCATGTTCTGGTGCGAACCGTCATTATTTCAACCACGTCATCCACCTCTCCTTTCTCCACATCCTCAGGTTGTGGTACGCTGAGTTCCCCTTCTTTAGGAGGTGGGGGGTTCCTGGTGTCCTCAGACGTCCCAAGTCTTTTCTCCCCTATGAGAATTAAACAAAAGGTATACTTAGCACAGATATTTGAGGCCAGAAATAGAAATATGAAACTTTGCTCGGAAGTGTGGTACAATTGTCTGTTTTGGCAGCGTTCCAAGCTGAATACATGATTTCTTCCCTTACCAAAGCTGGAATACTTACCTTTTTGGACAATATTCACACAAGGAGACACCCCTAGTATCCCCTGGAGCACCTGTGTGGAACACCCTAAAAAGTTTGTTCTGGTGTCCCACACTAGTGCTCCTGAGTCCAGATGTATAAACAGCTGCTGAGTGTCCTCTCCTTACATTACACTGAATCAAGTTTGCATTTCATTCTAGTTACAAACACATCTAGACAACAATGTACTAAACTTATTTTATATAAATAGGCATGACCAAATGTAGTTAACCCTGTATCTGCAAAAAACATTGTATTAATAGTGAGCGAACAAACAATGTTTACTACGACCGATTACTGTGCCCTCGAGCCTGAAAGTTGTCATTTAAAACTGTACAACAGTAAAGAAAAGCACATGGAGCAGCATGCAAGTAATAATAATAATAGGAATACAGGACAAATACTTACTTCTTAGAAGCAGTTTCTTGATCCTTCTGTACTGATCCTGCTCCCTCAATTTCAGGTCTGACCAGCGTTTCCTCAATTGCTCCATGGATCGTCGTACCCCAAAATTAATGTCTAGACTTTTCACAACTTTAGACATGATATTGGCCTTTCTCACATTTGGGTTTAGTTAAGGTCCATACTTCCCATCATATTCGGCCCTCTTCAAGATGTCCACCAACTCCACCATCTCTACAAAGGACATATTTGAAGCCTTATATCTCCTCCGGGACCGGGACATTTCTGGCTCCGGGATTTCCTTGTCGTTACTGGAATTATGCATCTGCTGTGTCTCCGCCATGTCCTTTCCCACTGCGCCGAAAGAGAAGGGGCGGGGAATATTCTAGAAAGAATGTCAGGGGCAGGCGATGTTTCACGCATGCGCAGTGTATATAAAGCGTAATGCGCATGCGTTGGACGTACCATCTGTGAGTGGAGGAAGTGTCGATCGTGAGAACGAAGGTGACATTTTAACTTAAGGCATCAGTGGCCTATACTGCTTCTAGATTGAGGCCTATATTGTGATAAGATTATGAGAGTTTAGCCTGACATTAGGGTTTTTCTCTTGTTTTTTGTCTTGCAGAAATAATGAATCCGTCCAAAAAGCCTGAGTTTATGAGCCAGTTTATCGATAGGTACAGGGAGCTGCCCAGTTTGTGGCAAGTCAAACATAATTTATATCATAACAGGCCAGATCATAACAGACCAGACCAGGCAGCACTGGAGAAACTTGGAATTTGTGAAATTGGAGGTCCCCAATGCAGACAGCGATTTTTTTGGACAGGAAAATTTGTAGCTTGAGCAGCACATACAACACATACAAGAAGGAATGTAATAAGGTCCTAGCATCCCAGAGGTTAGGAGCAGCAGCAGAGGGCGTTTATGTACCCAGTCTGTGATACTACAACAAAATGCTTTTTCTGGAAGACCAGACTGAAGTGAGGTCAACAATTTCCACACCCCCTTCCTTCGCCCCCAGCTGAGGCTTCCGAGGACCAACCTGGGCCTTCCATCCAGGAAGAAGTGGAGGAGCCCAGCTTGAGGCAGGTCTAGTATTTTTATACATATTTTTTGTCCTAAAATTAATGATGTTAACTAAATGTTATTATTGATGAGAAATTAATGATTGAACAAAAAGTGTTTTACATATCAATAGACAGTAGTGGGCAAAAATGATTGGGATAAGAATGAAAAATGCTTTGGTCAGAATGATAGTCTTTTCTATTTATTAACATTCAATTTGCAACAGTCATGAGCTAAAAATTGTGTGTGATTGATGAAGCAGAAACTAAAACTATGTCCCTTTTTCATACATAGGAAAGCCTCAGCTAGGATGAAGGTCTGGAATGTGGCAACCAGGAGATGGCAGGGGGAAGTGGCAGCCAGGAGGTGGCCGGGCCCAGTGGACTGACCCAATCCCAGGTCTTCGACCCAAGAAGGGGAGGAACGTGGGGGAGGCAGCGCTTACCCTCATTCGGGATGCTCATGCGACTCTGAGAGACCCCTCCTGCGTTCAAGAGGGCTATGGCTGCATAGTAGCAGCAAAAATGCAGGAAATGGAGGAGGACCAATGCCTCATCTGTGAGAACATCATTTTACAGACCCTAAATAAGGGGTTGAGTGGCCAACTGACAGAAAATACACACCTTTCTGAGTTCGCCCATCCTCCTCCTCCTCCTCCTCCTCCACCTCCTCCACCTCCTGCTCCTTCTCCACCTCCTCCACCTCCCCCACCTCCTCCTCCTCCTCCTCCTCCACCTCCCCCACCTCCTCCTCCTCCTCCACCACCTCCTGCCACAACT
The DNA here is from genome assembly GCA_037952925.1 of Lithobates clamitans. NCBI lineage: Eukaryota > Metazoa > Chordata > Amphibia > Anura > Ranidae > Lithobates > Lithobates clamitans. The sequence goes on from JBBGZY010001115.1 coordinate 1,797,657, forward strand.
CAACGAACAAAGCCGCAGCATGCAGGGAAGTATGCAAGTAAGACAAGAGAGTGATGGCCTGGGTTCAGTATGGTCTGACAGAAGATGGAGGCTATTGTAGTACCACATCCTGGGGACTAGGGATGAGCTTCGAGTTTGAGTCAAACCCGTGTTCAACTCGAACATTACATGTTCGATCGTCGCCGAATTTCGAATGTTATGGGCCGTTCGCGCCAAATTCGGGTGGCGCGTCACGGCCCATAATTCACTTCGGCATCGCAGTGCATTGCTGGCTGATGACCCGCATGCTTGGCCAATCACAGCGCCGTCTGTACAGAGAGCCGTAATTGGCCAAAGTCAGGGTGGCTTTGGCCAATTATGGCTCAGGGGGTTTAGTACACGCCCCACACTATATAAGGCCTTGTGTAGTGTGTTGCGGCGGCGGCGGAGAGATAGACAGAGAGACAGTGTCACTTGATTTAAGTTAGATAGAGTAGCCAGGTGAGTCAGTTAGCTGCACTTACAGTGTATTGTGTGTATACATGCATCCTAGGTGTTGTGTGTGTATATATATATATATATATATATATATATATATATATATACACTGTATTCAGTTTGGGTAGATCCGTTCCTGTTATTCTCTTCCTACTGACAGGCAGGCAGGTGTTTTTACAGTATTTACAGCTACCTGAAGAAAATTGCTGGTGTTCTTCTGATCTTATTAGTCCTATTAGCTGCAGTATTTACAGTTAGTATAGTGCGTCCTCTACACAGTGTGCACCTAAAGCTACCTGAAGAAAATTGGTGGTGTTCTTCTGATCCTATTAGTACCGCAGGCAGCTGCAGTATTTACAGTTAGTGTAGTGTGTCCTCTGCACAATGTGCACCTAAAGCTACCTGAAGACAATTGCTGTTGTTCTGATCCTATTAATACCACAGGCAGGCAGCTGCAGTATTTACAGTTAGTGTACTGTGTCCTCTGCACTGTGTGCACCTAAAGCTACCTGAAGAAAAATTGGTGGTGTTCTTCTGATCCTATTAGTACCACGGGCAGGCAGCTCCAGTATTTACAGTTAGTGTACTGCGTCCTCTGCACAATGTGCACCTAAAGCTACCTGAAGACAATTGCTGTTGTTCTGCTCCTATTAGTACCCCAGGCAGCTGCAGTATTTACAGTTAGTGTACTGTGTGCCCTGCACAGTGTGCACCTAAAGCTACCTGAAGACAATTGCTGGTGTTCTCATACTAATAATACTACAGGCAGGCAGTTGATTCTGCTAGCTGCAGTATAAGTATATATATACACATCACAGCTTTGTGCAGCTACATCTCACTGCAGGTCATTAGTATGTCTGGAAGGCCAACAAGGAGAGGCAGACAGTCACAAGCCAATAAAAGAGGGCACACAGGCTCTGTGTCTAGAGGCAACAGTGCTGGTCGTGGAGACGGTGCATCCTCATCAGCACGTGGCCGTGGGGCACGCTTGTCCTTTTTTTTGGCAGCTGGCCGCGTTGAGCCGCAACATGCGGAAGACTTGGTAGAGTGGATGACCAAGCCATCCTCATGCTCCTCATCCTCTCTCACCCAGGCTCAGCGTACTTTGTCTGGCAAAGCAGCTGCCAATGCAACCTCTTCCCTCGGCTCAATGGCATCAGTCACTCCTTCCCTAGCCCCACCATGTCCTCTTGAGGAGTCCCTCAAACTGTTTGACCACAGTGTTGGGTACATGCTCCAGGAGGATGCCCAGCGCTTTGAAGTCTCCGATGATGGTACCCAGCTAGAGGAAGGCAGTTACGTGAGCCCAGTGAGAGGGGGTGCCCAAGAAGGATAGCAATCTGGCAGTCATGTTCCCCCAGCTGCAGCATACTGCCAGGTTTGCTCCAGTGATGAGGAGGGAGGTGATGATGAGGTCACTGACTCCACGTGGGTGCCTGATAGGAGAGAGGAGGAGGAGGAGGCACATCTTTAGTGAGGCAGGATGCCCTCCAGAGGCCAGCTTATGCGCAGGACACTGACTGCATCACAACGCAGAGCTCCGCATGTGCAGGGCGCTGCTGTCACTGCGTGTTATTCCAAAAGTTTTTTGGTGTGGGCCTTTTTTGAGATGAGTGCATCAGGTCCCACCGCTGCTATTTGCAACATATGTCTCAGGCGTATCTCGCGTGGCCAAAACATCACCCACAAAGACATATCCCTCTGTACTTCCTATAGGCCGATCTCCTTGCTGAACTACGACCTCAAGATTTTGAAAAAAATATTAGCGACCAGGTTGCGGACGATTCTGCCATCCCTGATTAATATAGACCAGACTGGTTTCATGCCTGGAAAATCAACAGATATAAATTTACGTAGAGTGTTTACA